>OY039080.1:7500000-8750000 GCA_955850985.1 Elophila nymphaeata | reverse complement strand
AGGTCCGACTGACCTGAGAGTGACATATCAAGTGTTTACTTTTTTTTATGGGCTACGGTGACTGTTTCATCAGGCAGGCTGCCAACCACATAGTATAAAAAGTCTCTAATACCAGCTCGAGCCATAGAAAAGCACCGCCGGGTTTTTTTATCCTTTTACTATCTAACCATTAACTTATCAATTATAAGTAAATAGGTATATTACGTTATGTTTACTTACACCTACCTAATGGTAATCATCCGGAGACATAGCTAGCACTGATGATTTTATCAGCAAACCTAGATTCACAACCTTGCTCGCTAATTGGTTATGTAGTGCATTCTTGCGATTTGTAATTTTGCATGTCACGTGATTGTAATGTAAGTAAATAATTTGTATGTAAACCTTTAAATGCCTAATATTACATAGGTAGAATTCGCGAATTCCTGAATATCAGTTACGAACGTTGTAGATATAGATAAGGATTAACGATTTAGTTAGTTACCATGTCACATCAACGCCAGCGCTTCAACAAGAATAGATGCCACGTGGTTGCACCAATAAGTATGAGTGGATGATTATTATGACAAGGTAGTTAGGTAGATACTAAAGGGTTAATTTAATTTTAACTAAGGGTTAATTTAGCCATGTAATGCTGGCAGAGTAGAATAGCATCACCCCATTTCCTCCAATGGGTGTCATAGAAGGCGACTAATGGATCAGCAAAAGGATATTGATCACCTGATACTCCGTCCACCAATCCGTATTGGGCAAGCGTGGTGGACTACTGCCTAAACCTCCTTCGATGACAAGGAGAGGCCTTGTGTCCCAGCAGTGAGTCGAATTATAAAGGCTTTACCTATTTCAAATTTATATATTTTAATTTCTCAAATCAAACATAATTTTGTATTTAGGACAACGAATTAGGAATTTAGGAGGCATACGTACTCTCTAGTTACCTATTTAAGGATGCATTTGAACTGCGACCACGCGCGGTCTTCAATCATACATAATATTCGGTCATCTGCTTGGGTGGGGTTCTAAATTGTGCCTGTCAAAATTGGCTACATTAGTCACCTCCGAACACATGAATGACTATCTCAATATCTGACCACAACAGCTAGCAAGCTAGCGGAAGATACCTATATGAATCATATTGTGTATGGAAATAGAATAATATTTACGACGCTCTCACCAACTATAGTACGCGCGTTATCAGAGTGCAGCTCTCAATATCACGAAAGCAAATAACACGAGCACGTAGATTGAGCAACGACGCTATCGATACGCATATATGAACGACATCAAGTTTTGCACGGCATGCGGGTTCATTCCGAACCTGAAAAGATTTATTTGTTACGAACGTAACCCTCTTCCCCTGACCCTCCTAGTACTTACTTACATAATTATGTAAAATTATACTCTGATCGGTAGGTAGGTAGGACTAGTACATTTTTTTTGTGACGGGGAGGTCAAATGCATTTACGCATCGTCCCTGTGGGGTGGTGCCAACCGCAGGGGGTATGTGGGGCTCGAGGCAAAGGCGTTCCCTCACTACCCACTAAACATCCTCCCTGGCCTGAACTTCTTCGCGCTTTTACGGGGCGGCTCGGGATCTGTGCAAGCACAACTAGCACCAAGACCGAAAGGTAGGACTAGTACCTCAGATCATATATGATCTGAGACTAGTACTTACATAATATCTGTATGATCAGAAGGTTCAGGGTTATTTTTTATGACCACGCGGGGCCAACCTTTGAAGAAGAGAGAGATTCGTCGGGTCATCTTAGGATGAGGGTAACTTAGCTTCGGAATAAATATTGTCAATCTTTTGAAGTTCCTAACCTATGGTTTGGGACTACTGATTTGGGACTGCACTCAGATGGCGCGCGTACTGTATCTCATAAGACTGCACTGAGATGGCGCGCGTACTGTACCTATCTCATAAGACTGCACTCAGATGGCGCGCGTACTGTACCTATCTCATAAGACTGCACTAAGATGGCGCGCGTACGTATTGTAAGATGGAGATGGGGATGTTGATGGTAGGTGATGATGGCAGAAGATTGAAGTGATCTTTACCGTGAGGCTATCTTATCACTTAAGCACCATTGACCTACATTATACCAGCCATTGCATGCAATTATACATACCGACGTAGGAAAACGTATTTGCTGTAAGCCTCAAAACATGAAATGTTCACCAGAGCCAAAATACTGCCCTAAAATTAGAAAAAAAATCATTACTTACCCAAAAACTATATATAGCTTAGGAACATGATTTTAAAAACGTATTTTTAGTTTTCGTTTGATACATAATAGCTACCTACTAAGATATGCTTCTAAGTTACCAGTGTTTAGTGGGCTATAGCAAACGAGTTTTTCTTACGGATCAATAAAACGCCGTAACCACCTCAGATCAAAATATTTGGTCCGACGTAACCCGCAAGTTTTTTATAATATTGCTATTACCTTTAGAAACTTAAGATGTTGTAAATTACATAGTTGTTTTACTTAAGAAAAGTCAATAAGATATAACCTACAGTGAAGATTTATCTTGCATTGATTTTATTAAAAACTTATCTCACCAAAATGACGTTAGCCTCTGTTTGAACGTTTTGCTCCATAAGACGACACGGCTGATGACCGCAAGATGGGCGTAAGCAACATAATTATGCATCAGAAATACTCGTTTTTTATACACTACAGCAAAGAAGACACCAACATTTTTCAAAAAACTTACGGGGTAAGTATTTTTTTTTCGTCGTCTAAATATGAGACCCAGACTAATCGACGCAGTATTTTTTTTCGACAAAAATGATGTAAAAAACGTATTTTCGATTTTTTGAGGCTTACAGCAAATATGTTTTCCTACGTTGATACATAAATATATGCAGTGATAGGCACTTTCTTTTTTTTATTTTTTTTATTCTGTTTTAATTTAAGGACTTTTGTCTATTATGTAGACATGTCAGTCCTATCGTAACCTAACCAAGGCACTTTCTTAAAATACCTACCTGATCAAATAGTTATTTTTCAGTAACAGATATATCAATCTAAGGAGATTGGGCGAATCGCCGAGTTCATAGGAAGACCGAGTGTCGCGATCACCGGCCGTACTACATAACATGGTTCTAGTTGAGCATGCCGTAATATACACTATTCATTGCGCGCATAAGGACTGCGAAGCAATGAAAGTTAGGCACAGCCGCAAAGGAATTCAGTCAAATCGCTGAGTTCATAGGAAGTCCGAGTGACGCGGACGGCGAAGTGGCGGTAATGTATGCCCACTGGGCATACACCACGCCGGCTTGGCTTATGTCCTTGTATTATTAAATCTGTGTTTTCAGTGTATTATTAATTACATGCAATTTCGTGGCAAGTGTAAATGAGGCATAACTTTCGGAACAGAATATAAAACATTTTCGAACTGAATTTAATAAGATGATGGTAATAGCTATCAACTAGCTAGCTAGGCGGACTTAAAACAAGCCTTGTCACCAATAAATCGAGCACAAAATACTCCCCCTGTAACTGATATCAACTTCGAAGCAAATCACCACCAAAATAACTTTCTACCCCTTTTTAACCCCGTTAGGGGATGAATTTTAATAAAATTCGAAACGCACACACATCAATTCTGTTAAAACAGGTTTATGCAAATTTTGAAGTAGATTGGACCAAGGAATCACGTTGTCCCATACAAACTTTGCCTCCCTTTTTACCCCCTTATGGGTAGAATTTCGGAAAAAATAATCTTATCGGATGCCTACGTCATACAAAAAAACACCCTCCAAGTTTCAGGTCTCTACGATCAACGTCAGTAAGTCATTCCAAAATTCCGTCAGGACAAAGCATTTTTATTATGTAGAGATTGTAGGTAGGTCAAATGATCTAAGTAAATATAATTATATTAGCGTAAACATGTCAAGCTCCGTTCACAAGCATAATGATTGGACTGCCCATGTTTACAGGAGGTCAGTGCACAATGCGCCTCGGGAGCATATCTAATTACACATTTGACATGGGTAGCTATATGTTTCTCTGTCCAATACTGTTCGTCATTCACTCTTATAAAAAGGCGAAGAGCGTGACGGATACGGAAAATTAAGTAATACAAGAAACATTTGACATAAAAAGCAAGCAATATTTGCGGCGTTGGCAAGTTTTGTTGGAAATTACGTCTCGTCAACTAGTTAGCGGTAACTTAATTCTGATAGTAGGTACCGTAAGATCGGAGAACATTAGTCCTAAAGTGTAATTTTGCCCCAAAATGAAAAAAGTTGAAATTTCCGCCAACGCCTCACATCAGGAGCTATTGAAGTACTTCGCGCTTTATATCGATAGGAGACTGTATGGGGCACTTGATAATAATTTCACATTTACCAAGCGGATTGGTTATGTAGTCATTGGTGCTACTGCTACAAGTTACTACTTAGGTACGTGTAAATCACGTGAAGCTATTACGTGCAAACTTTGTAACGAAACAAAGGTAGGTATCTGGTAAGCATTTTTTTTGTCATTAATTGTAATAAGTATGAATCTAGGATCATAATGTGATGTAAATCAAATAGTTGAAGATTTAAAAGAGTTATTTTTTGTCCCTTTATTTACCTTACTTTTACTACACTAAAAAAACGTGGGCCAATGAAACCTGATTCAATGTACAACTTTGGACCAAATTTTGCAAAAAAGAAAAACAAACTTCGGGGTAGTTTTATTTAGTTTTACGTATTTAGATACATGAGGACTATATTAACAACTAAACAACAATTTCTATCAAAGAGACATAGCGTTTCTAAAATTTAAGTACCTACTCAAACGAAAAGTATCATAATTTTGGGACAAAGTACACCTCGATCTTACGGTAACTATCTGCGTACCTAGTGATATAATAAAATTCCTACTCCCCAGAATTTTGTGGGTAGGCATAATCTGAAATGACGGAATATTTGAATTCGTCGGTTTCTGTGTAGCTACAAGTTGGTAGAGCAATAACGCCGTTTAGCGAAATCTACCTAGCTGGCTCGATTTTCTTCTCAGCACAATGAAACACCACAGAAGTACCGTACAGATATATACGGTACCGGCTGTTGGTCTGGTCTAATTTCTTCAATAAATCTTGAACCTAATTTGATTGATACAGAGTTGAAAGTCTATTGAGAAAAGCAGAAATGTGTTTTCTCAATAGACATTTAACTCTCTATAGTGTATATATACAATTTTGCAAATTCAGAAAAATTTAAACAAATCTGTACAGAAAATGATACTTGCAAATATTTTTAAAACAAAGATTTAGTGATATATTTATACGGATTTAACTCGGATACACCGTCTGTTATTTTCATTCAAATTTCTTTCTATAGACTTTATTTCGGTTACATAATAGAAAGAGGACGGGTATGTCGTGTACAACTCAATACATTATTGGCGTGGGAGCAAACTGTTAACAATTGGGTGGCCATTTCAAATGAGTTTAATGTATCGTGATAAATTTCACGGTAAACTGTGTTCAAAATATAAGTAAAATTTACACAAATGTTGAAGTATTATCAATCTATTATAATGTTAACTAAGTCTCTGTGAATAGATAACTTCGATACAATAACAATAGATAGTAATTCCACAGTCTATAGACATGTATTTACGCTGTGGCAATTCTGTGAATGAGGTACCATATACTCGATTCGTAATTCAAGAATAGCCCCCTGATCACGCTATTTACAACGTTTTTACCAATTTAATTAATTAAATTAAATGGCGTTCGCGATATGTAACGCATTTCGCCAATGTCAAGTGAAAATGTACTTTTAAGTAGCAGTCAATTGTACGGTAGATTGAGGTTAAAAGTGGAGTCTCTCAACACGTGTTTTTACAGCAAGAACTCGGGAGAAACTCTTAACGTTTTTCTATTCTATTCTATTCTTAATTAATGGCGTCGCGTCGCATTAAGCGTACGCATTTTGCCAATGTCAAGTGAAAATGTAATTAGGTATACTTAGTAACAAAAATTGTACGGTTGATTGAGGTTAAAAATGGAGTCTCTCAACACGTGTTTTTACAACAAGAACTCTGGAAAAACTCTCTTAACGTTTTTACCAAAACCAAATCGTTATCGTTTTCATACGTTTTGACAGCTGACAGCTGTCAAACTGTTGTCAAAATGTATGATAACGATTTGGTTTTGGTAAAAACGTTGTAAATAGCGCGATAAGGCCCCTGCTCAATTGTTTTTTATTATACAAATATATTAGTGAAAAACTGATTACAAAGACATGTGCTGGCGACTTGGTAGTGAGCTGAGCATCCCGCGCCTTATTATTCTTAAGAAGATGCTACTTTTTCTCATATATGAATATTAAATAATCAAACTATCTACAAGATGAACAAAGTGTTTTGAACAGCTCTAGTAGTGCTATGTCACTTTTCTCTTTTGGTAAGCGTTCATGATTTTTTAATATTTACAATAATATATGTCATCATCATATCAGCCTTTACAATTCGACCCACTGCTGAGACACAAGGCCTCTCCTTGTCACCGAAGGAGGTTTACGCAGTAGTCCACCACGCTTGCCCAATGCGGATTTGTGGACGGAGTATAAGGTGATCAATTCAATACCCGTAATTTTAAATAATGTTGGGTGCAGAGACAGTATTTCCATTGCGTATAGTAACCTTATTAAAATATTTTTTATTATTTAGGCATACCTATTTTCGCCTTTGTTCCTCTATTAAATAATTAAATAATGCTTTGGGTACTGGATGAGTCTGTACAATTTTAAATTGATTAAATCGTCATACAATAGATTTGAGACGGTATTAGCGCAAAGGTCGTTCCTGTACCATGAGTCCACGGTTCGATGCTCTACAAGGCCAACTACGTTACTGCAGTGGAACATCATTGTAGTCGGTTGCTGAACAAGACTTAATTAATGCAAACCAAAAGGTATTTTTATCAAAAACAAGCTGATCCACCACACGTTGTTGTTTACTAAATAATGATAGATTGATGAGATACGTTTCTGAACGACGCGACGAGACGAATAGAAACAGTTTATATGGGAAAAAATGTCGGGAGTTTCTCCAGAGTTCTAGTAATACTTAACACGTGTCGTGGGACTCCATTTTAACTCAATTAATGTATTATTAATTAGATATAATTATTCACTTGACATTGGCAAAATTCATAATCTTTAAGTATCGAGAATGTCATTAATTAAGAATGGATAAAAATGTTGTTTTTATTTTTTTTCTCGCAATTTTTCCATATTTTCTCAAACTTTCCCTGGACTTCCACAAATATTTTAAAACCAAAATTAGCCGAATCAGTCCAGCCATGCTTGAATTTTAGTGAGACTAACGATCAGCAATTAATTTTTATTTATAGACATTACTAGCTGACCCTACAAACGTTGTTCTGCCATATATTTTTTCTCTTTTTAGCGGTATGAAATAAACTGTACGACCTATTATCATACCTACCCATACACAAAAAAAATCATAAAAATCGGTCGAGCCGTTTCGGAGGAGGTCGAACACCAAGCACTGTGACACGAGATTTTTATATCTCCACTAGCTTTTGCCCGCGACTTCGTCCGCGTAGAATAGTTATTTAGGGCAGCGTTTAAATTTTCTTATTATTTCTTCTAACCCAAGCGCCATATACTCAATGTTCATCGATTTTACTTTAAAAAATATCAGATTTCCATACAAACTTTTATCCCTCGTTTACCCCCTTAAGGATTGAATTTCCAAAAATCTTAAAATACCTCTTTCTTAATTTGTAACTGAAAGGCCGTGTACCAATTTTTATGCATTTTACTTTAAAAATGACAGATTTTCATACAAACTTTTCACCCCATTTTCACCACCATAGAGGGTGAATTTCAAAAAATCCTTTTTTAGTGCACCTCTGGACCTCTTAAGGAACCTACGTACCAATGCCGTTTGGGCTGTGCGTTGATATGTCAGTCAGTCAGTCAGTCATTCATTCAGTCAGTATTCATTTTTATATATATAGATTACTAGGCTGATTTTTCAATCCCTAGATAAAAGTTATCAGTCGGATAATTTTTTAAGCTAACAAAATCAAATGTAACTTGCAATCAAATACAAAACACGAAATGACAACTGACAACGTAATTTTAATTTGTCTTAGAGGTACGATATCGACGAATAAAAAAAAAATATCTAGGTACTGATAAATCATCCCGATAATTATGCATAATTACCCAATTCTGACAGTATGGGAGGTTGGTTTTAAAATGTTCGGGATTTCTCAGCATTTTGTGATCATTACAGGATTTTATTTTTGCTATTTTTGTAAATGATATTGTAGGTCTACTTGTCTACTTCCGAAAAATTTAAATGACTAGTTTTTTTATATTTTCTTTTCACTATTTTATACAGTTATAGTTCTTCCTATGCAATAAAAATACTTAGCTATTTAAATGTACTTGTAACAAATAATATTCAATAAATAAATAGACTATTGTCTATTTATTAAAGTTATTTCGACCCACTGTTGGGAGACAAGACCTCTCCTTATCATTGAAGGAGTAGGCAGTATTCCACCATATTTGCCCAATGCAGATATTAGTGGACCGAGCATTAAGTGATAAATATAAATAGCTCTTTGCTGATATATTAGTCGCCTTCTACGACACCCATTGGAGGATATTCTACTCTGTCGGCATCACATGGCGAGTCGGCATTACTGTCTATTTATTTGATATTAATTAATACAAAATAAATATACTAATATCAAATATAAGGATTACTCTTAATTTGACAACATAAACGTAATTAGAAGAATAGTGATTCAGTAAAAGTTGAGTGTCCATAATTTTAGGGCAACAAATCTGCTCTATATTGTGATAAATAAAACTGAAAATCTGTAATTGTAAATTTTAGACTTTGAATATAATGTACTATTTAGAAAATATATTTTACACGGGAGCTCATGTTACTTGTAATTTGTTTTTTTTTATTATTATTTTGTTTTATCTTTTCCATAGAACCTATAAACGTATCTTGGAAAAGTTGCATTATCATAATACAACATTTCCAAAATACGTTATAGGTTCAGAATGTACCTACCTGCTAAGCAATAATATCTCTACTGAAACTTTCGTTTCAATGATGCTTTATAAAAAAAAATAGAGATATGCAATTTCAATTGAATTTCTATATGAAATATGAATTTCAATAATCATTATAAAAATACCGAGAGAGATTAAAAATCGGGTAATCCATAACATAATGTTTTATGGGTATGTTTTTAAATGCTGAGAAGTAATATTGAATGAAATGAAAATTATACTTGCCAAATAAACCTTTATAAAATATTTGAACCGAAAAAAACTAGAACAACTTCCTGTCGTAGTCAAGTTTAGAATTAATATGATTTAACATATTAGGTTGGCGAAAAAGTCTTTTCGCATTATAGTATGTATAAACTTGTAATAAAATCTCTTTGGCTATACTATTTGTATATGTGGCTATACTCTTTGGCTATACTTTTTGGTATTATTGAAAGTTTAAATTTTAAAGAACATAATTCCAAATTCAAATTAGGAAAATGTGTGATTTTCATTTGTTTTTCGTACCGCCAAGATGAGTGAATCTAATGAAGAAATTCGATTCATTTTAAAATTTTACTACAAAAAAGGTAAAAATGCAACGCAAGCCGCGAAAAAAATTTGCGATGTTTATGGACCTAGTGCAGTGTCTGTGAGAGTAGCACAAATTTGGTTTAAGCGTTTTCAATCCGGAAATTTTGATGTCAAAGATGCACGTCGCTCTGGTCGCCCTATTACAGATTAAATGGATGCCATTTTTGAAAAAGTAGAGCAAGATCGGCATGTCAGTAGTTACGACGTAGCTGAAGAACTGGGAATTGACCACAAAACAGTTTTGGCGCATTTGAAAAAAACTGGGTACACAAAAAAGCTCGACATTTGGGTACCTCACGAGCTCACTGAAAGAAACCTAATGAACCGTGTACTCATTTGTGATTCTTTATTACGACGTAATGAAACCGAACCATTTTTGAAGAAGCTGATAACTGGTGATGAAAAGTGGTACGCACGTACGACAAGAACGTGCGAAAAAGGTCGTGGTCAATGGCCGGTCAGGCTTCACAGACTGTGGCGAAACCCGGGTTAACTCGCAACAAGGTGATGCTGTGTGTGTGTGGTGGGATTGGAAGGGCATTATTCATTATGAGCTGTTACCACCAGGCAGGACCATCGATTCTGAACTCTACTGCGAACAACTGATGAGATTAAAGCAAGAAGTTGAGAGAAAGCGGCCGGAATTAATCAACAGAAGGGGTGCGGTTTTTCATCATGATAACGCTAGACCTCACACATCTTTAGCCACTCAGCAAAAATTAAGAGAGTTTGGCTGGGAGGTGTTAATGCATCCGCCGTATAGTCCTGACCTTGCACCTTCAGATTTCCACCTGTTTCGGTCTCTTCAAAATTCTTTAGGCAGTGTCAGGTTAACATCACGAGAGGACTGCCAAAACCACTTGTCGCGGTATTTTGACCAGAAGTCCCAAAATTTCTATAGCAATGGGATCATGTCCCTACCTACAAGATGGCAAAAAGTTATCGAACAAAATGGTACCTACATACTTTTTTTTTTAAAATGTTTTGAATTTTCTTAAAAAATGCGAAGAAACTTTTTCCCCAACCTATTAAATTTAGGAACTATTCTATATTTATGATTCTATATATATCGAATCGTGAAGAATTAATAAAAAATATTTTACTAATTTATTATGAGCTCTACATTAGTACTTAGGTATACATTTGTGATTAGCGTACTTTTGATAGTCGACAACTAACAAACAAATATCTGACCGATAAGAAACCACTTAAAAACATTATTTTCGTAGTACGTTTTTGTGCAATTTGTAGTCCTAAATAACCTTACTATCCTCGATTGCGCAGTTGAATAAAACGCATTACTGACTCATGTTACTGGGAGTGTATCAAGGTTCTATCAAACTGTCTGCTATAAGAACAGTAATTTGTCATAATACTATTTTTTTGCAGAAGAAATTTTTATAAAAATTATAACAATACCGCAGTCTGTGTAGAACTTCGCTTGAGCACTGGCCACCAGAACAGACACTGTTATAAAAAACAACATTTTTAACTGTTACAGTTTGAAATAACGCGCGCTAACGATAATACGACTCACGCGTCGGTGACAGACTGACCGATTCAGACCGTTTGAATGGACTATGTGAGCCGACCTTTATTGCCTTATAATATGCGCGGACGCTGGCCATAGAGTATTTAGCGGCACGTAGAGCGGGCACTTTATGTATTTAACTTGAAGTCAATCATACTGCTGCTGAGAACACACAGTGAAATGAAATGAAAAAGCTCTTTATTTAAATGGACTTTGCTAAGTACTTTTAAATCGTCAAAAGCCCCACCACCGTTTAGTTAATAATAATAATTTGCATCTCAGTTATCTACTGCAGTTGTTGTGTGATGGAACTCAAGGGATATTCCTTACTACGTTCAGGGCACATAAAGACCTTCCATGTCTGCAAGGAGCTTCTGTAGTAGAGTGGGACTGTTGCGGAGCGAATTTCCCCCTTTCCCCTGCACTAGCTGTATTCCCATTTGGGTGACTGATGCGTGAATACTCTCCTGCACTAGCATATTCCTAATAGAACTTCACCTTACATCTACTAGCTAGGAGTCATTTATATACTAGGCCCTTTTATAAAAAAGACAACTCCAGTGTTCGCGTTAAAAACATACTATAGCAAAAACATACTATGGCAATACGCGATGATGATGATGATAGAGAAAAATCAAGCGGATAAGAGCGCTAGTTATATTTTTTCATGATACATTTTTTGTGTTTCCAAGTCACGTTAACAAGATTGTGGTCCAGCTGCTGTCAGAAGAAGCCTTAAAAGCCTAGACAACACTCTTTTGAAATGAAGATTTGTGAAAATCTTATACCAGGCGAACGATAACCAGGATGAGAACAGGAATAGACTAATTGAAATAATAGAGTCTTGAGAAACTGACAGTTGTTAATTTGACTATACTAATTTTAATGTTAATTTATTTTTATTTATATGATTTTGTAAATTAATTTTTTATTTTATATATATATATATATATAAGACTACTGTAGCCAAATACTGTTTATAGACCTATTATTGTAACAATATATGTAGTAGGTACTATAGGTATTTCTACGCCGGAAATGGCAGAATATGTCGGACATATTAAATTATGTTACACCTTATGTAACTACCATATTCCTTGAAATAAATGATTGATTGATTGATTTAGTTAACTAAGAACCTTTTAAGTATTCGACGCGTAGGTTTTCAATTGCAAAGTTCACTATTTTATTATTAGGCCAGTTTTCAATTTATTAATCTTGAAATTGGCAACCACATTGGCCCTTTGTGCTTTTGAATTTAAATTGAGGGTTGAAATTAATACTTTGAACATTAAATTGAAAAGCAAATTATATTAAGCGACTAATTATTAAATAGGTAATATAAGAAGTAGCTACTTTCATTTAGAATATAATTACTTAAGATGACTCAGTTATTTCTGGTCACTGGGTTAGGACTTTGTGTTCGTCTGCTTAGATAATTGAATGAAAAGAAGTTTTGTTAGCTGTGTAATTATTGCATAAGGTTCTGCGACGTTGTTTATTATAGCTACAGTAATCAAAAGTTGTAGCTAAAAAAATATTTATCAAATAGCTGTGCAGGTATTATTAATATAATACATAGCACATTTTTGTGTTTATAATGTTTTATAGTACCTATAAAACAATATTATGGCCTTAACTATTACTTTTATTAATTAGAATAATAACAATATAATTATACCTGTATAAAGATAGATAAAATGTTAGTTAGGTGGTTATATTTTAAAACGATGATTTTTCGAGAAATGCGATTTAAATTTGACATTCGTTATTACAAAGTTATTGCTCTTGAAATTATTTAAAATTTAATGTAAAAATCGATTGAATTAAAAATCACAAATTTGTGCTCAACTTGTGAATACCTAACAATATTATGTACCTATATTGTGAAATATCTAATAGCCATGACATGATTAAGGCCAGATAATCGGTGTGAGGAGATATATTATTATCATTATTATATTAAATGAAATAATTGCCAGTCCTGGATTCTGTTGAATGAAATACGCTTCCGCCCGGCCTTTTTATTGCCCACGACATTAAAACCGGTTGAGATGATGGCCCAGATTGTTTACTACCTGTCGAAGAGCAAAAATAGCGAGAGAAAATATTACCAAAATTATTTAAATAAATATTTTAAATTCACACAACAACAAGAATACGGTTTTCAAAGTTGATAACTATCAAATCGCATGCTCAGGTGTTTGTTGTAGGTATTGAATTACGCATACAATTTACATACTCCGAGTTACCTACTCTTTGTCCCTCAGCGGAAGAGCATCGTACTTGCGGGCCATACGCATGTTTCAGGAAAACATTAGAATATTGCGAATATGTATGTATAGCCGGTAACTAATCATTATTATTATGTAGATGTAAACAAAGGAAAATGGATGTCAAAAAATGACATCGCATCATCAGATTACTAATCGTTCTCATGAATGGTGTGATTCAATAAGCACGCAAGAAAAATAATTTAGATTATATTGTATTATTCTTTATTACAGGTATGGACATTATGAGTAACTTAGTAGCGTAATCAATAGGTTCCATTAGGTATCGATTTGGTACCTAATTTAAGTTTTTTTTCCCTTTCAAAAGTCACCGAAAATTTATAATCTTGAGCTCCTTTGTGCTTCAGACACGTCGACTTGCCCCATCAATGTGGGATTGTGAACTTTTTTCTACAAATCCCCATTCAGTGCTAATCGGCCTGTGTGATCAATCAAAAGGTTCATTTTATTTTTTATAACCAAGCCTAACCGGCCTCAGGGAGAGAGTCTACTATGTCTAAGTCTACGAATTAGGAATGACTAAGTACCTAGATGTCTGTGTGATCATCCCCATTCTCGATTTCATTAGTATTGAATGGGGATTTGTGGAAGAAAAGTTCGCAATCCCCCATTAATGAGGCAAGTCGATGGGGATTAGTGGAATCATCATATCATCATAACAACCTTTATAAATCGACCCACTCCTGGGCCACAAGGCCTCTCCTTGTCACCGAAGGAGGCTTAGGCAGTAGTCCATCACGCTTGCCCAATGCGGATTGGTGGACGGAGTATAACGTGATCGCTTGGCCAATGCGGATTGGTGGACGGAGTATAAGGTGATCAATACCCCTTTGCTGATCCGTTAGTCGCCTTCTACGATACTCATTGGAGGATATGGGTTGATGGGATTCTACTGCGCCAGCATCACACGCCTAGTGGAATAACCCATCATTTTATGGAAATAGTTAAGGAAGGACGAAGGAGAAGGTGTGCTTCACTTAGGACCCTTAAACCACTGAGGGATTAGCTTAATCGTTAACCAAACCGGAATTTGTTCCCCTTGGGTTCGAACCCGGACCTCTGGGTATAAGACCGGTTGAGAAACCACGAAGCCAGTTAAATGTTTAATTAGCGAATAAATTATGCTCATAATCGCAATGTCCGTTATGTAGTTAGTTATTTATGTATTTTGCACTAATATTTATTTATTATAAAGAAAAAATATTTCCTGTTTGAACTACAGGTTCGCCTTTGAATAATTCACAGGCATTTTCTCTGAATAAAATAGTTAGGCTTTAATTTTTATGAAAAAACATCTTCACTCGCGAAGTCGCGAACAGAGCGTTAATTTTTCATAGGTATAATTGTAGTAGAAATGTTAATTATATTTCAAACGTTTTCTAATACTAACCGAATAAGTATTATTAGGTATATACCTCATAATATTCTTCAATTATAGGACATGCTTTGAGTCACTTTGAGTCACTGTAAGAAAGAAATGCCTATTATATTATAATGATTTATACGTTGCAGGAACGGAAAAACACTTTTGTCATGTCATAATGCAATTTTTTGTTTCTTAGGTAATAATATTATAAAAATAAAAGAGTCGTAATTGACACGTCAGTGAAAAAATTAATTAGAGTAGAATATTAATTGAAATGTATATATGTAGGTGGTGGTAACCTAAGAGAATATAAACTCTGTGGGCCGTAAGTACACAGAGATTTCGACAATGCAAATATAGTGGTAGCACACAATGAAGCTGCGAACCTCGGTGGATCCACGAAAGCGTACTGCTGGTTGACACTTCACATAGCCGCTTTTGTCAAACATTTGTGTTGCATCTTTTTCATTCTGTATATATTATGATAAGGATACAGCACAAATATTTGTCAAATACTCTAAGGCCAGGGACAAACCCACTACCTTATAAAAAAGTCGCGATGTAGCGAAAGTTTCTATTTTTCAATGACAAAAGAATTGGCCAAATTGTCACTTGTGTTTGGGACCGACCTTCAAAAAACCGCCTTAAAAACTTAAAATATTTGAATTTTTATAAACAAAATTTTTATTTCGCCGTTTTTGGCAGCGTAGGCGGTCTTTTCTTCAATATTTTTTTAAGGTCGTTTTAGGATTAACGCTTTATGTTCGTTCAAAAATTGCATTTCACCCCTTTATCACCCCCGTAAGGTACGTAAGCCAGGGTCCAAGCCCTTAGTGGCACCCTCAGAGCCAACGCAATCTAATGACGTGATAGAGCAGGTATGGGCAACCTTTGACATGTTGTGGGCCGCCAAACTTTAGTGTGCAAATGTGTTCGCGGGCCGCGTTTAAAAGTGCATTTTATAGTAGTGTTCGTAATTCTTGACGATATACTTATATCAGACATGAAATAATACGACATTGTAATTATAATATAATTTATTCAAATAACAAAATGAAATGAAAAAAATAGGTACCTACATTACTATAATTAAATCGTGAAATTAGGAATTATTACAAACTACGACGAAATCAATGAGACACTTAAGCTTGAATTAGGTAAATCAATCCATCGATGTTAGGAGTAATTTCACTGATACAAAGACGTAAAGAATTTTTCAAATTATCGTCAGTCAGCTTTGTTTGGTGTTTTGATTTATTAACTTACATCTTTGAAAATAACTGTTCGCATTTATAAGTACTGCCAAACGCAGAAATCAATCTTCTTGCGAATTTCCTAAGCTGCGGAAAATAGCCTTCTTCGAGGTTTCTTGAATCTCAATCAACTTCATTTGTAAGTGTATTGGAGTAGCAAATCAATTGAAACAATCTTCCATGTTTTAGAAATGGCTAAATCTGTTCGAAAATTACTCCGACTGTAACTAGATTCTTCAGCATATAGAGCATAAGCAATATTTTCATACGCAGAGAGCGCGGTAAGATGGTAACTGTTACCAGATAGCATCTGTGCCTTCCACAAGAGGATTTTGTTCTGAAACGCTTACAAATCATTTACTAATTGTCCTTGTTTTTGAAGTTTCAAATTTAAATCATTCAAATAGCCTGTAAGGTCGACCAGAAATGCTAAGTCTCATATCCATTTTGGGTGTTTTATCTTTTATTTGCATAAAACTGCTATCTCATTTCTAAGCTCGTAAAACTGTTTCAGCATTTTCCCTTTGATTAGCTGACTTCACCTGACTTCACAATAATATGTTATGTCGGTCGTCATATTGGGCTGATATTTCATCCAAAAACGCCTTAAACCGACGATGGTTAAGCCCTCGGGATCGAATGAAATTGATGGTTTTTCCTACCAGATTTATAACATTCTGGAGTCGAATGGACTTAGGACAGAAGTTCTGTTGGTGATAATGAAAGGAAGGACTATCAAATCAGGTTTTTGTACATTTAATTCATTCAACATCCCGATGAAACCTTTACGTAAGCCGACTAAGAAGGTGCACCACCAGCGCATACTCCCAACTAATTTTGATCATGGCAAGCCTAAATTTCTGAATACCTTCTGAACTTCATTTAAAATGTCCTCTCCTGTAGTGGTTTCTCTTAGCGGCTGTAAAGCAAGCAATTCCTCAGTAACAGTTGAACTCTTCATCAACACCTCGAATAAATGTAGCCAGTTGAGCTGAGTCGGACAAATCGGTTCTCTCGACTAATGCTATGAAAAATGATTCAAAACCAGCCATCATTTCTATACGTCGAAAAACAGTTTGTCTTGACAAACTAATTTTTTCGAATTCATTTCTCTTTTCAGGACACAAAATACTGCACACTTCTACCTACACTCCTTTATAAATTCTCATTAGGCAAATTATTTTAATGAATTTGCCATTTTATGAGTAACTTTATATAAAACCAGTTTTCACAACAGTATCAAGTTGCGTTCTTTGTATACGAAACATTTGCTGCTGTTCTTTTTAATTTGCGGTAAGCTTCTGGATTTTGTCTTTCTTATTTGTACTGTTAGTGAGTGGAGCATAGGGTGCTTACTTAGATTTTATCAGGTGCTTAGTTGTTTAATGCCTCTTTATATTGAATTCTCTCATCACTGAAATGAATTCGTTACATTCGTTCGAACCAATCACAGAGCTCTATTCAACGCAAGGGCCTTGAATACAGCTCTGTGATTGGTTCGTTTCTTATCCAAGTGTCGAGTGATCTCATAGTAATGTTTGTGAATACGGGTGAAAGTCACAAAGCAAATTGACGGCTAGGATATCGCTTGCCGAAGATATTACACATCACATCACAGCTCAAATAAGAATTTTTAAAAAAAATATAGTTATTGACAACGTAATTAAAGAATCAATGAAATTTTAATACGATACGAGAATGTTTCAAAGTGCTTTCAAAGTAAGGCAGTGTTTACACTATGTCAGTTTGTATTAAGCATTCTTCAGGTTTTTATTGTTCTTGGAATTGAAAATTTGGGAAAATTTTAAAAGTTTGTTTTAAAAACGTAGGATTGCTTTCGTGTCAACTAAATATATTTGTTGAGATAACATGAAATATTTATTTTCAACGGAATTTAATTTAAGCATTTGTGTAGTATGATTTAACGAACAAAAAACATTTGTTCTCTCAAAATCGAATTACACAAACGCTTAAATTCCAATTTCTGCGCACTAATATGTTAAAGTATTAAATTACTAAGTAACATGTAAAACTATTAAAGTAAAATTAAATACCTATCATATCTATCCACTTCTTTCAAATCGATCCTACGTCTGGTGAAAGAGTGTAACGTCTGACTTGGTTTTTAGCTTTTGTTTGTTGAATTATTGAAGTTTTATTGCTGTTTGGGTTTAATCTGGTTTTTATGCCCCTTTTTACAAGCTTTTATTCAGCATACACTGTTCGTTCGTATGTAAGTTGTCCGTCAAAATTGGCAAACCATTTTTAGGGTTCCGTACCTCAAAAGGAAAAAACGGAACCCTTATAGGATCACTTTGTCGTCCGTCTGTCAAGACCCTTTATCTCAAGAACGCGTAGACGTATCAAGCTGAAATTCACATGAAATACTCAGGTCTATTGTCCCTTTAAGCTGTGAAAACATCAAACTTCTAAGCCAAGCCAATCAAAAGATACAGCCGATTATGTCGATATTTTCAACAAATTTCCGACACTCGCAAAGGAATCAAAACCTACAGGATACTTCCCGTAAACTCAGAATCTTGAAATTTGGCATGAAGCATTGTCATATAATGCAAATATAGGAAAAATTGCGAAAATCACATTTTTTAGGTTATATAATATAATAAAAATATTTTAATAAAATGAAACTTACTACCTTATTTCTCACGAACGAATAAAGGTATCAAATTGAAATTTATACCAAATACCTAGGTCTATTGTCCCTTTAAGCAGTGAAAAAATCAAACTTCTAAGTTAACGCGACCTTAGACGAATTTCCGTCACACGCTAGTGAATCAAAACCTACAAGGTACTTCCCGTGAACTCAGAATTTGATTTAATACGTCATAAATTGTAAACCGCTACGTTTGTACGGCGGAACCCTCGGTGTGCGAGTCCAACTCGCACTTGGCCGGTTTTTGATAATTTGTTGGTATAAGATTGAGCTAAAATTTTGCAAGCACGTTTAGTTTGAATGACAATGCATGCTTAGCTAAGTGACGTCATTATAAATCCAATATGGCGGACGTCCAAAGCCCAAGATGGCAGAATAGTAGGTAATTTTTTGACTCCCATGATATGGCTAACAAATGAAAGAGTTTGCTGAGAAGAATAAGAAAAACAAAATGACTTTACTCTTAATAAAAAATGGCGGACCGCCCAAAATGGAAGACTACTCCTGAAGCGGCTATTTATCAATAATGTTTAATGATAAACGAGTTCTCAATGGTAAACAACTCCAAAAGTTTATAAGTTTTTAAAATTCAAATCATCTGATTACGACTGAACTGAGTCGATAGCAGATAAAACTCAAGAAAATAAGTCTTTGCTCAGGGAAAGTAAAATGTAGTTTTATAAAATACTAGTGGTCGCCTGCGGTTTTGCTCCTCGGTTACCGCGCAAAAAGTACCTATCTTAAGTCCCCCCAGGTTCGCAAATTATCTCCATACAAAGTTTCATCAAAGCCGCTTCAGTGTATGTATGTAGGTACTGTATGTATGAACTTTTTTCCTAGGCGTCAAAGCGTAAGAAAACAACTCACCTTTGCATTTATAATATTAGTTATAGGATAGGTATTAGGATAGGTATTAGGATAGGTATAGTAGAGATTTTTTGACTGAAAATTGTCGATTGGTCTACACAACGTAACCGGTTTTAAGAAAGCGACCTTGGTGGGCAGAGGCGGCCCTAGCTAAATTTTTAGGTGCGGTGCGAAATCTCTTGGTAGCGCCCCTCCCCTCCTCCCAAAAAATAGAGCTCTTTTTATGCAGTTATGCAAAATTCTACAATCAGAAGCTGACAATGATTCTAACTCCAACGTGACCATCCAAACTTAAAGATACCTTGGCAATTCCCCACGGGCATTGCCAAGTGTATCTTTACTACTCTACCAGGATAAGACCCATGAAACTTTTAGTTAAAAAAACATAATATAAAAAATAATAGTATAAAGAAACAACTCTCTCTCTTTCTCTTTCTATCTTCACAAACATATATCCCTCTCAACTTCCGTTCGCCAAGCCCGATCACAATTTTCGTAAATGCAGTTTTTCAGCAATTTCGATGCATTTTCTAAGTCCATAGTTTCAGACTACATAGCTTTATTTACAATATTTACCTAAAAAAGTATATCGTACTAAGCTTCCATTGTAACTATGAACTCAAATTGCTTCTGAATGTTATGAATCAGTGAAAAAGCCTCTGATGCAGCAATTGAGTCATTCGTTTCGTCGTGAAAATTTAAAAAGCCATCATGAACTGAAGTGTAGTTATAGCGAAAAGAAGCAAGACTGGAAACTTTACTCTCCCAGCGAGTTTCGCAAATATTTTTCAGTGATAATCCTTCTCTGTGTTTGGATATGACTTTCCATCTCTTTGTTGATCCAGAGAATAATACAAATAGTCTTTGGATAAATCCAAATAAAGAAACTGATTTAACGAATGATTTAACTGCATCTTAATTTTTCCTTGATCAATTTCACCTTGCTCCCCGCACCGCCCACACGATTTGAGCGGGAACCCATCACTTTATCGCAATTAACTTCAACGATTTTCATTCCCCATAAAACTATTCGCAGATCTTTTTATACAATACTTAACAACTCCTAGAATCAGGTTACATCGCAATTTCATTTCCTCGAATAGTTGTTATCTACAAGCTCATTCCATCGTAAATTCTTTTCCTATTTTATTTATTTTATCGAAATAATGTTAAATCGATGTTTTGTTACCCATAATTTTGTTTCCACGTAAGTTTCAGTTTGCAGAATAGTTGAAACATCTATTTTTACTACACTAAAGTTAGTGTACATCGAAAATACTTTTTTTTATGTAATTACTCGTAATCATTTTTGTTTGCCTGTAAAGAAAACCTATGGATTAAGTTAGGTTAGATTTAGAACAACAGGCAGTCAGCAGCGGTGCAACCGAAGCTAACGAAGATTGCTTGTTGTATTCTGGCATGCTACATGCATGCTTGCATTGCATGCTGTATGCATGTTTGCATTGCATGATGTATGCATGCTTGCACTGCATGCTGTATGCATGCCTGCAAGATGCTTTATAGCGGGGGGCCTGAGGCCCCCCGCTATAAAGAAAAACCATTAATACGAAAATAAACCTAGGTTAGGTCAGGTTAGACTTGTGACCAAGCATAGCGGAGCGAGCGAAGCGAGCGGAGCATTATATTGCTTGCTGCATGTTTGCTTGCATGTTGCATGCTTGTTTGTATGCTGCATGCTTGCTTGCATGCTGCATGCTTGCTTGCATGCTGTATGCTTGCTTGCATGGTGTGTATCTACTTGCAAATTAAGAATTAATTTTTAAATTAAGAACTAACCTCAACAGTTTTTATCGTCAAACGTCAACAGGCAAATGTATCGTTCGATGAAACGTTACTGCGAAAGGAAACATTATAATGTGTAACGTTAAATATTAAAACATGTTTTTATAAATAGTGTTATCGATAACTTAATAGTTTATATGAAATGTTAGTTCGATAGACCGTTATTCTGGTAAGCAACTCAACTTTGAAACATTTTTTTTATGAAAGTTTATTCGATAATATGAAACGGTGATCATTTAGTCGATCAATCAAGAAAAATAGATATTGAAAATCGTGGAATAGTTTTCGGTGAAATGAAATTCGATGACAAAAAAATCTGTATTTTGATAGGTACCCGATTTGAGCGCACGATCGATGGATAGTCGATCGGCGGTCGGATGTTTTCGGCGCCCTCTTATGACGGCGCCCTGTGCGGTCGCACCGCTCGCACCGCCCTAGATCCGCCCCTGTTGGTGGGTCCTCAAGCCGGAAATCTTTCTAGAGTATTTCTAATCGGCAAACCTGCCACCGCGGTGGAGTCTCTCTTTCTCTCGCATTACGAAAAAATATTTATCATCATCTCTCCCGCTGTCTACTGAGCGTGTTTTTCGTAGTCTGCGTTTCTTCAGCGATATTTGTTTGTAATAAAAATACCTTAATGCTTTATTAAATATAATGGCTCCGAATTGTTACATACAGCCACTTACTACATACTATTGTATTTTTCTTGCCTTCTTGCTGTCAAATTTCCTCAATTGACTTTGAACTCTACAACTTTCGGAAAGGGGGTGAAAAATCATTGAAGTAACTTGACAGTTTATCGGCTAGTCTGCACTGGATAACTTTGTACAGGCAGCATCAGAAGTAGTTTAACCTTTTAGCAACGCCAACGTTTGTGCAGTAATAGTTATGACCATTATGTATGAATGATTTATTATGACAAGGTGCTAAAGTGTTAATCGACTTCAGATGCTGACCGCACAGTTACGAGCAATAAATGTACCTACCTTAGATAATAATGTACCCATATTTGACAGCTTGTGACTCATTATTGCGTAGGTGAACTGTCAATAGTGGGTACATATTATAGCACCTTGAAGAAATTACGTATTTATTTAACTCTTCAGCAAAGATCTTAATTTATTAATTAGTTGATAATAACGATATAAGTAGGTAATATAATGAGAACAATTATTAGATGGAGTACTTATATTTTACAGATTTTTTTAAACACGCACGACTTGAATTAGTATGATGTTTATCAATGATAAATCACGTACCATATAGGAAGTTCGTGTTTTCTCAATTAAGTATTTCCTCTTTAATGCTAAGATTTTATCAGAAAACGTGTGTAAGACCGAAGAAATTATCAGTGAACGCAATTTAAACTTAAACCTTATCATGATAGAGTTTAAATGCTCGTGACAATTTGTGTGTTAATTCAGAAATTCGTAGAAGTTTATGAGGTTGGATTAAAAGTAGCGGTATTTCGCGTGGAGCAAGGCACTGGCGACAAGCGTCTTAACAAAAAATATTATTTCAAATGGACAGTTGGATGGAGGTTACGAGGAAAAAGAATAAAGGTGTACGCCGTGACAGAATCTCACATTGCAGACCCGGAAACGGTCGGTGTACGAAAAAAAAGTCTTAACTAAAAGAATGTAATTTTTCAAAATAATAACAGGGATTTGAAGTTATACAATTTTGACCGTTTACTTGCTATTTACCTACCCTACACGTATCTATAAATTATTATTGTATTAAGAAAGAACTATAAAAATTATCGTTCACTCGTAAATTGAGCCTGAAGTAAAGGAAGGGGCCGTTTATCGCTCATCCGGTGACGAAGCGACTATTGTAGACATTGTAACTTGCTCTTGAGAAACTCACCTACTGAGGGCATAGTATGACAATTGTCACGTAAAAACATGACACAAACATGACTAAACAAATAAGATTAGTGCGTTAGAAATGGCTTACCTAGTTAATGGCTTAACTTAACTGCCCTGTATAGAACTTTGTTTACATGAATCAATTGAAATACAGTTTTGAGAAAATTAAAATATTTATTTAACAATTAACATGCATGAAAGTTTGCAGAGTGAGGAATCAGGAAAAGTCCAAACTACATATAAGTAAACCAAATGCGCTATAATGCCGACCAATAAAAAAAATACAAAATAAATAAAAATAAAGAGGTAAGAGGTCCTCTTATTTACGGAGACATAGGGGATATATGTAAAGTTTTCATATTTATTTATTTCTAGGTATTTAATGGAGCAAACTGGAGGGCATTGATCGATGCCCTCGGTATTATGAGTTACATTTTATATTATAAGACGAACTTTGTGCGAGACACGAGCACCTAAAGTATATAATTCGCACTCGTAGTTATTTGCAATCTCCTGATGGGTGGATTGCATCATGTCCTAAGAAAACAACCACCTTTATAGCCTCGTAAGCTTATTACGGGACCTGGTGTATTTTGAGGGCGGCGATAACAACAAACGAGCATACGCAAGAATAAGAGATTACACAATGTTGGCAAAACGGCGACGCCAAGGAGCTTATATTTTTTGGGCGACGCATTTGCGGATTATACCTACTTGTCAAAATTATTACGATGGACTTTAATTTTCATGAAATGGCTAGGTACTAAACAAAATGACAGAAGACACGCTTATATTAGTTTTACCCACGAAGATAATAGGTAAAATATAAGCTCCTTGGTTTTACCTGTATGTTTGTAACTGACTCTTTGGGCTCGATTATGACCCACTTTAAACGGTCAGATTTCATTCAAACTTTATAGATTTATCAAAGACCGATGGCATTACAATTATTCAATAAGAGTAATGTAAGATCGATAAAAAAATAATAGTTTTAAAAAACTAAAAACACGCTTTTATACATATTAAATTGGACTAAGAAGTGAAAAATAACTTTTTAGTATAGAATCTAAATGATGAACGAAAAGTATAATAGAGAAGAGAGTGTTAGAATTCAATCCCCATGGGGGCTAAAAATGGGATGGAAGTTTGTATGGAAATCCGTCATTTTTTAAAGTAAAAACCATGAAAATCGGTATATGGCGCTTGCGTTAGAAGAAATAATAAGTAAATTTAAATGCTGCCCGAAGTAACTATTCTACGCGGACGAAGTCGCGGGCAAAAGCTAGTCTATACATATAAAAATGAATACTGACTGAATGACTGACTGACTGACATATCAACGCACAGCCCAAACCGTTGGGACTAGAGATTCCAAATTTGCTACGTAGGTTCCTTATGAGGTCCATAGGGGTACACTAAGAAAGATTTTTTGGAAATTCCCCCTCTAAGGGGGTGAAAAGTTAGTATGGAAATCCGTCATTTTTAAAGTTAAATCCATAAAAATTGGTACATGGCCTTTCAGTTACAAATAAAGAAAGATGTATTTTAAGATTTTTGGAAATTTAATCCCTAAGGGGGTAAAATAGGGGATGAAAGTTTGTATGGAAATCCGTCATTTTTTAAGTAAAATCCATGAAAATTTGTAGGTATATGGCGTTTGGGTTAGAAAAAATAATAAGAAAAATTTAAATGCTGCCCGAAGTAACTATTCTACGCGGACGAAGTCGCGGGCATAAGCTAGTACTTACATAAATTTAACATCTAGTATGTACTTCTATGACACCGATCGATAGGGTTAAGTATGAGAATCAAATCCCTCTAACTATCATCGTGTCTAAAATTAGAAACAAATAACAGAGAAGATGATAACAATCGATTTAATTAGTTGCTGGAAATGTCACCATTTACTTACTCTGAACCACAATATTATTGTTTATAAATAAAGGATATCGTGAACATTTTACGGAATAATATTTTAATAGTGTGGTGTTGGAGTATTCTAAACTGTTTAAAGGCTTTAGCACATTTATCAGCTCGGCAAGGGAACGCTTCTTTTTTTGCTATGAACGCTAAGGAACGTTGGCTACGAAACGGTTACGCACCGTAGGATAGAAAGTAAAAAGCTAATGATATATTAATTATAGAAATCCGTTCAGTCGTTTGAAAGATATGAGGTACTAACCCTTTTCTCGCAGTCGGGTAAAAAGAGGTGATACGGTTCCGAAATGATAAGTGTGTTACGACCATAAACCGCCTCCTTAGTGTAGTGAGTCGCCCACGGATTAAGAACCAGAGGTCTATGATTTGATCCCTAGTGAAATATGTACTTTTAGGAATCAGGAATGGAATTAAATACGATAAAGAAACAATTTTACTTTCAAATAGATTTTCACAACAAATAACGAGCGATTGCGCAGAAAACAACTCTTTACACAATAACCCAATAATAAGGATGAAATAAATGACTCAATGCAAATCACGGTCGATTACCACTTCAACCGACCTCACTCTTCAACGTCCGACAAGCTAATGGGCCGAGAGCGAACTAACGATTGCTTTTATGGCGGCGGTTGTGGTGACGTCATGATTCGCAACGATTCATTCTTCATTTTTCCTAACAGTACAATTTTGTGCACGTTAATTTATATCTATTACTTACTAGCTAATCTATATAATTATAATTATTTATAAGGCAAAGTCCTGACTGACTAACTGATAAACGCTCACTCCATACCTTTGGACCAAGATAGCTTTCTTTTATGATGTAGGCAAGGGATAAGGCCGGATTTTTCGAAATTCAACCCCTAAGGAGATAGTGGGAATATGGGAAATGTGTAATTTTTGTATTAAACTCGATAACAATTGGTATATGGCCTTTTGGTTAAAAATAAAGAAAGAGATATTTTAGTGTTATTAGAAATTCAACCCCCCAAGGGGATACAATAGGGGATGAAAGTTTGTATCGGAATACCGTCCTTTTGGAGCTTTCAGTTAAAAATAAAGACAGATATTTTAAGATTTATAGAAATCCTACACTTAAGGTTTTAAAATAAGGATAAAAAACGGAATGAAAGTCCGACCAATCCATCTATGTTTACTATCGTATATTGAAAGTATGTGTATATAAATAAATAATACCAAAATAAAATTCCGCGGGGAAGAAGTCGCGAGCAAAAGCTAGTCTTGTATAATTTGTTTTAGATTTCTTGGGCTTGGCCGAGAGGAACCCTCTCGGGCGTCCCCAGAACATCCTACCAAAGTTTCATAACAATCTGATCAATTGGAACGTATTGAGGATAATAAACACAAACATTGATAGGAATGACTGATTCGCGAAATCACTACATGGTTTATAATTGACCAACTCTTGAAATGTACAATTCTTTGAATGACTGATTTTAAAAATGACTGATTTTTCAATTCTATGAACAGTAATATGTATAATATAAGTAGTTTGAATAGGAATATCGTAAATAAAATGCTATGCAAGAGTTGGAAAATCATACATTTCAAATAGTTTTTAATTTAATTAAAAAATTACGAAAACATGTAATGTAATAAAATTAAAAAAATAACAATATTAGGTCCCAATGATATATTGTCACGTACTACTACATTCAGCGTTCAAAAAATCAACAATTATCAAAAAATAAAAAACAAAAATAAACAA
Source organism: Elophila nymphaeata (assembly GCA_955850985.1). NCBI lineage: Eukaryota > Metazoa > Arthropoda > Insecta > Lepidoptera > Crambidae > Elophila > Elophila nymphaeata. Next base: position 8,723,019 of record OY039080.1, on the reverse strand, counting down.
AATTTATACTAAACAAAAATGTGTGGTGATGTGTGTTATTCTGTTTGTTGTGACTTTTTTTTGGATTACTTATTGCAACAAATCTCTGACCGTGTTTTTATATTTTCATTCAACAGCTCTTTTACGTGTTTCACAACTTACTGTTCACCAAAGATTTAAATCTTTGCTGTTCACTTAGAAGTACAAAAATATCTCAACTACAAACTACTCGCTTTATCGAATGTATTGTAATAACTTTTAAATACCTACAATACAAGAAAGTAGAACAAAAGCACACATATTGTACAGAATAGGACTTAACGCAGAACCTTGAGGGAGGCCTTTGTATATAGTTCTGGGGTTGAAAACTAGAAAACTTATTATATCTATAATATTAAGTATTCGGGTTACGGCTGAGTAGTATCTGGGAATTTGGTATTCAGCATAAAAATGGGTCAACATTCTCAACTTGTTTTAGTCGACTTCAAAAAAGGTCAGTCATGAAAACCTCCTTCATTTCGACTGGTTTTTTTTTTACTTTTTCGTATACGTAGTAAAGAGGAAGTCTTGAAATCGCCAAAAAAATTCGACCTCGAGATTTTGACGGATTTACACGTTTTGGATGTATGTCTGTATGTCTTTGTGTCTGTGCGTTAGCACGATAACTCGAGTATGCTTTAACTTATTGCAACCAAATTTAACATGCATGTATGACATCAAAATACAAAGTTTCTATCAACTTTTGAGTCGTTTCCGGTATACGAGAAAGTCAAGGTGAGACCACTCCCGATTTTTTATTATGATTATTATCTCATAACTCTTTACTGGGTGTACCAATTTTGAAGATTCTTTCAATCTTTGGAAGCTGGTGCTTGTCATGTGGTTCCATTTATATTGATCGACATCTGACCAGTAGTTTTCCCTGATAATGCCTTTTAAATTGACGTCGATGATATCGTAATAGTTTTATTCCTTGTCTGTCTAAAAGATCTAGAGATAGTTTTCTGAAAATATTTATATTTAAAACACAAAAAGGCAAAAAATAAATATTTTTTTTAAATAAAATAAACTTGCCGTCAACACTAAAAACGTAGAAATAAAACTTTTGTTTATAAAAAAAAACTAAATGTTTTTTAAGATTTAAGGGAATAATCGTTGTCACTTGTATTTGGGATCGACCTCAAAAAAAAAATTGATTTTTATAAACAAATTTATTTTTCTCCGTTTTTAGTTTCGAAGGCTGGTGTTTTTTATTTAAAACTATTTTTTAAATTACTAACTTGGTATTAAATCAACATAAATGATAAAGATGATAACGATGATGGTAGGTACTTACAATTTTATTCAGGGTTCGATAACTTTCATAAGCCATGAACATTTAGTGGCACAACTTGGTCATAATATCGTGTTATTATGGACATAAATTTTATATTGCTTGTGTAGTAGGTAGGCTCGCTATGTTAATAAAGGTCCGATATCTTGAATCACTATGCGTCGTTATTATTATTACACATATAATATCGTATATCGTATAAACCAGCGCTATGCTGCGCCTGAGCGTGGACCTCATTGTTATGACCAGCGATGTGTGATCACTTTTATGGCAAACACTTTTTTTTACTTTTTTTCAATTATAACTTTCTCGATTACGTAGTATAGAGGAAGTCTTGTAATCGTAAAAAATATGGACCTCGATATTTTGACGGATTTACCTTAGTTTTGGACCTGAGGCCAAAAATACCGTTTTTGGAATTATGTCTGTGTGGGCGTCTGTGTGTCTGTGCGTTAGCACGATAACTCGAGTATGCTTTAACTTATTGCAACCAAATTTAACATGCATGTATGACAACAAAATATTATAAGGTTTCTATCAACTTTTGAGTCCGGTATACGAGAAAGTCAAGGGGAGACCACTCCCGATTTTCCGTATGTTCCGACTGTTTTATAACAATAAATATATTTCTATTCTATATTGCTTTTTTATGTAAAATATTAGAATTCTAAGTAATCCTAAGTAACTAAGGTTTAATGTCTTAGCACACTTATCAGCTCGGAAAATAATGCCTCTTTTTTTTACTATGAACGCTTAAACCCCATGGTACATATTGAACAACGTACGTTCAAAGGTTCAAACAAACAATCCTCCGTAGTCTTTTTTCTTTCTCCTTGATATCGACAATACTATGGAATAATTTTATTTTTGCGTTTACAAACGCGTAAATATAATACTAGAAAAATGCACTGAAAAAAATCGAATCCCGCCTGAGGCAAGTCGATTTTTTTCAGTGCATTTTTCTAGTATTATATCGACAATACTGCTTATGATTTTGGCATTACATTTTTTGCCTGATACCAACCTTCTTTGGGAACGACTGCTATCTGTCGACATTACTCGGAACCACCAGATCATGCTTCCGAAGTACGGGGGAAAATCGAGTTGAAAAATTTTCATCCCATCCGAGTCCCGATCGTGTACTTGGGTAACTGAGCTTTCAATATCGTTAAGAAGAACGCACGAAATATGCGTCATAGACTTCCACCGAAACAAGCCTTCGTATTAAGTTATTATTTAAATAATGTATTCAACTGCTATGTTGAGCAACAGACTGTTTGCAAGTCTAAAGATGTGCGGCTTCTTTGTTAAGGTACGAATCCGCTGCAGCGCATTCGGTGCGCACGTTACAATGCACGTTAGTTGCGTGGGTCCTTTTGTTTCTGACACAGATATATCAACTAAGGAGATCGGTCGAATCGCCGAGTTCATAGGAAGACCAAGTTTCGCGATCAGCGGCCGTACTACATAACATGGTTCTAGTTGATCATGCCGTAATATACACTATTTATTGCGCGCGTCTTAAGGACTGCGAAGCGATGAAAGTTATGCACAGCCGCAAAGGAGATCGGTCAAATTGCTGAGTTACGTATTCACTTGACTTTATCGGAAGGCGAAGTGGCGGAAATGTATGCCCACAGGGCATACACTTGTCGCAAGTTAAACGCCGGCTTGGCCTATCTCCTTGTATTATTAAATCTGTGGTTTCTGATCATTTGTGCCTACACTTTCACTGAAGCATTTTGATTAGAGATACTTGAATAATGGTGGTACTGAATCCGGGGTGGGTGGGGGTTTCATGCCGGACATTTGTCCAGCGCGGCAAAAATGAAGGGCGGCAAAATTGAGGGCGGACAAGATTAATAAAGTTTTATGAAAATAGCTTCAGGAGTTTTCGAGCGATTTCACTGTCTAAAATGTAAAATTTATCTCATACTAATTTGTTGTGTTAGTAGTCTAGTTTCGAATCTCCGGAATTTATTACTCAGCCATGGAACGGCACCTTTTTACGAAATACACCGAATTAGAACCATTGAACATCATTCAAGACGATTGTCCATAATGAGGATGTGATACTCTGTCTATCGGCTATTGAAAGAAAATTGATAGCAATTGACAGAGTTCCTTACGGTGTCGTAGTGACGGTATGGACGCAATTATTCAACTTTATAACGATTGACATCGACTTCATTCTGAATTACTTTAGAAATAACTCCTATCCTGCTATCCTATCAGCCTTTATAATTCGACCCACTGCTGGGACACAAGGCCCCCCCTTGTCATCGAAGAAGGTTTAGATAGTAGTCTACCAAGTTTGCCCAATGCGGATTGTTGGGCGGAGTATAATGATCAATACCCCTTTGCTGATCCGTTAGTCGCCTTCTACGACACCCATTGGAGGATATGGGGTGATGTTATTCTACTCTGTCGCTATCACATGGCTCTGCTCAACTCCTATTTGGGATTATGAGCGTGAATAATATACTGAATGTATGTGTTCAAGGAATTTCATCCTCGAGATTATTTACATACAAGGCTCTGCTTATCCCATGAAGGGTTGAGCAAAGCCTTAGATAACATAATGTTACACATATAGCCACATCTGGCAGTATGGCAAATAGTGATAGGTTGCCAGCCTGTCGCCTACATAAAAGGCACCAAACCTAAATAGCAACAATCCTTCAGTAATCTAACAAACGCTTAAACCAGCGAGATTAATTACCTGCTTTAATATAAATGTGTTTTGTATTCAATTCGTAAAGAAATCGGGAGCTTACGTCAACGTCGGCGGTCGAAACTTCATGCTTGAAATTTGTAAGTCTGCGTAAATGTTGTGTTATTAATCAAAGTAATGTGCTACAGAATTTTATATCTTAAGAAGGAAACACAAATGCTTGCAATAGTATATTACTTACTTACAAACATTGCAAGGTAAATAAAAGCATGTAAAAATAACGTCCTGTTAAACTCTGAAACCACCATTTACAATCAAACTTAATTTTCTTCCCATATTTCTAACTTTCGATATTATGAAGAAGTTAAAAAATGACAATTATTGTGTCATCACACAGCTCATTACCTGCTACTGTAGTTTAACTACATAACATTTATAACTCAATTTATGGATATCAAATACGCATTACAAATTATAATTTACAATCTAATGTGAATATTCAATGTAATATTGTTGACGGAAGTGAATTAGTTTCTTTTTTTAACAAAAAAGTATTATTGCGATATATTTTCGTTGATATACATATTTATCGCGTCTGATTTGCAGATTACATTAACATTAATTTTTGCTGTTATACTTCGTGACAGTTAATTATCTATTTTAAGCCTTGTTTGACTAAAAATAACAAATCAAAGTTATCTGTGACGGTCATCAAAAGTACGACCTCGAGTATATTAAAAAAACAGGATTCCTCACATACATACATTCTTACAAACAATGTGCTAGCTCAATCCCTCATATGTTGATTGCTGCTGTCCTGACCTTACTGAAGAGCAACTAAATAAACTTGAGCGCCTTTAAAACGTCGGAATAAGATTCATTTTTGGTTTACGTTTTAATCATGTCTCTAAATTTCGCTCAGATCTCAAGTGGTTGCCAAATCGATTTCGCCGGGATGCTCGTATTCTTTTCCTCATATATGTACCATTCAAATACTCTTTTCTATGTTAAAGACCGATTCAAATACCTTCACCATACACCCATTCACGTGTCCTAAGCTCATCGGAAAATCTTAGCTTAGCGATGCCAATGCATTTCACGGAATTTTACATGAAATCGTTCACTGCTAAAACTGTGCGATTATGGAATGCTTTGCCAATTGAAATCAGACGGACCCAATCACTCAATTCTTTGGTCGGCAGACTAAAGCACATAAGTCGTTATGGAGCCCATACTGACTTATGTGCTTTACTCTGCCGACCGTTCAATATAAATTCTAAATTCTTACTGTAATTAGTGTATTAGGTACCTATATATATTTAAATATATTTGCAATTATTTATTTATCATTATATGTTTTATATTAACTATTGTATGTATTATTATAAAATAATTGCAAGTTATGTTAAGCTAGTTATAGAATTGTAGCATCGCCATATTCCCTCTGTTTATATGATTTAATCCTGTCCATCCAAAGCTTGCCTGGAAGAGATCGCTCATAGCGATAAGGCCGCACATTATGCATTGTACTGTAATTTTTTTATTAAAATATTGAAATGATTACAATTAAACGATTAACGAATAATTTTTTACTCATTTTGAAGCTATAAAATTTGGTGGGCATTATTAGTTATTTTTCCATAAATCCCTACTAAGCTGAGTTTGTTTTATTAGTAAGGGTTTTTGAAAAAAAAAAACAATCCCCACTTGTAGGGATTTCTGGGATAAACCAATCTATTCTATACATAATATTATGCTAATGATCACTAAAGGGTGAGCAGCTTTCGGTAACATTCGGTAAAACATAAGGCCGCGCAGACGAAGGGCTTTTCTCTATAGTAAGTGCTATGAAAGAAATGTTCGAAGATTGCTCTGTGTTGTAATTTAGATGAGGTCCTTCCATGTCTTGGTTATTTTTGAATTGTTGTTCGATTTTTGTCAACGATACCTACTTTCTAGTCCCTCTTCTACGTCAAGTCATGCAGTTCTAAGCGTCCAATTTGGACGGACGAAAAAGTCCCCGGACAAAGTCCCTCGTTTGCTGTGCCTCAAAATAGTGACTTGACAGTCACTACATAAAAACCAAAAAAGGAAAACCATTCAGTGAACCTTGAAACAAAATCCGACAACCAAATGTTACACTTGAAAATATCTCGGAAGTTTAGATTCTCTTTCTTACTTAATGTATTTTTTCGAGTTATTCTATTTCTGGTATTAGATTTATTATTAAATTACATTTGTTATTCACACAAATTTTAGCTAGGTAACTAATATCTGTAGCTAATGGTTTCTGCAATAAATAAAAACTTCCTTTGCATAAAGATAAAAATAGAAGGCTAAAGGACGATTCCGTTTAAAATAAATTGAATTTCGACGCAAAACGTTTTGAGTGGCCACGAAATTATATCATTAATTGTCTACATTGTTAAAATATAATGGAATTATTTCTTATCTTGAGATATTTGTTGTTTTCATTTGGAAAATACTTTATGTATTTAAAATGGTAAAATTAAAATGTATTTTTGTTAGAACCCACGCTGTTTTTGTTTGTGTTATTGTACACTTTGACTGCTTCTGTGGTTTAGTGTTTCGCTTACTGACATCAGATTCAGAGAGATTTCTTGTTTTGATAGGTGGTATGATGTTTGGTAGAGCTTGAATAAAGTCCGCCTGGTTAGCTACGATCATCTTGTCAAAGTTTGTCGTGTCTGCTATAATAGGTCAGCGATACTGGATGCTTAAATGAGATACATAAAAAAGAACTTAATAGTTTTCGTGTTTTTCAACTGAAACTAATTACTATAATCTCAATTAGGCTGTTAGGTGTCCGCGAAATGCCACATCATTGCGCCATCGTTCCACTTGTTTGCCTGATATGTGGGTGTCAATATCTAGCGCAAAGTAAAGTAAATGCAGAAGGTGAGCTTCTAGTGTTACGTTTAGCCACTCGAGCAACGCACATATCACCTTTCATCATCATCATCATTTCAGCCGAGAGACGCCCACTGTTGAACATAGACCTCCCCTAAGGATCTCCAACCTGATAGCTACTGCTCTGCCTGCATCCATCGGCTTCCCGCGACCGTTACCAGATCGTTGGTCCACCTTGTGGGAGGCCTACCAATGCTGCGTTTCCTGGTACTTCGCGGGCACGGAATTTTAGGGCGGAACCTTGTTGTGTTCTCAAACTAAGGGCGAACTTTCCATTTATGGATTTCTAGTAGACTATATCGGTATCTCCTGCGGGTGAGTCTTACTGGCGTCTAAAGTCACTGTAGAGTTCGAATCAAATGGGATCGATTCGGACCTAAGCCAAAGCGTGTTGCGATGTAGCAGGTGTCTGTACTTGGAATAGTGTTAACCGGACCTTTTTACTTTCTCGTATACGTAGTATAGAGGAAGTCTTGTAATCGTCCAAAAATTCGACCTCGAGATTTTGACGGATTTACACGTTTTGGACCAAAAATATTTTATTTGGAATTATGTCTGTGTGTCTGTGCGTTAGCAGGATAACTCGAGCATGCTTTAACTTAACCAAATTTAACATGTGTGTATGACATCAAAATATAAGGTTTCTATCAACTTTTGAGCCGTCGATCTCGAAAGTTAAGCAACCAAGTGCGCGGTCGGTACTCGATGGGTGACCAAAATTTAACACGCAAGTATGACATCAAAATATAAGGTTTCTATCAACCTTTGAGTCGTTTCCGGTATACGAGAAAGTCAAGGGTAGACCACTTCCGATTTTTTATGTTAAATGGTTGGCAGACAAACATAAGGCCTGTCTGGTGACGTGCTGCGTCGTTTCTTCCGACGTACGTAGCATTTGGTACTCAATCAGATTGCACGAATACGTGAGGGGGCTTGGGTCTTTGTATATCTACATATTTAAAATACATACACTCACACCCGTGTCCACTTCGATACTACTGCGCGGTATATTTACGTGAAACAACGTGAACTTCTGTGAAACATACATAATATTGTATAGATAATTTTATATATGACCCTAAATAAATGACTCGTGAATTAAGGTTCGTGTTCATTACTCAAACATTGTCCTTACCACTATTAGAAGCGGGACCCCTTGATTTGCCAGCGTTATTGACCACTCCACCGCAACACGACGTCGAACTGAACTACGTTCTAGAGCTTTCCTTCTGAGTTCTTTTTATTTTGTGTATTAGGAAAGCCGTTATCGCGACCCGTATAAATAACTAATGGCAACTCGGTATTAGTGAGCTATTTGATTTTGGGAGATCTTGTTTATATATGTTCAATAATAATTGGGTTTTATGGATAAGCTGTGGCCATGGCCAGTATTAAGGTACATACTAACATACAGGGTGTAAAAGACATGAACAGTCAAACGAGAATCATGTATTCTGCTCACCATTATAACATTTTTTTTCCTTTAGACTATACCTGGGAAATTGATAATTATGATTTTATTGAAGGTCAAAGTCATAATTTATTTTTAATTTTTTTATGAAAACATATTCGAAACATTATTTCTTAATTATTGTCCAAAGAAACATTATCAATTTATTTAGTAATTTCATAACAAACAAGAAACGTTAGCGTTCAATGTGCTCACTCAATGTGCAAGGACACAAACGAACGGGGCCGCCCCGTCTGGCAAAATTATCGCAGTGTTGCGAGTTGCGTGCGAGTTGAGCGCTTTACATTGCGCGGTACAATTTGCAACTTTTTTAACACCTAAAAATAAAAATCATTTCCCAGCAATTATTTTTTGAAATGTTTCTTATTTTGATGTATAGAATACATGGTTCTCGTTTGACTGTTCATGTCTTTTACACACTATTAAGCGTATAAATTGTTTTCCTTCAAAAGCCATAATGTACACTTATAACAACCTTTATCTATAATGCCATAAAGCCCGGTATATTATCACTTGCCTGCCGTACTCCCAATGTTATTTGCGGTCGGTGTAATATGTTTTCTACTTCCATTCCCATCTATCAGCCGTCATCTCAACATTACTTAACCACCCTTCTTTGCCATATCATTTTTCACACACTTTGTAAATGCATTCATTCTAAGCATTTACAAAGGATCCCGATACTAGTATCTATTTTAATTTCAGCTTACTATAGGTTACATGGAAGATATAAAGCTGGTTAGCAATTAAAACCGCATGTTATACCTACTGCTCATGTGTAGTTGTACCTATCTGCCTTTAATCAAAGCTATCTACCTGTTAGTTCGGTGCCTACGTATTCTCGAGTATTTTAATAAATATAATAATAATACAATAAGTCAAAGTATTTGTACACCGCTGTAGGTAGGTACCCTACGTTTCTAAAAATTGATAAGACATTCCTAAAGTTTTCTAGGAATTTAATTATCTCGAAGGTATTAGTACCAAATCAAATGAAACGAAGACATTTTATTCGGCACATTTTCCAAGCATTTGATAGCATAACAAATAAAAATACTAACGAAGATTATTCTGAAAATGAATCAAATCACATTTTTTTACACCCAGCTATGCCGTAGCTTTTGTGAGTGGAGTAGCTGTTACGGTCTCAAAGTTCATCCAGCTAAAACACAAGTGATTATTATTGGTAGCCCTCGATTGACTTCGAAAATTGACTCGTCTGTAGTCCCTAATGTGATATTCGATGGATCTAACATTTCTTTTAATAAGACTGAAAATGAAAATGATATTTTCAGTTTGCTTCGGCAGGATCATTTTAGAAGGCTGCGAAACTTCCTACTAACTACTACTAAAATTGCGCTTGCTCATCTCTCCTTCTCCCAATCTTTAATTATGCTGACTCTAGTTTCCAAAATTTGAGCGAAGAACAACTAAATAAACTTGAGCGACTCCAAAACTTTTGCATACAGTTTATATTTGGTTAACGCAAATATGACCACGTTTCAGAGTGTTAAACTCAAGTGGTTGCCCATTCGCCTTCGCCGGAATGCACATATTTTATCCCTCCTGTACACTATCTTTTTCTATCATAACACTCCATTTTACTTTAAAAAAATCGCTTTTAGTTCCTCCTACCTATTCCCGAGTTTTAAGGTCGTCAAGAACTTGAGGTTATAAACACCATCTCATTTCACCAAATTTTACAACAAATCCTACTCGGTACAAGCTGTTTTGTTGTGGAACGCGTTACCTGTTCACATAAGGCAAGCACAAACCCTCAACACTTTTAAAAATCTGGTTGAAAAGCACTATTTGTCGCTATGATTATTTGTTCATGATTATATATTTATATGTATACTCTAAGTAGGTATATATTTTAGTTGATATGTATATATCTTTAGATATATATACATTATTATAGTATATATTTGTTATATTTAGTTTATATATTATATATATGTATTATAGTATATAGCAATTGCACGTATTTGTCATAATAAGTATTTATTAAGTTAGACATCGCCATCTTCCCTCAAAAGCTTTAGTTCTTAATCCTGTCCCTCCTAAGGTTACCTGGAAGAAATCGATTTTAGCGATAAGGTCGCCTTCTGTACGATTTATTTAAAGGTTACAATCTTTGTATTTTTGATTTGGTCGATGTACAATAAAGATGTATTTCTATTCTATTCTAAAATCATTACCCTTCCTTTTGGCTTCGCCGTAGTTAGGTAAAAACAGGCGATACTGTTCCGAGCTGACAAGTGTGCTACGACCTTAATGCATCTCAACCGGTATTATGATGTGTTACATTGTATCTGTAAATAATTAGCGATGTGTCGCGATCGATATGTGATAATTAGCGCACCTGCAAGTCGTTAAAGTAATTATTCTTTTATGATTACTGTCATCAATGACTTAGAAAAATGTAATAAGCTATTTAGTGTTTTATGCAACGAGGTATCGAACAAGAACATGCTGGAGCTAACATATAAATATAAGTTTCTAACGTAAGGAATATTGAGTGCGTATATGTACACCACTATTTTTAATTAGTACAAAAATTTTAGCATGTGGTTCCACTCATCAAATTTAACAACTTTTGCTTTGGGACCAAGACTGAAATAGAGAAAAAAAAAATCTGCTATTCCATACCATATAGCAATACCTACTCCATTAAAATGTGAAACAGATGAACTTTTTTTCGCTTTTTTTCTGGATTTTAGTCTTGGTTCGTCGAATTGAGAACCTCCTCAGGCAGTAGATCAGCGTCTATCAAACAAGTGTATGGCAGTTTGGTGGCGCCACGCGCCCCTCTCTCCCCACATACCCTCACGATTACGTTGCTGACTGTACGAAGTATATAGTCCTTGGATGACTGTAAGAAGTCAGACAAGCTTAATCGAAACGAAAGTTATCCATAACCTTTAGGTAGACCATTTGAAGTTCTCATCAACACATAAAACTTTTTAAATGAATTGTTCCATAATAATTCCGAATACATAAATTATTTTGGAATAAAACAACTGCCTTCAAAACGAGAAACGGAGAAATGAAAATTCTTTTTATAAAAATCTAAATGTTTTTTTGAGGTCGGTCCCAAATACAAGTGACAACGTTTATTTCCAAATATTAAGATTGGCACCGACATTAAAAAAAAAACAAAATTTTTAATATATAATTTATAGTTTTGAAGGCTGTTTTTTTGTTTATATATAATTAGTAATTAATTAGTGTTTTAAGTTAACGAAGTTTTATTAAGTAGAGTTGGATATTTAAAAAAGTCGGTTCACGACTCAAAGTTATCATTAATTAAAGTTAAGACAGGAATTTTGCCGTTATTTTTCAGAATAACAAAAATACCTCAAAGTTATATAAGGTAAGTATAAAGTTAGTATAAAGTATAATATATATAAGTTGTATAACGTTAGTATAAAGTTTTCAGGAAACTATTCAGAGACTTTGATATTTAAGACAAAAAAAGAATCATTGAAATTGGTTCACAGCTTTCGAAGATAACGACGTATAAAGTTGGAACAGTTGAAAAAATTCTATTGTGACTGCATATTTTCACGATTATAAAAAAAACTACTAAACTGATACATGAAAAATGTTTATGGGACCATATGGCACCTTTTCCGCATCGAACAAAAAATAATCACTTAAATCGGATCAGAAATCTCGGCGTAATCGATCTACATACGTAGAAAAACGTACCAACCAAATTGAGAACCTCCTCCTTTTTGAAGTCGGTTAAAAATGTATGAAACAGCTGATTTTTTTCGCGATTTCCAAAACAAATGTTGCTTATGTTGATGAAATCTTCAAATAGTTTGAAAGTTGTCGATGACTTACAAATAACCCTGTAAAGACTGAGATCTTAAATCAAAATCAAAATCAAAAAGTTCTTTATTTAAATTGACTTAAGACTAAGTGCTTTTAAATCGTCATAGTGAGGAAATACATGAAATTAAAATTTAAGAACAACAATCAACATTATAAAGATTACAATTTTTTATTTAAATACAGGAGTGAGTCCCCGTAGTAACCGTTAATGTGCAATTTATTCACTCCCATGCATTTTTATCAGTAATATAATCATTAATTGTATAATAAGCTTTTTTAATCAGCTTTGTTTTTATTAATGTTTTAAATTTGTTAATAGGTAGTGCCCTTATATCAGTTGGCAGTTTGTTATAAAAGCGTATACATTGCCCCATAAAAGAATTGTTTATTTTGTGGAGACGGGTAGTGTGTCCAACAAGATTATGCTTCTGCCTTGTATTAACATTATGTGTATCACATCTTTCACTAAATTGCGTAATATTTTTTCTTACATACAGTAGATTTTCAAATATATATTGTGAAGGTACGGTTAAAATATTCACCTCCTTAAACTTTTCTCTGAGTGAAAATCGAGGGCCTAGTTGGTAAATAGCTCTCACGGCTCTTTTTTGCAAAATAAAAATACTTACTATGGTGTGATCAAAACGTAAAATTTTAAATATACATGTATAACTCAGAAGGTCACTGACATAGTGATCTATCAACGCACAGCCCAAACCACTGGACGGATCGGGTTAAAATTTGGCATGCAGGTAGATGTTATGACGTAAGCATCCGCTAAGAAAGGATTTTTGGAAATTCCACCCCTAAGAAGATAAAATGTCCATGCGGACGAAGTTGCGGGCGAAAGTTAGTTGATTAATAAAATTCAAAATGCTCCATACGAAAAGTTTGGTCAGTACACCAAAATATGGACAAAATTTTACTATTTGAAATTTTTGATAACACCGTATTTATGTTTGCTTGTGTATGTGCTAACTTGATAGACTTTTTTACCAAACACGGTAGGTACATCCTACTTAATATAGTATACCTCAGAATTAATTATGCTTAAAAGCAAAGTAGGAGGTATGCTGCGAAATAATAACAACGTTCAAAACATTATGACCCACACAAAAGGAAGTATGTTAATTAATGAATTCTCTTTATAAGTCACGTCCTTTACGTTCGGGCGTGCGTAAAGGTGCATTTAGATTTGAAGGAAGGAAGTTTTACGCATAATGTTACTCTACAATTTTTTTTTTTAATAATCTTATAACTGCTGGATCGTCTGCGGTAATTGAGAGTGTAACATCTGTCTTGGTTGTTGGCTTTTGTTGTTAGTTCACTGGAGGTTTAATTGATTTTTGGATTTGCAGCTCCTTTTAAGTACGCGGCAGACTGGCAACCTTGCACTATTCGGAGGCACTGCATGGCCCATAATGCCAGATGTGGCTTTTTGTGTAACCAAGCGTTACCGAAAGTTCTGCTCAACTGGGATTATGAGCGTGATTGCATGTATAATTGCTTGGCCTATTAATTGGTTGACCTATAATTATACTATATAACACTATTGTTATCGCTATATATTATAATTAGGTATAGGTATGTTATGTTCTTCTGCCGTCTTGGTGGAGCGGTCAGTATATCTGGCTACACATCAAGCGGTCCGGGTTCGAGTCCTGGTAGCGACAAATATTTGTGTGATGAACACGAGTATTTGTTGACGAGTCATGGTTGTTTATATATTTATTTAAGTTTATTTATAAAAATATCTAAAAATATTATGTATATTAAAAAAAAAAATGTCCGTTATCTAGTATCCATAACACAAGTTCTTAATGATACTTACTTTGGGCTAGATAATTGGTGTGAGCGTGGAAATATATTATTATTATTTTCTTTTTTTTTTTTTTTAGAGTACAATAGGAACAATAGTGACCCTTTGAGGATGCCAAATTCTGGTTACTTCGTCTTTTAATTCGGAGTATTTTGATATTTTTTCTGCAATTGTATTCTGCATATTATGTGTATTTGGAACGGCAATATCTATTAAGTATCCAGTTTTGGTTGTTTTATTTATAAATGTAATATCTGGTCTATTAAAATGAATTGTGCGGTCGGTAAGAATAGCTCTGTCATAGTAAAGTTTGGTGGTGAAATTCTCTAAAACACTTTCAGCTTTGTATTTGTAATAGAGTTGCATTTTTACAATGAACTTATTTTGATGTGATAGTATTTGATGTATTATATTAGCTACTTGGTCGTGCCTGTGTTTGTAATCAGTTTGAGCTATTGTTTTGCATGCACCAGTTATATGTTGAATGGTTTCTGGGGAGCTGTTACATTTTCTGCAAAGGTCATTTGTTAAATTTTTGATTATGTATTTGCGGTAGTTTCTGGTTTCTATGACCTGGTCTTGTATTGCCATCATAAAACCTTCAGTCTCCGGGAAGAGCTCGCCACTACTCAGTATTATTATTCCTATATAAACAAGTTGATATTAAAATTATAAAAAGAGATTAATATGAGTATTTCTGAGTGGGCACAGTGCTTAGCAACTTTATGAGTTAGATATACGCGAGTGTAGCACTTGCGTATCTATATGACCTCATCTATAATGTGCGTGCACGTCAGATTTCCTACGCTCAATCAAAATCTAACTTTGTCCGTCAACTATAAATTCGACCATAGAATGATGAATCAACATTCATTTGTTTCCTTTCGAGACTTTGGACTGATTGTAATTAGAACTGCCGTACTAGGTATTCCATACGACTCAGAGCTCAGTCCAACACTGAATTCATCTATCAAACATTCAATAAAAATTAAATTTAAATTAATGGACTCATGGTTTTGTATATAAATAATGCTGATGCCTTTTGTATGTAAAATATATTTTTCTGAACATCATTTGGAAGAGAGTTATTTTAAATAATTATAAATGTTTATTTTTACCATATCACAACATAATTAAATTTTCATTACACAAGAGTTTTTAACCCCCGTCATAAGAGGGGTGTAATAAGTTTGACCTGTCTGTGTATCTGTGTGTCTGTCTGTGGCATCGTAGCTAAACGAATGGACTAATTTTGATGCGGTTTTTTTGTTTGGAAGCTGACATGATCGAGATGGTTCGTAGCTATGAATTTATGTCGGGAGTTACATAAAATGTTCAATTTTGTAGATTTTTTTATTTAACAAGTAAAATCCAGATACGCACAGCGGATACGCCGCTCGAATTTGTAGCGCCCGGACTGGGTTAGGACTTCCACCGTACAGAAGACCAAGTCAAACAACACTACATTTTCGTAGTGCTGTAATTGATGAGTAAGGCCCTTTTCACATGCACACGGTCACGGCACGGTCGAAGTGCCGTGTAAAGTAGAAATGTATGAGCTACATAGACAGCTGTCTATGTAGCTCATACATTTCTCCTTTTCACGGCACGGCGACCGTGCCGTGACCGTGTGCATGTGAAACCGGCCTAAGGTTGGGTATTCGTTACGGATGGACATAGACTTATAACTACTGACGTTTATCGATTGGTAATGAATCGAGTAGGGTGAGACCAAAAAATGCACCACTCACACATTGGTGTGTTGTGCATGTGTGCGTGAAGTATAGCACTGAAGTCTGCCAGTTGCCGTCTTTTATACGTGACTGACAGGCCAACATAGGCCGCCTGCGTGTACGTGAAGTGGTCTCGTCTACTATCTTGTTTTAATATACGTGTTAGTATGCTCTTTCTTCTAAGATCCGAACGAAATATTTTTGCAAATATTTGACGTCCAGTTAAGATGAAGCTATTTTAATATTATGAAATAATATTTGCATTTACAAAATAGTAAATATTTTTAAAACTAGAAAAAACAGTGAAAAAATCGACCTGCCTCAGGTGGAAATCGAACCCAGAATCCTCCGCAATCCAATTGCCTTTTCTAGATTTTAAAATATTTACGCGTTTGTAAATGCAAATATTATTCCTTAAAATAACCAGATTTGAAATAAAAGACTCCATCTAGATTACAGTAGTTTGAACTAAGATTAGGCTTAAGGTCGTAGCAGACTTACCAGCTTGGAAAGGGAACGCCTCTTTTCTACGATTAACGCTACAGAACAGCAGCTAAGCAACTGCTACGGACCATAGCGCATCGCCTCTTTTTCATACTAAAAACAGGCGATACGGTTCCAAGTTTTAATATAGTCTCACGATATTCCTATGAAACGCTACAAAATATGTTCAGCCAATATCTTAACTGACACTTGCAGATGTCGAGGAGCTTTCCTAACATTTTTTTTGAGCTAAGATTTTGTCTACTAAATATTCTGGAATACTACAAAATCACACAAAATAATTGATAAAAAATCCTCCATAATATTCCTAGTTCTGAGGTGGCGCCTCGATTTAAACGTTTACATTGAAGTGCCATTGAAGTGCCATTTACAAATAACCTTTGAAGTATTCCACTACAAAATCCAAGATAGGTCCTACAAAATTTTTTCAACTAATACTAAATAGCTGAATACAGTTAATTACGATAGAAAAAGTAGCAACTCAATCTCAAAAACACACATCAATAATGTAGGGTGTCATGAAGGGACACCAAGGGCGACACTCATAGATTACCTATCTATGGCGACACTGCTCGTAGACGTGACCATTCTTCTTCGCCTCCGTCGTCGAGTGGTTCGACTACCATTATTGTACTTGTGCCAAATTAGATAAACAATAAATTTACCCACATAATGTACTTAAACAAACCACTTTCACTTTTGTACGAGCAAATGAGCAGGAACCGCTGCAAGTGAAAGGGACGTAAAAAAAAAAAAAAAAGAAAAAAAAACTATACTAAAAGCGTCGTCGGTGGAGTAGTGCGTAAGAGCGTCGTCACCCACCCGGGAGGTACTGGTTCGATCCCCGCCACGTACCAATGTGTTTTCAAATTTTGAATTCATATGTACGTTTAATCGACGCTTTTACGGTGAAGGAAAACATCGTGAGGAAACCTGCACACACTTATGAAGAAATTCTTAGGTTGTGTGTAAAGTCGACCAACCCGCACTTGGCCAGCGTGGTTGACTAAGGCCTAATCGCCCCTAATGTGGGGTAGGCTCGAGCCCCTCGGTGGGGACATTATATGAGCTATTGATGATACAAAATGACATTTGGTTTATTTACAACAAACTCCGTGATTTACACAATGATATTATAATATAAAATACATATATTCTTTATCGAATTAGGCTGAAGATAAACCCAGAACTTGATATGAGATGGTAACAGCTAGCTAGGTGGCCTTAAAATAGAGCAAAAATCCTCTGGGGATCGAACCTCAGACATGTGGACACCTTAAACCATTTTCCAATAAGAAAAATGTAATATTATACCTACGTCAAAAAAATAAACCTCAAAAGTGTAATTATTTAAGATTTACGCAAAAATTTTTGTTTATTTTAAGCAACTCGTTTATAACCTCGCATATTCGCATACTTATAAATAATTTTTTTTGTAACTATTATCAGATACTTGTTTAATTTCTTTTTAAACTTTTTACTACAACAAAAATATATACTAACTTCGTTAAATATACTATTTTCTTTAGTTTGTTACTTAATAATTTAGATCGACCTTTAGTTTGGCTATCTACTTCTAGTCGTGTTCATAAAGCACCATATAAACTGTCTCAATCAAATCTGTGGTCTCAATGATGTATGTAGAAATAATTTCTAGCTATTAATAAAATACGTTACATATGGAGAGTCTACTTTATTAATATTGACGAGCGTCCAGCCGCTCAAGGGATGGATGTTAATTAAGTAAAACACATCAGCATTATAATATTATTAATTTCACAAATATTTGCGATAATTAATAAACACTCTTATAAGCTAAAGTACATTCGAATGACAATATTATTACAGATTTAAAACTTGATACAACAATAAATAGAAATTTAATTGAAGAGAGACTTATACATTTATTAAATATAAATATATACATGGCTAAGTCGACGATTACAATAATAATAAAGTGTTGATACGATACGATACAATAAAGATTGGTTCAATTTCGAATCCACTTACAAAATAATAAGAGTACATTAGAACACTATATCTATATAGGGATACTTATATTGACGTCAAATAAAAGTAATCAAAATACAATACCAACATTTATGTTAGTCATTTTAAGTCTATTCCCCTCATACATACTCGTAATTTTATTAAGCTAAATAAATTATTTACTTCAAAATTCTATTTCGTAATAATTCACTACATGTAGATAATGAGTGATACGAAAACTAAGTAAGTACTAATTATAAGGAACTTTTTTTTTCTTTTAAATATTTACTTTGATAAAAGTCTCTAAATTGAAGTAATATGACATAGATTAAAGTAGGTATATAAGGGAGTCTTATAGTAGAAACATGTACAAGTTTACACATAACAATTTATGGGATCCGGCATAGAGACGAAGTCATGGTTGATTGTCACATATTTACTCATTCCATCCGAACTGCGTATGCTAACTTGCGGGTGTTTGAAACTTTTGCGGACGTTCAACCCTGTGACATATGAGTCAAAGTCGCTTGACTTAAGCTGGCGTACATAATGTTTGGTCGCGGGCGCATCTGTTACTGATTTCAGGGGGTGATATTGGTGTCTACCGGCCAAGGCCGGTCCACAGCAGTCCAGGATCGTGGTGATTGGCTCCAGGATACCCCCCGTCCGCCTCCACGAGCGATCTGCGGTTGTAAGATCTACGTACAACAATATTTTAGAGTGGATTTATTGTGTTTTCGATGATTTATTATTGTAATTTGGGATAAAAGTATAAAAGAAAATATATTTATTGTGAGCAAGCAAAACAACATACTTAATATTTAGTACATTGAATTTAATAAATATTAGGCATGGTTATTGTAAACCCATATTTGTATGCTGAATATTCTCAGCGAAACATGTCTGCAACCTATAGAATGCTATATAACATCTGCATTGTATGTACCATGTTTCCTACAAAAAAAATCATTTCAATACTTAATATTTATGCTTTATAAGGAACTAGCTTTTGCCCGCAACTTCGTCTGCATGAAATAGTTACTTTGGGTAGTATTTTTATATTTTTAGGGTACTTATTTTGCAAATAATACACATACAAACTGTTGTAGAATATTGTAAATAGCTTGTTTTAATACCTTTTTATAAACTACGGTTTTTGTTTTTCTAGCCTTTGCTAACTTCCATACGACCTTTCATCCCTTCTATTGTCCCCATACGGGTGTCAAAATTTTAAAAACGCTACATTTTCTTTCTACTTCTTATCACGTCCTTAAATACAAAGTTTCATGGTTTTATCTTCAATAATGAGGAATCCCATACGAACATTTCTTCACTTATTTCAACCCCATCATATATACAATTCTTTTTAACTTATATTCTTTCTCAAGGTTTAGTCTATTTTGTAACTAATTTCATTAAAATGGGTTCGGGTATTAGGCGTAAAAGCGTGACTTTGTTTGGACTTCCTTACGACCTTTCATCCCCTATTCCATCCCCACACGTGTCAAAATTTCAAAAACGGTAGAACAAAAATATATCTACTTCTTATCGAGTGCCTAAATACAAAGTTTCATGATTTTATCTTCAATATTCAGGAATCGCATACAAACTTTGATCCCTTATTTCTACCCCTTTATGGGCTCTTTTATAACAAAAGGTAGGTTATATCCTATCTCAAGGGCTAGTCTATTTTTGTGCCAAATTTCATCAAAATCAGTTCAAGTGTTAGGCGCGAAAGCGCGACTTTGCTTGGACTTCCTTACGTACTTTCATCCCCTATTTCATCCCCAAATGGGTAAATATTTCAAAAACACTAGAACAAATATTTATTTATTTGTTATCAAGTGCCTAAATTCAAAGTTTCATGGTTGTATCTTCAACAATGACGAACTTCCATACAAACTTTCATTCCTTATTTCAACCCTTTTTTCGCAATAAAAAGTAGCTTATGTCCAATTTTCATAGAAGAAGAAAAGATATGGAGTAGGTAGTACTTAAGTTAATCAGTTTTTCTTTCAAAGCACGCTATCAAAGAATGGGTATGCATTTAATATTGACAGAAAAAATAGAAACGTTCTCACAGTTGCGTGGAGATATATTTTTGCTCGTATTACGCTGTTTTGTTACTTTTGTTAGAAATGCGATGAATGTAACTACGATAACAATATGGGACAGACCATGTTCGTCGTTTCATAGGTGATAAAAACCCGTATTATTCCTTTTTACTGCAATGTTTGAATATTCCAGTAGTGGATGGTTTTTGTAAAGGATGTTTGGTTTTGTATAGGATTCGTTTGTTTGGCTTTGAGCATGAATTTTATATAAAACGTCTACAGAATGTAATATATCCAGAACTTATCGAAGAGTCGAAATGTGTGGTTTATAAATAATAACATATAATTAAAGTTAAAAAGTATATCGAAAGTTCAGAACCCATGAACACTGATAAGAAGAAGAAACGCGTTTTAACCAATTTTAACCTTATCTCTTTAAGTTGTAGACCAACCTGGAAAAGTATTCACAGTCCTTTGAATCTTGTATTTTCATTACTTGAACTTTTATTGAGACTTGTAAATCTACCAAGAAATTTTCCAACGACAAGGGATTTATTTTGAGATTTCCTCAAGTAGCCCTTCTCTACAGTGTTATAGTGCCTGCTTCTTTTGAATTGGTGACTCTCTATAATATACCGTCAATACGATAGTGCATAAAAGCAAGAAGTAAACAGTAGTATTTTGTTTACGACAACAGAGGTAACCCGTTTCATGCCATGTCTATCAACGTTATGCTGAGGCGGTCAGCAAATCAGTTTGATTCGAAGACTTATTTTTTCCATCAGGGTTAGTAATATCTCACCACAGGAATACAAACATTCTATCCCCCAGCCCGCTCTAAATTAAATTTAAAATATCTGTATGTTCTACTTTCTTTCAAATAACAAAAACTTTATCTTTAGGTCTGTATTTATTATTTGTTTATTTCAACTCTCTGATAATTATAAAATTCAAATGTGAAGTGTATTTGCTTTGTTCTACCATGTGTAAAGTTAACAACATCA
This sequence comes from Elophila nymphaeata, assembly GCA_955850985.1. NCBI lineage: Eukaryota > Metazoa > Arthropoda > Insecta > Lepidoptera > Crambidae > Elophila > Elophila nymphaeata. The sequence goes on along the minus strand of OY039080.1, from coordinate 8,701,685 downwards.
AGTCATACACATCCAACACAATCAATGTGACCGATAGGTTTGAAAATTACAATAAAACATACATTAAATAAGAGCTATGGTTATGTTCATTTCAATAGTTTTTGTTTCATTAAAATCGATGCAGTATTTCCAAAGTTATTAACGCCGAAAGTTACGGTCGCTATTTAATTTTTCATGTACGCGCACTCTAAGTAGGTGACGTCATACATCGACAGCCGACACGGCAGCCGCTCGCTCGCTATACTAGTCGCAGGTCATTCAAAGTTGCTCTGCGTTTTGTGTTGTACATACCTACTGCGATCTGTGTAACTTGACTTTTATTGTTTATTAGCCTAAAAATTACAATAATGGAGAAAGGATTTCAACAAGGTCAATCAGATAATTTACCAAAAGTAGACAGTTTGTCGCTAAATATTTTTCCGAAAATAGTGATTACTTATATAGCAACGGAAATGCGAGGACTCAAACTGAAACAAGTAAAGTAGGTATTCTTTTCATCTAGCATGTGAATAGCATTTTTGCAACATAGATAAGTGAACCTACTTATTGGGTATAGGCACGGAAGGTAAGTAAAAGCTAGTTTGTATGAAGACGTATTACTGTTCTTGGTATACTGTGTATCTATGCACCTAGGGGTGGGCGTTAATGACTGCGACACAGTTTTTAAAACTAATGCAAATATTATCGTACGCTGTTTATCTGATTTGTACTTATGTTATAGTTTCAATAAAGATTTTTTGATTTTGTTATGTGTGGTAAGCCCACCTGATGTTGCCGGTGGGTCTGAGGGGCCGAAGTGCATGGAGCCTCCTGAATCCGCTGCCGCCACCACCACTACCTGCAAAAAAAGAAATTAAATAAAAAAAATATATACTCTGATGCACAGAACAAATAAAAGAGGTTAGAAAAAGCGGGGAGCGCGCGCGCTGCTGGTTATGAGCAAACACTCATATTCGATCCTTTTCGAAGAGGAAAGGATATTTAAAAAATAAATCTAAGACACCGTCTTGTGCTATTTTAACTGGCAGGAAGCAAAGACTCATAATCTTACTAATGGGGACATTTCTTTTCACCGGTAAGTAGAAATATACTGTTAAATTGAAAAAATATTATGTCGCGGGCTCTGGTATTAACATCGCTTGATACGACTTCTAACCTCTTTTATCTGTTCTGTGCTCTGACGCCACGTTCACACGGCGACTGTACGATACGATTCTTCCCGTATACCGTTGATATTATATCAAAAGTATAAAATCGAGTCGAACAGTCGCCGGGTGAACGTAACCATATAATATCTACTGTGACTACGTCAGTACGGTAAAATCTCACGCACCTACGGTATACGAGAAAACTTTTGTCGTGTGAATGTAGCCTTACTTTCTCAAGTTTAAGACGTTCTCGTAAGTCCGAATGGTTAACCACCCAAACCCACAAAGTACTTTTTTTAAAGGTTAATCGTGTTAACCCCTCCGACTAAGCTAATGCGTTGGTGCTAGTGGGTTCATGTCGGTAATCTAACGGCGGTCGGGGTTCAATCTCCGTTTACACCAAGAAATTTATACGTAAGACTGGAAGCCACACAACCAATAAAATTGGGAAAATAACTTTTCGATTGCCCCCAAGTAACCTTTGAATGTTTCCGTTACCTACCCGTCTCTTTCGAACTCGCCCTATAAGTAATATGATTACGTACGTACGTATGACGTATTAGACGGTCACGTGACCCGTGCTTTAAGGGTTAGGAAGAGACAAATGGATAAAAAAAATAAGTTTCAAGGTAAATTTTTATGTCTTCACTTTTTGTTTGTTTTTGTACCTGAGGAGAGGTGTTTCAAGTGGCACATTCACAGTTCAATTGTAAATAAAAGTTTGTTATTTACAACGATGATGTTCAGAATAACATTTGAGCCTAAATGTCAAGAGCGTAAAATAATCAAAATATCATTGGTATACAACATAAACGACCTCAAACAGTTTAGACTGGCAACGAATAACAACATACCTAATTGTGATTCGTTTTTTTGGAAAGTTTATTTATTCAACGATCTCCAACGACTAAAAATCCATATGCATTAACTTTGTTTGGAAGGCGTGATTTACAAGTTAGTATTATTCCACATCAGGGAGAGATCGATGGAATTCGAAATCTGCGACAACTAGTAACCCTTAAAAATAAAATAAAAATTTGAAAGTGAGGTTTTAACCTAACCGATTTTGAAGAAAAGAAAACATTTATTCACACCACTTAAATCTAGTATTTGTATTTAACAATAACTTTAAAATCAATTGTGAAATAGTATTCACTCAGCACAATATTGGGACGACCGTAAGATGCCTCGACGCTAATCTTCCGTGAACACCAGAAACAAATTTGATGAATTTTGGAATAGAGATAGATAGATAAGAGCCTGTAGGGGGTCGTGAACAATGTTTTTGCGAGAGCGAATCCTCGGAGAAATGCTAGTATTACCTATGTATTTACAAAATAGATTTAATAAAACTTATTTGACGTAAATATTGTTATTTCATGGCTTGATATTAATTTATTTTTAAATTATTAACATTTAATTACGATAAATCTGACAACGTCACCGAAATTAAACTGTATTAATTAAGATTTCATTAATTTAAATTTTGTCCTTTGTTAGTTAATAATCTGGCTTGATTTTTCTTCTTCTTTTAAATTAATAGCGATCACGACACATAAAGATTACACATTACGCCAATATCACGTGAAAATGTAATTAAAGTACCTAACCGACAATTGTACGGTATTTGTAATTGAAATGTCTCTCAACACGTGTTCTTGCCACAAGAACTCGGGAGAAACTCCGGCTTAATTTTTATAAGGGTGGCTACCCTTATAAAAATTAAGCCGAGTTTCTATCTATCTCTATTCCAAAATTCATCAAATTTGTTTCTGGTGTTCACGGAAGATTAGCGTCAAGGCATCTTACGGTCGTCCAAATATTGTGCTGAGTGAATACTATTTCACAACTGATTTTAAAGTTGTTGTTAAATACAAATACTAGATTTAAGTGGTGTGAATAAATGTTTTCTTTTCTATTCAAAATTGGTTAGGTTAAAACTCACTAAAATTTTTATTTTATTTTTTTTGGGTTATTTAAGTTCCTGGTGTGGGTTCTAGGGAGGAATTTAGGTTCCTGGCTAGGAATCAATTCAAAGTCGATTGAGATTGACAGTGCCTATGTGATACGCAACCATACCTATCTAAGCACAGAGAAGTGGTTCCTTCAAGCAATGTTTTATTTTGTGTCTGTTTTTTTATGACTTTTTGGCAGACAAGCATATGGCCTCACCTTAGACAAAGAATCCTGGTGGTAAGCAGTGATCGTAGTCTATAGAGGCTTGCAACACAGACGTAAGACAGTAAACCGCTCGAATTCGCCCGAACTGAGGAAGATCAGTTCGGGCCCTCCAAATTCGAGTGGTTAGTGCGCTGCTTTGCCCTACTTCGGCTATGTCTTTTTTAAAACACGTATATAACTGATAGTTATTAATCTACTGAAGTTTCAGTTTCTGTTGTATTGCTTTGCCTAAATCTTTTAAAAAGGAAGGTCGTTTATAAGAAGTTTTCTATTGTAAGAAAGAATAATAAATACTCTTTACAAAGTAAGAAATAATGATCCACAGTATCGAGTCTCAAATGGTTCGGTTAAAACTTGAAGTTGCCCTGAAAATTTCTTTGCTTTCATTGTCCCAGAAAGGAAGCTAAAAATACTTTATTTTTCTCGGGTGATATAAAATCTCTTATAACGCAGCAGTCAAATCTTTATATCACACAATTAAAGGTTTATCGATCGAATTTACAGAAAAATATAATCAAAAGATTTCACTTTTTACAGAAAAACATAATCAAAAGATCACTTTACTTGTCATTTTTTTAGATCCGAGATTGCGGAAAGCTATAATGTTGTCAAAAAAAAAAAATGGCTGAGAGACTTTCAGAAGCCATTCGGTATGACCAAGTAGCACATTTCCCGACTTTAGTGAGTATCTACCAGAAGGGTATGCATGCATTGCACTGAAGGTAAAAAAAATAAAATCTTTCTCTCGGCCTTTTAACTTCATTAATAGAACCTATTAAGTAATATTTTTAAAGCGTTTAAGCTTCTGGACTCAAGAGGATTTGGCATCAACATTAATGGCGGGTACATGACTGACCTTCTCTTTGCAGATGATATCGTATCGTATGGCTGAGAACTTGAGAGACCTGGGCACAGTGCTCGACGATCTCTGTAGAGTCTCCCAACAAGTGGGTCTTAAAATTAACATGGATAAGACGAAGTTCATATTGAATTCCCATGTCTGACCCACTCCTGTAAAGGTTGGAAGCTCTACTCTGGAAGTTGTCGACGATTATGTTTACGTGAGACAAACAATCCAATTGGGTAAGTCCAATTTCAGGAAAGAGGTCAATAGAAGAATCCAACTCGGCTGGACAGCGTTCGGGAAGCTACGCGGCATATTCTCGGCTCATCTACCACAGTGTCTCAAGACGAAACTTTAATTCGTGTGTATTGCACGTGATGACCTATGGAACCGATACGTGGCCACTTACAATGGGCGTCATAAGAAGGCTTAAGGTCAATGGAGAGGGGCTCACAGTTTCTCTGTGTGATCATGTAAGAAATGATGAGATCGGCAGGAGAACCAAGATCACCGACATAGCCTAAAGTATTGCGAACCTTAAGTGGCAGTGGGCAGGGCATATTGCAAGGACGGACGGCCATTGGGGCGGAAAGGTCCTCGAGTGGCGACCACGTACCGGGAAGCACAGCGTTTGGTAAACCCCCCCACAAGGTGGACTGATGATCTGGTAAAGGTTTCGGGAAGCCGCTGGATGCGGGCAGCGCAGGACCGACCGGTTTGGAGATCCTAGGGCGAGGCCTATATCCAACAGTGGGCGTCTCTCGGATGAAATTATGATTATGTTTAATATTCTTAAGATAAGCGTCGCTACGTCGGAGGACCGCGAATCCATATACTTTATCATTATCGATATTATTTATTTGTATTCTGGTCTAATTTTATTGACTTATCGGTCCCCAGACAAAATGAGCGTCGCTACGTCGCGACGTCATACATCTTGAAAATATTAATAGGTTCTTTTTCAATTTAACTAGCTTTTGTCCACGACTTCGTCCGTATGGAACGTTTCTTTGGGCAGCATTTTAATTTTTTATGGCACCTACTTAATTTTGTTTGAATGTTTCCAATAAATATGCGTAATTAGGTCAACATGGACAGATTTGTTTGGACGTCCATAGGAACTTCATCTCCTATTTCATCCCCAATACTTACTTATTAATTTCTTATCAAGTGCCTTAATTCAAAGTTTATGGTTATATTAGATAATGACGAAAAAATCCCCATGACGATTTTCAGACTTGATCATTCCATTGAGGGTTGAATTTTGAAAAAGCCTGAAACACCTGTTTACTTATTTATCGATAGGAATACTCCTGTGAGTTTCGAATAAAATAGTCTCACTAATCCTGTTTCCCCATACAAACTTTCATCTCCTATTTTACCCCCCTTAAGGAGGTAGAATTTCAAAAAATCCGGCCTTATTCCTACATCATAAATGGAACGTCTGAGCAAAATTTCAGCTCTCTAGATCCAAATGTATGGCCTGGGCGCTGACCAGTCAGTCAATCAGGACTTTTCTTTTTATATATTAAGATTATTTAGATAAATTAACTATCTATATGATGAATAAGGTTTTATGAAAATAGCTTCAGTATTTTTCGAACTGTATTTTTTTTAAGACAATAGGATTTATAAGGTAAGACAGATTTTGAAATGTCCTCGTACTTATTTGTTGTGTAGATAGGTACTTAAGTAGTCTAGTTTCTTAAGTATCTATATTAAAAAAAAATACGGTCTTATTTTTAGCGCGTGATGATGATCGTTCGAAAATTGCATATCATTTAATTATCACAAAGTCAATAAGCCATCCTTGTCTGGTCACCGTGAACGCAGCTTATCATTGTTTTTAATTAAAATAAACACGCGAGGTGTCACTGAACTTTCCAGTTAATGAAAAGTTAATTTATTATTTGTTACGAGTACCTACCATACAAGTCGAGTACATAGGTAATGGAAAGTATAGCAGTATCATCAAAGCTTTCTAGGAATTAGTTGGACGTTTTCTATTTACTGATTTACATTTTTCGCTGAATTTATTATTGGAACTGCCTCGCCTTTGAATATCGATCGAATATTACGGTGGTCCTGCTCAGGAAAAAAATAATTAGTTGCGCGTTTTCCCGGGCAAACATTGTGACACGAGATTTTTATATAAGTACTCAAATCTCTCTTATTCTCCAGTAGGTATCTCTTTTATTTAATCATATTTATTGTAAAGCATATTTTACACTAGCTTTTGCTTGGGACTTTGTCCACATGGAAGAGTTAATTTGGGTAACATTTTATTTTTTAGGGTAGGTATTTTGCAAATAATACACATACAAACTGCTGTAGATTTCTGTACCTAAATAGCTTATTTTAAGACATTTTTATAAACTGCGTTTTTTGTTTTTCCATCCTTTGCTTTTGAAAGAGGGGATGAATGATGATTATTCCATACGACCTTTCATCCCCTAATTCATCCCCACATGGGTAAATATTTCAAAAACGCTAGAACAAATACTATATTTATTTGCTATCGAGTGCCTAAATTCAAAGATTCATAGTTTTTCTTTTACAATGACGAACTTCCATACAAACCTTCACGCCCTATTTCAACCTCTTAAAGATTGTTTTTCGCAATAAAAAGTAGCCTATGTCCTTTTCCGAACTCCAGTCTACATTTGTACCAAATTTCATCATAATGGGTTCCGAGGTTTAGACGTGAAAGCTTTACAGACAGACAGACTTACTTTCGCATTTATAACATTAGCAGGGATGACATTTTATTTTTCTGCACTATTTCTCAGTCTCTTCTATGGTCCATATGGTTGTCTTGCTATCAATAAGTATAATGCTGTAAGGTTTTGATACGAACCCTCGTTGGAAACGGCTGCTATCTTTAGACAGCAGACGGGACTACCAGCTTTACTTCCTCTCACACCTACCTACATATACTCTCACTTCTTCTCTATATGAACTTTAAATCTCACACTCCTACATGCGCACTATGCTTTAAAAGGGGTACCTATAATTTTATTTCTTCCTGTAATTTCTAGTAACCTAGATGCATATTACCTATGTGTCCTCGTCTAAATCTTATTCATCACCTGATAGATAAGAAGAATCTCTTCTCTAACCAAAACGTAAAATAGCTTTACCTGTTTAGAGGTAAGGAAGTTCCTGTACATTTTATATCGTATAACCAAAGCGTTAAGATCCATAATCGGACGTCATAATAAGACAAGAATAAGAACAATACTCCCGGTGACGTGCTATGTAAGCGACCTTTAATGCTATCATTGAACTCTACGCTACGTGTGTGTCAATTATAACCGATTAAGGTCTTCCTATTCAAACAGCCGCGTACACCAATTACTTCCAGATTGTGCCGACAACTGACTACTCGTACTTGGAATTTCACTTGAAAAGGAAGTATTTTAAAAATACCTCATCTATGTTGATGAATGAAGATCAAATTATCATAGACATTGTTTAGGTAAGTTAGTTCAACATAAAAGATAAGATGTGTTATTATTGACATCAATATTTTATTAAATGTTTTTATTTCGAGTGTCAAATTTTCCTAAGTTTCTAACTGATGGCGGTATAAGTAAATTTATCGGCAATTCGGCACAGAAATGCGTGGCCGGTCAGCTAGTAATTATTTCTTAATTTCCATTATACATACACGTATTATGTCTTAATGCTATGTTATACAAAACATTACACGTGTATCCTGCTAGGGCATAGCAAATTTGGTTAACAAATTTATTCAATTACAATTAAAATGGTTAATAATTATTAATATTACTCAATGCAATTTAACAATTTGAACCTCAATAAAAAATTACATAAAATTACATTCAATAGTGAAAATACATACAAGATGTTTGGTACATGCATGGTAGATATAACAATCGACTAGCTACCCTACCCATTAACATAGTCATATAAATGAAATGTTATTATAATATTTAATTAATTAAATTAATAATTGTAAACATTTGTTGTATGAATGACCGACAATATGGAACTTAAAATTTATTTTAGAATTTTTGATAACACTATTATATAGTATTTATATGACTAATTCGTATGAGTAGGTGCGATACCGGCTTGTGTAATACAAGCCGAACAACTTATACGAATTATAAGTAAACATGTTACTAAATGCCGTGTAATTATATTTCGACATAAATACGCAAAAAATTTATATGTTTTATCTTGCTTTAGTATTCTTGATCCATACTACTTAAATATGACAAGAATATAGCTTATCATGTTGAGGAAAGACAGATTTGCATTAAGTCAGCTCAGGCACACGGTAGGGGAAACTGTACTTGCCATTTGTGGATTGTTTTGTTTCCCACTTCAATTTGGCCTTAGATTACATACTGATAGTATGATCCACGTCACGCCACACCTGACCCGAGGTCCGAGTCTTTAGAGGCATCTGCAGGTCTGCTGCTCTGTACCTACCCCTCTCCTGGGTGGTTGCTTCCGATAGCTTTATAGCCATTCTGGCACTAGGCAAGGAGTGCTTAGTCGGCAAGAGTCTGACATAGCCCGAGGGCCTCCCTTCGGCTATGCATGAGGATTATATTATACCTTTCCCTTCTCTTGAGGTCTGGAAGTCCTTCTTAGCTCTTTCGCTCCTCCCTGTGGTGGAAGGAAAGAGAAAGAAACTGACGAGGTTAAGGCAAAAAAGACGGTTGCCACTTCCTTTCAATCCGAGCTTTGCAGAGGAGACGCCAGTGAGACGCTCACGGGATATACCTGCATACGGGAAATTCGCCCTATAGGGTACTGAATCGCCTTCTTAAAAATCTTCGGCGACGCTGTAAAAGGAATTTTGCAGCCAACAGCAAATTTTACGCTGTCTTAATAGTCATTATCCGGACTGCGGAGATGATTTTGAGTGTAACATCTGTCCCGGTTGTTGCCTTTGTTTGCCTGTTTATAGAAGGACTATAACATTTTAGGTTTGGTGTCCCTTTTATAATATAGGCGAGAGGCTCACAACCTGTCACCATTTGAAGGCACTGCATGGCCCGTACTGCCTGTTGTCTTATGTGTAACGAGATGTTAACTAACTGCTCAACCTTTTCTTGGTACTATGAGCGTGATGGTATGTAATAGTCATTAAAAACAAGATGGATATGAGACCAACGGTCTTTTGATTTACGAAATTGGAGCGCCCTTCGGAAAATGTTTTTACGTTACAGAAGACTACAGACTTATTCAAAAAGATCGTCTTTATGTTGACTGATTTCTATACCAATAGAAGACTTGCTTTTCCTCCGTTCTTCGAAAGGCACGGAAGCAGAGGGACCCGTCTGCTGTAGAAAAATAGCAGCCATTTTTTTTGAAATGAGAGTTGTGAACAAGTCACAAGAAACTCTGTAATAGGATAACTTGTACCAGGTAGGTAATCAATGTGAAGAATTAAGATGGTCTTTCAACCGTATCTCGAAGTCATAAAGTTTAAAATAAGGTGTGAACTATATGCAACAATTCTATAAAGGCTACCAGCTGGCTAACATGCTTTTATTGTGGTATAAAATGATTCACGACTAAAATAAAGCCATATAAAATGCAATAAAACATATTATTTCCCCTACAGCTATTTGGCATACAACCGAAGTGAATATAGGTAGGTGTAGGTACACATTACGTATATTTCAAGACTTGACGCAAAGGTAGTCCCGTGGGACACAGTCTATATCCAGGCTAAGGAATAGTTCATTACAATGTCTATGTGCAGTGCTGCTGTGACCTGTGTAACTTCCACGAATAACAGAAAAGTTTAATTGTCTATTTGCCTTTGCCGAATCCCACTGGGCGAAAGTTCTCATGCATGGGCTATTAATGAACTAGTTGAAACTGCCTCTAGGATAAACTTTAGCATGGAAATACTAAACAGTTTAACATTGTAATTCCTATTTTTACAGGTAGGTACGTTTTACGAACATTAAAATGTTCAATATGTAATTTTAGTTCCCCTGTCTCATTTTATTATAGTGGCTAGTATGAACATTAAAGCAATATATAAGTTATGACATTTATTAACTAGAAAAGTTAGTTGTAGGAAAGTAGGTGCAAATACCTTCAGACGACAGCAGATGAGGCGTAGGCGTAGAAGGTTGCACCGGGCGTATAGAAATAAGGGTAGTTCACGTACAAAAGTTTAGAAATGTTATAAACAATTGTGAAATGGTTTAAAATGCATCTCAAAATTTTAAGCTAGCGACTTTTTAACCGACTTCAAAAAAAGAAGGAGTTTCTCAATTTGAATGTATATTAAATTTTTTAAGTGTGTTACTTCATAACTTTTTACTGTGTAGCACAGATTTTGATGATACTTTTTATATTCTTTATACATATGATACATACCTTAATGTGATCAAGTTAAACGTAATTTAATGTACCTACATAAGTCTAATTCAATGCAGTTTATGGCCGAAATTGGAGTTTTGTTCTTAGTGATGGTTCTTTATGATGGCATAATTATTTGTGATGGTATTTTAGATAGTTAGATTAGTTAATTAAAGGTATAAATTAGAGATTAGCTAGAGCTAGAACCTAGAGCAATGCTAAAGAGTTTCATAACAAAATAATACTTAAAAAATTAAATCGGCTGCTTATTGATATATTTGTTTAAAAAATAATTATTATTGGAATTGATAAGTATTTACCTATGAGTAGCAAATAGATCTACCAAGAGAAATGTATTAACTACATATAAAAATACAAATGTTTTTTACGTATAATCACACAAGTGATGCAAGCAAGCATGTAAATTTCTTTCCGCGAGTAAAAGCACTCTTAACCGTCTTCCTTTTTTTAACTTGGGAAATGCTTTACGCATACGTCACGCCAGGGGTGGCGTCAACGTTATGTGAGACTCTCCCTACTAAACATGCACTTTGGCGCGAAAACATCGAAGACCGCAACCTCCTCCATCATCGGACGAGGAGAACGCGTCGGCCGCGGATGTATCGCTGCGACTCCCGGAAACTTTCACGACCTCGTCGCGGGCCATCTACTTTTATTATACTCATATTCGCATTTGTTATATTAGTTAGGCTTCGACAAACACGGTAATTGCAAATTATTATTTGTAGTGGATTTTATTTCTACATAGTATAAAATTCCTTAGTAGGAGTTGTCTAAAAAAAATATTTTTAGCAAAAAAATAGGACAACCGACTTCAATGCGTACAAATTTAAACTAAAAAGAAAGAAATAAATAATATTTTAATGAAGTAGTTGAATAGAGCGTCATACAAAACCAAGGAAAGTATTGATACACATTTATAATTATTTATTTATAATTCATACTCCGATATATTTGGAGCCGGTGCCAGCTAGCCAAGGAGAATAGTGTTTGCAATTTTCGAACTTCACAGAGCGGCAGATTATTTCTCATCTTCATCATTTATTATTATGTATAGTTAATGGATTAATCAAGTTCTTATCTATCAGGTAAGTTTATTTTGCTCAGGCTGGCACCGACTCCAAATATATCGGAGTATGAATTATAAATAAATAATTATAAATGTGTATCAATACTTTCCTTGGTTTTGTATGACGCTCTATTCAACTACTTCATTAAAATATTATTTATTTCTTTCTTTTTAGTTTAAATTTGTACGCATTGAAGTCGGTTGTCCTATTTTTTTGCTAAAAATATTTTATTTTATTATTTTTAGTGGAAATACAGTATATTTTATTGAAAACGGATAGGCCTACTAGGCGCTCATTAAAACTTAATAGAAACTTTAACTAAAACGTTTTTTTTGTTATTACTGATTTGTTCAAAAAGGATCGAATTTATATCGATACAATTTATACGGGCCATCTCTGATCTTGACGTACCTAAAAAAGAATCATTAAAATCCGAGTCGTAATACTCATAATTGACGAAGTAATCAGGTAACAAACACAAAAAAACAGTCGGATAGAGAACTTCCTCTTTTTTTTAAGTCGGTTAACAAATAATATCACGTCTCAGACCTATAACTCATTACAAATGCCTGCCATTCATTCAAAATGAATGGTAAGTTAATGAACTATGAACCTAGTTATTTAACTTAAGTTCATAAAATAATTTGTCATAGTTTATGTGTTGACTATTGGACCTACTAACCAAAATTTCACTATTGCATATTAGGTAATAGCAAGTTAAAAAAAAAAAATACATTATTTTTGTGTTCGTGGACGATATTATTATTTCATCCCCAATGAAATTATCATTTTAACAAAAAAGTACTGAACCAATTTCGGTATAATTTATACGGGACCACCTTTGGAGTATGTCCGTCCTAACGAAAAAAGAATCTTCAAAATCGATTCGTAATTGACGGAGTAATCGCGGAACATACATACAAAAAAAAAAAAAAAAAAAAACATAGTCGAATAGAGAACCTCCTCCTTTTTTGAAGTCGGTTGAAAATGAAACATGTTTTTGATTGACACTTAAGAGAATTTTACGAAATCATTATTTAAAAGATTTAAAATAGAGCTTTGTTTTGTGACAAATTAAAAAAATAATTAATTGTTAATTTAATTAGTTGAACCCAAATATTTTGTCATAATTATTATTTTGATATTACAGCTAATAATTTTCAATTAAAATTAGAACGAAATTGTGTTTGCAATTTGAATGTTTGTCTTCAATCATAATTATTTCAGGTATCATTATTGCTGGCCTCTTATATAAATTGGTTTTGTTTATATTTTGTAGCAAATTGTTTTTATAACGATACTTAATATAATAACATTAAAATGTGTATACAAAGAGGGAGAGTAGGGCTCAGTGGAGTAGCGGCTAGAAATGGCAATTTGGCGAAGTACAAATACAAAATTATTTTAGAAACCGGTAATGAGTTACGAGGAAACGGAACGTAAATTAAAAGTTATAATGTCACTGTCAGTAATTTGATTTTCTACTGGTAGAATATCGGAAACGAGTGGGTCGGACCACTCGTTGCAAAATTCACGAGTATGAATATTCAGAAATTGCGATTTTAGGGAATCGCATACGAATCTTGCGATTTCATACAAGATTTGGAATTCTAATGATTCAAAAATGCGTCTCCTGTTGCCTTGTACGGAACATAAAGTTGGGCGGTAAAGTGGACGGATGAGAGTCGGTTGCACGTGACTGAGATGCGTATGGTAAGATGGATGTGTGGAGTAACAAGAATGGATAAGGTGAAGAATGAGTATATTAGAGGCAGTCTGAAAGTAGCACCAGTGGCAGAAAAATTGAGAGGTAAACGACTAGCATGGTATGGGCATGTAATGAGAAGGGATGATAATCATGTGATAAAGAAGATGATGAACATGAACGTGAACGGGTATAGAGGGGAGGAAGACCGAAGAAAAGATGGAGAGATTGTGTGAGAGATTATATGGAATAGAAAGGAGATAATGCTGAGATAACGGCTGACAGGGATGTATGGAAGAGAAAAACATATTACGCCGACCCCAAATAAAATTGGGAGCAGGGCAGGCAAATTACGATATTAGTGGAATAAAACATTTTGTAATTTGTACGAATCTTCAAAGTTATATCTTCCAGATGTGTTAAAATTATCATGAAAACTGCCGTATAACCGATTATTACTTTCTACATATCGGAGTTCATGTCCCTGCCGTGTTCTGTCAGGGACGGAAGCTCGGATATGTGTGGACAACGCTTAAGTGTGTACAGAAATTAGAACTTAATAGTCGTCCTTTACGGACATTGTAAATTAGAAGAAGGCTGCCAATTTTATGTATTAAAACAAAAATTAGAAGTTAATTTGGATACTAAATTATTTCAGATTTCCTTCACCGTAGCACCCCCACCTTACAGAAGAGTGCAGTTAAATAAGTTGGTATCAACCTATTAAAGTCAACAAAACAAATCTGTCGACAAAAACTACCTACTTACTTGAAAATAATTTTTAGTCAAAGTTTTTATCTTATTTAACTAATTATCTACAAAACAATTAGTTATAGTAGAAGATCCGAACCTATATCGACCTTCACCGAGCTGATAATAGAATGAAACATATTTTATTATTAATTTAGTATATTAGAAAATATATTAAAAATGGGTTGTCTAAAAAAATCCTGGACAGACTATTTTTAATTATTTTTTGAAAAATGATTTTTTAAAAAAAATGAATTAAATATTGCAACATCAAGATAATAAGAAAATTTTGTCCTGACTGATAGTAGAAACCGTATAGAATGTGCAGGCATTGGGTTGTCTATTATTTACCTGCGCGAACTACTGGGTTGTCAGGTATGAACAGGTATGTCGATATCAGTTACTTTCACTCGATTGGATAATAGAAAAAAATTTATATCATCATAAGCACGCGACAAAATTTTCTTATTATCTTGATGTTGCAATATTTTATTAAAAATCATTTTTCAAAAAATAATTAAAAATAGTCTGTCCAGGATTTTTTTAGACAACCCATTTTTAATATATTTTCTAATATACTAAATTAATAATAAAATATGTTTCATTCTATTATCAGCTCGGTGAAGGTCGATATAGGTTCGGATCTTAGACTATTACCTGTTAAATTGGTATTAGAGTTCACTTTATTCTATGATATTATAGCTGTGACCAGAAAAATAAATTTTTTTTTTTTACGTAGCCTAGGTCTTGTCACCGAAACGTCCCTGGCCCGGGGGCCCTAGAGTGAGCTGAGCAACGCGCCGGTGGGGATTGTGCTAGGGTACTATAATGGTATTAGGCAATCCCCAGACGGGGGGATCTGTGCAATGCACACGGGTGACACCTTAGGCCTCGTTCAGGGAGACATGACGCGTGAGGCAGCGCGGTGCGTGGAGGAGGTTGCCGGAAACACAAACATACGGCGATGTATGTTGTCTCCCTTCCAACTCGGACGCTCTAATAGGGACGCAAGGCGGTCAAGAGACTCTCAAGAGGGAGATGCTCGGACGTGGTAATCCCCTAGGAAAGTTCGACTTACAGGCTTAAGGACCCGCCAAGGTCTTCACCTTCTTAAAAAACACTGACACAGGAAATGACATCAGCGACAAACTTGCAGTAGTCAATAAAAAAATAGAGCGTTCCAGGTAAAGCGTTTTTGCGAGAAGAGGCATAGCTCCTTGCATTTTTTCCATATTTACTTTCCCTGGACTTGCAAAAATATTTTAAAAACAAAACTATCCAAATCGGTCTCCCGTTCTCGAGCAATTCATTTTTGAATATACTAATATTATAAAGCTGAAGAGTTTCTATATTTGGTTGAACGCGCTGACCTCAGGAACTATGGATTCAAATTGAAAAAATCTTTTTGAGTTGTATAGTCTATTAATCGAGGAAGGCTATATAACATCCACGGGCACAGCTAGTAATATACCTATATGTACAGGGTCTTAACGTCATAAAATGTTGACTTACCAGATGAAGGCGCGTGGACGACGTGAGGCGTATCCTGCAAGAAGGACGAGCGCTCCTGCGGCGACAGTGACGCCAGCACCTCCAGGTTGTCACGTAACGAGTCGAAGAAGGTTCCCAGTTCGTTTAGCACACCTGCCAATTAAATAAACTTAGTTGATGCTCCTCAAAACATCCCTATACGTATCTACTATTCTATGGACATGACACTGCTGCTAATGTTATGCTTTTTAAAATTTGTACTACATTATGAGTATAAACTATTTTTACGGCGTACATATAACATCAATTATAAAGCTTTTGTAAAGTAAATAAATCAGAATGCGTGAATAACATTAACAATCCTTCATACTACGCCACTTGCTCTCTAATTTTCTCTATAATCTATACTATATATAACTCAAAGGTGACTGACTGACTGACATAGTGATCTATCAACGCACAGCCCAAACCACTGGACGGATCGGGATGAAATTTGGCATGCAGGTAGATGTTATGACGTAGGCATCCGCTAAGAAAGGATTTTTGGAAATTCCACCCCTAAGGAGGTAAAATGTCCACGCGGACGAAGTCGCGGGCGGAAGCTAATACTTTATAAATTATATGAGAATTACTCTATGTCAATTAATTTAAAAGTAAAAAAAACTTATAAAGTTAATAAAAATCATTAAAGGAGATGGCCCACCCTCCATACATTGTTTGCCCCACAAGCAAAAATCCATGCGTCACGATCAAAGTTGGTTTTCTGAGTTAGTTTCACACTCTAATAAAATGTTACATGCAAGTTGTTGCTGTAAATAGTGGGGTTTTAAAGTTACAAGCACATTTTGGCAGCATAAAATAGAGATCATTTATGTAAGTAAGCTAGTATACTTACATACATACTCTATTCTAAATTGAAGAGATTCGCGACACTTAAATATTACACATTTTGCCAATGTCAAGTAAAAAAACTCGCATGAACTTGAATACGTTTCTGTTAAAAATTGAAATTACAAAGGTACCTAGGTTATCACACGTCTATAGTGGCGCCGTAGGCGGCGTGTCCAGTGAATCAGCAGGTGATGGATAGTAGTCATCGGATGGTCACAAGATGGCGTTAACACTTACAAAATCCGAATTTTTGCTTCATAAGTAATTGTAACTTATTAATTGAACGTAAATATTTTACTAATATGTGCTTAAAAGGTCTACAATATTTCGTAATAATATTGTTTTTGTATTAGAATGTAAGATATACTGATTACGTGTGGCTCAAAAGCCTTGATGACAAAGCCGTAACGTAAAGGAAATGTATACAATCAAGACGTATTTTTAAATACTTTTTTCAATTTAATTTTGAGCCCCGCTAGATACGTAGTATTCGTTTATACACTAGCATGCTATAATTTAAATAAAGTTTTATTAAAATAACATTATCAAGTCTCTTCATATTTTTCAGTATTCAAACATGAAACGACTTTGGGGCAGGAATGGGCCATCTCCTTTGTAATGAAATGAACTCTAAATAATTTAACTGCATGGCTGTCAATCTCTTATGGGATTAGGGGCGTGAATATCTGTACACTAAGCTCAGATCAAGAATTTCCCATTGCCTGGAGTGATGTCCAGTTTCCACTCATATATTAAACAACATTTTAGAAAATATTATTTCATAATAAATAATAAAGATCAATCTTGTTAGATGTTCTAGTCTCCAAAGGCATGTTTAATAACGGCTATTCAGGGTTGTAACGCCGGAATGT
Source organism: Elophila nymphaeata (assembly GCA_955850985.1). Taxonomy (NCBI): domain Eukaryota; kingdom Metazoa; phylum Arthropoda; class Insecta; order Lepidoptera; family Crambidae; genus Elophila; species Elophila nymphaeata. The sequence continues at coordinate 8,684,355 of OY039080.1, read as the reverse complement.
CTATGAGGTCGTGATTTTCCTTAGCAACTATGGCACAAATCAATTATCAATAGTATGTTATTAAATATTGCTACTTCGTCATAGATATACTTCTTGTTATATAGCTACCAGCCCCTAAAGATCTTAACGCAACCCAATATTACTAAGGGCTAATTCCCACGGGATCCGTCAGTGACGATTCGTCAAAAAACACGATATGTAATGACGGGTGGACATTTTTTTATAACCAAGCGTGGTGGACTGTTTGTGGGAGAGTCTATTGCCCTACGACATAAATGCGGCGTATCACTATGTGCCCGAGCATTCATCATCATCATCAACTCATATAATGTCCCCACCGAGGGGCTCGAGCCTACCCCACATTAGGGACGATTAGGCCTTAGTCAACCACGCTGGCCAAGTGCGGGTTGGTCGACTTCATACACAACCTAAGAATTACTTCATAGGTGTGTGCAGGTTTCCTCACGATGTTTTCCTTCACCGTAAAAGCGTCGATTAAACGTACATATGAATTCAAAATTTGAAAACACATTGGTGCGTGGCGGGGATCGGACCGGTGCCTCCAGTGTGGAAGACAACGCCCTTACGCACTACGCCACCGACGCACGAGCATTACAATCTGTCCAATTTTACTAAATCTTGCTTTTAAAAGATTCATCAAAATATACGAATTGATGTTCACATTCGTTTCGTGATTCTGAGTTCAGTCTTGGATGAACTACCGAACACAAAACACCACAAAATTCACGATTCGTGAGTCGTGATGAGTGTGAACACGATAATTTAAAATGGTTTGCCTTCAAGCCGCCACCACCTGCAGTCTATTACCCGGACTATTTTTAACTGACTTCAAATAAAGGAGTTTCCTCATAACCCCTAAAAAAGCTTAATTAAAAAAAAACGCATTTAAAACTATAAACGGGGAAATAAAAAAAATCTAAATTAGGTCGGTGCCAAGCTCAATATTTTGAATAATCGTTGTCACTTGTATTTGGGAGCGACCTCAAAAAACATTTATAGATTTTTTTAAATAAAATTTGTATTTCTCCGTTTTTTAGTTTTGAAGGCAGTTTTTTATGTCTATCAAGAATACTATCTTAGATAAGATATATTAAATGTAATATTAGTTGCTCCCTCGCTCGCGTTAGGACAAGAGCCTAGACATGAAACTTGCTATAACTAAATAGGTCAATCAATTTTGGAGAAAAGCGAGCTTGTTATGTAAAATAAAAGCATTGATTACGTCGTAAGAGATTGTCAGTAGTACTAAACAACTGTTTGTACCATTGTTGAGCACCGGTCTCGCCACGATGTAAAGTTGTAAACTTCCAACGTAGGTAATTGTTTTCACGCCTTTGTCTTTCTACATTGTACGTTTATGAAACCAGTCCACTTCGATAGGTACATTTCATAACTTAACTAAACAATAATTACAAGTAACTACTTATTAAAAATATCTATCTATTTTGGGCCTCAGGAGGAAGTTGTTGGCAGAGTTTGGCGCGAACGGTTAGGGTTACGTACCTCAAAAGGAAAAAACGGAACCCTTATAGGATCACTTTGTTATCCGTCTGTTCGTCTGTCAAGATGTGTATGACGTGGAGATTTTTATAGTGGGATTGCCACCTCATCAGTTGCCACTATGAGGTATTTATAGACACAGTTATAGAAGAAAATGAACACAAGGCCTGAAGGATAACTTTTAAAACCGTTAAATAATTATACAAAAAAACCCTTGGAATTCATGTCACCTGTACGTACGAGCTTCACCCGGAACCCTCAAACATATAGGGACTAGCTATATTATCTATTACCATCGGAACATAGTTTTGTTATGCCAAACACACTAATCAGTAAGTTTACTTTTGAAACCAATCCCGATCGATCGACATTGATATTGGGACGGACTTTCGACGCTAGCGCTAAATTGGATTCATATTGTGTGGATTTTTTTGAACTCAATAATATTTAGTTCACTAAATATCAACGCAATATACATCCAATTTGGCGCTAGTGTCCGCAACTCAAGAGTACTGAGCGCCCCAATATCAATGTCGATCGATAGGGATTAGTTTTAAGAGTTAATGCTACAGGTAGCTAGTCCGGCGGACCTAAACCTCACCAGCAACCAAGAAATGTATATATAGGTGGAACTGAAAGCCACATTACCAATATAAAGTAAAGACAAAAAAATTGTGTGTGTCAGCTCCGACGCACGACTGGAGTTTACTCCGAGACAGGCGCACCTGCTGTCGTCCATGTTTTGACAGTTAGAAAGTTGCGCGACATAGGATGCGCACCAATTATGACTTTGACCTTTAAAAACGTAACGAGGTCATTAATCGATAGATTTTACTCCTCACATTTTTCTCATACCGGGCCCCTTATATAGTATGCAAATCGATTCTTAAGGAGTAAACTCCAAAAATTTGTACTTGAAACTTATTTCCTATTTGTCTCTTTCTAACGACTAGAGCACACTATATTACTTGTGGCGTGAGTTAGAAAGAGACAGGTAGAAAACGGAAAAATTCAAAGGGTACTTGGGGTCAAAAAAGATGTCTTCACTTTTTTATTGGTAGTGTGGCGTCTAGTTTTACCTATAAATTTCTTGCCAGCAACTAAATTGCGCATAGATTTGTACCCAACTCGCGATCGAACCTTTATATCTGATAGCCGGTGGGCGAATCACACGACTAGGAAGCGGTTTATGTTTAACAAGGAAATTAAATTGAATCAAGTAATAACAGAATGAGTTTGTAAAAATTTTCGCTGCGTTTTTCCTTTGAAACATTTTTTTTTTATATTTCCTTTTCCCGTTTAAGATGAATTGAAAATTATTTTTTTATTAAATTATCTACAAATTAAATGTAATTATTAGGTATCTAAAATTTTTTCATTATCATTCGGCAAAAAGTCCTTTACTGGAATATTTTGAAGGAAAATAAATATTTAATGCTTCATTATACATGGGCAGAGATGGATGGGTGCCACACAACGACACAGTTATGAATATGGATAGTGCAATGAAGCTTGAATGTTATATTGAACGTACCTACAACACTGCTGAATGTTGAATATTCGGAAAGAATTACCCGGAAAATTGAATGCGTAAAAACGTATTGCAAATATTTTCGTTTTCGGCAGCCTTTTGGGAATTATCTTTTTGGGAATTGAGAATTTATCTTATCTTTTCATATAATAATATAATATGGATGATGACTAAAAATTCTGTTTAGTCATCGTATTATATCTAACAGGAAAATTTGGAAATTTGGACACTACTTACACAGTTAGACGCACATTCATGTAACTAAACTACGCCTTGTCTTATAGGTACTGAAAAAACCCGGCTCACGCATTACATACATCGGATATAAAAGACATGAACAGTCAAACGAGAACCATGTATTCTATACATCAATATAAGAAATATTTCAAAAAATAATTCTGGGAAATAATTTTTATTTTTTGGTGTTAAAAAAAATTGCAAATTGTACCACGCAACGTAAAGCGTTCAACTCGCACGCAACTCGAAAAACCGCGATAATTTTGCCAGGCGGCGCGGCGGCTCCGTTAGTTTGTGTCTGTGCACATGGAGTGAGCTACATTGAACGCTAACGATTTAAAGCCAATTTTTGTTATGAAATACTAAAAAAATGATAATTTTTCTTTGGACAATAATTAAGAAATAGTGTTTAGAATACGTTTTCATAAAAATATGAAAAAAGAAATATGACTTTGACCTTCAATAAAATCGTAACTATCAATTTCCCAGGTATAGTCTAAAGGGGAAAAAATGTTATGATTTTGAGCAGAATACATGGTTCTCGTTTGACTGTTCATGTCTTTAACACCCAGTATATAAAAAGCGGGATCTTCACCGCAGCGCTCGGTCTTCTGATGCACTTATGAAGTGAAACTTCTTTAGCACCGTTGTGATTTGAAAATTCAATGAAATAAAAAAGCGACCTTAAAACGAATTTGACGCATAGAAGAAAAAGCTTGACGCATAGAAGTTTGTTGTTCAACATTTTGTTATTCCCAAGCTGAGAGTAGAATATGTCAAGTACATAGACGAACTGATGCTACTATGAAAAAAGTAACTATTATAGAATACGTTTTCATAAAAAAAATAAAAAAAAAATGACTTTGACCTTCAATAAAATCGTAACCATCAATTTCCCAGGTATAGTCTAAAGGGAAAAAAATGTTATGATTTTGAGCAGAATACATGGTTCTCGTTTGACTGTTCATGTCTTTAACACCCAGTATATAAAAAGCGGGATCTTCACCGCAGCGCTCGGTCTTCTGATGCACTTATGAAGTGAAACTTCTTTAGCACCGTTGTGATTTGAAAATTCAATGAAATAAAAAAGCGACCTCAAAACGAATTTGACGCATAGAAGAAAAAGCTTGACGCATAGAAGTTTGTTGTTCAACATTTTGACAATCATCAAACAAACAAAAACATCTGAAATCACTTTTGCTACTTTTCTTAAGTTTCACTTCTGCCGTGTGTGAATTACACACACACACACTTTTTTATTTGGCCTGTGGTAAGTTTTTTGTTATTCCCAAGCTGAGAGTAGAATGTCAAGTACATAGATGCACTGATGCTACTATGAAAAAAGTAACTATTATATGGAATAGGAAAAGAATTTCAGTATTGCTTTAGCACGATTCAACGTCCAAAATACTCTTAGCATTGTGTAGCCACTTCTTCCTTTGCAAGAGTGAGAGGCGAATACGCTTTGTGCTGTGCGAGTGAGGGACATCGACAGTATGCGTGTTGGGTGGTTGCTTACCAACGCCGACATACGGCGTGACAGCCTTACCGAGCGCCGGCGCCGGCTGGCGTCTTCGCCGCCCGGAGTTGAAAGCTGTCGCCACCGCCGACCGTTTCTCTGACGCAGCCCTGAACAGAAACATCAAAAAATTGGTGAAACAAAATAGAAATAGTAGGTAATGAAAAAATAACATGCATTCCAGTTGAGAAATTCCTCCTTTTTTTGAAGTCAGTTAAAAAGTAGAGTCTACTTACAAAGTTAAGAAACAACACAAAAAATATCACGTACACCCTTTTGCGGGAGAGTCCTCTCAAGCTAGACCACTGTGCGCCGCACCGCACCAAGCGTTTGTCAGTCACATACACCGTACGCAACGTGCCGCTCGGTTCATGCTTATGCGCCACACATAATTATCATCAGTGCGCAGTTTGCGAATGTTGCTTAAAAGCGTTGAAGGGAGTATTCCTAAGACTTAGTCGTCTGGGTATGCTTTTTTTTTAGCGTCTTAGGTTTAAAAACAATTCAACTCGGGCCTGCTTGGAGGGACACTTCCGTATAAAATTTGAATATGTAATGTATTGTGTGAACTACTGGATTGTCTACCCACATTTTTGTCTAATTTCTCATGAAAGTGACTGTAATGGTTTTTAATGAGAAATAAATATTCTTTAAACCTTACAACAATTGTTAGTTGGAAAAAGTCCTTAAGAATGTAGGTATGGAGCAAATTGATTCCTGATAGATGGTAAAATATAACTTTATTTCAGTAAAAGAAATTACATATTTGTTGTCTTTGACAAGTCAATAAAAGTCAGTTTGATTACGACAAGGTTCTACCATGGGCCAGGAAACAATTTGCTTGATCGTACAGGAAATTGAAAAAATAGGAAAATAAAAGGCTCCTTAATTTCTCCGGAGCAGTTTACTAGATTCTCAATTCACCGGATTCGCAATACACCAGATTTTCAACTCAGTAGATTCGCAACTAAGCAGATTTTGTACAAAAAATATTTTAATGATCAGTAGATTAACAAAATAACCATAGCGATGTTTTCAGCTGTTGTTAATGGTGAGAACAGTAGATAGATAAAATCATATTTTTTGGCTTACAAAATTAGTGTAAAAGTATGCGGCTTCTTTGAATTTAATCCGTGTTTAATTGTACTTCTAGTTATGCAGGAATCTGCTGCATTGAAATACCTATCTTTGACGGACAAGCACCTGACCGTCAACTAAACCAATATAAGTGATAGATGATCTACACTACAGCCTATAGGAACACAAGGTCTCTCCTTGTCGAAGGAGGTTAAGGCAGAGGTCCACCACGCTTGCCCAATGCGGATTGGTGGACGGAGTATAAAGTGATCAATACCCTTTTGCTGATCCATTAGTCGCCTTCTACGACACCCTTTGGAGGATATGTTATTTTACTCTGTCGGCATCACATGGTTATGAGGCATTACGTGGCTCATATTGCTAAGATGCGACTTTATGTGTAAATATTACATATGGCTCTGTTCAACCCCTTTTAATTGGGATTATGAGTGTGATTGTATGTATATCACTACACCACGGAGGCCGTTGGAATTCCCTCCAACTGCCTCCAGCACCAAATTTCAAATACCAAAGGCCCAGGCTCCCTTTAATATGCTTTTGGCATTAGTATAAAGCGACATCAGTTGTCTTCGCATTTGAATTCCACTTACATCTAACATTCATCATCATCATATCACTTGGAAGACCAAGGACATCCAACCCGATCGGTGCTGCTCTGCCCGTATACAGTGGCATCCCGCGGCCTTCACCAGATCGAGCGTCTTTCAACGCTGCGTCTCTCGGTACGCAACCGCCATTCGAGAACCATTCCGCCCCAATGGCCGTCAGTCCTCATCGCAATGTGCCCTGCCCACTGGCACTTAAGGTTCGCAATTCTTTGGGCTATTTCGGTAACCTTCGTTCCCCTGCGGATCTCATCATTTCTGATATGATCGTAAAAAGAAACTCCTTTGATTGACCTTGAGCCTCCTTATGGGGCCCATTGTAAGCGGCCACGCAATCTTATATCAGCAGGAGCATAAATTACTAGGCCTTTTTATAAATAAACAAAGCTGTGCATCTCAGATCTTATATTTAATCCACCCTAAAATTAGTTAAAAATGTGCCTAAAAACACAGAAATCGTGTTTGTCGAGTAGGTGCTCGTTGGTTGCATAGCAATAATAACAGTTAATTATTATTAAACTAGCGACCCGAGCCGGGCCAAAACAAATATTATTTTGTTTGGGTAACCTTGGTTTGTCCAACTTCAAGTCTCCAACCTCCAGTTAGTGGATTTTTTTAATAGGTACTTTTCAGTATAGCCGGCGATTAAATGTTGTTGCCACTATTTTTTGTGACAAAAGTAATAATTATGAAAAATTACTTTGAAACTCTTAGTGTTTTTTGATTTTTGTAATAAGTATTTAATTAATCTAACTCAAAAAGTCCCTTCCGGCTTCCGGGTCACCAATTACTTTCGCCTTCAGAATTTAAAAGACGCGAAATTTAAATTTAATAATAACAACTTCGACAAGAGCTCTTAGACCGCTTATCGCCCCTTTTTCTGCCTTTATTAATGAGGATTAGCTTGCAATGTCGTAAGAGGTATTTGGAGGGAAAAAGTGTTTACAGCCAACAATAACATTTTGATATACATAGTAGATACTTTTTGGAACTGATTGTAACATGACACTTAGTTCTGATATTTCTAAAACACTACTATAACTGCTAGGTTATATAAGCTAAACTGTAACCGAATGTGGCAAAAAAACTAACAAAAAATCTTCCAAGACTTTAACGTTCTTTCAAAACCATCATATTAAGACCAAGTTCATTAGTATGTCCAAAGAAAGGAATAAATCGTAGGAAATTGAAAGAAGACTATATAAATACATATTGTTGAGCCGGCGCCAGACATGGCATTCAAAGTTTGAGCAAAATTTGATCACACATTTGAATTCCTGACACATTTGAAACATTTGTATGTATTTTTGCCTTCAAATGTGTGTTCAAACTTTGCATAAATACTCAAATGCCCGTGCCACACTTGGTGACTTTGTAGCTATTTTTTGCGTATTTGAACACCATGTCTTATTAATCTGGCGGTAAGGATAAGATACCCAGTTCTTCATTGCGTGCGAACTCATACATACCATATATACACAGCATTTCCACAATTACTATGTTTATATTTTACGTATCTAGAACTTACATAATTATTATCATCATCATCAACAGCTCATATAATGTCCCCACCAAGGGGCTCGAGCCTACCCCACATTAGGGACGATTAGGCCTTAGTCAAAACCACGCTGGCCAAGTGCGGGTTGGTCGACTTCACACACAACTTAAGAATTTATTCGTAGGTGTGTGCAGGTTTCGTCACGATGTTTTCCTTCACCGTAAAAGCGTCGATTAAACGTATGAATTCAAAATTTTAAAACATATTGGTACCTACGTGGCAGGGTTCGAACCAGTGCCTCCCGGGCGGAAGACGACGCTCTTACGCACTACGCCACCGACGCTTATCATAATTATTATAAAAGAACAATAAAAATTATTGAATTGAATGAAAAGCGCGGGTCAATTATTTTACCTTAAATCATTGTCCATATAATTTTCATGGTCCTCTTCACTGTCGACATCAGCGTGCGGTAATGATGGCTCCATTCTGTCGGCCGCGAGCTCCACGTCGATCCTCGGGGCGCGGTCCCAGCGGTTGTGTGGTCCGAGCCCTATCCATGGTCTCTCGGACAGGAGTCTGAGCAGGTCCAGACTGTGGCCTCTGTAGTCCCTGCTTTGGGCTTCAGCGGCTGTGGCACCTGTTTATTTTAAGATTATATTAATTTTATATAGAAAATAGTTTTCTTAAGGGGACGATAAGAGTAACATGCAATGTTTACCAATTTTCGAAAGTTCATTACGAGTTAAATTTAAAACAAATATACGTGTGAAACTGAGGAGGTCGACAGCGCCGCGGTTGTGTGTTCTTAGTAACGATCACGAAAGTTAAGCAACCAAGTGCGCGGTCGGTCTTCGGATGGGTGACCGAAAATTTTTCAACTCGACTTTCCTCCTTGCTTCGGAAGGCACGTTATCTGGTGGTCCCGGGTGCTGTTGAAGGATAGCAGTCATTCCCAAAGAGGGCTGGTGTCGGACAGGCGGCCGGCCGTAAATTGTCGATATCAACCAAAGATAATTGGGATAAATAAATTGGGATCAAACAAATCAGTATTGAAAATAGGTTTTACCAAAATAAAAAAAATTACAACTCTGAAACTACTTGAGCTATTTTCATAACATTTTATTCATATTGTAGATAATTAAATTGTTTTTCGTTTTCTGAGTCCGATGTGAGATGTTCTGCTCACTAGAGCAAGGTCAGCACTTATCGTTGCTTTAATAATATTTGAAATCAAGTAAAAAGTAAATTATGTCGATTATAGTAAAAATGTCTTCCATCGTTTTATAAGTATTGTAATTATATTTAATTACGAGTATTTAAATTCTTTTAACTTTAATAAAATGAATACAGTTAGATAATTCATGATTATTTTTCTTAAGGACCACCAAGAATACTTATTTATTGAGTAAGAAATAAGTTTTATGACATTAGCCCTAACACTCTCAAGAAATTAGGAAAAGAACTATTAGTATGAGAAATACTTTTATACAAAACAGTCATTTCATAGGTAAAGATGTATTATCTAAATTAATTACTTTGTCTGTAACATGTTTAACATGAACACTATATAATAAAATTATCTATTTGCTAACTAAATTCAGCATTGAAAAGGTCCGCTAACGTTTAAATTACTGTGTTACCTAGTAATTTGGCAAGTACATTTTGCTTTTTAGTTGATTAGACATTCCGAGCTCCGTCAGTATACGTAGAAAATGTGTGACGCGAATTACGGTCCTTTGGGTGAAATAGTATGAAGTGACGTTATCATTTATGTTTCGCAGATAGACTTTATTGTTTTTCGGAATGTGTTACATTAATTAAGGTAGAGAAGGTTTTAACAATAAGCAAAGGTAGACGAGTTTATGACGAACTATAATAGTAAAATATTAATTAGAATGTGTGACATGTCGGAAAAACGTGCTGAAATGGAATTTTGTTTGGCTGAACATTTGGTTAAGGGCACGGTAAGTTGATAACATTTAATGCCAAATTTTTTTTACAGATTTTAACCAATTTTCGAATGATCATCACGCGTTAAAAATAAGAGCGTAATTTTTTTTTTAATAATTAAAAGTTAAAATAGGTGAAACTCTACTTCGACTATGTGTTTACATGACAAAATTTGAAAATTTTTATATTTTAAAAAATCTTAAAAATAGGTATTTTCATTAATCTTGACGATAATTTCATTATTTAAATAATCATATGAGAAAAAGTAGTACCTTGATAAGAAAAATTTATAGTTTTTTCGTTTTCTATGTTGTCTGAGTGTGCTGTGGCACAGGATGTGGTCTCTATGTGTAAGGTCTCAGGCACAAGTGCGAACGTTTCCTAAATGAGTAGAATTTGGAGCGCCTACATTTTTATTATTGGTTCTGGGTGAAGGTCGCTTTCACCTTTGCCATTATCATTACTACCATTAGGTAAGACGAAAACCAAGATAATCTCCGTCAAAGATAAAAAAAAATATACTGGCGATGTAGATGTCAGTAAAAGCACATATCTCTAAATAATATTGGATATTCATTGACAAATAGAAAATAATATGTTTTTTGTGTGACGCAGCGTTGTTAGGCTCCCCACGCTGTCGCTGAACCAAAAAAATAATTCTGAAAAAATGTGGGGTTTGGCTGATTTGGCTAACGGGTTAAGGTTTATTTTTTGGAGTTTCTCCCGAGTTCTTGTTGTAAGAAGGCGTGTATTCTTGAGACTGAAGTCAGCGTAAATCCTAAATACGTGCCTAAATCATCTCAGTGGCCCGGGTAATGTAAATGTGCCAAGGTTTTAATTATGATTATAATAATTAGAGAGATACACTCGTCAGGGTCGGGTGTATTGTAACCGTAGGTGCTTAGTAAGTTGTTATGACACATTATAGACCACATTACTTTCATGCGGTGTACTTTATGAGTTGTAGGGTTATCGCCTTTCATAAAAAGAAAATACTCTTTGATAAGATTTATTTAATTAATATAAAATTTCGAATGTTTTGATTAGTAGGTACTGGATATCAGTTTTGAAAGAAAATTTTCTGCTGATTAATCTTCCTTCTTCACACCTCAAAAATTCATACCTAATCAGTCGGTCTGGTTGCCATATGATGCCGGCAGAGTAGAACAGCATCACACCATATCCTCCAATGGGTGTAGAAGGCGACTAATGGACCAGCAAAGGGGGTATTGATCACCTTATACTCCGTCCACCAATTTGCATTGGGCAGACGTGGTGGACTACTGCCTAAATCTCCTTCGATGACAAGGACAGGCCTTGGGTACCAGCAGTGGGTCGAAATTTAAGATGAAGATGAAGAAGAGATAGTCCGATAGCAGCTGGGACCTTAAGGTGATCTCTGAAGACGCATTTTTGAATCATTAGAATTCCAAATCGTGTATGAAATCGCAAGATTCGTATGCCAATCCCTAAAATCGCTATTGTTGAATATTCATACTCGTGAATTTTGCAACGAGTGGTAGAGTGGTCCGACGTGGGGCCGACCCACGTTTCCGATATTTGTGCGCAGCATCTCTATTAAGAATTATTTTATTAGTGAAATTATAACTTTTAATTTACGTTCCGTTTCCTCGTAACTCATTACCGGTTTTCAAAATCAACGAGTTTATGGCATTCCGGGTTTTATTTTTTCTGCATGAAATGAAAAATGTTATAAGATTCAAGTTTTAGGGCAACACTCATTTCTAATGTTTAAAAAATACGTAAAATTGGGAGAAATAGAAACTAATTTCGTATAGTTTAGATGCCATGCCACTTCTCCTATTCTTCTTATTCCTTACCTCCTCCCACTGCTCACAATTTATTTGGAGCCAATATGGTACAATATGAACACAACAAATTAGATATTTTTTATACAAACCAATGTAAATATAAAACGACTATGACTAGTGAACAAATGTTCGTGTTCAACACAAAAAATTGTCAGTATCAGGATTATATTATAGGATTCCCTACTTACGGGATTGGAATACTTAAAATAACTACTTTTGATTAACTAAATAATTTGTAATTCAAATCACTTAGCAAATAAAAAGACGTAACAATTTTAAATCACACATTTTATGAATATTTTGCTGTAGCGGGTGGGTACCGAATGAATAACCAAAAAAACCGGCCAAGTGCGGGTCGGACTCGCACACTGAGGGTTCCTCGGTATAAACTGCTGTATCTTTTGATTGCGTTAACTTAGAAGTTTGATTTTTTCACTGCTTAAAGGGACAATAGACCTAGGTATTTGGTATAAATTTCAATTTGATACCTTTATTCGTTCGTGAGAAATAAGGTAGTAAGTTTCATTTTATTAAAATATTTTTATTATATTATATAACTAAAAAAATGTAATTTTCGCAATTTTTCCTATATTTGCATTATATGACAATGCTTCATGCCAAATTTAAAGATTCTGAGTTTACGGGAAGTATCCTGTAGGTTTTGATTCCTTTGCGAGTGTCGGAAATTTGTTGAAAATATCGACATAATCGGCTGTATCTTTTGATTAGCTTGGCTTAGAAGTTTGATATTTTCACAGCTTAAAGGGACAATAGACCTGAGTATTTCATGTGAATTTCAGCTTGATACATCCACGCGTTCTTGAGATAAAGGGTCTTGACAGACGGACAACAAAGTGATCCTATAAGGGTTCCGTTTTTTCCTTTTGAGGTACGGAACCCTAAAAATAAAATAAAGTAGGTTTACTCATCGAAGTCAACCATATTTTTAACATGTAGGAGAGAACTTGCTTAGGGGTAACGAATTGAAGATGAAATCATGTTTAGACTGATTGTCCTTGACACTGGGATATCTCAGAGACTCCAAAAATACAACTCACTAATACTTTACACCGAAAACGATAGTCTTATTATCGAAGACAGATTTGTGAGTAAATTATTTACCTATATACATAAAATTGGTAGATAGACGCAAATATATTTACTCCCAAGCGTACAAACGGATTCCGTCAACGAGTGCTAGCACAAACGACGAACATTGCCAATCCATTGCTTTTCAAAGAGCCTGTAATGTTTTATTTCTCGTTTCGTAGTGTGCACGCGTGCCTGTCCCCCGAAGACAAATGAATGGGCCTTCACTGTATGATCTGTACGAGACACACAAAGCGATCGATCGAATTCTTTCGTTGCTAGTAGAAAGAGGACAATAGTTTGACTTTTGGACCAATTGGAGCTGATGTCCAATATGATTTGCGAGCCTTTGTTGGTTGGGATGGAAAAATTTGCATGAAACTAATTTCAATCAAAAACAAAACCGATAAGGTAATCCACCGTGAAATAATTTTTCAGAGATTATTTCAGGCTTCGGTTGAAGCGGTCAATGGATTATAATTTAATCTCGCTGATAAGAGTTTGGAGAGTAAGCCTCATGCGTTAACCGTTATTTGTCCTAACGCTCGTAATTAATTCTATTTACATAATATGTATACGATCTCATATATACAGATACATTATGGATTGAGCAGAGCCTTTTTATGTTACCCATAAATCCACATCTTGTAGTATGGGCCTTGCAGTGCCTGCAAATAGTGACAGTTTCGCAGCCTGTCAAATCATAAAAGGGTGACCAAACCTAAAACAGAATCCTTCAGTAAACAAAAAAAAAAATTCCAACAACCAGGACAGATGTTACACTCAAAATCATTTTAGCAGTCCACTTACGTGCAATAAAATCGACTCACCTCGTAGGTTTCGATTCTTAATATATCGGTATATAAAAATAAGATTAGATAAACAAAACTTGTAAATATAATTTCAATGTATATTTCATAAGCTTTATTTGATCTACTCTAAACATCGATAAACGAAGTATTGGTGACAATAGACTCGTTTCTTCGGAAACCCGGGTTTCTCATTTTTACGTCATACGCCATTCTGTGACTATGCAGAGTGTTCAGAGTTAATTGAATCATTGTTTATTGAATAATTGATTAATCTTAGAGGTTTATTGACCCTTAAAATTAGCTGATTTCCTCAAAGATTTTAGCTCTTTTAACTGTATTTGGTACTTTTAACTGTTTTTACAAATTGAAGTAAAATCAATAAACCAGAATCTATCACAATAAAAACCGGTCTAATATAAGTTTAGGTTCTTGTTTAACACACGGGGTTAAAAATTATTATTTTCTAACTGTAGATTTTGATTAGGGAGTTCTGAACCAAAGCGTACCGGTGAGTAGATTTCATTGCACGTAAGTGTATATTAATAGCCGAATTTAGTACGGGTATTTAGAATACGAATAATTGTTTGTTCAGGTGCTTGATTGTATTCATTACAATGCTGTTTTTTCAACATACGATATTGTGGTATTCTTCACTCGGTTGGCCAGAGCGTTATTCAGGTAAGACTTAGTTACAGAACATGATACCTAAATAACATTGGTAGAGCTTTTGATTAGGTATTTAAAAGTACTTAGCAAAGTCAATTTAAGTAAAGAGCTTTTGCATCATTACGTTGTTGTATTGCTGCATTTTTCTGGTTTCTTGGAGCCGAAGAAGACGTGAAATAAAAACATTGGGACATTACCCGGCCGGCGTAGGCGAACTTGCTCTTTGAAGTGTCTAGTTTACTGCTGGAAGTTTGCCTTCTTATCACTTGCTTCGATTATTACATATTTCTTTCGCTTAATTTACTGCCATAATAGTCCCAGATATGCTCAGCGATTTCAAGTATTTATTTCACATAACAAGATTAAACCTGGCATATATACGGACCTTGTAATAGTACATTATGTTATGTGATACAAGTGAGCTAAATTGCTCATTACATACGAGGTTGTAGGTTGCAGCATGAGCTGAAGGCGAGTGCGTAACTCAGCCGAATATGTATTGAGCAGAGCTCTGTTGATTTTGGCGGGAGTAGACTTTCATTGGCAATAAATACTTTGCCGAGAATGAAGGGCGGTGTTAAAACAATAAATTTCTTCGTCTTTGTGCTTGAAGTCATCATTTCTATATTTAATCGCGATAAAATATGCGACAAGAACAATTTCGTGCAAACATTTTATTATTCTTTTTCAGTGCCGCGCCTAAAAAAAAATAGAGACAATGGTAGCCGGCCATACAGTCGTGTTGAAAAAACATATAATGGAATAACTCGAAAATAAATCTGTGCTTAGTACTTACTTAAATTAGATTAAAAAATTCTTACAAAAATAAGAACTTACTTCATAGGCATAGTTTCTTGCTAAAAACTAAAAAATTTGCGTGTTGCAATGGGGTCAGAAAATGTTTAAGTTCAGTAATTCAAAAATATTTTAGTGCAAACTTCAAGTACCTACGAAAAATATTACTGAAGACGTGGCTGTATGGGCTAGATTCTTTTGCCTTCACATAATAGAGATAATCTAATTTAAAAAAAAAAATTCAGGGTGTTTGGCGGGTAATCATGGCGTCTGGATGTCGATCTTTATTTCGATAATTCAAAATTGCTTCTGAGTGGATTTTGTGCAGTGAAAGTGGTGTCGTTTTGTTGCATAAGCATCCGTGTTGACGAACAGCTATGAGGAATCATTGAAATAAAGGTTTTGTGTATGTGGCGTTGAGAATTGTATAGTGGTTGGAAATCCCACTATACAATTCTCATCAGTCACCATCATGAGGTCTGTACCATACATTTCTCGCCAAGCACTCCCTAGGTGCATTAAAAAGTGTGGCACCCACATTTTAATGCAATAATCAAGAAAGATGATGAAACTGAAGACTTGGCTGTATGGGCTAGATCCCTTTGCCGTCCCGTAATAGGGAAAATTTAACCAAAAAAAAAAAAAATCAATATTGCACTAGTGCGTAACGGCCCATTTACGAAACTAAAAACGGTGCAGTTAAGGCGTTTTTATGAGTAAGTGTGTTGAAAAATCTCTTTATGCCACACCTAACCAAAAAGTGGCAATTTCCATACACGTAAACTACGGAAAATCCCACTTCCTGGTCAGAAGGTGAAATAAAATTTTGTACTTACTCGTACCTTGGGCTATAATATAGAAAGTCTCAGATCGCACATTATATTACGTCAAATACCTGCGATTTGGACATTCTATGTTGTACTGTCCAAGTTAAGTAATGTAATGTACCTACCTACTATTCTATTATTACCTCATTGACTTTTTCGAAATTTGTATTTTCGTGAAGTTAAGCTGTTTTACATAAACTTTTCTTCGAATCGTTTTCGAGCGATTCATTAATAAAACAGTGGCTTTGCGTGTTGTTCTAGTAAATAGCGTAGCGGGGTGTAGCAGTTAATTCGCGAGGTTGGTGGTATCTTTATGGCACACAAATAGAGCGTAGACTGCAGCCCGTGTAGATTAACCACTACCTACGTAAATATACAGCGAAACTTATTGGAAGTTCGTATGTTTTACTATTAGTAACTTATCTCTTTCTCTGCGTGATCATATCAGAAATGATGAGATCCGCAAGAGAACCAAGGACACCGACATAGGCCAAAGAATTGCGAACCTTAAGTGGCACATTGCTAGGAGAACTGACGGCCGTTGGGGCGGCAAGTTTGTTTGGCGGCCGCGTACCTGGAGACGCAGCGTTGGTAGGCCTCCAACAAGGTGGACCGACGATCTGATAAAGGTCACAGGAGGCCATTGGATGCGGGCAGCGCAGGACCGTTCGGTTTGGAGATCCTTGCGGGAGGTTTATGTCCAACAGTGGACGTCTTTCGGCTGATATGACGACTATTCATAACAATAGCTAACTATTAACTTACATATCAAATTGCCGATTAGGTTTGAACGTATTTTGGTAACACTAACAACAAATTATGGTTTTTAATTGATTTCTCAGCGTCTACAACTACTAGCGGCAGGGGACTTCTTACTGTCGCCTATAGACACTTGCAATGTTAAGGGTAAATCACTTAACACTGCAAGTGCGTTGCCATCCTGGGGCTAAGATGATATGCCTACTATGCCCAGTAATTTATTACTACCTTTCCCTTCAATCCGAAACCCACCCAACCCAAAATACCTACCCAAACAACCCTAGAGTTTCTATCAAGTATAAGTAAGTGTCTTATTAGTGTTTACAAATCACCTAATGTTTTTAACAAAACCAAAAAAAACTGTCTGTATACGCTTTCCTTTTTTGAAAATTCGACAAACAAGCATTCAAAGATGTTTAAAAAAAGATTTTTTCGTAACATTTTTGTTTTGTTGACTTTTCCTACAGTTACTAACGTTTGATACTAACATGGGCCAATAATTAAACTATCTTGATCAAACCTGGAGATGAAATTTTTGCGGTTAATAATACAAATACCAACAGTGTAAAATATAATTAGATTGCAATTGTTAAATAACTTCGTTGGATATTATAAATGACCCATAATAGCCATTAATAACATTTAAAGTTTTGCAATTTGTGTACAACAGTTAATTTACCGAGCTTTTAAAACTCTTCGGAGTTCGTTAATGATCAGCTAAAATTTTCCAAACTACATTATAATCAGATGCCCACACCGGAAAACCCGTTCGTTTGGAGAGAGTTACAGATAATAGACTCAGTAAAGAACCCACGAAACTAATTAAAACTAGTGACTTATATGCAAAACAATTTTAGTTTTTTAACACCTTTTTTATAAAAAAAACACCTAGCAAAGACATCATTCCACCCAGCACTCAAGTCCAACAGAGCCTCTGCTGAAATATGTGGCCCTTGGACCCTGCGAGGCCCCTCAGACACCGCGTAGGCTGATCAGATTGATCAGATCTGATTCCATCTGATAGTACGCAGAAGTGGAGTCCAAATGAAAGATAGCTTGCCTTGCGGACCTCCAAGATGCTTCTTTACGCCTCTTTTGAATGACCCAGGATTGTAAAAAGAAGGAAACACGTGTGCTGGCAATGAATTCCATTTCTTGGTTGTGCTGAAATGAGTTGCCAAATCTTTTAGTTCGCGTTGGAATGGTAGCCACAGTTTGTCGGTGACAATGTAAATCAGTTCGCTGAGCCCTTAAAAGGAAGGGAGAAAGATGGGATTCGAGGAAAAAGTTCCTCAGAACACTCGACGTGGTATACCTAGTTGGTAGAAAGCGCCCCAATAGCGCAACATCGTCTTTGAGCGCGTTCTCCGTCTATACCTAGAGACATCATAACATCCTTTATAATTCGACCCACTGCTGCTATCCTTGTCATCGAAGGAGGTTTGCCAAAGGCGGATTGGTAGACGTCACCTTATACTGATGATCAATACGCCATTGCTGATCAATTAGTCGCCTTCTACGACCCCCACTGGAGGACATGGGGTGATGTTTCTACTCTGCCGGCATCACACGGCTTATACCTAGAGTAATGTTACAAAACATAGTAAAACACTACAGCCAATCAGTGACGAGACCCCTCCGCGTGAATTTTACGCGTTAAGGAAATCTGTCCTTTTTTTGAACTGCTCATTCACGGAAATCGTCGAAACCTGTTCTCTGTATTCCTCTGTTTGAATTCTTAAATTTACTCTCAGGTCTGCCGTTTAATTTTGACTCGAAGTAGAAACTACCCCTTGCGGGAGACAACCGTCAACGAGAATCCTTCCTCAGACCCTCGCTTCTTAAAAAACTCATTGGTTGTGAATTTAAAAAAAGGCGTGGGGCGTTAATGGTAACCTTATGTGAACACAACCTAAGGATTTATAAAGTCCTTGACATTTCTTGTTATAAAAATTACAAATTCGACAGGTTAAAGCTCGTAAAGCGTCATTTTTTTTTTTCATAAGAAATGTTACGACCTCCTTTGTGGGCGCTACCGGTCTTTGCCCCGTAATCTTGAATTATAACTGTTCAGAGAAAAATGTTTTGCCATTTTCTTTTGTTTTGTCTTCTTGATATATCTAAATGTACGTATAGTTTTAAAGACTTTGATTAGTAAGCATAGTATTAACCTTTATTAACATCGACATAAAAATAATATAGTTTATGTAACTGTCACATAATAGGGTTATTAAAACACGAGTGAGAGTTTAAAAAACGAGCCTTGGCTAGATTTTTAGCATTATATGACTCGAATATGACATGAGCTTAGATAAAACAAAAAACGCAATTATTATCATAATCCGAATATTCCCGGATCGCGATCTCTACATCCCCACGAAGTTTCGGTGTTAGGCACTTCGCGCGCAAGTCCAATAAATTTCACTCCGGGTAGTATTATCGGTACGTAAACAATACTTAATTTTAAATAAAATATTGTGTGCATAAACTTAGTTTTGTCTACATTAAAGGATTTGCTCGTAGTACCATTCATAAGCTAAATTCGTGTTACAATACGAATCGTAATGTAACGCGAATTTAGCTTTTACGATACATATTTTAAGCTACACATCTGGACTAGGACTTGTTTCAACTCTTGCTAATAAAGTCCTGGATGGTGTACCCCGAACTTATCTCGATGGTTAATTCAAAATTTTCGTTATACCGGTTTCAGGAAGCAATTTATGATTACAAAAGTGGCTAGTAACTTATCAGCCACATCTAGTAACCTTTAAAATTTTATCTGTTAGTTAGACAAATGAATATGTCTCACTTAGCAGGAAAGAAGAAATCTTAGAAACACGTTGTCAATCAGCATTGGACAACAGAATGTACTCAACAACGTTACAGTTATTAAAACAAGATATAACCTAGTATTATATTATCTGTGATATAACTAAACATTCTTTAAGTAAAAATAAAACGGCGAAACAAAAAATGCTGAAAAGTGAAAAAAAACGAGTGTGCTTAAGGAGCACCGTGCAACACATGCGCCGCGTTCGATGTGCGTTGCTCTGCGGAGACGCGGTGCGGCGCGGTGTATCGTTACTTTATACTTCTTTGATGACACCCACGGTTTATACGTTAATACCAAGATATCATTAGACCGACATAAGGAAGTGGGCCAGCAAGACAAATGGAATTGCCAGTGTCTCGGAGCCTACAATTTCTCTTCATCAAATTACCGACGAACTGCGTACGGTACGAATTGAGAACCCTTGTCAACATAAATGACTGGGATATCGAATAGCTCCTCGAATTGATAACACGGTGGGATCATACAAACGCCGATGACACCCTAACTAGATAAATTACGTTTGTATCATGATCCTAGAAAAATTTAGCATAAAAGTGTCTCATTTCTATTGATAAATTATAGGTTTCGGGAAAACTCATCAATACTTTCTTCAAGAGCGAAAGGTCGTAGATACGGGTGTCGTATCAAGACAAGATTTTTCAACCGACTTCAAAAAAGGAGGAGGTTCTCTATTCGACTGTATGTTTTTTTTTTTTTATATTTTTTTATTTGTAAAAAGTTTATATGATTTTTTTTTCTAATTATCTCATTATAATTTTAGAATTTTTATACCTATAGCACCCTATAGATAATTACTAAACAGCTACTTACTTAAGTTCATTTCAATACGTATGAGTGTATATTGTAAACAACCTATTTTTAACCCTTGACGCAAAAAAGGTGACTTATAAGTTTAACGTGTCTGTGTATGTCTGTGGGTCTGTGGCATTGTAGCTCCTAAAAGAATGGACCGAATGCGTTTTTTTGTTCGAAAGCTGACATGATCGAAATGGTTCTTAGCTACAATTTACGAAAAATCTGTTCAGGTGTTTTAATGTCATCGGCTCTCTTTTGAATTTAAACTATATACTTAAATAAAATTAAAATTTTAACTAAGTAACCGCTAACAGAAAAAAAAAACAAAAAGAAAAAAAATTTTTTTTCTCTCTGCGTTTTAACTTCGTTTAAAAGAACATTACTAATATTCTTAAGATGAACGTCGCTGCGTTGGGGACCACTAAGTAAATTGAATAAAAAGAATATTGATAATGCTAAAGTATGGATTAACGGACAATGACGAGGCGATGTTCTTCAAAAAATATTAATATGTTCTTTTAAACGAGTTAAAAGGCCGAGAGAATTTTTTTATTTTTATTTATAGTCGGTTATAAATTTTTTTATTTTAATCTTTTATTAGGCAAAATTGCGGGCAGCGCAGGACCGGCCAGTTTGGAAATCCTTGGGAGAGGCCTATGTCCAACAGTGGGCGTCTCTCGTATGAAATGATGATGATGATGATGATTAGGTAAAGTAGTGCAATTGCCCCTGATTGGTGGAAGTGGTCTCTCGGCGTCTCTCGTATGAAATGATGATGATGATGATGATTAGGGAAAATAGTGCAATTGCCCCTGATTGGTGGATGGGATGTTACGTAAATAAATCATGGACGATGAGCAACAAGTGGCGTAGGTTGAGGTTTTGCTAAGATAAAGGATATGTTATCCGAATTCTTGTTTTGTGACTCCATTTCTATCTCTATTAGTATAATCTATTTTATCAAAATTTTTACTTGAAATTACAAAAATGCGTAGGTATTAAATTACCCGATGCGATAAAGAAGTGATGAATCAAGAAAAAAAAAATGAAAAGTTTTCCAGTTTGGAGTTTTTCACGAATTCTTATACTTACTTAATATTAAAAATATAAATTTGACGGAACACAAAATTATATTTTTAACCGACTTCAAACAAAAAAAGGAGGAGGTTCTCTATTCGACTGTATGTTTTTTTTTTTTTTTGTATGTATGTTCCGCGATTACTCCGTCAATAATGAATCGATTTTGATGATTCTTTTTTCGTTAGGAAGGTCATACTTCAAAGGTGGTCCCGTATAAATTATACCGAAATCGGTTCAGTACTTTTTTGTTGAAATGAAAATTTCATTGGGGATGAAACAATGATATCGTCCACGAACACAAAAATAATGACAATTTTTTTTTTGAACTTGCTAAAACCTAATATGCGATATTGAAATTTTGGTTAGTAGGTCCAATAGTCAACACATAAACTATGACAAATTATTTTATATGAACTTAAGTTAAATAACTAGTTTCTCTTCAAGTTTCAAACTATACCATTCATTCTGAATGAATGGTAGGCATTTGTAATGAGCTATAGGTCTGAGACGTGATATAATTTGTTAACCGACTTTAAAAAAAGAGGAAGTTCTCTATCCGACTCTTTTTTGTGTTTGTTACCTGATACTCCGTCAATTATGAGTATCACGACTCGATTTTAGTGATTCTTTTTTTAGGTACGTCAAGATCAGAGATGGCCCGTATAAATTGTATCGATATAAATTCGACTCTTTATGAACAAATCATTAATAACAAAAAAAATTTTTGTTTACGTTTCCGTTAAGTTTTAATGAGCGCCTATCCATTTATCCAGTAGGCCTATCCATTTTCAATAAAATATACTTGACTAGCGACCTGCCCCGGCTTCGCACGGGTGCAATGCTTATGTGAATATGCATGTATTATATATATAAACTTTCCTTAAGAATCACTCTATCTATTAAAAAAAACCGCATCAAAATCCGTTGCGAAGTTTTAAAGATCTAAGCATACATAGGGACAGACAGACGGCGGATACTGACTTTGTTTTATACTATGTAGTGATTTCCACTAAAAATAATAAAATAAAATATTTTTAGCAAAAAAATAGGAAAACCGACTTCAATGCGTACAAATTTAAACTAAAATGTAAGAAATAAATAATATTTTTATGAAGTAGTTGAAAAGAGCGTCATAGAAAACCAAGGAAAGTATTGATACACATTTATATTCTTTATTTATAATTCATACTCCGATATATTTGGAGTCGGTGCCAGCCTAAGCAAAATAAACTTACCTAATAGATACGAAATTGATTAATCCATTAACTATACATAATAATGAGTGCATAATTAAGATGAGAAATAATCCGCCGCTCCGTGAAGTCCGAAAATTGCAAACACTATCCTCCTTGGCTAGCTGGAACCGACTCCAAATATATCGGAGTATGAATTATAAATAAAGAATATAAATGTGTATCAATACTTTCCTTGGTTTTCTATGACGCTCTTTTCAACTACTTCATAAAAATATTATTTATTTCTTACATTTTAGTTTAAATTTGTACGCATTGAAGTCGGTTTTCCTATTTTTTTGCTAAAAATATTTTATTATTAACAGAAACTAGCTATAGGTAAACAAAAACAATATTAAAAAACAGATGAAAGACATAAGTTCTGTAAGCTTATAAGATGTCATTGAATAAATAAATAAATAAATAAATAAACTTAATAAGACAAAGATAACAAAGAACCAAGAAGAGCAATAAAAGAAAATAGGACAGAAGTCAATATATTTTTAAGTAGACTAATTGGCCAGTTCATGGCCAGTTCATAATGGAACTTAATGTTACGATAAATTATACGATGCTGCAAAAACATTAGAACGAACAAAAAAATGTCATACATGCACGTTAAATTTTTGGTCAACTATCCGATTACCGACCGCGCAATTGGTTGTTTAACTTTCGTGATCAACGACTCAAAAGTTAATAGAAACCTTACATTTTGATTTCATACATGCATGTTAAATTTGGTTGCAATAAGTTAAAGCATACTCGAGTTATCGTGCTAACGCACAGCCACACAGATACATACACAAACATAATTCCAAAAAGGGTATTTTTGGACTCAAAGAGGTCCAAAACGTGTAAATCCGTCAAAATCACGAAGTCGAATATTTTGACGATTACAAGACTTCCTCTATATTATAACAACTTCCTATATACGAGAATGTAATATAATGAGAATGTAAATAACAATTTTACTATATTGTCTTCCTACTGGGTCTGTAGGTTCAAGCATCTTCGCAATTCGTCACATCTTTCTTGTATCTTCCTTCCTTAGAGGCGGTACTCTGTCCAAGCCAACTGTATTACAAAGTCACAAACATATTTAGATCGAACGTAGAGAAAAAGCGGACTTAAATATTCGATTCCCAAAAGAACATGACATAACGCCTACGTAATTAGGAGGCTCCGGTAACCATGATTCTACATATAACTAGGTATATACTAACATTATAAGATATCTATTATTATATGTTTAGGTACGTGTAACAATCACTTATGTGTTTGCTTACAGACGTATTTGGACAGGTTGACCCACTTAACGCCCTGCGCTGTTTGCACTGGCCAAGTCATAAAGTGACTGCTTGTATAAGCAGTAAAGGCCTTACAAGACCCTTATAATTGACTAACACAGCCAAATTTAGTTTCAGCTGATGCTGGATTTGTATCAATATGAAATATCGATACTAGTATACCATGTTACATTTATTTTAAGGAAAACTCTGTTTAATATTTTTACCACAGAAAACAGCCTGCTTCTCCCATCGCACAGCTAAGGCAGAACCTCAAACATGTAGGTACCGAATTGGTCGGAAGCTAACTTCCAAGCCACGTAAGCTTGGGTTGTTGAATGAATTCCGTTTAAAGTCAAGTGGCAAACATTTCAAAGCAATTCATTGGCAATTCACTAAGAGTTATCTTAAGAAATTTTCCATATAAAATAAAATTCATGAAGTTTCTGATTCTTATTAATTCGAGAAATGCTCTGTTGTGTAAACTTACAAGTCTTCATTGAAAGTTCTAGAACGATACGTTGTAAATATCCTTTTCATCCCACCACCTCGGAAAGTGTAATTTTGCGCTTCGAAATCTGGCTGGAAAATTCTATTTTATTCGCTTGAGCGGCAAAGTAGATTTGAATTTAGAACATCACATATAATGAGTACTCAATATAATTGTAAATTCAAAACGTCATTAAACCTATTTAATGTAACCTCTATGGTGCCAAATTTATGATTAGAATGAAGATTATTTTGTCATTTCCTCGCTGAGGTGGGATGAAAAGTTACGTATTGCACTCGAGTGGAAAGATTTTTCACCTTGTGCTCGTTTGTTTCCCTCGCTGACGCTCAGGATTCTAATTTAGAATCACTCGCTGCGCTCGTGATTCAACTTTAGAATCCTTCGCTTGCTCGGTCATCCAAATCGAGCACGCGGTTAAAAAGGAACTTTCCACTCTTGTATAATAAATAACTATTGTGCTCATCTTAGACGCATCATTAAAACTACTTCCTCATCAACAAAGATCATTATTGTTTCTTTAGCTTGCATAAACCATGTACATGAAAGCCTTCTAGACTTCATTATCCGTACAAAGATCAGAAAGTAATTAACCGCATGATAGGTTACGTAAGACTGCTATTAAAAGTAAATATTAAATATTTTACGAAGGCGATGGATTACGCACGATGTGCAATAAGTTGTTATTAGGTACTCTAGCGCGTAGAACAAAGTGTCACTCAAGTCGAGGAAATTAGAATTGTTCAAGAATAGTCAAGTTCTAATCGAATTAGTGAAATATGTCACTTGAATATCTGCTCCAAAAAATTTTATAGGCGAACATTGTAATGAATAAACAAGTACTTCTATTCGTTGCTTCTTGCATCAATTTCAAATTTAAATGCACGTAAGGGTACTCTGTATTTTCATTCAGTCTTCTTCCTATATTGGTTTTGGCACAGCTTTGTAGCCGGCTATCTGCCTGGTACCAGCCCTCCTTAGGGAATCTGTTGCGAGTGGTTAAAGGTAAGCGTTGCATATCCGCATTGGATCATGTATTCTTTGTTTAGGAAGTACTCAAGTGCGTCCTCTGATCCTCATCTTAAGGATCGCATGAATCTGCTCGTCCGCACAGCAAGGCACGCATCGCAAAAGTTGCCTCTCGGACCAATGACGTCGTAAGGAATGTCCATTAGAGGACGCAACCCGCGCGCTCGCTTCCGATCTCTTCTTAATATATCGTGTAACCAGATATTGTTTTTCCTTTTATTAGATTAGATTAGACGACCAGGCGCGGTGAAGGCTTGTCCTTGTCCGTTTGATACGATGCGTCCCATACGTACGATGCTGAACTGTGGACGCCTGCTTTACTCGACACTCCAGACTTGATCCAGTAAGTCTTATTAAAACTTTAAATATCGAATATCTATTCGACCACAGCGAAGCACAGCAAAATTTTAATTTTGATTCATTATTAAGGAATATACATTTTTTTTATAAAAAGGTCAAGCAAATTTATAAAGACAACCCAAAATTAGAGTTATATGGCAACAGAAACAAACTCATAAGACATTTCATTTTAAATTTAATTTTAGATTGGCTCAAGCGATGTCGAACCACCGCAAGAATCTTATAACTTCTCTTGAAAAATGCAGAAGGCTAACGTCGCGTAAAGTTACAAAATTGGTAGGAGGACTAGAAGATACAAATTATATTGAAGGAGATATTGTCATATGACAATTTCATTGTAGAGAATAGACAAAGTTCTAGAAGTTTGCTAGTTTCGCTGCAAGAGTTTGTGTGCTACAAAATTGGCTACAAAACCTTTTAATAACAACATTGCAAATGTTAAAATATTTTTCTCTTTTAGATTTCCGCGAGCACTACACATATTAATTACCTTTTACGGATTTAGCATGCGTATATTTATGATACAAACAGCTTGATGTTTGACGGTTGGCGCTACGGAAGACCAGCGCTGTGACCTCCCAGATTGCAGCAGATGCTAAATAGCGACCATTTGTTTATTAATAGCATTTAGTGATTTTACTTATACCCATTTTATTTTTAATTTATATTATCACTATCACTAAATAGTATAAAACAAAGTTGCTTCCGCCGTCTGTCTGTGCCTATGTATGCTTAGATCTTTGAAACTACGCAACGGATTTTGATACGGTTTTTTTAATAGATAGAGTGATTCTTAAGGAAGGTTTATATGTATAATACATGCATATTTACATAAGCATTGCACCCGTGCGGGTCGCTAGTAACCAATAAATTTAATTATATTTCATTTAATTTCATTTTATATTTCAGTTTCACATTTTGTAATACAAACTCGCGGTTTCGTAACCCTTTTTAGCGTCAAGAATACATAAATTACAAGCAAGTTTCGTGACAGTAGCAGTAAGAAGCCACTAAGAAATTTAAAAAGTTAGTAGAGATAGTGCATTTTCTTTATAAACCCTAAGAGGATACTCGTAGTACGGCGAGCCATTCCCAATACTTTTTTGCTGGAATGTATATCATTCATAGAAGTCGAACGCAAATTGTATGAATTACTGGCTGGTACGTGTTGGCTGCATGGCGGGGAATCCGCACTAACTAAAAAAAAACAAAAGCGCGCGAATTACGTCTCTGTTCTTGTTACTCAGTACATATTTTCTCATAGAAAGAGGATGAAAAGTAGAGTATGACTCGAGAGCAAATTATTTTTCCCTCGGGCGATGTACTTAGCGCCCTCGCCGTAAAAATACTATTTTGCTCCCTCGTCATACAATCTAGGTACTATTTAGTGTGTTAAAAACATTATAAAATATTATAAAGATCAGATAAGAATTAGAGGTAGGAAAACGTTTTCTCCATTTGTGTTATTTTGTATGAAGACCATATCACGGTAATATTATCTATGCAGTATTGTGACTCGGCCCTGTCCTTGAAATAACTGGCTACGGCCGAGCGGGGCGTAAACACGCGGAAGGGCTGCCCGCCTACAGTATTTTAATTTGAAAGAAAGAAAATAAATTTATTGGCCTTCACAGAGCACGATATTACCTAATTATTAATAAACTATAACAACACATACCTACATAAAGAAAAGAAACGTTAACAAAAACTAACATACACACATTATATACCTACCTACTATTTACTTTATATTTAATTTCTACATTTCTTGTTCTATGATTGTAAATATTTTTTTTTACTTATTAAAAAAAATATGTTGTGAATGAAATAGGAAGTGTTCAATAAAATACATGTTTTTTTAGGTAATATTTAATAAAAAAAAAATTATAGATGTGAGACAAAAATATTTACGCCTTGACTGAGACGTAGGTACTATATTGTCACTGAAACACTTTTATTTTCAAGAAATTACATATTATTATCAACAAACAAAATATTGTTTTTTAAACTCCGCACAAATATCCCTATTTTATAATTTTCCATCTATCAATTCCTGTCAACAATCCGTCTCTTTTCCAAATTACCTAACAACCTGCCAGTATACACCAAAAAAATCCGATCACTACAATACCTACCCTTTATTACTCTCGTAAATTATTTCATAATGATATTTCATCATATTTAATCATATATGTAGTTAAGTTATATGTTGGTACATAAGTAAGTAGATAGCCTAGTCTAGGAAACTACCTACCTACGTATTATGTAGTTTTGTTTTTAACGCGAGCGTAGGTAGGTTACTTGTTTGTGTCTTTTTTCACCCTATACACTTATTTATATATTACTCCAGATTTTGCCCGATGGAAAAATTTAAATACCTAAATATTAAAAACAAATTACGTACTAGTAGATAGGTACATAAAAAATATTGCTCTTTGCCATTTTGAATTATGTAGGTATCTACTTAATTCAATCAAATATTCACAATACGAATCGCACGTTTATGCACGGCTAACTGCTTAAAAAACAATTCACACCGTTCGGTAGTCGCTGCGGCGCATTCGCGACTGGATGCCCACCGGGTGCCCCGCGAACTCGAGGCGCGTAGCATGACGCGCTTTCCGACCGTTTGTATGAAGATAGAATACTGATAGATAATATTACCGTGACCATATGAAGACGGTGCTCGCCGTACTCTTAATACAAAACGGCAATTTCATTATACCATTGCGATGTCTGACAAGCGTAATGGTGGTTTTTAAGTGGACATCCACTGACGATTGCAACACCAAAAAGTCACATGCTTTGAAAACTTTGCTCATCGACAAAAATAGCAGAAACGAATGTGTTATTCCAGTGTTATTTCAGATTCTCGAAATTCTATTGTGTGACACAATATTGTACCTTATCTCTAACATATTAAATTCTATTATAAAAGAAAATAACCGAGATAATCAAGTATATTTTCTCTCTCCCATCATATGGTGTTCAAACTAGTCGTATAGAGGGATAGCATAAAAGCCTCGAATGCTCGATGGACGTGGGACGTGCATGGTTTAAAATACACTGTTTTCACTTTTTAATTAAGCTATCCGTTTGCTATTAGATGAGAACTAGTAATCGTGTTCCGATTAAATATCTTTAAGTTCTAGAGTAATAAACAAACACTAGATGGAATTGGTTTCCATAGAAAAACGCAATCAGCGGCTGTTCCAAGTCCAAGTAGATGAAGTAACGATATTTATTTCATCGAAAATAACAGGGAAATACACAATAATTTTGTTCATTTTATTTTTTATCTATAGAACGCTTACCCGGAGCAAAGAGGCCAGAAATATTAAGGATTATTACGCGATTCGAACGATCATAAAAATATTGACAACGTTAACCCTGTAAATATCACTATGTACCTCTCTTATATCGAGAGCACGCTATCAAATAAAGAAATCTAATAACATCTCCATTAAAAGAATGTTTAGTACTTGATTACTTTCGTTTCGTGTTCAAATAATAATAAGAATATTACGTTGTTCAAATGTCAAGACATATTTGTTGAGTGTAATATGATGTGGTTTAACAAATAAGGCAATAATTATGGGGGTTGGCTTTTTTCATGCTAATATTTGCTTTGATTATGAAGTTAAAATTAAAGTATAAATAAATAATCGTGAATACCTTCACAATTTCACTGGCCTATTTTTTATGCTAAGATTATTAGCTTTTTTATGAAGTTAAATTACAATTGAAGTCTTCATCTTTTTAATTTAATAGCGTTCGCGAAAAGATTACTCATTTCGCCAATGTCAAGTGAAAGTGTACTTATCGTAACGGACAGTTGTACGGTAGATTGAATTAAAAATGGAGTCTCTCAAAACGTGTTTTTACAACGAAACTCGGGAGAAAACTCAAAATTGAAGTCTAAACAAATTATAGTTTTGTACATATATACATTTTTAAAACTAGAAAAAATAACTAGAAAAGATACACTGAAAATGCCCCAAATGGGAATCGACCCCAGCATTCTCCGCAATCCGGGCATTGCTTTTGCTGTCTATATTTGTCAGTGCTTATATTTTTATGGTAAACGTTTCATCAAATCTTTGAAATTTGCACTTCTAAGATCCGAACGACATATTTTTGCAAATATTTGACGTCCAGGATGACACTACGGACACTACCTTATAAATGGAATACCTTAAGCGTTTTCTAGTTTTAAAAATCATCATAAATAAATTGCTTATCATTTATTTATTGAATACGGTTGTTATCAGAATAATCATATTAAACGATATTTAAAAGTGTGTATGATTTACTTGTTGATGAGCTCGGGTATAACGGTGCACGCTTATTGAAGGAAAGCCTTTCCCGCCGTTCTACGCTGGGTGAGTGAGAGAATTAGGGTTATTTTTTATGAACAGGCGTAGTGTGGCAGTGGCACTTTATGGCAGAGTCTATTGTATTTTAATGTATTTATTTATACGACACCAACAATTTGTCAGAAATTAAACTACCTTTAAACCATTTGAAGATTTCGTCAACACAAACAGCTTTTAGTACAGAAGCAACTCTGAAATTATGAATATTAAAATCAGCTGAAAACAAAAGTGCAACAACTACGAATCAAAACGTGTGAAACAGCTGAATTTTTTTCGCGATTTCAGAGTTGCTTTCATAGTAAAAGTTGTTTGTGATAATGGGATTTTGGGACCATGGGAAATTGAAATCACTTAAAATAAAGCATAACGTAAAAGGAGCTACTATAAGTCGAATCATTTGAATGGTAACCACATCTGCATAATATGCTCGGCTATATACTATTTAGCCGACTTCAAAAATTCTCAATTCGACTGTATGTTTTTTTTATGTGTGTTACCTCATAACTCTTTACTGGGCGTACCGATTTTAAAGATTCTTTTAACGTTTAGAAGCCTGTGCTTGTCATGTGAATGTGACCCGAATTAAATTTGACCGACATCTGCCGAGTAGTTTATGATTTATCCTATTTAATAGATATCGTTGATATCCTTATAATTTTATTACTTGTTTGTCTAAAAGATCTCGAGATAGTTTCCTGAAAAATTATTCTACACTTACAACACTAAAAAGCACAAAATCTTCTTTCACTTCAAGTAATCAAGTACCTACTTCCATAAATTATTTTTAAATGAAAAACGGTCTTTTAGGTCGTTTCCAATCTCAATATTTAGAATAAACGTAGTCACTTGTATTAGGGACCGACCTCAAAAAACATTTAGATTTTTTTTAAACATTTTATTTCTCTGTTTTTAGTTTCGATGGCGGTTTTTTATTTTAAAACAATGTATGTAAGTAGGTACTTGATTACTTGAAGTAAAAGAAGACAACTGAAAATTATTTAATCTAAAATACTTTCAATACCTGCACGTGAGATCTATGATAATATACGTCATCATTTCGGCGCACATTCCATGACGTCGTACTCTGAGATGTACGTGAACCGGCTTACGTCATTACATTACATTTGTAAGATCTCTTTCGCTCAAAATAATCATAAGTGGTTTGTCGTAGTATTTTGTTTCTAATTTTATTGGCAAAATTTAAAATAAGTTTACCATTCTTTAAAAATATACCTATTTGATTACATTAAAAAAAATAACTTGCCCGAAGCAGTGCATGGTTAATTACGATGGGGTCCACGTCCGGAAGCCTCCTCGTGGCGGACCCTGGTTACGTGGTGAGGAAACTTTCTCGGCGGGTGTTTGGCTTTTGATGTCAAGTGTATCCCATCCATCGTCGAGTTGTTTTTGTTTTCCCACCACAGCTAGTTTCGGATGGCCCTTTTCAGTGCCACGACCGCGCCCGAATTTCCCCGGGGTGCGGTCCGATGGCTGCTCCCGGTGTCCTTGTCAAGAGGACGCGCCAGGTCGAGCAGCCGTCAGCGGAGGAGTGGCTGCTGGCCACCCATTGGTGCAAGGAGTGCCTAGACGTGCAGCGTTGGGACGGTCTCGGTGTAGTTGCGCTCACGTGCGCATATCCCGAGCGGTCCCGTAATAGCGCACGTCAGGCCGGGGAGGATGTTTAGGGGATATGGAGGGAATGCCTTTACCTCGAGTCCCACATATCCTCTGCGGTTGGCACCACCCCGCCGGGACGATGCGTAAATGCATTTGACCTCCCCGTCAAGAAAAAAGGGATTAATTACGATATAAAAGTACTTAGTTCTTTGATATATTTGACTTCAACTTGTCCTAACCCTATCTACGAATTTGTTTGTAAAATATTTGCTAACTTTACTATACGCACCTAATCCCAAACAAGGCTTAAGAGTCGAATATAATCTTCGAATGATTGTATCGGCGTTATCTCCGACTGTTTCGAATCATTAAGTCGATACTTAATGCTAGGATCTTCTATGTTATCGGGGATGAGTCTCTTGACGCTGTATCATATACCTACTGTCATTAGCATCATAAAGATTAATAGTAATCAAATCAATCTCAAACTAAAAGTATGCATTTGGTTCTTCGGAAGTGGATGGAAATAAAATGAGATATTAAACGCAATGTAAACTACTCCACCACGGAATAGAAATTCTTTCCGGCAACTATTAATTTCTGTTTCATGTCAGGAAAATTAAAATTCATAATGTGAATACGCTGGACTGTAAGTAAAAATTATCGCTGAAGCAAAAAGAACGGGCGCGTCTTTAACAGAGTAATAAATAAAATAGGTTAATTGAGAATTTATGAATAAATAAGTTTGCGTATAGTTCCATATAATGTTCTACTTTATTCTACGTAGATACGTAAAAGTTATGCAACTATGTGCATGGTCTGTATTCAGAGGGTTTGTAAAAATTTTCAGGAAAAGAGACAAAATCGTGGTTAAGTTTGTAAGACATATACGAGTAAGTGAAAGTGCTAAATGAACTACTTATATACTACTAAGGGAAGGTTCTGTCCCTTAGATTACAGGTACATGTCCTATAATTATTACTAAAATATTTAATCGCTGCTAAGTTATTTTTAGTAACAAAATAGTCGCCCTTTAAGTCGTTTGTCGTCTCGAAAATAATTAGCCGTTTTTATTCTACAAAATCTCCCACCGTTTCGGGACGTAAATATTTTTTTATATAGCGAGAGCATTAAATAAAATAGTGGCTTTGTAAGTACTTTTAATTATGTATGTCGTTTGATTATAAAAAAAAAAACAAAATACAAAGAACACACAGCGAGAAAAAAGGGGTCGTAATAAGTCAAAAAAATTGGCTGTGTTTTGTCTAGCTTGTTGCGTAAGCCTGCTTATAGCACAATCGGGAATACAGCGCCGCGATCTGTAGTATTTTTGTATATTAAACCATAATTTATTTATATTAAATTATACCTATTTGCGTATCGACTGTAACCTTTCACATGGCAAGGATTTCTTTTTTTACTATTTTGATGTTATAAGTTCTCTAAGGCAAAGGACCCTTTGCTTGCCCACAAGGGTGAAATTAGTTTTTTTCTTTTTTCTTGTAGTTTGTACCATTTCGTACCTGGTAAACAACATAGCACATTGGTCATATTACAATTTTGATGCAATCACGTATTTTCTAGATTATCATCCCCTATTCGGACTACAACAATTTATTAGGTGTAGTAGGCAGAGGTACTAAACTGTGACTATTACCTATCTATCCTACTAATAAATAATCTGTAGGAACACAAAAGTGCTGATAAAATTGTATTGCCGACTGAATTTTTGATAAGATGGTAATCTACTACCAAGCAAACCATGCACGTAATCCAGGAGGTCGAATTATGTATGTCTATAAACATTTACATACATTTTTGAAGAAAAGCGATAATCACAACTTGAAAACAAGAGGTAGAAATAAACTTGCTGTTCCAACTTTCAGACTTCATAAAACTAGTCACTCATTCATGGGGAAATGTATACAAATATATAATAAACTCCCACATTATGTAACTGAACTTACGTCACATAGTATTAAGCTTCACATTAAACAATTTTAATGAAGAAAGCGTATTATAAAGTCCAAGAATATATAGACGGTAAAAATGTGTGGACACATCCAAATGTGCTCGATTCTCTATTGTAATCTAGTGAGATATCAATATGTGTACAATTTCAAATTGACAATATTGTAACGAAAGAATGTCTTAAATCACATTTTTACTTTCTCGTATACGTAGTATAGAGGAACTCTTGTAATCGTCAAAAAATTTGACCTCGAGATTTTGACGGATTTACACCTGTCTGTGTGTCTGTGCACGATAACTCGAGTAGGTTGCTTTAACTTATTGCAACCAAATTTAACATGCATGTATGACATCAAAATATAAAGTTTCTATCAACTTTTGAGACGTCGATCACGAAAGTTAAGCAACCAAGTGTGCGGTCGGTACTCGGATGGGTGACCAAAATTTAACGTGCATGTATGACATCAAAATATAAGGTTTCTATCAACTTTTGAGTCGTTTCCGGTATACGAGAAAGTCAAGGGGAGACCACTCCCGATTTTTATTTATATATTTTTATTGTAAATTTAATTATTAGTCTTTATTTTATTAAATTATTATGATTAATTATTAAAGACGTCAATGTGAATTACCTATGACTCTTTCCAAATCAATACTATGAAAACTGTAAAGGGAGGATAAAACTTGTTGAGTTTCTTGCCGGTTCTTCTCAGAACAAGGCCTCTTGGTAGATTCTGGAACCGATCGATGGCATCAAACTTGACTTCAATAGGTGTACAAATTGTACCTAAATGAATAAAGAAATTTGAGTTTGAGTTTGAAGTGGTCGTGGGTTCTTCGTAGCATACATACTTACGATCAGGCTTGTAGTCCTAAGAGGAGTTGAGCAGAGCCTTAAGTAACATTTCGTTAGACATAAAGCCAAATCTGGCAGCAAATATGGGCCATGCTGTGCTTCCAAATAGTGTGGGCACCAAACCCAAAACGTAAAATTCCTTCAGAAAACAAACAAACAAAAGTACTACATTCGGTGTAATTACCGATTAGTTACTTTACCGTTTAATTTGAAAAGATACACTGATTACAAATATTTTCATTATTATCAAAGCGTTAAATACTTCGTAAATAGACGGATATCTTAATTACTTTCCGTGAGAATTTAATTTCGTTTGTAGAAGTCAAGGAAACATTGACAGTTCAAACGTAAGGCGTCGATATAAGTGGCGACCCTGCATGGCACACAAAGAAAATAATTTAAAAAATATGCTACATTTTCACATTCACATTTCACATGAATATTTAAATAATGAAATAATCTACAAAAATAATAAAATTTTATGAAAATAGCTGCATTAGTATCATAGTTATGTAATTTTTATTTTAGTAAGACCTGTTTTCAAGTTTTTTTTTAAATATACCAAACATTTTCTATTATATCGTTAGCTGTATTTTTTTTCTAGTTTCGGTCCACGTTAGTTTTAAAGCGAGACACATTATATCAATCCGTGGATAACGGTGCGGGCTTCACCCGTGGGTTTTAGGATATTTTTGTAACTGTAGAAATAGTTCAATTTGTGACGGATTTTGTTTGTTATTTCACAAATAACTACCCACCCGCGATCTGTTTTGAGTGAAGGCTCCAGAGTTTTTTGTTTAAACTTTCTCAATAATGGATTACCTCTTACACTTCCACATGGGCGTACTGAAGCCAAACACTTTGTTAATGTCAAAGAAAACTTGTAAACTTTGCTGATACGATTTCCAATTCAGTACCCACACCCAGAGTGTAGGTTGCTTTGTTTAAAAACCGAACTATTTTATTTGCGCTGTGAGCTCAATTTGTATAACCTATTTTCTACGTCAGTGTAGTACTACGTCAATTTAATTTCTTTTGAATTTCCTTAAATCATTTTTATGCGTGAAAAACTTTTCTCAAAGAAACGAAAAGTCTTTAGAAAACATTATATAGCTCTCTAAATGATCCGTTATATTGCGTCGGGGAAATAAAAATAAAGTACGATTACCCCAAAAACCGCCTACTTATAATTTTCTGGATTGAAATCTTCAAAGCTAAACTGACGTAAGGTAACGACCGGTGTACAATGAACTTTTTTATAAACCTTTACGTGTACGGTGAGACTCGAACTCGAACGACAGCACTCCAGTATCAAATTATCCAAAAACTTAGCACAAAAGGATTAGTTATTTTCTCTAAAATAACTTACATTAGAGGAAAAACTGTTTTGTATAATAAATAAACGCCGTTCATGACGACGACAGTCACTATATCGACGTTCGCGGTGTCTAAAACGTTCCACGACCGGTCATTGCATCGAAGTGGGATCCACAGTAAAATATCGGCCTCCTAGCAGTCCTAGGTCATGTAAAGTAAGAACTGTGACAAATGAAAACATAAGCCGAACGAGCGAAGCGAACGGTATGCTCCAACTGTCGGTCGATACAATCACAACATATGGTGTACACAACATATGGTGTACTGTCGATGGAACGTTTTAGATATAGCGACCGTCGTTGTAGTAACTGTCGATGTCTTGAACTAGACCCAAAATAAACTAAGTCCAACTACCTACATGGCCGAATTATTGAACGCTGAGAAATAATCCGAGCAATGCCTCGAACTTATTAATTTATTTGGTGCAATAAAAAACAACAGAGAGAAATAAATGTAAATGACATAGTCATAATTGTCACTGGGAATATTTTTTGTCAATATTTTTTATTAGAGGACAGGCTGGCAATCTGTCACTATTTGGAGGTACTGCAAGGCCCATACTGCCAGATGTGACTTTATGAATAACAAAATGTTACCCAAGACTCTGCTCAACCCCTCATGTGATTATGAGCCTGATCGTATGTATTTAAGTAATATTTTTATTTCCCATAATATGAAATGTTAAAAAGAGTACCAAATTAATTTTTGAAATGGTAAAAAATCAGTGAATAATAATCAATTTAGCAGACATCATGAAGAATCTTTCAATTTTGCTTTCTACTAAAGTTGTTTGTTGAGAACACCTCCCCCTGGAGGCTGTTACAAGAACTGGAATACATAATACATTTCTCTCTCTGTTCTAAGAAAATGTGTTTCGTTGCTCCTATAATGAAGGTTGATACTGATACTGTATTATTCAAACTCATTTGTAGCAATAGCAAAAGCACTAAGGTCCTGTTTCATTAAGCGGTAATAATAAAGTGCGGAATTCAAAAAATCTTCTTCCTAGCCTTACCATTTATATTTGGGGTAGTTGCAATAATTATGTCATACCACATTGGTGGCAAACAAGCATACGATCCGCCTGATGGTAAGCGGTCACCGCAGCCTATGGACACTTGCAATACCAGGGGTATCACACGTGCGTTGCCGACCTAGCAGAAACTTTTTCACACCTTTCTTGAAGTTCATTCCACAACCGAAGCGTTCGCGGAAGAAAATGTCTTCTGAAACGCACAGTACATGACCAACTCGGTTCCAGTGTGTGAGGATGGACCCTGCCGATGGCGAGTAGTGCGGTGATAGAACGAAGCTGTTGGCATCATGTCAAATAGTCTCTCAGAACACATTCCGTTATACAGTCGATAGAAAACACATAAGGAGGTGTAAATTCTCTCCTAAGATATAGGGAATCAATATCGGTATCCTAAGATATAGGGGATCAATATTTGGTAAAGTTTTATAGAGACCCTGGGGTCCAGTCTAGGAGCACGCCGACTTTTTCAGGGTATTGCAGAGCGACTACGTGATACCAGTGACAGTAAGGGTGGTTTGTAATTCGAGCAAAAAAAACTGACCG
This sequence comes from Elophila nymphaeata, assembly GCA_955850985.1. Taxonomy (NCBI): domain Eukaryota; kingdom Metazoa; phylum Arthropoda; class Insecta; order Lepidoptera; family Crambidae; genus Elophila; species Elophila nymphaeata. The sequence continues at coordinate 8,646,690 of OY039080.1, read as the reverse complement.
TTTAAAGTGGGTCAAATTCGAGTCCAAACGATTCAGTTACATACATACAAACAAACATACAGGTGAAACTAATATAAGCGGGTTAAAAATTCTCTCACGATTCGGCGAGGCTAGTAGTATTATTGCTACACTTCCTCTTTTGGAGGCGACGTTTTTTTATTTATAATTATGTAGAGAAAACTAGAAAATATGCACTGAAAAAATCGACCTGTCCCAGGCGGGAATCGAACCCAAAATATTTAGCAATCCGAGCGGCTGCGTTAACCACTACGCCAGTGCACCCAGGGCACTGCTTTCGCTGTCGAAATTTGTCAGTGCTTGGTGCTTGTGTTTTTATGGTAAACATTGTTTCATCAAATCTTTGAAATTTGTACTGTTAGTTGATCCGAACGAAATATTTTTGCAAATATTGAAGCTAATACTTGAAAATATTTGTATTTTATTATGTTTGTAACGAATAAACTCAAATACACACTGATTGAACTCGTACTACCTAGCCGTTGACGAGCGATCCGCAAGCGCGACGTCGCGTTTCCGTAGCCGAGTGGACGGACCGACTACGTAACGATAACAGCATTTCGATGTCTTAAGAGTTTGGTGTCAGGAAAGCGGTCAGTCATTGATGGCCTACTTGTTACTTTCTCGTAAACGTAGAATAGAGGAAGTCTTGTAATCGTCAAAAAATTCGACCTCGAGATTTTGACGGATTTACACGTTTTGGGCCTCCCTGAGTCCAAAAATACCGTTTTTGGAATTATGTCTGTATGTCTGTGCGTTAGCACGATAACTTGAGTATGCTTTAACTTATTGCAAGCAAATTTAACATTCATGTATAATATAAAAATAAGGTAAGGTTATAACTTTTGGGTTGTTTCCGGTATACGAGAAAGTCAAGGGGAGACCACCCGATTTTTATCAATAAAGTTGCTCTTATATTAATGCTTGTAGATAAATTAAAGTATAGATCAATGCTCTGTTGAAGAGGCCAGTTTCCACATATCTCATTGTAACTCTCATTGAAAATATGCTCGATGTCACCAACAGAAACACAACATCACAAAAATGCAGTGTTATATGACTGTCGTCTGCTGTAAGGTGGAGGTACTGCCTCAGTTCGAGCTGCTAGTTCGCTGTACTCTATCTTGATTAAGAATAAGATATTTTATAGCCGAATTTTACAGAAAAATTGGAGTAAGTTACACGTTAAATGAGAGAAATATAAAAACAGTAAATACTGTTTCAATTGTCTTCAAATTCTATTATATCCGTCCACTTTAATCTCGAATTAGATCTGTAATAAATTTGACCCATATAAGTTGAAGATAATGACGTCACCAAGTGAACGATATAACAACATAACATTCAATCTCTAATCAAACCTTATTTTCTCCAAACGCTGTAAGATGCGTGGATATTTGAGCCTATTATAATTAATTTAGTAGTTGTATGTCATTGCTTGTTCTATTTAATTATTCCGATACTTTAGAGTTGTTAATGTTATATTATAGTTCATATCAAATGAAAATTAAGTCAGTATCTAATTTTATTCAAGTCAAACGTAATTTTCCTTTTTAATAATAGGAATAATTAATAGGTATGTTAACGCACTGACAACTGATGACTTTATTCCATAAAATAGATGTGTGTTATTATGAGGAAGGATAATAAAAATGGGGAATTGGAGTAATTCCCAATTAAGTTGGTGTTATTAGTAGCTATTCAATGTAATTTTACACTACCTATTTTTCTACACACATAAACTGAGACCTACGCCTACAGTAAATTTGTTAAAGAACCATTTGAAAATTGTAGCCAGGACATTAAGAGCGTGCATTCGTAGAAGTACCAATAGATAATATTTTTTTTCTGTATTATTGGTAGGTACTAGATAGAGATATTGCTCGCAAAGCGATAGGTTCACTAGCTGTGAAGACTTTAAAATTAAAATGTCTCTCTATAGGCAATGATAAGTATTATCTTAATATATGTAAATAACGTGTCACGTTGTTTGTCCGCGATGGACTCCTAAACTACATAACCGATTTTAATCAAATTTGTACACCGTGTGCAGTTTGATCCAACTTGAAAGATAGTTTTTATCTTGACAATTTTATTAGTCCTCATTTTTTTTTCTGCAACTTCAATGTTATAGGACAGTAGTGTGAAATTACCACAGCCACGCGTGGCCGGGACAGCTAGTAGTATACTATAATATCATTGTCTATATATAGCGGTTTTAATCAATAATTAATCTTCCTAAAATATATAATTTCGTTGCAAAGTCTGTTCACATCGCTTTAAAATTAGGACTGAAAAGTCCACAAAATGTGAAAAATTTGACTGAAGTCGAGTGCACGCCCACAAAAAGTAAGTACCTACAACATTTTCTGGGTACTTTTGTATATTTTTTTTTTTTAAATCAACTCAGAAGCCGATTCCAAACCACCTGTATTCAGGGTGTTAGTTATATAATTTACATGTTGTATAATTATACTATCTATAGGTACTATAGCGAGAGCTCTGAAGAGCTATTTTTCGCAATTTCACCTTTCCCTTATCGTAGTGGTTTATGTTGTCACCGAAAAACTGTGGACAAAATGTCGACATGAACAATCAACTAGTTTCTATGTAGCACAATCGAGGCATGGATTTCTCTACAATCACACGTTTTCCCTCCTCTTTACAACCGAGGGTATTTAAAAAGACGCCTGGATAAGCGCTATGTATAAAAACTGTATTTTATGACATGCCATGTCAAGCATACGGCCTGCCTGGTGGTTAGCAGCCACCGTAGCCTATAGACACTTGCAGCACTGATGTAAAACTCCTGCGCTGCCAACCCTAATCAAATTCTCTATCCCGTGGAGCTCTGGCGGCCTTACTCACCAACAGGAACACAACACCACAAAAATATAGTGATTTGACTGTGAACTTCTGTAAAGTGGAGGCATGCTGGAATTTCTTCTATTACAAATCGTGGTTTTAAAGTATTATTAAGGTATCTTTTGCATTCACAAGGTAATGTCTTGAACTTTAATGTTTTTCCTACAATGTTATAATTACATTCCAGACATTCAAAATTCTTCTAGTTTACAAAATCACCTTAAGGCGAGGAAGTACCTATTGCATAACAATTATTATCGCTGTCGATATTAAGTAAATAATCCTATGAAGTGTTTTGAATGTATTAGACCAGACCAGATTAACTTTAATAATTGATTAAAGCTGAAAACTAATGTTACTAATTGAAAACTAATGTTGTCTTTATGTTTATGTCGCTCGTTTTGTTTGTTTAACAATTCTCACACACTAAGTACAACAGTAAGTAATACAGCGTGCTTTACGATTCACCTGCAACATTAAGATGACTTGCTGGTTTTTAACAGTCACATAATGCTTATTGTCTGAAGTTTTTCATTGCCTTTATACAGTACGTAGTATTACAAGAACAGTAATTAGGTATATGTAATTTCCCCTGCTTTATATCTAATTACGATATATCGGAATTTCTTCTTGTAGAAAATTTCTATTGCGTGTACGTAAAAACTCAAAAGTTTAACGTTAGTTTCAAAATTGTCATGTAGGAAATGCTGGTTTTCCATATAGGGGTATATTGTTTCATAGTCATTTGTTTTTTTCTGCATGATTTCCTCATTGATTGGATACATTTAAATTAAAATTAATTTTAAAGATTTTTTCATAGCTATACAATTATTGCTACTGTTTGTCCTTCAAGGATTTTTTGCTATAAGTGAAAATTATTTCAGCTTATTACGCAATATTATCTCAATCTACAGGTACATTATTATATTGCTAGCGCAGTTTGCGTATGGCTTTTACGGACTTTAGTGAAAAGGGCCTATTTCCTTCTGCTGCAGCAAAATGGCGGATATAAAAACAGAAGTTTTACATGAAAAGAAACGTACAACTACCGTTATGATAAATTAATTTAATAACGCTTGTGAATGAATGGAACTTTGAGGAAGTGCACATTAAACAAACGCATATTAAAAATAATTATAAGTATGTTTTTGCTTTCCTTATCGCTTGAAAAGTTAATAAAGGTATTTAATATAATTTATTTAGCATTAAGCTCTAATTTCTGAACTAATATACCTACTACTAATACTACATTCAAATAATGTGAATAGATAGTGATAGCATTTTTTTAGTTTTTTAACTTCCCATAGTTTTATTATATATATAAAACTTTTATTTTAATGAGTTTCTTTTATTTATCAAAAACTTTCGATTATACATAAAAAAATATAAAAACACATTAAGAATACGTAATATTACCTCATTAAAAATAGTCCTATTATCTAGGTACATCGTAGTTAAAACGTTAAGTGATAATAAATATTTTACTTACCATTATCACCTGCATTTGCAACTAAACAAAAACAAAAAAGAACTCAAATTAAAATACAGCAAATTTGAAACTCAAATATAAATAAAAAAATAACAAAAAAGTTTCAGCGAAAAAGTATCGTCAACTTTACAAACCAACAGCTGGACAAAACGGAAGCACAGATAAGAAATAAACATTTTATGCACAAAAAAGTTTGTATAACTTTTTGAAACTAACCGGCCAGTAGGAGGGCTAGCACCGCGGTTGTGCAAGCGGCTGGCTTCATTGTTGAGTTGCGAGTGCCGCGTTAGGGACTCCCGCCCGCCTTATAGCCACAAGGCAGAGCCGCCCTTTACCTGGAGACGTAACTGTGTACGCGTGGGATTTTCGACAGACGTTTTTGGATTCAAATTTAATTCACTTGAACCTTTATTAAACATCCAGCGTTGTAATTGTATATAAGTTCTATTGACCTTTATTAAATTATTGCAAAAAAAAATTAATAGTCCTCAAGTCTAAGTTGGACCAGATAAAATCAGTTCAACGATTTCTGACGTGGGCGAACATCGTTACATGAGATTTTTATATATTATAACGATTTTAATTATTCATGTTTGATTAGTCTCATATTATTTTAGAGCATACTAAGACTAAGAAGTACACAATTTCATTGCGAAAAGCATTCAGGATTAGGCTTAGTTGCCTAAGTTATTTTAAAAAAAGTTCGTAAGTACATTTATCAACTCGTTACCTTATCCGCCTCTTTATATTATGAAACGAGGGCGATGGGCTTCGGGTCCGTAGCCCGTTTTTAGCCACCGTTCCGTAGCGTTCATAGTAAAAAAAGCGTTCCCTTTCTAAGCTGATAAGTATGCTATGACCTTTAGTCGTAAGGTTCTTATATAAAAAATCAGAACTTCAGTATTCTGGGACAGATTGGTTGTATTTTTTAACATAATTGGCCCATGTTAAGTCTCTGCATAAGGAAATCAGATCTCTGCGTAAGAAATCTGATTATTTTCATAATTTGTTTCAGTTTTTCAGTTATAAAAACATAATTATCTTAACTTACGAAAACACTAACATAAATTGTCATAAGACTACTTAATTAAAAAATATTTATTTTTTATCTCTATACTAAGAAATTTACGTTCTATGGTAGCACCATGCGCCCACCGTTTTCCAGAAGACAACAAAAAAGACTGACCTTTATTTATGAGTAATAATAGCCATATTTTAGGATCCCATAACGTCGAGTATTGCGTATACGATTAAATCGCAAATTGCATTCTTCTATCGATTCAGATGATCGATGCCAATCGATTCTTTTAAATTATTCTTGTAGAAGGCTTTGTTTTAGTCTTGTATTTACGACGCTTGCGAGCGGGATTCGCTTAAATCTCGGATTACGCAATACGAGTAAGCCCGAAATAAGCAGGTTTGAGCATTTGGATTTTAGAATTATGATTTGAATCAAATATTAATCCGACGCTTACATTTGGATACACTTTAATTAAATGTGAATTGTGGTGTTGTCAGCTATAATCTTTCATGGCGTGTTCAGCGCTATCAATAGTCAAATTAGTCAAAACTTGAGTTGTTGGTAAATCATTGTTGACATTAACTTGGGCTTGTCTATTATCCTATACCTTAGGAGTTTACAAAAAGCTTTAGAACGTAGAATTCAGTTTTTCAATAAAATTCCTCCGCAAGGTAGGTTTCGGTGACTATCGTTTTGACCACAGTGTTATCAGCCGGGTGTCAGCGAAGCCTTGCCAATACGTTAGTAGCTAGAGCTACAAAATACGTTCCGATCAAGGGATATGAGTCAAAACAAACGCCGACCTAGTAAAGAGCTAGCCCAACTTCCACTTCGTTCTTCACGAAATAACTCTACACACTTAGGCAAGGCTCAGGAACTAGTCATACGCTCCACACTGCACGTCCAAGGTCCGGTCTACACTTACTTGTTCCATAATACCCAGCATTGTGCAGATCTCCACTCCGTCCACGACTCGGTTCACCTGAATCTACATCCGAGTCCGTAGAGGCACTTATTCCGCTCCCTTCAGACATGAATACCCTAGAGACTAATCGGAAATCTTAAAGAGAGTAGTTCGCATTACATACAAGCTAGATAAACCATCGAAATCCTCGCCTTCGTTTTTTTTCGCGTTTTTTTTTGACTAATTTTGCAGGATGTCTCTGATGACCTTCTCTGCGTGGTTTTTTGGCCTGTAAGTCGAATCACCCCAGAGAGGATTCCTGATCGGTGAGCATCTCCCTCGGGGGAGTCTCTGCACCGAGTAGGGTCTCTAAGGCGTTCGAGTCGAACGGGATCGGTAGCCCTGAAGGTGCTTCTAGAGGCTCGGCCCTCGGCTCAGGCACGCCGTGTCGTGGGGGTATAGTGTTTTAGAAGCGCCCCGGTACATGTCTGTACCGGGTATAGCCCGGTGACCCGGTTCTTCGCACCCATCTGCGGTGTGGTGCGTGTCTAGTGCTTGAGTGTGCTGTGTTACTAAGTGCCGGACGGAGCGGCCACCTGGACGCTGTAGAAGAATTTTAATGGGAAGATCCACAAATATTCTTAGGAGATTGCTTCTAAGGGGAGATTAAGGTTAAGGTTCTCCGTCAAGCAAAAAAAAAATAATTAAAGTATTAAAGAAACACTAGAAATTTATCATGAATATCAATGTTTGATCTAATTATTTTGATTATATTTTGGTAATAACGTCATTAGTGATACGTGCTTCTATTCCAAGGAAAGCGTGACAAAGTAGTTGTACAAATAAATGATTGATTGTTCCTATGGCTAATACATATTTATTTTGTGATTTAAATTGATAAACGGACAAAGATAACAAGTGGCCTCCTTGGCTTTGGGAATATTCACACTCTGTAAAAATACAACAGCATTTTGGTTAGATTATGAAATAATCTACCCTTTCCTCAGCTCATCATTTATATTGCTGTGCCGGTCAGGATCCATAATTTTGCTTTACTGTAACTACTTAAGAACCCATGTAAAAATTATGGTAATAAAACATTTGCAACAAAAAATTTAATTATTGGTAAATTATTGTTGACATACATATAACGGGGGCTTGTCTTTTATCCTATATCTCAATAATTTATAAAAAGCTATGGAATGTAGAATTCAGTTTGCCAATGAAATTCCTTCGCAAGATAGGGTATGTTTCCGTAACCATCGTTTTGACCACAGTGTTATCAGCAGGGTGTCAGCGAAGCCTTGCCAACATATATTTCCAGTATGCAATAAAACATTTGAATTTGAAAAAAATGTATTACATTGCCTAAGTTACAAGAAGAGAATAGTGGATGTAGGGCACAGCTGATTAGCCACTCGAATTTGAAGCACCCGAACCGTACGGCCGTGTGATGCCGGCAGAGTAGAATAGCATCACCCCATATCCTCCAATGGGTGTCGTAGAAGGCGACTAATGGACCAGAAAAAGTGGTATTGATCACCTTATACTCCGTCCACCAATCCGCATTGGGCAAGCGTGGTGGATTACTGCCTAAGCCTCCTTCGATGACAAGGAGGGGCCTTGTGTCCCACCAGTGGGTCGAGTTATAAAGGCTGTTCTGATGAACTGGGGTAGAGATCTTCTAGTCTAAAACTGAACGCCTGCATATGCACAATCAGCGTACAGATGCAACACACTCAAATTTGCTATAGTCATTGGTCATTCAGTTGATTCAGTCGCCAGCTAGACACGAACCTGGTAGCACGCTTCGATCACTCATAAAAGTACCGTCAGCATCAAGTTTAAAGTTCAGTTTTAGATTAGACGTTAGACGATCTCTAGTACCTTACAGAAGACCACAGTCAAATAACACTACATTTTTGTGGTGATGTGTTTCTGTTGGTGAGTAAAGTTGGCAGCTGCGTTGGAGGACGCGTTTAAGCTTCTGGACTGGAGAGGACTTGGCATGACGATCTGGTGGACTGACGATCTGGTAAAGGTCGTGGGAAGCCGCTGGATAATCACCTCTATGTTGCTGATGAGAGGTTGGTTAGTGGCTGGCAGGCTGCCAGCAAGAAAGGCATATAACTAAACGTTTCAGTTACCCTAAATATTCTAGTGGTTCAAAGGAGTTTTATTCAGTGGTCCTTGGTTCGCTCCCCAGGGGAGTACTTGGTGAGGGTTAAGTTGGTGGTTGAGCTAGTTTTAAGTCTACCGAGCTGGCTACCACGATCTTATCAAAGTTTATCGCCATAGTAGTATTACCTCATAGTGTACCGACAGTAAATCATAAGTTAGCAAGTCCTTAGGTCATTGGTGGTTCCGGTGGTTACCGTAATTCTATCATCAAACTAGCTCTACCACTACCCACCATAACAAACACAAATTTATACACCCTAGAATTCGAACCCGCGACCTCTAAATGTGATATCTACTCGAAAACTTTGGCGGTCGTCACTGTACCTACCTACTGTAGTAACATCGAAATTGTCTAATAGTATTTTGCTCAGAATATCCGTAGGCGTATAATATAAAATACGGTTATTGATATGGTAAATACTATAGAATTTTTGTGCACAATAGATCAAACCGCTTTACAATGTATTGCGATAAAATTAAATTCCCCCTACATTATTTATAGCTTTGCGAGAAGTATATTTGTATCTCAAAAATTATAAATGCCTAAGAAAACATATTTCTTTAAATAAGCTTCGCAAAATTATTACGTAAGTCAGTTTGATCTCTTATAAAATTGTTCCTCTTCAGAAAAGTCTTTAGAGGTTATGACGCGCGACGCTTATCCCTCTAATTATATTGAAAGGCTTGAAAACAAAAACTGATGAGTCTTTTTATAAGTGGCATCAGGGCGTTATTTAGGTACCTATATCATTACGCCTACTCTAAACGTGACTATGAAAACGTAAGAAAACATATTTATAGTAATAATAACAGTGACCAACATATTTAATAATAGATAGATACCTATTAATAGCACAAGTCGGAAGAAACTCATATATATCATGCTGCACCAAGTTTACTTACTTTTTACAATTTTGAAAAAAAGTAACTTTAAGAAATCAGCGTAAAAGTCGTGTTAATTCATAGGACTAGGTTGTTCATATTATGTTCCTTCTTTACGAAAATTTAAAAAGTATGCAACATTTGGAAGGTATAGGTGCTCTTTAGTATTCCAAAAAAAAGGTCTAATTGTAATTGGGGAACATACCTAAAAAACATGGTTACGAATTGAGAACCGCCTCTATTGAGCTAAAAAACTATTCAGCCTAATGAAATTGAAAATTATTAAATTACTACGATCATAGTTATTTAATAAAACTTTAAGGTAACATTATTGGTTTCTTTTTGAATTGTAAACTTAAAAGTTTTGAGTTACCCTGAGAAAGTTAGAAGTAAAATATTGCATCAATTTACTAGGATTCAGTGTTGCGTTTTCTTAGTACTACCTTTTGATTTAACTTTGCTTTGATATGTTATTTAATTCACAATTGGCGCTGTAAATAGGGTTGCCACCTTTTTTGAGGCAAATAAAGTATTTTTTCATTTAGGAAGAAAAAAAATAAAGTACACAGGCTCAAAGAAGAGTACTTATTTATTTTAACCTTTATAAACATTTTTTTTTTCGCAACACTAATAATTATACGTAACAAGTCAGTAACAGTCAAAGTAAGTTCACGTCCTAAATAGAATAATTTAGCGTACTTTATTGGTGTCGTAAATTGTAAAGTACACCTACGCGAAATAGAATACAATACTTACTCTATTTTATAGTACGGGTGGCAACCCTAGCTGTAAATCTAGCTTTAATTTAACCTTTATTCATTTTCTTATTTTTTTTTATTTCAGGTTGCTAGGTAGGTACCTACACGGTATGGGGTGCTAATGGTCCGAGACCTCCCCACGGTGCACCCTGGGCAACATCTGGTGCCTCCACAGAGCAGCTGACATCGGAATGAATTGGCCATTTTCAGGGCCAGCGAACCTTTGTGTCGTGGGTTCGCCGGCCGAATGGCTGGTGGGCCGCCTTGAGCTGAACTGGGAGGTCGCTCCTGACACGCCTCTGCTCTCAGAGGTGGCGGATGGATGTGACTTCTGGTTTGCTTTTCCGCGGTGGTGTCATGGGAGGCAGCGCTGCTTGGTCGCACCCAGCGCCTGGTGCCTACATGAGAAAGCTGGACTCAATCGAGTGTTCTCCCTCGTGCGGGAACGGTATGATGGACAGTTACGGCTTTAGGTAGGGGGACAGATGGCGTAGACATCGGGCTCAAACTGCGCTGAGTTTCAGCCAAGCGACCTTTGGAACCATTATGGAGGACGCGGGAAAAGGCCCTTTTCAGGGCCGGTAGAGCCTTGTGTTCGGTGGCGGTCTGCAAGACTGGCGGTCTGTTGTCCCGCTGGACATCGGACACGAATAAACAGTACACAGATTGTGCCCGAAAGGGCGTGCACAGAATGCTTCCTGGTGACAAACGCTGTCGTAGTGTGCCTTGGCAGGATGCCCGGAGAGGACGTTTAGTGGGTAAGGAGGGAACGCCTGTACCTCGAGTCCCACATGCGTAATTGCATTTGACCTCTCCGACAAAAAAGAAGTAGGTACACTGTATGTCAAACGAACACCAACCCATTTCTTATCAAATATTTTAAAAGGTACCCGTCCCATAAAGAGCTTCCAAAAATATATAAATTTATATTTGGTCATTAATAAGTAAGTTCAAGCAGTCACCAAACTCAAAACATACAAGTAAACAAAGCTTATTATTCATTGTTCAGAGCCACTGTTCTCTAACGAAATGTAGACCTTGAACACATTTTGTGAGCATAAACTTTTATTTAATTAGGTATGTTTATTATTTATCAACAATAAATAATTTACCCTTATTAACTTTTACGCTATGATTCTGATTTCGAAAATAAAGCTAAATTTTTAATTTAGAATTAAGCTTATTTTATTTAAGAAGTTAAATGAAATTATCATAAGATAATAATATAAGTCATTGCGAGTAGTCAACATTACTTAAAAGAAGTTTTCACTCTGCGAATTAAAATTTTCAGAAGTTAACATTTTAAGAAATGAACATTTTGCGTTGCTCACTCTTTCTTCTGAATTACCTACTACTATATAAATTAGGATAACTATAGAAAAAAAATCATGTAATTTAAAAAAAAAAGTCCTATATGTGTGGTGTGTCGTTTGAACGAAAATACTGATCTCCATTCGATGTATGGACTCATATTGATAAAATCTATGTATAACGGATTTATCAACAAATAGTTTTATTTGGTTAACAATTCTCACACACTATAATCCGCCCCGCCGTTTAGTAAAACGGCGTGTTTTAGTAAGTATCCGCCTGCGACAGATACACAACTTTCAAGTGCTTTAAAATGATTTTAGATCAATGGAAAATCGTCAAATAATGGATATTTAATATGTACGTATATGGCGAGGGCGCTACTTTGAAGCGAGGGAAAAATAATTTTCCCTCGAGACTATACTCTACTTTTCATTCCCTTTCTATGTACAGTCAACAGCACGTCGGGCTATACAAAACTATCAAATTTCTCCAAACGATTTTCAACCCAAGACTGAATAGATTGAATGTGCATAATCGATTGGGAAAATTTGACAGTTTGTAGTAGCCCAACGTAAATATACACAAAATCTTTGTCAGTTTTATTGTTTCAAATTTTATTCTACAAAGCAGCGAAAATAGCTGCTCTAAGCGAACTGAAAAGGAAAGAGAAACTTCAATCGAACTCCTAAATCTATAGTAATAGTACTTACATATGTATATCTACCTATAATTTATGCTACTCGCACCTGGCATTAGAATTAATGATTGATTCCTCAGTGATTGGGAAAGTATTTTTCTTGTGTACATGATAGATGCCGAATAATAAGACGTTAGAGTTGTAATATTATTATACAACAGAAAAGCATGAGTATTAAAATACAGACCAGTGTTTACTGAGTTAATAAACATTGTGTATTGTACCAAAAGTTTTGAAAATATAATATACGTAGATAGTTGACAAATAGATACCTACATTTATCCAACGTTAAATGATTTGTTGTAGCTTTTTGTCAGCGGGTTTGTCATGTAAAACTTAATACAGGGTGTAAAAGACATGAACAGTCAAACGAGAACCATGTATTCTGCTCACCATCATAACAATTTTTTTCTTTTAGACTATACCTGGGAAATTGATAGTTACGATTTTATTGAAGGTCAAAGTCATAATTTTTTTTTTTATGAAAACGTATTCTATACGTTATTTCTTAATTATTGTCCAAAGGAACATTATCATTTTTTTTAGTATTTCATAACAAAAAATGGATTCAAAACGTTAGCGTTCAATGTAGCTCACTCGATGCGCACGGACACTAACGAACGGGGCCGCTGTCTGGCAAAATTATCGCGGTTTTGCGAGTTGCGTGCGAGTTGAGCCCTTTACATTGCGCGGTACAATTTGCAAATTTTTTTAACACCAAAAAATAAAAATCATTTCCCAGCAATATTTTTTTGAAATATGCTTTATTTTGATGTATAGAATACATGGTTCTCGTTTGACTCTTCATGTCTTTTACACCCAGTATATTTTACTAAGCAAAAACGTCAAACATTTTTGTATTGTATTTGTCCGTACCATTATGAAATACCGCTTCAAACTTATAGTCGTAGTTATACAATCATAGATACATATTAGATTTCTTTATGTTTCACGAATTGAAGTCATTCTATGAAAATTAATCAAATATTTCAGCTATTGTATTAGATCTTCATTCTTTATCGTAGTAAAAAGTGAAAAACATCTGAGGCAATAAATGGTATTATTTACCTAGTCACCATTTTACTACTAAGCTAACTAATTCTCCACTACATAGTATAAAACAAAGTCGCTTCCGCCGTCTGTCTGTCCCTATGTATGCTTAGATCTTTAAAACTACGCAACGGATTTTGATGCGGTTTTTTTTAATAGATAGAGTGATTCTTAAGGAAGGTTTATATGTATAATACATGCATATTTACATAAGCATTGCACCCGTGCGAAGCCGGGGCGGATCGCTAGTTAAAATATAATTGCCATTAGAGTAGGTACCTATAGGTAAATGATTATTATTATCTTGAGGATTTTGAGTAGAAAAATAACATTCTACATAATAGGGTAAATTCTACGCAAGAGAAGTGAAAATAGTTAATTGTTCAACAAGTGAGCAAAGTTAGTTTTTGCTGCGAGTGCCGATATTGAATCACTAACCAGCGAAGTAGTCTAGAATTGAATCACGAGCATAACGAGTGATTCAAAAATAGACTACTGAGCGAAGTAAGTAATTTAAAGGCACGAGACAAAAAAAAATTGCTCTCGTGTGAAACATACAACTTTTCACAGTCTCCTCAGAACAGTGAACAAAGTGTTTTAGGTAAAAAACAAAACAAGACGATACTTTTATAGAATATCTTTAAATTAATTATAAAAATTAAAAGTAACATTACTACAAATAATTAGATTGAACTTTACGGTTTTGTTCGGAGCTCGCAGCAAAAAGCGTTTTTGCTTCGAGATTTTACGAAGCAAAAGAGGCCTTTTGGTGCTAAAGAGGTGAAAATATAATTATCAGTGTCAAAGTCATAAAAGTAAATGTTATTGAAATAAATTAATAATACCTTCTAATCAAATTTCGTAACTACTTCACAATATTCACAGTAGCTGGAAATTGCTAGTTAGTGGGGAGATGAATACAAACTTACCGAGAAGGCACTATACGTTTATAATGGACGGTTTTCCATAGAAGTTTCAAAGATGAGCTGGTTAGCAGTTTACAGTACCAGGAATTATTAATTAATTAATTATTTACTGATTTTACAGGAGCATGGCAGTCTTATAACACATTTGGGTAGTTTTTTATTTCTATCGGTGAGTACAGGCCTATTCAGATTCATCATCATCAACAGCTCATATAATTGTCCCCACCGAGGGGCTCGAGCCTACCCCACGTTAGGGGCGATTAGGTCTTAGTCAACCACGCTGGCCAAGTGCGGGTTGGGCGACTTCACACACAACCTAAAAATTTCTTCATAGGTGTGTGCAGGTTTCCTCTCGATGCTTTCCTTCACCGTAACAGCGTCGATTAAACGTACATTATGACTTCAAAATTTGAAAACACATTGGTACGTGGCGGGGATCGAACCAGTGCCTCCCGGGTGGGAGACGACGCTCTTACGCACTACGCCAACGACGCTTCAGATTACTAGGTTATTATATTATACCTTTGCGGTATTCACTACCGCCTCAAAGACTACCGCCATGCGGGTAGCGAAAAATATAATATCAAGCGGGAAACCGCCATTGTCAGAGAGAATACCGCCTATAGCAGCGGTTTTCGCTACCTACGGGGGGAATGGATATAATCTGAATAGTTTGTATGTAGTTATTTTGGTATTAATTTTCATGCAAAGGATCTTACATTTAAGCAGTTCATCGCATGGATGGGAAAAAGGATATAACAAAAACTTAATAGGTGCGTCAGACGACCTACTTAATAATTTTTTTTATTTTATTTTATTTAACATTTAATGTACACACAAAGACAGTTACAAAAGAAGACATTATATAACACAGAGAATTGTACAAAGGTACTGCTTATTTCTATAAGAAATCTCTTCCAGCAGCCCCATATATGGGACAGAGATTTTAATAGGTAGACGTGTGTACCCGTTTCATAAAATATTATAAAATACATACCTATTACAAAAATACATGCCTATATTTAAATACACATAAATACATTATAAAGAAACAATATGACATCAAAAAACAAATACGATAATAAAATACATATCAACAATAGTAAAATAAATAATAAACATATTTAAGAAGAGTTTAAAGAAAAATAATGCGCTCTTACTCGCGCCTTAAACTGCGATATTGTTTGAGAATCGCGAATCGAGGATGGTAATGAGTTCCACAGCCGGACTGCATGGACAGTGAAGGAGTAGGAATAGAAATCGGATTTGTGAGGTGGGATGTAAAGAAGTGTGCGAAGATGTGATCGACAGGGATCTTCGGGAGACCTGGAGAAAGAGAAACGCTCGCGAAGGTAGACAGGATAGGATGGATTGTAAAGGATATTGAAGAGGAGACAAAGGATACGAGTGTTCCTGCGATCCCTGATAGGAAGCCAGTTGACTTTCTTCCGGAAATCAGAGACGTGATCAAATTTTTTGAGGCCGAATATAAATCTAATGCAGAGGTTTTGAAGACGCTCTAATTTGTTCAAGATCTCTTCAGTAGCATCAAGGTAACAGGCGTCGGCATAGTCGAAAATGGGTTGGATAAGGGATTGGGCAAGGTAAGTTTTAGTAGGTAAGGGTAAATAGGTTTGGAGACACTTTAGGGAATGAAAAGAAAAATGGACTTTTCTACTCACTTCGCTCACGTGCGACTTCCATGAGAGGTTTCCGTCAAGTATAACACCCAAATTCTTCACGGTGTCGCAATAAGGAATTGGGGCATTCTCAAAGATTATACGGGAAAGGGAAGAAAAATCGAGGGAATTCCTAATAATTCGACTACCAATAATAATGGCCTGAGACTTGCTGGGATTAATGAGCAAACCGTGGCACCTAGCCCACACACCAATGCGCTGAAGGTCATTGTTCAACAAGGAAATGTTAAGGTTAGCGTCAGAAGCAGGAAAATGTCTGTAGAGCTGCAAATCGTCTGCGTAGAGATGGAAGTGTGAGGAAATTATACTAGCAATAGAATTAATGAAAACGGAAAAGAGAAGAGGAGAGAGAACGCCACCCTGAGGCACACCCGCAGAAAGTTCATACCAATCAGAAAATGAATCATCAAGGCGAACACACTGCGAGCGGCCCCGAATGTAGGAATCGAACCATGTTACAGCTTGAGGAGAAATATTTAAGGACTTGAGAATACTAGTTAGGACATCAAAATCAACGGAATCAAAAGCGTTACTAAAGTCGAGGAGAACTAAGGCTGTGACGAGTTTTCTCTCCATAGCCCAACGAATGTCATCCGTGATTTTTAGTAAAGCAGTAACTGTACTATGCCCTCGGCGAAAACCGGATTGGAACGGGTTAAGAAGATTATTTTGATATAGAAAAGAAGAAAGCTGCTTGTGGACAATGTGCTCGAGGACTTTCGAAAGGAAAGGGAGAATGGAAATGGGTCGATAGTGGTTCGGTAGGGTGGGATTAGATATTTTAGGTAAAGGGATAATGTGCGCACGCTTCCAAACTAATGGAAAGCAGTTAGAGGAGAGTGAGAAATTAAAAATGTGTGTTAAAATTGGAAGGATAAAAGGAATGATTAACTTAATCATCTTCGAGCAAACACTGTCGCTACCAACTGCAGAAGAAGAGATGGCAAGAATGGACTTTTTAACTGAATCCTCAGTAACAGTAGAAAAGGTAAACATTGAACATGAAGGCGCGGACTGTCTGGAAAGCTCCAATAAAGTGTTGGTCTTCAATATTGGATCAATCGTAACCGGAGGTGATGAAAAATAGTTATTTAGATTATCTAGATCCAAATTAAAACCACACGCAGTCGGAGACTTGCCGATGCCAACCGACTTCAAGAACTTCCACACATCCGCAGAATTTTTATTTACAAGGGAATCGTGGAAATAGCGTCTCTTAGCATCCCTACTTAGACGATTACAGCTATTGCGCAGGTGTTTGTATCTGGCGACATTAGACTCAGAGACACAACGTTTAAGCTTCCTTTTGGCTTTATCTCTAAGCGCCATTAGGTCTTTAATATCATCAGAAAGCCACGGTGCAGGAACATGCTTGACTTTTACCCTTTTGATTGGAGCATGTCGATCATAAAGACCAAGGAGCATGGAATTAAATGTGGTTACTTTGTCATCAATACAAGGACTGTTTACTACCGCAGACCAATCAGTGGCACTGGCATCGCACTCGAGCGACTCCAGATCTAAATCCTTGTAGTTACGGAGAAATAAGAATTTGGGTCGATAAATCTTTTAAAATAGAATACATTTGCTTATTAAATAAAAAATAAAAAAACGCTCACACGTAAATTGTTTGCTGGTTACAAATGTAAATTTTCCATTGATTGTAAGTCTGAATTACTGGGGGAATCCTTAAAATTCTTGTTAAAGTGCTTTTCCATCGAGTTGTTCTTACATTAATTTTCGCATCGGCCAATTAAATAACTTCTGTAAAATGATACCTATTGCTTTCCTGTTTAATTAATAAAGTTGTTTTGTGTTCATCTGTAGAGTGATATAGACCTTAATTATGCATCTGTTTTCATTTTGTTTGAATAATTAACAGTGCCTGTTACTTTTTGTAAATTATTATAAGTTTGGCTAACAAGTATTTTGGAACGCAATGAAACTATATGTGGTAACATGTAAATTCTTATACAACGATGCACAAAATGGCCTATTTAACAATAAGTATCTTTTGAAAAAATATAAGTGTGAAACTAGACGACTTACACCACAACTTTACATTGCGCGGCACAATTTGCATTTTTTTTAACACCAAAAAATAAAAATCATTTCTCAGCAATAATTTTTTTGAAATATATCTTATTTTGATGTATAGAATACATGGTTCTCGTTTGACTGTTCATGTCTTTTACACCCAGTATACCTATGTGGTACGTAGCAATAGCAGTAAGTGCAAATGAAATGCAATAGGTATTTTGAATGATTTGGTTTCACTCAACGGCAACATAGCGCAGATAAATACACTTTTACATTGTACAAAAACTAGGCTTTTAATGTACTACTTCCTTGACCAACAATAAACGTCTCTCGGCTGAAATGATGACTTAATTTGTAAGAAGTAAAAGTTTTAGAAGCATTTTGCAAAGTTGTTGTGCATCTCTTTTAGGATGTATAATTAGTTTGGCAAAGGCGTTTTAAGGAAATGCGTCACTTGTTGAGTATATAACAGCATTGCAGCGATCTCTTATAAGGTCGAGGCCATTCCTCATTTTTGAACATTGTTTTTCACGGAAAACACCCTTTGAAAGTCTTTTCTAAAGGTGAAAACAACAAACAAGTCTGCTGCTTATTGTCGTAAAAATAAACAAAAACCATATAACAGTAATTGTTGGAAATTAGACACAGAAACGAAAATAGCTCCTTGACAATGTGTCATGTAATAACGAAAGGTAACAAAATACAATCACATCTAATATGGTAAAAAAAGAAAGAGAGTTTAAACGAAATGACCAGCATAGTCAACAGTAAAGCCACTGCTCCACTGTGGCGCACGCTAAGGCTGCGCTTTGTATAAAAATGTTAGTGATAACATCTACTATGTGGGTGGTAGTAGATGTTAGCACTAACACTTTCATACAAACTGTGACACATCTTCGTGCACACTACTCATGAAATAACGTCATTGTCATTCATTGCTATTTGATTGATTTAAATCTAGGAGTTTCTCCCGAGTTCTTGTTGTAAAAACACGTGTTGAGGGACTCCATTTTTAACCAAAATCAACCGTACAATTTTTGCTACTTTAGTTACTACCTTTTCACTTGACATTGGCAAAATGCGTACGCTTAATGCGACGTGACACCATTAATTGAGAATAGAATAGAATAGATTTAAATCTAGTTTTTTCAGTGGGTGCCTCAATCTAAGGTGGGTGCGCTATTATTCTAAGGTACCGAATTTTGCACAAAGGACAAGGTTTGTTTATTGTTTATAACCACACAAACCGATCACTGTACTCCCTTGAGGATCGAACCCGTACCTATAGATTTAATACAAGGCGAACTATTACACAGAGGCGGTACTAACTGATACGATACTATTCGACTAATGAGAGATTTACACTCACATGTACGTTACGAAGTAAAGTTAGTGCTTCGCACAAATTAAATGGCAACCACAATGTATTTGTAGCCAATCTTGACTAGGGGAGACGTAGGAAACATTAAAAATGAATTATTTATTTTGTACAATTTTGACACAAGTTATTTTTTTTTCTCTCCTAACCAGATGCTTTCCCTTTCCTTTCCCCACAAGGGGGAGCGAAAGACAGAACAAACGAGGCAGGGAGCGGGTGAATCCTACATGGATAGTATGGATACCCGAGGGCCGACCCTAGGGTTATATCGAACCTTATGGTTGGTTTTGATGATTAGTATCAGACGCTTAAATCCGAAATAATGGGTAATTTGACGCTGTCCGTGACCACGTGACTACGTGTCTAATTAAGAACTAATTAAACTATAATCGGATTATACTCTGGCTTATAGCATGGAATAATTTCAAGTAGTTTGTTGGTGTTACCCAAAATAATTACAAAGCTTTTTTCCCCAAACTCCCCTACTTCAGACACACCTGTCGGACTTAAGATTGAATAAATTAATCTTCACCCACACTGTTGTTTACGACGGAATTATCCAAAAGTGCGTAGCGATAGAGCGGGACAAAACTACATGCGTAAAGTGTACAAGATTCGGGGAAAAAGGCCTTTCTTCATTAAGTTATATCGTCTTACTGATACAAAGAAATGCGTACTTGACGAGATTATCAATGAGTAGACATCGGTCGTCCCCGTATAGTCTACTTAATTTTGATGCGAGTTAACATTTATTAGTTACGAAATAGAGCTCAAATTACAGGTTAGTCAATGTTGAAATCATGTGTAGAGGGCTTAAGTTTGTTTCAGCGCACATTAATTTTCATGAAGTTTCAGCTAAAGCTGAGTGTATTTGACTTCGTTTGTTAGATGTGTTTCACTCTATTTCTTTCTACTATTTCGCTTCCAGTACATAATAAAATATTTACAGAAAGACACAGAGGACATCGCCTAGAGGAATGTGCAAAGAATTTAGATAAAGTCGAATTCGGAATAACATACTTCTTTACTCTTTTATAATTAACATTAAGTGTGTCCCATACCGATTCAAGGAACAGAGAGTCATTGTTGGAAAAATGGGGTTACCATTGGCAAACTATTCTATTCTTTTTTATTCCAGTTATTTATTCTCAGATGGATAATTGTATGACACATGCAATTCATAGGATAATTTTGTTTGTGTTATGATATTGTGTAAATAACTAATGTTTTAGGTATTGGATATATTTTTTGGTATGCCACACATTGTATTCTAATGGGTATATTTATTAACCAGTGAATCATAAATGTATGCTTAGCACCTAAATTGAAAGGAATCTATCTAACATTAATACAAAATGGTGGTGGGTATCAAAGGTTAAATTAATTAGTTCATTAATGTGATTAACTGAATAAATTATTATTTTAAATGAGCCAAATGCGTGGGAGTAATAACTTCCCAAAATTTACGCATGTAAAACTGTAATTTTAATTTTATTATCTATTGACCTGTAATGATGTTTTGAAATCATTACCAAATTGTAAGCTGTGGAGTTTCTTTCGTCATTTCTTCTCCATATCAGCATAATAATAATTATTTCGTCCCGAAATGGTGGTAGGGTTTTGACGATTTGAAAGTACTTAGCAGAGTCCATTTAAATAAAGAGATTTTTCATTTCATTCTAGGTGTTGCCAGTGAAACAATGCCATTGGTTATGACTTTATGACTGGGACTAACCCAAAAATGACCGTAGTTACTACTACGTTAGTTCAATGCGACATGGTGAGTAGAAATAGTTGTTGTACAAATCAAATGAATACATTTTGTCATCATCATCATCATCAACAGCTCATATAATGTCCCCACCGAGAGGCTCGAGCCTACCCCATATTATGGGCGATTAGGCCTTAGTCAACCACGCTGGCCAAGTGCGGGTTGGTCGACTTCACACACAACCTAAGAATTTCTTAGGTGTGTGCAAGTTTCCTCACGATGTTTTCCTTCACCCTAAAAGCGTCGATTAAACGTACATATGAATTCAAAATTTGAAAACATATTGGTACGTGGCGGGGATCGAACCGGTGCCTCCCGCGTGGGAGACAACGCCCTTACGCACTACGCCACCGACGATTTTTATTTTGTAATAAGTACTTACCTGAAAAATGTGTTTACGTGTACGAGGTTATTATGGGTACTAAGTGGTGGCTGGCTACTACAGTATGTCATCATATTAATTAAGCGTCAGTAGCCGAACGCGCAGGCAGGTGGGCTCATATTCTGTGTGAACAGAGATCGATCCCCGCGGTCGCCGTTAGACCACCAACGTGAATCCACTACTAGCAAAGGCGTTTTAGTTTATTTGGTGGGGTTAACAGAATTAATATTGATTTGTTACCAGCACATTGATATTATTATTCTTGACGCTCATGGTGGAGTGGTACAGTATAGCTGCCTACATATCAGGTCTGGATTATAGGTTAATAGCGCCAAATATTTGTGAGATGTACACGAATATTAGTTGACGTGTCATTGTTGTTTTATCTATTATTATAGTTTATTTATAAAAATCGGGAGTGGTCTCCCCTTAACTTTCTGGTATACCGGAAACGATTCAAAAGTTGATAGAAACCTTATATTTTCGTACATGCATGTTAAATTTTGGTCACCCATCCGAGTACCGACCGCGCACTCAGATGCTTAAATTTCGTGATCGACGTCTCAAAAGTTGATAGATACTTTATATTTTGATGTTAAACATGTATGTTAAATTTGGTTGCAATAAGTTAAAGCGTACTCGAGTTATCGTGCTAACGCACAGCCACACAGACACACACACTGACATAATTCAAGATATCATAATTCAAGACACACAGACATAATATTTTTGGACTCAGGGAGGTCTAAAACGTGTAAATCCGTCAAAATCTCGAGGTCAAATTTTTTGACGATTACAAGACTTCCTCTATACTACGTATACGAGAAAGTAAAAACATCTAAAATTAATAACTATGTATATTAAAAATTGTGTATCCATTACACAAGTTCCTAATGATACTTACCTACTTTGGGCTAGATAATTGGTGTGAGCGTGTAAATATTATTCATCATTTTCCTACTGCTCCAATTTATTTGGGGTCGGTACAGGATTTTTACGGTCGACCGCTTGCCCGTGGAAATAGAATAAATAAAAAATAAAAAAAACTTAAATATAAATATATTGCTAGACACCGCAACCCTCTATCCACCAAAACATCCTTGGAAATACTACTAAATACGTGGTTATCTCGCCACTGCGCGTTCTGGGTTCAGAATCTCTCTCAGTCGGCTTTTTAACACCCTCAGGACGAGAAGGTTTAGTAATCTCATGTGAGTATTAAAGGAAATTCTTGGAACAAACAAGTGTGAAAATTATGTAAATATGTTTCAGAATGAAAAAAAAATGAATTAACCTTTTCAATACGTGACTCAGTAATAGGCGCCTTCTTAAAAAACCTGTGAAACTTAATTTATATTCCCTAGACAGCAGCTTAAACTCACAAAGGGCTTGTAAGGGAGACGGAAATCAGATTATACACCTCTCGCTGCACGTGCGTTTGTTACGTTACGTGTCGAAGACTTGGTATTTCGGTACAGTCAGGTTTGATTTGTATTGTGATTCATCATAATAACGACAATGAGCTCAGTTTTTATTACTGTAGGTCACTGGAGATTTTTTTTTAAGGAAGACGGGAACCTTGATTGTCCTCTTGCTTATTGGGCTATTCCTATAGAGGGATTCTAATTCCACGGGCATCTCCCGTCGTGACGGGTCTCACTGCCATGTTGAGTCTCCGAAGGGTTAGAATCGAAAGGGTGCTGGAGACCTGAGGTGTAGTGTAGTTCCCCGAAAAAATCATAAGACGGTCTCCCCTTGACTTTCTCGTATACCGGAAACGACTCAAAAGTTGATAGAAACCCTATATTTTGATGTCATACATGCACGTTAAATTTGGTTGCAAATAAATAAGTTCAAGCATACTCGAGTTATCGTGCTAACGCACAGACACACAGACATAATTCCAAAAACGGTATTTTTGGACTCAGGGAGGTCCAAAACGTGTAAATCCGTCAAAATTTCGAGGTCGAATTTTTTGACGATTGCAAGCCTTCTTGCTACCTCTATACTACGTATACTTACGAGAAAGTAAAAATAGAACAACCCATTCCTATGAATTAAATTGACTTTTATGTTACTTTTTTTTTTGCAAATTTTTAAAATGTAATACTTGGTGCGATTAGCTAATATTCTATTTTACAAATTTCTCTTATGAAAACTCCGATCATCTTCATTTCTTGTTTAGTGGGTTTCTATTCGAGGTTGAAGATGTAAACATAAACATTTGATATTTATTTTGGAGAATAAGTAAACTGTCGGTAAACATCTGTGGATACGTCTTCTTCAAATAAGTATTTATTAATTTATTGAGATTTAATTACTAAAAATATATCATTCCACAATTGATGGTGTGCAGTGAGGAAAGTTTTATTATAATTTCTTTTTTTTTCTTCTCTCATCTGCATATTTGGCACACCGGACAAATCTCCGTGATTTTTGTTGTGCTAATAATTTTGTAGTTATAATTTTCTTTTTAATAAATAAATAAAAAAAAATTATTTAAACAACAGGCCATCCTCTTAAACAAGTAACTACACGCACTAGAAGTGTGTTGTTTATGCTAATAAGCGGCCATTTGACATCTTTAGTGCCAAAGTGACCGGGGAGAGTAGACGGCGCGCGTTAAATTTTTACGACAAAAAATGTTTTCAATATTGTTTCATCTAATTTTTAGTACACACGAAAACACATGTTATAAATAACCTGATTGTTTAGATTAGGTACTATTATTGTTTTTCTGTTGTGCTTTTCTAACGATAGATATTACTTATTGATATGTAAATAAAACAACTTTTACGGATTTAACTCGCGTGTAGTTAGATTTTACATGTTGTTATTATTGCCCGACGTTTCGTAACACTTTTCAGCGTTCGTGGTCACGGGATGACTAAAGATGTAGGTTGTCATATTTTATGAAATAGTTAAATCTACCGTCACTTTAATTATAAATTTAGATTGTTAAATTAATAATTAATTTAATAAACGGAACACACAACGAAATTCAACATGAAGCAGCTCCTTCCCTTGAAGAGAATCCACTTGAACCATTTTTGTCTGCAACTACGCACCCAGAAAAATCCTGTCTCAGTCTTAACTTGGACGATCTACACAACGAAGACAGCCAAATCCAATTTCCAATTAGAAAAGTATGTCGTAATTTAACAACTGCTTCACAATATGAGCAGTACTCTCCCGAATTGATACCAAATCCGGGCATGATGGGGTTTTTATAATACTCTTTATTGCACATAAAATACATAATACAATTGTTTGTTACATAGTTTACAAGGGCGAACTTATCTCTAGAAGAGATCTCTTCCAGTCAACCCATAAATGTATGTTCTAATATTGTTATGGTAGGCGACACAAGTGCATTAAGGGTTTGAAAATAAATGAAACTAATAAATAACTAATGCTAAAAAAATACATATTAGATAAAATAAATATATAAACTACATAAATAATACATATAAGTAAATAATATTATGACAAATACAAAACTTTACAGAATAAACATGATAAGTTTGCGAAGATTAATTGGATATTTGTGATAAATAGTGCTGCTTTAGTCTATTTTTGAAGGAAGTTATAGATGGACTATCCTGAATAACAGCTGGAAGATTGTTCCACATTAGAGCGGCGCGAAATGAAAAGGAGTGAAGGAAGAAGTTTGTATTACCCTTGGGAAGTTCCAGCATCTTAGTGTTACATGAACGCCTAAGACGAGTGGGTGGTGGAGATAGCTGGAAACGGGAACGAAGGTAGGAGAAGGGGCTTTAGGATCGTGAAGGATTTTATATAGGGATGAAAGGATGTGCACATTACGACGGTCCCTGATAGGAAGCCACTTTAACTCGTTCCGAAATGCAGATATACGGTCATACTTACGTAAGCCGTAGATGAAACGTATGGCCATATTCTGGAGTCGTTCGAGTTTGTTGAGTAAATCTTCTGTTACGTCCAAATAGCAGATATTTATAACAGTTTCATAAAATTAAAATTTCGTTTAATTAGTTACTTCATCATATTAAGTGCCAAATTATAATCATTGTTTGTCCGCGATGGACACCTAAACTACTTAACCGATTTTAATAAAATTTGTACACCGTGTGCAGTTTGATCCAACTTGAGAGATAGGATAGTTTTTATCTTGATGTATCTGCAGATACAATGTTATAGGTCAGTAGTATGAAATTACCACAGCAACGCGTGGCCGGGACATCTAGTTTAATATGCCTATAAATATAAATAAAGTGTTCTGATCAGTTTTAATTAATGAATATAGGTATTCTGTTATTTTTCCCTATAGTATAACTTTACAAATAAATTCAGTTTACCTTGCTTATTTAATTTCCAAGAAAGGTAAATTCTGTTTGTGAATTAAAAACAAGGAAATGTTTTAAAATAAAAATAAAAAACAAATTAGGAACTAATAAAGTGACTAGCTGTAAATACGTGTTTAGCATTGCAAAACTCTTCCTCATAAATGAGCGTTTAAAATCTACAAAGATGGCGATTATCGTTGTCGAAATATTTCAAAGCAACTGTACCAAGCAAGAATATAATTATCTGTAAGCCATGCCAGGATGTTTCGAGGTTGAGTGGGACTAAAACAAGCATAATAACAAAATTTTCTTAGAAACTTGATAGTATCAAGTTTAACTGTGTTTATAATGTCAGCTAGTCTACTTAGATAGGTTAGCCGAAGAATTGGGTAACCATTTTACTCGTCTTCGTGGTTTAGTAGTTTACTCGCCGCAATTAGATCAAAAGGTCCCGGGTTCGTTCCCTCATCATCATCGTCATTTCAGCCGAGAGACACTCACTGACAAAGGCTGCGCCCAAGGATCTCCAACCCGATAATTCCTGCGGCTTCCCGCGACCTCAGATCATTGGGTCACCATGGCGCTTACCAACCGTTTCACGGCAATGCCTGACATGCGGTTGCCAGTTTCCGCCGAAACGGCCATCAGCCCTCCTTCCGATATGCCTAGCTAACTGTGCTATTTAAGATTCTAGCATACATACATATCAGTCGTGTGATACCGGCAGAGTAGAATAGCATCACCCCGTATCCTCCAAGAAGGTGGTAGAAGGCAACTAATGGATCAGCAATATATTGATCACCTTATACTACTCCGACCACCAATCCGCATTGGGCAAGCGTGGTGGACTACTGCCTAAACCTCTTTTAATAAGAAGAAGAGGGCTTGTGTCCCAGCAGTGGTTCGAATTAAAAAGGCCATTGTGATGTGATAGTGTTGAGCATAGCTTTAGGGAACATTTGGTTATACATAAGTCCACATTTGGCAGTATAGTAGTTGCAATACCGTCGCCTTAAAATAATGGACCTGGGTTTAAGAAGAGTAGGTATTCGATGGCGCCGAGGTCGTGAGTTCTTAGTAACGATCACGAAAGTTAAGCAGCCAAGTGTAGTACTCGGATAGGTGACCGAAAATTTTTCAACTCAATTTTCCTCTGTGCTTCGGAAGGCACGTTAAGCTGCCGGTCCAAGCTGCTGGAAAGATAGTATCGATTGTCGATTACGAGGAGGGTTGGTGCCAGGTAGGCGGCCGGCCGTAAATAGGTATCTAATACCAAACCTTTAGCAGTATTGTCAAAATCAAGGTAAAATGCAATAAGTTTTGATTAAAGAAGAGTAGGTAAATTATCATTGTCTCCTACTATTTGTAATGTCAGTTCTAATAAGACATTACGTGTGTTCACACAAACTATAATTTTTTTGAATTCAAAGGTCGTTCGTAGCAGTCAAGTAGCAGTAGGCTCGGCGTAATGTAATTGGATAAAAGAAGGACAAATTATTCATTGACAATTTCGTTTTATGTGTAACGTCGGGCTATCGCAATTTCCGTTTTATAATTTGATCAATTTAGTGTTTTATTGGACGTTATTGTCGTACAAGAATAACGGTAATAGCCACAGATTTAATAATACAAGGAGATAGGCCAAGACGGCGTTTAACTTGTGACGAGTGTATGTCCAGCGGGCATACATTGCCGCCAGTTCGCCCTCCGATAAAGTCCAGTGAATACGTAGGTACGTTGTCAGAAAGAAATTTCCGTTATTTTTTTCAAAATGCCGTCCTGTTCAATTTTAACATCAATCATCACAGTGAATCAGTTATTTAGCAAGTAATGGAATAACTTTTCACACATAAAGAACCGAAAAACTTAGATTTATATTTAAAAAATAATATTTAAATAAATAGTCCGATTTTATTCATAAAACTGCGTTACTATCTTACAAATTATGGAATAATTTTTTCATTTACAAACGCGAAAATATTTTCAATATTACAAAAAATACTCGAAAAGATACGGAATATGCTGTGATATGGTCAAAGGCTAGGGTAGTCGTTGACAGTGTAATACAATAACGACCCATAACGTGGTAAGTTTTCAGACTCCGCCGCGGTAGTCGTAGCACCTACCTTTTTTTTGTCGAGGAGGTCAAATGCATTTACGCATCGTCCCTGCGGGGTGGTGCCAACCGCAGGGGATATGTGGGACTCGAGGTAAAGGCGTTCCCTCCATACCCACTAAACATCCTCCCCGGCCTGACCTCCAGTGCGCTATTGCGGGACGGCTCGGGATCTGCGCACGTGAGCACAACTACACCGAGACCGTCCCAACGCTACCCGTCTAGGCACTCCTTGTGCACCAATTGGTGGCCAGCAGCCCACAGGGGCTACCGACTCACGCCAGCCCCCGTGGGCCGCTGGCCGACGCCGGCCTTATAGGCCGCCTCCTCACCGATGGCTGCTCGACCTGGCGCGTCCTTCTGACGAGGACACCGGGAGCAGCCATCGAACCGCACTCGGGGGACTTCGGACTCGATCGTGGCCCTGAAAAGGGCCGTCCGGAACTAGCCGTGGTGGGAAAACAAAAACAACTCGACAATGGCATGTGACTTTGAATGCCAAGGGGACTTGACATCTAAAGCCACACACCCGCCGAGAAAGTTTCCCCATCACGTTACCAGGGTCCGCCACGAGGAGGCATCCGGACGTGGACCCCGCGGTAGTACCTCCTACCAACAATGCCAAAGAGAATGTTGGCGTCTAGAAAGCGGCCGGTTGTAAATCTTTTAGTCTTTCCAACAAAAAAAAACCCAGCACATTGTCCCCAAAAATGGAAGCAGGGCCAGCCAATTCTAGCTCTAAACTAAACTAGAGTTAATATTTTGTTATTCAGATAAGCTCTACAAAAAAGTAAGCAAATTTTCACATTTTTCATGATATTGAGGAAAAAACTGATTTCCACGTAAAAATATAAGTAAACCCGGATTTTATCGTTGGCTGCTTATAAGAACAGTTTATTTAAGGAAAATTTATTTCCGAAAAATTTAATTTACAAATAAACAATTTGCGACATCCATGATAAATAGGTTTCTTTGATTCCAAGTAACCAGAATTTCGTAAGGATCTTTTCTGTTTTTCAAATCTTTTTTACGTCTAAAATAATGCTAGGAATGATGTAGATACTTAGGTATTCTGTGCCTATACGAGATAACTATAAGGTCATTTCATAAGGAATAAATAATAAATAAGGAATTCTTTGCGTACCTAAAAACAAATAAAGCATCCATAGTTATTGAATGAATATAGGTACCTACATTCCTCTAAGGAATACTACCTATACCTAGTAAGTACCTACTTACCTATACAGACAGATTTAGTTTTCTACGCTTGACGACTTCTTAGGCTTGTAATATTGGTTGGATTCAAAATTATATCAAAAACATGCACGGGCCTGGTGGGGATCATTATTATCTACAATATCTTTCACTACATTTTGCTTATTTACTTAAACTTGGAACAAAATAGTTGGTAAGTAACGGGTGTAAAAATATCTATGACAAAACCGAGAACTGCGTATTCCGAATTTGTTTTCAAGTTTTCTATGAAAATAAGTTGAAAATAGTTTCAAAATTTTTGTTCAAAGAAACATTATCAAAATTTTAAGTATTTCATACCAAAAAAATCGGGAGTGGTCTCCCCTTGACTTTCTCGTATGTTACTGGAAACGACTCAAAAGTGCGTAGCAAGAGTTGTTTGTATTGACCTAACCTCAACAACCACTAAAAATTCACCGTGTAGGTATAGGTATACTACTATCTATTTATGTGTATCAAACATGGTAGGTACTTCGATGAATGCACGTTCTTAAATGCAGATTTTTATTTTTTCAATTTGACTGTTACACTACCTCTGTAAAAACACTGCTACCAATCCTAAATCCCCATTACCTACGTAAGTTTTTAACTAATCGCCTTACTGTAGCCACATTTTCCTCGGAGGTCGTGGTTAAGGGTCGACCTTTAGAATCTCATTGAACAATGACGAATCCTTTAGGATTATAGAAATCTGTGGCAAGAAGATTTCACTTGTTTAATATGATACCTACAGTCATTCAAGTGGCCGTTAAGAGAGTTAAGTGCAGACGTCCATTAGGTACAACTAGATGTGTTTTAGAGTGAACTCTATGCATTGCACTGTCTATACCTGCCTAGGTACCTACCTATTAAGTTCAGGTACCTAGCTGACCCGGCAAATGTTGATCTGTCATAATTTTTTTTAGCGGTATGGAATATACTTTAGGGGCTATTCTCATACTTACCAAATTATAGGTATGTACAAAAATTCGTTCATTGTTAACGACACAACAAAACCTAACACCTAGGGGTGCGGATACAAAGAAGAATTTGTCGACGATACCACTAATGATACCTATAATGAATAGTAGGTATTGTTGTCCTGATATATATATTCGAATACCAATCTTAAATAAAATAAAAAGCATACTTTTTGTTTAATTAGATCGATTCTGGATGAATGGAGGATGCGACCTCTGGTTTGGTTTTCCGCGGTGGTGTCATGGAAAGCAGCGCCGCCCTGTCGAAGCCAGCGTCTGGTGCCTACACGACACAGTCGGACCCAATCGAGCCGCCTCCTCGTGCGGAACCGGTATCACGAAAAATTTCCACTACATTTTGAATATTAATAGGCGACATGCTGGCAACCTGTCACTATTTTGGTGGTACTGTATGGCTCACAGAACAGATAAAAGAGGTTAGAAGTCGTATCAAGCGATGTTTTAATACCAGAGCCAGTGTCGCCACATATTTTTTTCAATTTAACAGTACCTATATTTGTAGGTACTTACCTACCAGTGAAAAGAAATGTCTCCATTAGTAAGATTATGAGTCTTACTTGCTTCCTGCCAGTTAAAATAGCACAAGACGGTGTTTTAAAATTATTTTTTGAATAATTTTCTCTTCGAGAAGGATCGAATATGAGAGTTTACTCGTAACCAGGGTTGCCAGGTCTTTTCCAAAAAAATACCGAACAGTGAGCAAAAAAAAAAGCTCCTCACTTGCCGTATTGCTGTGCTGATCCTTTGACTCGCGCCTATCCTAGGGTTTATGAAAATAGCTTCACTTTGGGGTGCTTTTGCCCAGAGAGCAGTGAAATGGCTAGATGGGCCCTGATAACGAGGCCACGATTCGTTTATCAGGAAGAAAAATTTATCAGAAAAAAAATCCGCAGCGCGCGCCCCGCCTACTTACGACTTCTAATCTCTATCTGTTCTGTGGTATGGCTCATATTGCCAGACGTGGCTTATGTGTAACTAAAGTTTGGGATTATGAGCGTGATTATATTTTATGCATGTACTTAACTACCACAATTTCTTCTGCCATACCTACCTAGGTAAAGGAATAACTTTGTGTGGGTGTCAATATAAAAGACGTATTCTTACGTGAGGTAGGTAATAAGATATGTATTTTTTTATTTTGTCAGATTCTAAAAATACCTTATGCATTTGCCGCTTATTTAACCATATTTTGATTTACTTGCTTTCAATACTCTTTGCACATAAATAACGTTATGTTCCAAGCGGATAAGTTTTTATAGCTATTAGGCAATGGTATTCCAACAATGTGATTATTTATTGACCTAACATATTGGACGCTATTTGTGTGGGTGGAGCTATTCTTATTTATTTTGGAGATTTAGTTTGATATATTGAATTCATACAGAATGTCCCAAAAATAGTGTTTAAAGCTTAACCCAGAGATATAGTAGCCCTAGACAGGGTTTGAAGTGATAATTATCATTGATAATTATCAAGATAAATATGGGTTGATAATATTTGAATTTCGAAAATATTTGCCACTTGTTATTGGTCGCATTAACGACTGCGTGTGTCGGAACATGCCACTTGAAATCAATAGCGGGGATTCCCCGCGTCGGCGGGTTTTCATATCTGAACTGTCACTTATTCATTATTTTCTTCATTCATTCGTTTTGAGTGTGACCATAACAAAGAAAATAAAGTTGGTTGTTTAATTCTTCTAAGCGTAACTTGAGTTGTGTACAAAAATATAGAGTAAGATTGTTTCTTCAACATTATGTAATGCCACAAAATAGGGCTTTTATCTGTTTGATAATTATCAAAGGGCATATTTATCTTGATAATTTCAAACCATGGCCCTAGACAAACCCGAATAACCCCGATGTAAACACAATGCAACAAGCTCGATGAAAGAGTTTCTCCCGAGTTCTTGTTGCAAAAACACGTGTTGAGAGACACAATTTTAAACTTAATCTACCGTACAATTGTCGGTTACTTTAAGTACCTACATTTTCACTTGATATTGGCGCAATGCGTAATCTTAATGTGTCGCGATCTCCATTAATTTAAAAGAAGAAGAAGCTCAATGAATTTTTAATAGTAGATTTATGATAAAACGGACATGTTTTTGAAATGAGATTGAAAGAAAATTTATAATTCTTTTATTATTATTTTTTTTTAATCTAAATTATTCATACGCTTTTTTGTTTGTTTTGAGGGGTTACTATTTTTTGTTGCTCTGTATTTACATCTGAGGAGAAAGGTGAAGATTTTGTTTGACTAGTCATAATATTCAGATATGTGAGAAAAAAATCAAGGCTGCATCTATGTTCACCAGATCATTATGCACAAAAATGTCTTTAGAGACAACTAAAAAAAACTTTAAAAAATCATAACTCGAAAACTACAAAAATAGTAGAATATACATAGGGGTTATTCGGGATTGTCTAGGGCTACTCTATCTCTGGGCTTCAGCTTTACACTATTTTTTAGGACACCTGTATAGAGGAGATTGATTACGTCGCGGTCGTGCATTCTTCGTAAAGATCGAACTCGGACTCGGATGGGTGACCGAAACTTCCCAAAACCAACTTTTCATTTGCCGACTATCTGTCAAATAAAAACTAATGGGAACTTATTTGAAACATGTCAAACAGATATTTTATAGAAACATCAAATTAAAGAACAATAAAACAAAAATAACTTTTCGATATATTTTATTCATTAGGAAAAACTTTCTTAATATAGCATTATTTTACAATACATATATTCTAGTGTCATATTTATTAAAATATAAATTATATTGAGTAAAAAAACATATACAGTTCTGCAATGAGGATGAGAAACCTGAGTGCCTAGAAAAGTAGCAAACGCTACACAGCGACAGGCGACATTACCTTACGATAAAGTGCTGCCACCTTGAGAAAAGTTTTAAAAACAGGCCATAATTATCTCACAGCTACAATACTGTGACATCTAGGTGACAACACAGGGTCAAACAACTTAACCAAGTACACATTCTGAAAACCATTTTCAAACAAATACAACAATCTATCTAACAGAATCACACTCTCAATAACTTGTGCCAAACACAGTCTTAATAAATAAAAATACACAACCTTCTTCCACTGCGAATCTGATTCGCGACATAAATTATTCACGTAATCACTAGGAAGTTTATCGTACAGTTCTAAATTCAAAATCTGGTCGGCCATCTTGAAATACTGTTCGAAGTCGCGGCATCTTCCTCCGATGCGTTTTAATTTTCCGTCGGAGATGGGCACTTTTGGGCAATGCTTTTTAATTATAACCTGTGGACAAAAATTAGAAAATAAGTATTAAAACCCAATTGTCTAGTAATGGTGGATACGTTGCTGCCATATTTCTAATTTTATGCCTTTGTAATAAGGTTGAAAAACAATGAATGATGTTTTTTATAAGATTATTTTTTTGACATTATTAATTAATGAAGGTAAAAAAGGAATGTTTTAATTGCCCTGAGACGTGATTTCACTTGATTTATCCCTGTCCCATGGGGCAAGTAGGTACAGTCGACTACTCAAAACTGTTAAAATGTTTCAATAATAAATAATTTTTCAACCTAATTCCATAGTCATAAGAATTCATAGTCTATTGAGAATTTTGACAGTTTGTAGTAGCTTGATCTGCCGTCGTCTGTACCTACCACAGATATATCAATCTAAGGAGATCGGTCGAATCGCCGAGTTCATAGGAAGACCGAGTGTCGCGATCACCGGCCGTACTACATAACATGGTTATAGTTGAGCATGCCGTAATATATACTATTCATTGCGCGCGTCTTAAGGACTGCGAAGCGATGAAAGTTAGGCACAGCCGCAAAGGAAATCGGTCAAATCGCTGAGTTACGTATTCACTTTACTACTATACAAATAAATGGGATTGGATTGGAACCTGTTGAATCTACTATTTTCTTGGGCATAGTGTTGGATGCTAAATTGCAATGGGGTCCACACATTGAGAGAATATCTGGTAAGTTAAGTTCAGCTGCATATGCAGTTAAAACTATCAGACGACTTACCGATGTAGACACAGCCAGAATTGTGTACTTTAGTTATTTCCATAGTATTATGTCTTATGGAATTCTTCTCTGGGGTAATGCTGCGGATATTAACACCATATTTGTTTTGCAAAAACGAGCAGTACGAGCTATTTACCAATTAGGTCCTCGGGTTTCACTTAGGGAAAAGTTCAAAGAAATAAATATTCTAACAGTGGCATCACAATATATATTTGAAAATTTAATGTACGTACGAAAAAACATAACAAATTTTTCTGAAAAGTGTGACATTCATAATGTTAATACGAGGAACAAACATAATCTTGTGGTACATGCTACTCGTCTCCACAGAATAAGCAATTCTTTTATGGGACAATGTATACGCTTCTATAACAAACTCCCAAATAATATTCGAAGCCTACCTATTAATAAATTCAAAACTGCTATTAAAAATAAACTGTATACTAAAGCATACTATAAGGTGTCTGATTACATAAATGATTCTAACGCATGGGGGTGAATTTGCTCGAGGTCCATGCATTTTAAATATGTTTATTAATTATGCATATAATCTATAATGTGTCTTATAGTTGACTCGGAAGCATAACTTTAGTTTAAATTTGTTTTAGTTAATAATCAAGAAGCATGTGTATGTCATTCTCACTAAAAAGGTCTTGTGGCGGTGTCGTCTTGCGTCGGGTCGTTACGTTCCCTAAAATATGGTTGAGCGAAGCGATGGCTGATTCTTGCGTCATGCCTGTGAACAGGTGCCGCCAGCGGGGCCTGGTCATCTCATGTTTTCTTGATTGATGTAAACGTAGGTCTTATAATTAGTTGTTATCTTTAGATGGACAATTGTATGACACATGCAATAATAATATGTAATAATTGTTTTTTTTTTGTACAATGTGTGGACATTGTATTCTTATAACATTGTTAACCGGATCTTAAATGTATGCTTACCACTTATATTGAAAGGAACATCTGTAAGTACCTAACTAACAATAACATAAAATGGTGGTGGGTATCAAAATTTTAATTGCTTAGTTCAATAATAATTATGATTAATTAAATTATATAGAAAAGCTTTTCACAAGATAAATAATCCAAATGCGTGGGAGTAATGACTACCCAAACTTTACGCATGTTAAAATGTAACTTAAATTATATTGATAATTATTTATTGACTTGTATTGATGTTTTGAAATCATTACGAAATTGTAAGCTGTGGAGTTTCTTTCGCCATTTCTTCTCCATATCAGCATAATAATAATTATTCGTCCCGAAATGGTGGTAGGGTTTTGACGATTTAAAAGTACTTAGCAAAGTCCATTTAAATAAAGAGCTTTTTCATTTTCATTTTTCATTTTCACTTGACTTTATCGGAAGGCGAAGTGGCGGAAATGTACACAGGGCATACACTTATCACAAGTTAAACGCCGGCTTGGCCTATCTCCTTGTATTATTAAATCTGTGGTACCTACCTGTCATTGAAACATAATAAGTTGATAAGGAGAATATTGTAACAGATATCTGACGATATATTTACTAAATATTAATTAATAGTAAATCTTGTCTTCTGTAACCGTATACTTTATTCCTAAGAAACACAACACTTACACCCATAGTATTCACAAACATTACTATGAGATTTCTCGACACTTGGATAAGAAACGAACCAATCACAGAGCTCTATTCAACGCAATGGCCTTGAATAGTGCTCTGTGATTGGTTCGTTTCTTATCCAAGTGTCGAGAAATCTCATAGTAATGTTTGTGAATACGGGTGTATGTCCTGAACCTTGTAAACATAAAAACATGTTCTAACCTGCAAGAGAGCCCTGTACAGCAGACTCTTCGCAGGCAATTGTTTGAGATGCACAACTCTGTCTAAAGAATGTGCGGCTAACATACGGGCGTTCCGGCCTAAGTTATATCCTGTGAAAAGAAAAAAATATAACATTCTTCTTACATCAAAACCGTATTTCAATTTTAGAACATCGTTATGCACTTCTCATTATAATTTTTCAAGATTGTATATAACAATGCGCCTCATGAGAAGGCTCAAGGTCATTCATAGGGCAATGGAGAAGGCTATGATCTGAATTTCTCTGCGTGGTCATATCAAAAGTACTTAGATCCACAGGAGAACTATATGGACACCGTAGCCCACAGAAATGCGAACCTTAAGTGGCAGTGGGCAGGGCACATTGTTGCGAGGACTGACGGCCGTACCGAGAGACGCAGCGTTGGTAAGGGGGACCCACGATCTAAGGTCGCGGGAGATTCTTGGGAACTTATGTCCAACATTAGATGTCTCATGACTGAAATGATGATGATGGATATAATAATAGGTATTGGAACTTGAAAAAAAAATAGTACATAAAATCAATGTTGTTACGAGACTGTGTCAAGTGCTGAGAGAGATTCATATAGGAGTTTCTCCCTAATTCTTGTTCTAAAAACACATGTCGAGAGACTCCTTTTTAACCAAATCTACCGTACAATTTTTTGTAACTGTAATTAAATTTTCGCTTGACATTGGCAAAATGCGTAATATTTAAGATTTGTGAATGCCATTAATTAGAAATAGAGTGGAATAGAGATTCATATAAACTAAGTTATAGCCAGGGCGCTTCGCTCCAACTCCTTTATGTCACGGCGCAACTGAACAGAGGTTTGAGCCTTTAGAGACACACTCAGCTCTGCAACTTCCTTTTATACCAACCCTACCTCTGCAGAAGTCAAGAGACTCTGGACGACAGTAACACTCCCTCGCGGAAGAAATTTGTCGACTAGAATACCTATTACCTGTTCGGTCAACAGGCTAGAGGACCCACCAAGATGTAAACCTATTTAAAGCCAGAATGAGCGACTAAAACCCCTTAATGAAAATGAAAATGCTCTTTATTTAAATGGACTTTAATAATAATATTAATTTATTTCAGACCATGTCCATTGCTTAATATACTACTAATATACTTAATATACATACTTTGCTAAGTACTTTTAGGTCGTCGAAACTAACCACCGATTGGTTGCCCATTTAGTATTTTTAGTCGCTCATCCTGAAATTTTTAGCTCGGTTTATTATTTTTAGTTGCCCATTTAAATATGACAAGTTAAAATAACCAACACTGTATAAACGATATAGAATTTATGGTCTGACTTTATACAATCGTGATTTATAGGATCCAACTACCAACTATTGCACACTAGTCTGACTTACCTCTTAAGTGCTCCGACATAGGGAATCCTTGTTCCGAATCGTGGCTGCCTCCATAGTCTTTCTGGAACACGTCGAAGATTTCAGCGTCCACGGTTTCAGTGAGGAGATGGTAGCAACAAGGCACATTGAATAATGCCGTTATGGACGGCTGCGAGGTGAAAATGCGGAGAGAATCTGGACCGAGGTTACCGCACGTGTGTAGTCCTAGATTGGGGAAGCACAAGCGTTAGGTTTAAAACTTGTAGGTTTATGACAGGAAAATCATACAAATAGATTTTTTTATGCTACTAGACGCTTGCACACTGACGGGACATCGGAAGCAATTAAAATGTATGAAATTCGGTATGTATCCACGTTTCACATTGCCCGGCCCGATATGGGATATCAGACTGTCAAACATACATTTGTCTTGACATTAAATTTCCGATACCGATATCTGATCAGACAATGTGGAACCGCTCTAAGTGTAAAAGCAAAGGGATCGCCACAGTACCTTAAGTATTCTAACATATAACAAAATTGCAGCACACAGCAAATAAAGTGTCAAAGAGATCTCAATAGAAAAAAGCTACCATTTTGTTCTTTGTTAGACAATTTAAATAATGAATTGTGTTTTTCGTACAGATAATCTAGATAAAAATAAAGGAATACTGCCTGTTATACTCCCTGATAAAATAGCTTTCACTTGGTAAAATAATTTATAAAATAGGTTTAATGGTTTGGGCGTGAAGGCGAACAAACAAAGTAGGTCACTTTCGCATTTATAATATTGGTAACGATGAATTAAATGAAATAATACAAAATATTGTATACTAAAAAGATGTAAAAACCTAAAAGCTCAACATGAAAATTTTACAAGAATATTCAATATTTTCAGTTGTTGGAATATTTTGCAAGCACGACTTTGATATAACGTATTTATATCAGCTTAGCTTGAAGCACGTATCTACAATAAAAACTGTTCAGCGGTGAAAAACTTAAGGGAGAAACCAGGGAGACGAAGCGGTTGCTCTTTTGAAGTAAAATATGAATATCTATTTCGTCTGTATCAAAATGGCGTAATCATATTGTCAGGGGATGCTAAAAACAAAAATAAGATATATCTTTCAACTCCAAAGAAATTTAAAGATAATGATATAATAAAGCTCAAACAGAGGAGAATAAGCAATCCCAATGAGGTTTGTTGTCTGGCAGGCGACTGGCTGTAAAAATCTAAATGCCAAATCCTAAAGCACGACATGGGGGGTGCTGGGCGGGAAACCATGGCGTCTGGACGTCGATCTTAATTTCGATAATTCAAAATTGCTTCGGAGAGGATTTTTTGCAGTGAAAGTGGTGTCGTTTCGTTGCATATGCATCCGTGTTGACGCACAGTTATGAGGAATCATTGAATAAAGGTTATGTGGTGTGACTGCCATGAATTTCTTTCCACGCACTCCCTAGATGCATTCAAATCTGTGACGCCCATATTTTAATGCAAACATCATAAAAAAAGACATTACCTAATGAAGAGTTTTTTTTTCCTAACTTGAGATTGGCAAAAATAGTTGTTACAAGACATACTGCACCGACCTCAAATAATCAGGAGCAGGGTAGAAGGAGAGTAAGCAATATTGGATCAGCCTCCAAATTGAATCATCTTTTGCATTCTTAACCAAACTCTTTAGAGCTACGATTTACAGAGCCACTAACAGAAATATTTTATTACTAGATAGATACTAAGTTCTAAAATTACAAAGGTTACAGTAAACATTTTCTATCCACATGGATAGGATTTGCATATGGCGATGAAATGTCAATACGAATAGACAACTCATCAAACTTTTAGTTTATAATACCATACAGGTATTATCAAACTTCATAAATAACTGTCGTTGGGGAAATATATCGGGCATAACATGATTAGTTCGGAACAAAAAATGTTTATTTCATACCTACTTTTTAAACCCGAGGTTGTTAGACGAATTTATAACGAATCATTTTCAGGGCCGATGGAGAATTTTTAATCAATGTTATTTTTAAATTACATTTAATGTCGTCATACACTACCACGGCATACTTCGTTTTCAGTTTAGTCAACAAAATAAAGGGTTTTCCTTATAATTTGCCAGCTAAATTCGAAATGAGATGTGAGGTGAGAAGAGAGATCTTTACAGAATCGCACGGCTGTCCTAAGAGTCCCATAAAGAGCTTCCACATTACCCCATCAGATAACGAAAGCCGATAAGATATCCCGAGATTACTGTATCTGCTTAAAATATATGACAAATGGCTGGTCGAATATCCGATATCGGACTGGACATTGTGAAAATCATACATTCTACTTGCCTCCATAAATTATGTTGTATCGACTTCCGGTACCGATATCGGATCTGATAATGCGGAAACGATCTTAATTCTTCGCTATTTAACCACTGCAGACCTACATACCTGTGAGTAGGAGCCTCGTATTCTCGTCGGAATGTTCTGGGAATTTCTCTTTCACTATAGCAGACAGGTCGGTGTTTTTCGTGACGAAGGCGCTTGCAAAGCGGTGTAGAGTTTTGTTGATGCTGCCACCTACACGCTCTTCGCTGCCATTTTCAACCTTCTTGGCTATGGCATGCCATTGTTTCTGTATTTAAAAAAGTAAATACCTAAATTTAGAGATATGACCGTTTGATGCTGGCAGAGTAGAATAGCATCACCCCATATCTTCCAATGGGTGTCGTAGAAGGCGAATAATGGACCAGCAAAAGGGGTATTGATCACCTTGTACTCCGTCCACCAATCCGCATTAGGCAAGCGTGGTGGATACTGCCTTCGTTGAAAAGGACAGCCCATATGTCGCAGCAGTGGATAGAATTATAAAGGACTAGCTGTGCCCGCGCGACTTCGTCCGCGTGGATTTCCCGTTTTTGCAACATTTTTCATTGATGCTCAACTCCTATTAGTGGTAGAGTGATGTTATGGAGGTATATAGGCCTATATCACGGTTTCCTAAACTGTGCGTCGCGACGCCTTGGGGTGTCGCGGATCTACGTCATTACTATTGCGGTTGTCAGTGAGTGTTTTCCTCGCTTGTGGCAGATGGCGCGGTCACTGGTACACAGCTGATCGTTAAAAAAACTGTTTTCTCGCGGTCGCAGATATGTGACTGATGTGGTGCAGAACTTTTTGAGTTTTTGAAGCGTACACAAACCAACATAACATTTTTATAATAGGTTGGGGAAAAAGTTTCTTCGCGTTTTTCAAGAAAATTCAAAACATTTTTTAATATAGTTTATTTACATTTAACTAAAGTATGTAGGTACCATTTTGTTCGATAACTTTTTGCCATCTTGTAGGTAGGGACATGATCCCATTGCTATAGAAATTTTGGGACTTCTGGTCAAAATACCGCGACAAGTGGTTTTGGCAGTCCTCTCGGGATGTTAACCTGACACTGCCTAAAGAATTCTGAAGAGACCGAAACAGGTGGAAATCTGAAGGTGCAAGGTCAGGACTATACGGCGGATGCATTAACACCTCCCAGCCAAACTCTCTTAATTTTTGCTGAGTGGCTAAAGATGTGTGAGGTCTAGCGTTATCATGATGAAAAACCACACCCCTTCTGTTGATTAATTCCGGCCGCTTTCTCTCAACTTCTTGCTTTAATCTCATCAGTTGTTCGCAGTAGAGTTCAGAATCG
The DNA here is from genome assembly GCA_955850985.1 of Elophila nymphaeata. Classification (NCBI taxonomy): domain Eukaryota; kingdom Metazoa; phylum Arthropoda; class Insecta; order Lepidoptera; family Crambidae; genus Elophila; species Elophila nymphaeata. The sequence goes on along the minus strand of OY039080.1, from coordinate 8,605,723 downwards.
ATGGTCCTGCCTGGTGGTAACAGCTCATAATGAATAATGCCCTTCCAATCCCACCACACACACAGCATCACCTTGTTGCGAGTTAACCCGGGTTGAGCCACAGTCTGTGAAGCCTGACCGGCCTTTGACCACGACCTTTTTCGCACGTTCTTGTCGTACGTGATCCACTTTTCATCACCAGTTATCAGCTTCTTCAAAAATGGTTCGGTTTCATTACGTCGTAATAAAGAATCACCAATGAGTACACGGTTCATTAGGTTTCTTTCAGTGAGCTCGTGAGGTACCCAAATGTCGAGCTTTTTTGTGTACCCAGTTTTTTTCAAATGCGCCAAAACTGTTTTGTGGTCAATTCTCAGTTTTTCAGCTACGTCGTAACTACTGACATGCCGATCTTGCTCCACTTTTTCAAAAATGGCATCCATTTTATCTGTAATAGGGCGACCAGAGCGACGTGCATCTTTGACATCAAAATTTCCGGATTGAAAACGCTTAAACCAAATTTGTGCTACTCTCACAGACACTGCACTAGGTCCATAAACATCGCAAATTATTTTCGCGGCTTGCGTTGCATTTTTACCTTTTTTGTAGTAAAATTTTAAAATGTATCGAATTTCTTCATTAGATTCACTCATCTTGGCGGTACGAAAAACAAATGAAAATCACACATTTTCCTAATTTGAATTTGGAATTATGTTCTTTAAAATTTAAACTTTCAATGATACCAAAACTAGCCAGATACAAATAGTATAGCCAAAGAGATTTTATTACAAGTTTATACATACTATAATGCGAAAAGACTTTTTCCCCAACCTAATATATATAGATGTGATGATGATATTTAGAGATATTCCTCGTTGTATTAATAATCGTGGACATTTTAGTAGGTAGTAGGTGCAGGTAATGTTACAGAAAAGGCCAAGACGTGTCCGATTTTCAATACATAAAAAAGTTACTTATTAAAAACTCAAGTAGATACTAACAAGTATTGAATTTCAAATATAAAAATAAATTAGTCAACGAGTTTCTCCCAAGTTCTTGTTGTAATAACATGTGTTGAGAGACTACATTTTTAACTCAATCTACAATGTATTACTACTAGATACGTTTTCCACTTGAAATTAACAAATGCGTAATGCCGCAAGAGTCATTAATTAAGAAGAACGTTAAGATAAATTAGATTATAAAATATATTAAATAAGAATATTTTTTCATCGCAACATGTTGTAGAAATCATTGGTTTACCTGTATAATTTTAACGCGCTCCATGGCCGTGGAGATGGTTTTCGTGTCACAGTCTATTGTGAGGGAAGGTACTCCGTACCCGAGGGTCAGAGCTACGGGCAGGTGACCCCTCCCTCCGCCGGCCTCTACACAACACGTGGACAAACACGCGCTGTGTAGTGAAGCAACAAGTTTTGACATTGTTTGTACCTGGTAGAATGGAATTAAATAAAATGTATTTTTCTATAATATAGATAGTAACAAATAGGAATGGTATGACACTAAGAGCAAATATACCAATAGAGTCAGTCCAAAATAGTGGGAGTTGAGAAATAATATATCTAGTCTGCTCACACTTATGACGGTAACAACATGAGAGAGTGAACAACATTAGTCATCCACTACTCACTAGCGTACACACTTATTATTGTCATTTGGTCATCTGGTCATCTATTAGATGCAACAATTTTTAAAAGTTTCTGTCGGGTATCGTGTATATTGTAAGGTTCTAGCCGTTCCTCTTTGGTCGTATAATATTGACAGTAGCATTCAATGTCAGATCGTTGAGCTCTCGACGTATTTTATTAAAATTATATAAAATAACGTTAAATTTGGGACACAAGAAAGTGTAATTTATTTTTTAAAAATGGCAATTTTCGTGCTCGGATGCATATCGCATTCATCACGGCGTCCCAAAGAAAATACTGAGGGAAAACATCTTAGTTTTCACAAGTAAGTACTGTTTGATATATTTCAATTGGAATTTCGTGTTTAGGAAGACTAGAATTATTATGTTGGTAAAGATATAGAGCCAATAATCATTTTTACTTGTAAAAAACAAAACTTTTCTTTGTATTTAAATGGTATTAAACTATTGAATATCTTCATAACATGTTATCTTTAAATTTACCAGTGATGGGGGTCTTACAAGATAATGTAAACAACATCAATATTTTAATATTTTTGCTAATGATCCAGAATAATAATTTAAATACGTCAATACAATAAATGACATCAAAATACAATCACAACTTCGAATGGTAGAAATTTTTGATACCAAAATACTAGACAGTAATATTTTATTCCAGTATCGGTATCAGTTGTTTGATGACGGCTTGGTATAATTACTTGTGATGCTCTACATGATCTACCTAATGCCCTTAATATCACTGTTCATTGTTTGACGTAGTTGTGTAGCCATTTAACACACAGTTTTGTTTGAGAATTGGATCTACATTAATAATATAAAGCTAAAGAGTTTGTTTGGTTGAACTCTCTAATCTTAGGAACTACTAGTTCAAATTGGAACAATTATGTTAGATTAGTCCGTTTATCGAGGAAGGCTTTAGGCTATTTTGTAATCGACATTAACCACTAGTCTTTTTATACATATTGAGTATTTTTTTTAAATAGCTACTATTGTACTTATTTTCCAGGAAGAAGCTTATGAATTGAGAGTGAAACTAATCAAACATAACCATCACACGGCCGCCGTATATTTCAAGATATGACCAACCAACCAGCAACCAACTCTCCCCAATGCAAAAGAATCTCAGGAGTTAGCGGCGCGTAAACGTCGCTTAAGTGGACGTCGCTTAAGAGATTACTTAAAATAAATTCTTTAAGACAAAGAACGCGTAGGTTTACTTGTTTTCGTGATACTAAAAACATTATTTTATTAAGACGTTAGCCTTGATATTACAGCCAAAATGTCAAAATGTCTTGGGTAAACTAGCTCCAATTTTTTCCACCGGTAAATTCTTACCACAAGCATTCGTGACAGCGAAAGCTTGTGGCACTGTAGATTTTAGTCACTCAATAACAAGTATTGAGTGACTAAAATCTACAGTGCCACAAACATATCTTGGAAAAAAATTGGAACTCAAGACATTTTGATATTTCGCGCTCAATAAAGCTTTCTTTTTTTGATGATCTAAAAGTAATTCTAAAACTATTATGAAGGATCATAATAGAATATTTTATTGCCATTAGTTATTAGCTTGTTTGACATCTCATAATATAAAAAAAAAATATCTAGGGACACTTAAAACATTTAGAAAGCAATTTTCACTATTGTTCTTTCTAAAAATTACGTATTCTATACCAAATGTCTATCGAGCTTTCATCGACTAATCACATCACTAGCAATTTACAAAAAGTGTACGGTTCGAGAACGCTTATGTTGTCTCTATTGGTATATTTGCTCTTAGGTATGACATAACTAATATATATATATATATATATATATATATATATATATATACTACGAGATGGCAAACAAGCTTGAAGCCCACCTGCCCGGCTAGCATGACCACCGAAACACGATATGATATAGCCATTTATCGCTTTGAACTATCAAAAATCATTGGATATAACCGCCAACTTGTAATTTTATCTAAACTGCGAACATGTATAAGGCTTATACATGTTCGCTCGCAGTATCGATAAAATTTTAAAATTGATCCAATGATTTTTGACCGTTCGAAGGGTTCGAAGCGATAAATACCTATATTATATCGTGTTTCGGTGGTCATGCTAGGCGGGCTGGTGTTAAATGACTACCGTCGCCTATAGACACTTGCAATATTAAGGGCAAATCAATTAACACTGTTGCCGTCCTGGGGACTAAGATGGTATACCTTCCATGCCCAGTAACTACACTGCCTACCTTTCCTTTCAATTCGAAACAGCGAACTGCTTCACGGCAGAAATAAGAAAGGCGGCGGTACCTACCCAGACGACCCTGCATATGGGTTTACCACCTAGTATGGCCTATATTACGCTAGGATTGGCTATGCTTGTCCCGGGAAGTTTTTTTCATACTCATATGATAATAGCTTGAATTTTTGTTTCTAATACTAATTTAAATTGGCATAATTTGTAATGTTTAAAATCTGCTGTTAAATACAATAAATACTATGTATAACATTATCTTATCTATGCATTATGTGACAGTTATCTAATCTGTGCTCCTGTCAAAATATGTAACATCCTCTTTGAATAAAGCCTCGGTACGTAGAACAAGTGTTTTATGAGTTTTCTTTTGCCACCGCGGGATATCCTCGAAATACGCTGTATTTCATCATCTGCACCAAATTAAATAGAAAACAAAATAAAAAAAAAATTACGGGAGTCAAACCTGCGACCTTTCGCTATCAGGGCAAATGCTCTTTCCTCCGAGCTACACAGGACTGATGAATCACGACGAATTTATTCAAGACTTACGTTTCTGATTGCTTCACAAGCTGACGTATGCCCAACAATGTCAAAGATATTACATCTTAAATATCCCGATGAGATATTTTTACAAATACCGCCAATCAGTTGAGTTAGATTTTGCTTTGAAAACATTGAATCTTTGTTTCTAATTTTATTTGGCATGATTTGAAATGTATATCAAATTGAATAGAAAACGTAAGACAAGAAAATAATCCTGTCTAAAGTGAGACGGGACCCAAACCCGCGACCTTCGCGACTGATTAATCACGACGAATTTATTAATGACAGTATGCCTGTATCCTATTCTTTTTTATGTAATGTAAATTAAGTTTGTGGAATATGTATCATGTGGCAGTAGTAAATAAGTTAATAGACAGGATTTTTACTTTCTCGTATACGTAGTGTAGAGGAAGTCTTGTAATCGTCAAAAAATTCGACCTCGAGATTTTGACAGATTTACACGTTTTGGACCTCCCTGAGTCCAAAAATACCGTTCTTGGAATTATGTCTGTGTGTGTGTGTGTATGCGTGTCTGTGTGTGTGTGTGTGTGTGTGTGTGTGTGTGTGTGTGTGTGTGTGTGTGTGTGTGTGCGTGTGTGTGTGTGGGTGTGGGTGTGTGTGTGTGCGTTAGCACGATAACTCGAGTACGCACAACCAAATTTAACATGCATGTATAACTTCAAAATATAAGGTTTCTATCAACTTTTGTGTCGTCGATCACGAAAGTTAAGCAACCAAGTGCGCGGTCGGTACTTGGACGGGTGCCCAAAATTTAACATGCATGTATGACATCAAAATATAAGGTTTCTATCAACTTTTGAGACGTTTCCGGTACACGAGAAAGTCAAGAGTAGACCACTCCCGATTTTTTTTATTGATCAGCAATTTTAACAAATACCTTTTTAACCTAGGTATCACGGATAGTCCACTATGCAGAGCCTGCATGGTGACAGAAAAAAACAGCCGCCCACGTTCTGCTGGAATGCACTGGAGTGGCCTGCTACCGGGCAAAATACCAGGCGATCTCCGGGTAGCCTCCGGGAGGCATTTAGTGACGTTAAGGCGCTTAGTGACTTCCTGGAGGAATGGGATTGCTGGAGTGAACCCTCACACCCTCCGACTCAAAACAGGCGCAACAGTCGTCGATTTGCAGAGAAGAACTATTCTATATTGCATTGAATGAACTCAAGAATAAAAAATTAAAATATTTCGGTTAGTACTTACTTCATAACTCTTTTTACTATTCATAAATTCTGTAACTTTTATTTCTTTTTTTAAGTCGCCACCCCAATCCCGTATATGGTCTTCCAAGTTTTGCTTAGTAATGCAGTATTCATTATTTGCAGACAGACAATTCTGGCGGCAATCATTTATCCATTTATTAATTTCACAATTAGCTGCAAAATAATTTTTTTTATTACTCAAATAAATCAAGTAAACATTATTTAGTAGATACCTATTTAGATAAAGTTAAATGTTTATTTGTTTAAATTGCATAAATATGGAACTGAAATACCATTTCACTCCTATGGTAGAAAAATAAAGTCAAAGAATTTTTTTGTAGTTAAACATAATTATTAAGTATTATATTATTTTTTGTCTTCATGGTGGAGTCAGTATTGCTGTCTACATACGTATGTCGAGTCTTGGTTGTAAGTACATTTAAGTTTATTTATAAAAAAATAAGAAAAAAAAAATAGAAGCGTCGGTGGCGTAGTGCGTAAGAGCGTCGTCTCCCACCCGGGAGGCACTGGTTCGATCCCCGCCACGTACCAATGTGTTTTCAAATTTTGAATTCATATGTACGTTTAATCGACGCTTCTACGGTGAAGGAAAACATCGTGAGGAAACCTGCACACACCTATGAAGAAATTCGTAGGTTGTGTGTGAAGTCGACCAACCCACACTTGGCCAGCGTGGTTGACTAAGGCCTAATCACCCCTTATGTGGGGTAGGCTCGAGCCCCTCGGTGGGGACATTATATGAGCTGTTGATGATGATAAAAAAATATATAAATTCATTACGTATATTAAAAATTGTCCGTTATCTAGTATCCATAACACAAGTCCTTGATTATACTTTATTTGGGCTTGATAAGATAGATAATAGGTGTGAGTGTGGAAATCTATTTATATTATATTTATTTGCATGTTTGTTTGCATTGAATAGGCTCTGGAACTACTGGACTGATGTTGATGAAATTTGGTATGAAAATAGGGAAGTATTAGGGAAAACATCACATCATATCTGAGATTCAAACCCAAATATGGAACAGGGCATGCAAATTTTCAATAATATACTTATTATCTGTACTGTAAATTCTGCTCTCTTAACATCGCATTGTTATACATTTACAATAAATTATTATAACATGTCATACCATCAGGATTCTGACTTTTAGCAGAGACCCAGAACAATTCAACCGCATAATCAAGTTCATAGCTTTCCAAGATCTTTCTCAAACTGTTTGGAACTAGTCTCTCCCAGTGGTTTAGGGTTAAAAATTCCACCATATGGCAATTAGCCAGGGGCAAAATGGGACTTAGGAAGGCAATTATTGAATTTAACTGTGAATGGATTTTGCTGACTGTAGCCTCCATTTTGTTGTTATTCTGAAACACAAAAGTGTTATATTAGTAAAAAAAGTATTGATGCTTCCACTTTCACCCATAATGTATTAATAGAATTTAACAATCATAAGTAGAGAGAACAAAAGAGAATATTGATACTAGTATGTTTTATTGCGAAATAATAATATTAGCACAATTATTGGTTATTGTGGTGTGAAGGGGGTGCAGGACTTAGGTTAGGTTAGATATGATTAGAGATACGCAAGCTGAGCAAGCATAGGGAGTGTGCCGGCGAAGCGCCTTTTTTAACATTTTTTTTTTGTTTTTTTCGTTACAAAAAGTCCCAGTTCCATCCATAAACTACATTGAGAACCTAACCTAAGTCCTGCACCCCCTTTGCGACACCTGGACCTAATTATTACTGTCTCTTATAGTTTTTTTTAGTGTGATTATCTCAGATGTTTTTGCCATAACATTGCTCATAAAATCTATCTATTTTTCTTCGGTCATCCTCTCCCTCTATATGGATCCTCATTGATTTGCATCGCTTTCTTTATCACATGTTTATCATCTCTTCACAATAAAACTAAGAATATATTTACCATACAATCTAAAAAGAGACATCTGCATCATAAGGGTTGTTAGAAGGAATCTTTAACAGTGCACATGCTTTTTTATATTGGGCTCGAATCACTTCAACCATGCTCAGAATGTCATGCTCCTCTGAATTGGTACGTGGAAATGTATTTATCAAAGTTTTCACCCTTTCCAGTTGCTTTATAATTTTATCTGAATATTTAGATTCAGATTGGTGTTCATTTAAATTAATATGGTGAGTTACTATACCCAAGTAGTAACCTGAAACATAATAAAAGTCAATATTAAAATAATAGCACCTGGCCTGGCCAACAATCATAGTCTCATTTCTTAGCCATAATCAGTAAGTATAAAATAAACACAATGAAATAAAAGGGATTAAAAAAAATTGTATAAGTAGTTAAAAATGCAATCATTGACATGAATTTGTTTATAATTTTATTTGAAATGTTTGAAAATTGTACCAAATTAAATATAAATTGAAAAACAAAAATGAAAACCTGTCATGATCAAGAGTGGAGATAGGATGTAATCATTAAATAAAATAAAAAAAGAATACAAACAAAATTACCTAGTTCTCGTCCAAGCTCAGCACCTCTATGGTAGCCGAGATGGTAGCCTTCAGGGTTACCAGATTCTTTGCCAACTTTTAAGCCTTCTTCATAACTAGTTTTGTGAGTGTTTTCTTCTCTTAGAAAAATGTTTTCGAGGACATCATTAAAGTCTTGTTCTTCTGGTTCTTCAGCCATTTACTTGTAATAATAAATGCAAAATTTTGTGATATTGGTGCCAAGTGCCAACAAAATAGCGGCGATTGCAACTTTAAACTTCAGTCTAGCACAACACAACACCTTTAGAATATAAGATCAATTAATATGTTATTAAATATTTACGAAGTCGATGAAAGCTTTATTTTTTTACGTAAAAACATAATAAAAGAGAGAAGTGACGTACAAAACTTCATTCTCAAACTTCAATCAGCTGATATCTGTCAAGAAATTCCGAATGTTCCCCGCGGTCCGATATGCGCAAACATTACGAACGTTACCAACAGTGCAAACACCTTGGACCGAATTGAATACGGTGCTATGTGCACTATTTTCGTGCAATCAATTTGATCAACGCTATGCGTATAAATTTCAAATCTTAGAACCCCGCGGTCAAAATTGCGCATTTGTGCGCTATCGGCACCAATAGCACGCACACGGAGTGAATCAAATTGAACGTATTCGTACCAACGAAAATATGTGATGTCATGAGTGACGTCACTAAGCAGTGCTAACGGTGCACACGAAAAAGAGGTAGTGCAGTGTGTGCGCAAATGACAAACTCGAATTTGACGTTTAAGTGTGAGAATTATTAGAGCAAACATTTGAGTTTTGAATTAATAAGGACTCGTTATAGCTACTTTAATTACTACAATAATTTTATTTTACTCTATTAATAATCCTAGAGTGCTATTTTAAAGTTTAAATGGTTTTTACATAACCTCTTCTTAGATGTTTGACATTTACACACAAAGCGTGGATCAAAATGATTGCACGCAAATAGTGCATATAGCACCGTATTCAATTCGATCCAAGGCGTTTGCACTGTTGGTAACGTTCGTAGTGTTTGCGCATTTCGGACCGCAGTGGAAGAAGCAAGAAGTTATGTAAAAACTATTTAAACACTAAAATAACACTCTAGAATTATTATTAGAGTAAAAGAAAATTATTGTAGTAAATAAAGTAGCGTTTAAAGCTACAGCCCATTATTCGAGCTCGCCGCATGTCGCTTGACGAAATACAAATACAAACAAAATGTGTGTATGTGCTACAACATACTTTTATTCATTCGAAACCCTGTACCAAACCTGCCCGGCTAGCATGACCACCGAAACGCGTTATGATATAGCCATTTATAAAATTATTGGATATAACTGCAATCTTGAAAATTTATCGAAACTGAGAACATGTATAAGCCTTATAAATGTTCGGAGTTTCGATAAAATTTCAAGTTTTACACGATATGATATAGCCATTTACTATATCATATCGTGTTTCGGTGGTCATGCTAGGCGGGCTGTACCCACAGAGAAGGTAATCACTACGTTTTATATAAAACGAGTGGAAATAACGGCGGTGCTAGCGCGATGGAGCAGACAACAACACTATAATTTATTATTCGTTCACCGCGGTCCAAATTGCGCTTATGAGCACCGATTGCGCGCACTCGGAGTGAATCAAATTGAACGTATTCGCACCAACAAAAATAATGTGACGTCATGAGTGACGTCATTAAGCCGTGCTAACGGTGCACACGAAAAAGAGGTAGGTAGGTAGTGCAGTGCGCAAATGTCAAACTTGTTGACGTTTAAGTTTGTGAATTATTAAAGCAAACATTTGAGTTTTGAATTATTAAAGATCTTTCTACCTACTTTATTTACCTACTACAATCTTTTACTCTATTAATAATCCTAGAGCGCTATTTTAGTGTTTAAATAGTTTTTACATAACCTCTTCTTGGATTTTGACATTGACACACAAAGCGTGGATCAAATTGATTGCACGCAAATAGTGCGCATAGCACCGTAGTCAATTCGGTCCAAGGCGTTTGCACTGTTGGTAACGTTCGTAGTGTTTGCGTATATCAGGATTTTTTGTCTAATGCTGGGGCCGCACCTGCGCCTATCGTCACGAAGCTTCGTGCTAGGACACGATACGCGCAGATGTGACCGGCCGTTATCGGCTATCGTTGCGAATATTCGGGTTGCTTGTGCGTTATCGGCCGGGAGGCGGTACTTCAGGGTTTTAGCGCGCTAACCTATCGCGCTGCGTGGTCAGACATGCGTTGCTCATTTCGGAGGTTGTTCTCTATTAGTTCAGACGCGTATGGGTGACTAAGTATACGATACGGCTTAGTTCTTTTTTTTATTAAATGCATTACGTAATTATTAGCACACAATTTAAAAGTAAAGAAAGTGATTATCCATAGTTAAACGCAAAGAGGATAATAATACTACGCAATTTACACGTCTGGAAATGATTTCGGCCATCTTGGATTATTGCACGATAGTTCGTGCAAATAAAGAAATGCCACATGCTTTATCACGATAACTTTGCTAGGGCCGCACTTGCGTGTATCGTACGAAGCATCGCCACGCATTACTTCGAGACGATAGGCGCAGGTGCGGCCAAAGCATAAGCGTATATCGGACCGCAGGGTGTCAAGCAAGTGTCAACGTCAAGACTCATAGCTCAATCAGAATGTAAATACTTTAATATTCAACGTCTGCTTTTAATTAGTTTAAGTAAAGAAATACTTAAGCCTGATGATTATTTTCCGAAAGATATTCAACATTTTCTGATGTATCCGCAATTATACAAAATTATTTATGACTTTTACATTAATACGTTTGGGCCTCTTTAATATGTATATCAATTTAAATTTCTTTATTCTGTTTTGTATATGTTTAAAATATTTATCTGTCTTAAATATTTTGTTTGTAAAATTGTTGTCTACTTTTCATTCACTTTGTATTCTTGGATTTATTGTTAAATTGTTACGTGTTAAGCTGATGGCCTCGTCGCCAATGTTATTAAAAAAAAAAAAAAAAAAAAAAAAATCATAGCTCAATCACTCTCTCATTCATTTTCGTTCATTCGTGTTGTGATGCGCTATAGGTACGAATACTATTAAAAAATTTTTAGTGAAAGAACTCAACTCTAAAACTGATATCTTTAAAATTATTTTTGTCTAAATTAGTACATTACAAAAATGTCTGCCGAGATTAGTTTAAGTGAGCTGAAGAAGCACAATAACAGTAAAAGTTTGTGGATGGTCATACATGATCAGGTTTACGACGTAACAAAGTTCTTGGAAGAGGTAAATATCAGATTTATTACTTTACTATTGCAACAAACTTATTCATTTTAAATATTTAATGCTAGCGAGAATATAATTTTGGCAATTCATATCATTTCTTATAGATAACTATGCCAAATAAGTACATACTTTGATCATAATGTATATCTAACTATTCATACAAAATACTGGTGCTTACTTACTTGTATGCACTGACGAAGCGGTATCTTAAAAGGCTTGTGCACTCAATGTGTAGGTACATCCATGTATTGTGTACCTCTTCATTGCTATTGACTATTCTGGTTAAATTTAGTCCTGCCTCCTATAAAAGTTTGAGACAAGGCATGAATGTGTAAATATTAACTACCTAATAAAAAATGTTTTTTCTTAGCATCCAGGAGGTGAAGAAGTTTTATTAGAGTATGCTGGAAAAGATGGCACAGCAGCATTTGAAGATGTGGGACATAGCGAAGATGCAAGGTATTTACATCTCATTATACAAAAAGGTATAATGTACCTGGACTGCAGAAATGGTTTAAGAGTGGAATATCTGTCCTGTTTATTGGTATTTGTTTTTTGGATTACTGTAGGATGTAGGTAGTAATGCGTACGCTTAATGCGATGCGACACCATTAATTAAGAATAGTATAGTATAGGTACCTAAAAAGTTTCTAAGTAGTTAGCAATGTGATGCCGGAAGAGTAGCCGCATATCTTCCAATGGATGTCATTAATTAGATAATTATAATATTTATGTGTATGTTAGTCTTTAAGGTATATATAGTAATATGGGCCTAATGTTTTATATTTTACACATTTTGTTGCCTGAAATAAAGAATTATTATTATAATTATTATTATTATTATAGAAGAGGTCTAATGGATCAGCGAAAGGGTATTGATCACCTTATACTCCATCAACCAAATTGCAATGGGCAAGTGTGGTAGACTAGGTACTGCCTAAACCTCCTTCGTTGACAAGAAGAGTCCTGGTGTCCCAGCAGTGGGTTGACTTATAAAGGCTGTTATATTTCTAAGTAGTTCTCTTTTAATTCTTACTAAGGTATTTTATCCTTAAAATTTCTTCTCTTAGTCAATGGCTTCACCGTAATAATTACTCATGTAGCTAATATCATATTTCGGATCTATATTTCTTTAAACCGAGCTTAAGCCTTAAGCTTAGGCTTAAGCCTAAAATATTATTTACTTCAGGGGTCATGGTTTCATATTAATGCTAAGGCAATTAAACCACGGTTGTGAAGTCTTCAAAAATGGGAAACCATTGGACTGGTTGGGTGGATCCAATTTCAACCATCGACATAAAAATGTCGCATTTAATAAGCAGGGGGCAATACACTACATACAACTGGGCGATATAATCGTATGTACACAATCACGTTCATAATATCAAAAGGGATTGAATAGTGCCTTATTCAGTTACAATAACTCTAAATTGTATTTGTACCTACTGCACAATCATGTTCTATCCTGTTTCACTTATTTACTGCCATAGTAGTGTTATAAACACATTTTTCTTTGTTGCAGAGAGTTATTAAAAAAATATAAAATAGGCACACTACCTCCAGGAGAGAAAACAAAGCCTGCTACAAAATCATGGTATGTATTTTTTATCCATTATGCTATCTTGTTTGCATAAGGCATAATATTTTTTTAATTTTATTTACTTGCAGCTTAAAGAAATGCAAATCAACTAGTGCATTCAGGTTTTATTAACTTCTGTTATCGGTTGTTAGGCACTCATTTAGTTCATTCTTAGCTTTATACGTTTTTGATAACATAATGTTTCTGTAGTTTTTTATTATTAACTAGAAGTAAACAGTAATAAGAATTTACTTATAATAGGTAGGGGAAAAAGTTTCTTCGCATTTTTTAAGAAAATTCAAATCATTTTTTAATATAGTTTATTTATATTTAACTAAAGTATGTAGGTACCATTTTGTTCGATAACTTTTTGCCGTCTTGTAGGTAGGGACAAGATCCCAATGCTATAGAAATTTTGGGACTTCTGGTCAAAATACCACGACAAGTGGTTTTGGCAGTCCTCTCGTGATGTTAACCTGACACTGCCTAAAGAATACTGAAGAGACCGAAACAGGTGGAAATCTGAAGGTGCAAGGTCAGGACTATACGGCGGATGCATTAACACCTCCCAGCCAAACTCTCTTAATTTTTGCTGAGTGGCTAAAGATGTGTGAGGTCTAGCGTTATCATGATAAAAACCACGCCCCTTCTGTTGATTAATTCCGGCCGCTTTCTCTCAACTTCTTGCTTGAATCTCATCAGTTGTTCGCAGTAGAGTTCAGAATCGATGTTCCTGCCTGGTGGTAACAGCTCATAATGAATAATGCCCTTCCAATCTCACCACACACACAGCATCACCTTGTTGCGAGTTAACCCGGGTTTCGCCACAATCTGTGAAGCCTGACCGGCCTTTGACCACGACCTTTTTCGCACGTTCTTGTCGTACGTGATCCACTTTTCATCACCAGTTATCAGCTTCTTCGAAAATGGTTCGGTTTCATTACGTCGTAATAAAGAATCACAAATGAGTACACGGTTCATTAGGTTTCTTTCAGTGAGCTCGTGAGGTACCCAAAGGTCGAGCTTTTTGTGTACTCAGTTTTTTTCAAATGCGCCGAAACTGTTTTGTGTTCAATTCCCAGTTCTTCAGCTACGTCGTAACTACTGACATGCCGATCTTGCTCCACTTTTTCAAAAATGGCATCCATTTTATCTGTAATAGGGCGACCAGAGCGACGTGCATCTTTGACATCAAAATTTCCGGATTGAAAACGCTTAAACCAAATTTGTGCTACTCTCACAGACACTGCACTAGGTCCATAAACATCGGAAATTTTTTTCGCGGCTTGCGTTGCATTTTTACCTTTTTTGTAGTAAAATTTTAAAATGTATCGAATTTCTTCATTAGATTCACTCATCTTGGCGGTACGAAAAACAAATGAAAATCACACATTTTCCTAATTTGAATTATGAAATTATGTTCTTTAAAATTTAAACTTTCAATGATACCAAAACCAGCCAGATACAAATAGTATAGCCAAAGAGATTTTATTACAAGTTTATACATATTATAATGCTAAAAGACTTTTTCCCCAACCTAATACTTTAAATTGTAGTGTAGGTGTTATGACTACCCCTATACTCATTCACAAATTATTGGTCACATCTACCATCGTTTTTTTTAAATAGAAATAGCAACATTGTATTTATAATTAAATTAGAAACACAGATAATACTTATAATACATAATACTATACTTAGAAAAATATTTATTGACTATTATGTTGATTATAGTTCTTATATACTATAATAGTTCTTAGAATAAGCGTCTGTGGCGTAGTGTGCCACGTACCAATGTGTTTTCAAATTTTGAATTCATATGTACGTTTAATCGACGCTTTTACGGTGAAGGAAAACATCGTGAGGAAACGAAAACATCGGAGGTGTTACGACCATAAAAGGTCAGTTGTGTTATTCTACGTAAAACACCCGCTTTGCATAACATTTTCTTTTAAAATGAACAAGTCGCATGCGATTTTTGTCGTCCGGTGTAAATTAGGTGGCGATTCGATTTTGACAAGCGATGCGCCTGGCTGGTGTCATGCCGCACGACAAAAGCGCCCCGTGTAATCGTGTAAACCCCCCATAAATTGTATAATTGGGGTATTTAGCTGTTCTCATGTGTGAGGTGAAAAGCATAATTTCGCCTCGTACACGTAGGTTGTATTTTAAATAGGTACAAACATGACGAACTAAAATTTATATGCGGAAAGCTCAGACCAATATGGTCTGAGGCGGAAAGTTGAATTGGCGGGTTTTCTCATACTTTATACAAAATAGCTATTTAGTTATATAAAATGTGATACTGATATAATGTAATTAATTAATGGACTTGCGGTATATTTATATCGCCGCAGACTTTGTACAGTTTTATCGAACGTCTTTATGACAAATCATTGCAGATTATCTCGTTTGCACGGTTAACAGTCTGCAACTTTACTGATAAATCGTTATCGTGACTACTTTACTCTTGTTACGTTACAAAATAAAGGGAGCACAGAATGTAAGCTTGCATTACACGCTCGGACAAAACATAAAGACTACTCTCACACACACATGTAAGATCAGAACATCTAAAAATAATTGGAAGGTTTGTGCCGCATGTTGCAGATGTTCGCGGTATTGTTAATTTTGAGATGGTTAAAAATATGAACTTCAGAGTTTTGACAACCATAGCAGAGCCGAGCGAAAATTTGTTTAGTAAAATTTCAACCTTAATCCAAAGTTAGCTTAAAGACTAAAATTACAGTTTCTGGTAACCTGATGCCTCACACCAAAAAAAGTAGAGGCGCATAAAATCAACAGCTGATATAATGCCCCCACCGAGGGGCTCGAGCTTACCCCGCATTGGGGGCGAATAGGCCTTAGTCAAACCACGCTGGCCGCAAGTGCGGGTTGGTCGACTGCACACACAACCAAAGAATTTCTTCATAGGTGTGCGCAGGATTCCTCACGATGTTTTCCTTCACCGTAAAAGCGTCAATTGAACGTACATATGAATTCAAAATTTAAAAACACATTGGTACGTGGCGGGGTTCGAACCGGTGCCTCCCGGGTGGGAGACAACGTCCTTACGCACTACGCCACCGACGCTTCGCGTAGCGCTGCTAAGAAAAAATTGAGGCCGGTAAAATAAAACTACACGTCGCCCTTCGCCCGTATACATACACAGTTACACGCACACACATGTCGTTACGCCTTGCCTTATACTAAAAAAAAAATGGCTCACGCACTACTTACCTAGATATAAAACTGGCCTCAGTTTTTTCTTCGCGGCGCTCCGTCTCTACTTTTTTATTTGAGCCTTATGCGCATATACTGGGTGTAAAAGACATGAACAGTCAAACGAGAACCATGTATTCTATACATCAAAATAAGACATATTTCAAAAAAAAAAATTGCTGGGAAATGATTTTTATTTTTTGGTGTTAAAAAAAATGTAAATTGTACCGCGCAATGTAAAGGGCTCAACTCGCACCCAATTCGCAAAACCGCGATAATTTTGACAGACGGCGACCCCGTTCGTTAGTGTCCGTGCGCATCGAGTGAGCTACATTGAACGCTAATGTTTTGAAGCCATTTTTTGCTATCAAATACTAAAAAAAATGATAATGTTTCTTTAGACAATAATTAAGAAATAACGTATAGAATACGTTTTCATAAAAAAATGAAAAAAAAAAAAAATGACTTTGACCTTCAATAAAATTGTAACTATCAATTTCCCAGGTATAGTCTAAAGGAAAAAAAATGTTATGATGGTGAGCAGAATACATGGTTCTCGTTTGACTGTTCATGTCTTTTACACCCTTTATATCATCATTCCAAGGCATAACACGAGCAGTCCAAGCAAACTCTTTTTCAGGGTGTGCGTAACTTAATTGAACATATTTTATTTCACAAAGATATTTCGGGGTTAGCTACAAATATGTGTCATTTTAGAATCTGTAGTCATGCACGACTAAAATCACTACTTATTGCTAATATATTTCTTTATCGATTCAGTCACAAAGTCTATTTGTAGAATGATGTTGTGTCGAAGTAGGTAATATGTTTAGTAACATTAGTATAATATATTGCAGGTGTAGGTTCTATCATTTCATTCACTAAGGGACTTGATATAGAAAGCGCGAGACGCGCGGCCAGTGCGCTGTGAAGATAAAATGTATGGTGTCTAAGGCATCTGCTTCGAATCTAGCGGGTAGCGGGGCGGCGGCGGCGGCGGCAGTGCGCCTGCAAAGCTTCCTCCGCTCTGCCGATGTTTTTGTATAGGCTCTAGTTTCTGTGTATTGTGAGGTCTAGCTAGTGTAACAAAATAGGTATACTGAGAGGACAGGGCGCACGTACTTTAATTTTAATTTGTACAGCGACCATTTGACATCGACGTTGACATAGAAACGCGCGACTAGGACGCAGCAGCAGCGGCCTAGCCGCGCGAACGGTCGCCGACTCGAAGTCAGCGACGACGGCAGTGGCGCGGGGAGCGAAGCACGAGCGGTGCGCTCCAGTCAAGCGGCGCCCGGGCGTCTGTATTAACCAGGGATGTTACGGAGCTTCGACTCCGGTTCCGTTAAGTCGGAACTTCCGATTATTATTACACCTTCGGTTCCGACTTCGGCTCCGACACTTTTAAATCGGAGGTTTTAATCGGAGGTCGAAGCATAACATAGCGGCGACGGCGGCCTGTGTCGACTGTTATGAACAGTTTTGTTCATTTAATATAATGTGTGTTCTTGTTTATTTGGAAATAATATGGTAAGTTTTTTTCATTGTTTGTGTTTTATTTTATAACTGAAAAATAATTGATTAAAGAATGTTTTATTTGTCTGTAAATAAAAATTCTTTCTCACGCCACCACTTCTGACCCTGCCTCCGACTCCGATTCCGACTCCGATTCCGATTCCGATAAATCAAATTTAAAAACTCCGACTCCGACTTCGGTTCCGATAAAACTACCTCCGTTACATCCCTGGTATTAACGTAGTGTATAATATTACCGTGGTAGTGTTGTGCACTTTATTTATTGCTTTTTATCGACCGATATTTCAAAATGCCCGCTGTAGACGTCGAGGAGTAAATTATATCAATGATTTTTGATAAGATTCAGATACTAATCTCATAGCACAACACTACGCCGCTCTAGCGCGGCACGATCTGCCCGCTGACTTCGAGTCCGCGGCCTACAGGGCGAGCGTCCGGGCGCGTGCCCTGGCTGCTTTGTATATCAAGTCCCTTATGGCGATACCTACATGTACAGTCAACAGCTCATCAGTATACCTATACAAAACTGTCAAATTTCTCCAATCGATTTTGAACCGAAATGTAATTTAAATGTATTTAATGTAAGTTACAAAAAAAAAATACAGTTTGTGGTAACCCGATGTGGTGTTGTTTGTATTAGAAATGTTAATAAAATCTTAGATTAGCTTTTAGATTTATATGAATTCTTTATGATATTACGTGGAAACTTACGCCTTTCTTATTTCTGCCGTGAAGCAGTTCGCTGTGTTTCGGATTGAAGGGAAAGGTAGCCAGTGTAATTACTGGGCATGGAGGGCATATCATCTTAGTCCCCAGGATGGCAAACGCACTTGCGGTGTTAAGTGATTTACACTTAATATTGCAAGTGTCTATGGGCGGCGGTGACCACTTAACATCAGGTGGGCCGCAAGCTTGTTTGCCATCTCGTAACATAAAAAAAAAGTCTATGCTATGTAAACATAATATAAATAATGTGCTGTTAGTTTCCCTAATAAATAAATAAATCTGATTTACAGTCAAGACAAATCAGGATCATGTCCAAGTTGTATAAGTGACAGGTTATTATTATTTTTTAATTATTCATTTAATACAAATTCCTTGTTACAATAATTAAAGATTTATAAAATATATTTAACAGTTCACGAACAACTAAACCCGAATCTAAGACATGGCGTACTTTCGATGGAACACCGTCCAGGTTGTAGAAGTTTTTGATTTTTTTTTTCAATTTATTTTTTGTTGTTGATAAAATTAGCTAATTATTTTTATTTTAATAGAATTCCTAAACCAAAATCGGAATACAAAAAGCCAATAACACCTAGGACGGAGAGGAGAGTAGACGCTATTGTTGTTCCACGCGAAAGGTTTATATGTTTTTATGATTTTTTAAAGTCTACTTTATAGTTAAAGTAGTAGAACTGTAATTCAAATAAATTGTTTAACGTCAGATTTCGACCGAAGCGGAGATGGTTGAAGAAAGGAGCGAACATTTTCCTATCCCGGTCCTATTTATTCAACTTCGATGCAATGTCACCATACTGTGTGATACTGCATAGCATAGTGTTATCATAGTATAAGTAAACAAGTACGCCGATTGAGACCCCGCACGAGCGATAATAGCCTACTCGTAGAGGATGATATAGGGCTGTCGTCATAAAATATGCCAGGCCAGTTTCGATACCTATAATAAGCCAAGTGTGTTAAGAATTGACACTTATGTATTTACATTGACGCAGCGCTTAGCAAATTGGCGACGCGCGCGCCATTCGGTCGGCTGAGTTGAATGGGCCTGTTCGTTTGAATAATTATTTCTGTGGGTTACACTGAGCGCTGTTTTAAAGTCATTTTTTGTTATGAAATAAGTAATTAAAATTTTGAGAATGTTACTTTGCGCGAAAATTAAGAAAATGTTAAGAAATAAAAATAACGCTGACAATTTTACTAACTTTGACCTAACTTCAAACTATTAATTTTCCAGGTATAGTCTAGAAGGAAATAATGGTCCTAATGATGAGCATAATATGTAGTTCTCGGCTTTGTCATATGTCTTTTTATACCCGTGGGCATCGTTATTTCCGCGTCATTTCGAATAAGTGTTTCTTATTGGTCGTTTTAGGACACATCTCTCTGCCAATCTTAGCTTCGGTGGAAAACAGGCCTTAGACTTGTAGATAAATGCTTTTCAATATCAAATATCATTTCCATTAGCATTGGCAAAGCGTGAAGATTCCAACACGTCACTGAGTAAACAATGTTTGTGTTTTTCATAGCGTCTCAAGAATATTTTTAAACATTGCATTGGGTTCATCTCGCCACAAAATCCGGTAGACGATATTAAAAACAACTTAATATGATTACCTACACCATCAAGTTTAAAATAAGCAAAGATAATAATGTTTCAAAATTAATTATAATTTTTCTTTTTTTTTTAAGACGGCCGCGCGGACTGCCATGTGAAAGGTTATTACAAGATTATAGTACCAATGTATATTAGTAGTAATATAGGTAGTTTATATTAATATCTAATCGTTTGTTTGAAGGAGGAGGAGTCGGTCGTCCCTTCCGCCCTCAAGGTTGTAGAATTCAGTTTGTCATTATGTACAGATAACAGCTAGCCAGGTTACCAAAAATTGCCAATCCATTTTGCATTTTATAATAAACAAATTTAGGTTGAAAACAGGTCGGAGTTAAATAACAGACCTATCCGTACCGAGTACGTACCTAATAATATAATGGACATAGTGAATAATGTAGAGTTTCTACAATCAATTTTGAACATTTCTGTATTGATGTAGTAAAGTTGGAAATTGATTGCGGATGTTACAAAACACGGATGTTTACAATTTAAAATTTTTAGTAGCCTGATGTATCCCTAGTTAATAAGAAGTGAAGGTTGCTTGGATATTGGTACATAGTGTTGTATCGACTTAGTGTAAGCTTTGTATATTAGATAATTTATGTCTTCCTAATTAAATACCAATTACATTGAAAATAAATTGGTATGCATTTAGAGCTAGGGTTAAAATTCGACGAAAATTAGCCTGTTAAAACTGCCAGGTTACATTTTTAGATTTTGAACATTATATTCATAGCGTAAGGTATTTGAACGTAGATATTTGGCATTATACATAAGCAGCAAATATTTTGCATTAGGTTTACGTTAAACGCATTTCAAGCTCATAACATGCAAAATTGCCTATGATTAACATAGAAATACTTTTTGTTTCAGCACGGAATCGGGTCATTTGAAGTGGGCGTTAATAGCGTTGGCTGGAGCCATCGTCATAGGCGTTGCCCTGAAGAAGTATCTTGCTTAGCGGGAACAACTGTAGTAGTGAAGGGTCCAATACTTTTATTTTACAGGGCAAGTTGTAAGCCAATTCCTGTAAATTCCACATCTGTGCTTTTGATGTATCTAATACTCGAATTTTAGCCAACCGCATTTATTGATATACTGTATAAAATATTTATTATCATGTTGTGATACTTGTGATACTTAATATACGAAATGATATGATATTAATTGTTTATTGTAATGTTACGTTGATTTTGTAAACAACTGTATAGGTCACACATTTTTAACGCATTTTATTAAATCCGTTAACTATAAAACTTTTTTAAATAATATAATACTCTACCGGTTTTCGGTTTAATTGTGCACAGTGTTAATACATCACTAAAATATAGGTAGTAAAAATAATATATTGTTGTTTTCGTTAAAATAATTGCGTACTTTATTATAATTTTGCCTTTTTTCACAATTCCTTTGTTTTTACAACTATAAGAGCGGTTCAACATTATCCAATTCGATATCGGTAGCAATACCTCCGATATTGGGGCAAGCAAAATGGATGAATTTGTCCGGTCCGATATGCGACCGGACAATGTGAAAGGTATTATCACAGTATACCAAGAACAGCAGGTTATCTGCGGGCTGTCGGCGAGTTATTAGCCTACTCTGCGTTGACGCTAGGGCTATCGTAAATGTGCCGGGCGGGAACGAGCGGCGAGCGAATGTGCAATGACATAAAAACGCGCGGTCACACCGAGACCACCTTATGATGCCCCCATATTTTCATGTCACGGCGCCGAGTACGCACGCACACATTCTAATGGATAACGGCCAGTTTGTATGTAGACGTATTACTGTTCTTGGTATACTGTGGTATTATTTACATATTTCATACGTTTTACTTGCCGCCAATATAGGGGAAGGGGGGGCATAACGGGGACGTTAAGGAAAATATTCAATAAAAAAATGAACAGATTATATTTATTAATTAAATCTAATCAGAACGCTTTGTCTATATAATAAATTATCATTTGGCACTAAATTTGGTGAAGTAACTAATTAAACAACATTTTAATTTTAATTTTACGAAACCTTTATGAAAACCCCATCATGCCCCAGGGTAGGGGCAGAATGGGGTATTAATTCGTGGGAGTACTGCTCATATTATTGTAAAGCCGTAGTTAAATTAAGACCTACTTTTTATTTGGAAATTGGATTTGGCTGTCTTCGTTCTGTAGATCGTCGAGGTTGAGGCTCTGAGAAAGGAGTTTTCTGTAAAGGGTGCGTACTTGCAGGTAGTTACAGGCAAAAATGGTTCAGGTGGGTTCTCTTCAAGGGAAGGAGCCGCTTGATGTTTGATTTACTTTGTAGATGCAGGTAAGAAATCTGAATCGGCAAAGTTGTTTTTATTAATTGGTCATATACCTACTTACCACATTTTTTGAATGAATTGATTGGCATAAAGGGGTACCCCATCGTGCCCCGTAGTCATGTCCCCGTTATGCCCCCATGTAAATTAATATTTTAAATGATCAACAAAAAACAATAATCGATAGTTAGAGTGCATTAGCTTACAGCATATCAATAAGTAATATCGTTAGAAAAGCACAACAGAAAAACAATAATAGTAATCTTAACAATTATTTTATTACATGTGTTTTCGTGTTACTAAAAATTAGATGAAACAATATTGAAATTAATTTTTTGTCGTAAAAAACGAACACGCGCCATCTAGTCCCCGGTCACTTTGGCACTAAAGAGCGATGTCAAATGGCCACTTATTAGCACAAACAACACACTTCTAGTACGTGTAGTTACTTGTATAAGAGGATGGCCCCGTCGTGCCTCGCGACCCCGTTTTGCCCCCCCTTCCCCTACTTAGTATCGGCTTCCGTTAACGATATCGGGTTGGTTAATGTTAACGTTCTAACCGTTAGCTTCAGATGCATTTTACAGCGTCACCGAGTTATTACGAACTGTGAGCCTACTTTCTTCTCTAGAGTCTTTACCACTCTTTATGTAGTAAAAATAAGTAGGTATGAATATGTAAGAAAACTATCTAGTTATTTACTTTGATTTATTGACATACAAGAACAATAAGACAGACCTACAGGATGTAAAAGACGTGAACAGTCAAACGAGAACCATGTATTTACCATCATAACTTTTTTTTCCTTTAGACTGTACCTGGGAAATTGATACGATTACGATTTTATTGAAAGTCAAAGTAATCTTTTTCACTTTTTTATGAAAACATATTATTCTAAAAATTATTTCTTATTGTCCAAAGAAACATCAATTTTTTTTGTATTTTATAACAAAAACTGGCTTTAAAACGTTAGCGCTTACTGTAAACGCACGGACACAAACGAACGGGGCCCCGTCGTCGGGCAAAATTATCGCGGTTTTGCTAGTTGCATGCGAGTTGAGCGCTTTACATTGCGCGGTACAATTTCCAATTTTTTTAACAATTATTTTTTGATATGTTTTTTATTTTGATGTGTAGAATACATGGTTCTCGTTTGACTGTTCATGTCTTTTACATTCTGTAGGTATTAGTTTGTATCCTGAATTTTTACATCCTGTCCTATCTAGCTCCTCGTTTTTGCTAACTCTTGATATACGCGCGCTCGCTCACATCTCTAGTTGGTATGAAATAGCAACGGTTCGCTTTCGGATAGTAGGTCAATCTCATAGGAAACATCCCATGGGAAGAATCATGTAACGCTCTTGGGGTTTCATCATCATCATCAACAACAGCTCATATAATGTCCCCACCGAGGGGCTCGAGCCTACCCCACATTAGGGGCGATTAGGCCTTAGTCAACCTCGCTGGCCAAGTGCGGGTTGGTCGACTTCACACACAACCTAAGAATTTCTTCATAGGTGTGTGCAGGTTTCCTCACGATGTTTTCATTCACCGTAAAAGCGTCGATTAAACGTAATATGATTTCAAAATTTGAAAACACATTGGTACGTGGCGGGGATCGAACCAGTGCCTCCCGGGTGGGAGACGACGCTCTTACACACTACGCCACCGACGCTCTTGGGGTTTATCCGCCACTAATTACCATTCACCCTGTATAGATGTGTGGTGTACCGTGAATCTAGCTCTATCCGAATAGCTGTGATAATAGTAGATTTGCATCGAGCAGAAAGTGACTTAAAATTGCATTGAGTGTTAGTATGGAGCCCGAGCTTTAGCGAGTATTTGCGATTGATTGGAGAAATACGAGTGCAGTTATAAACGTCACATTCGCGACGTTCATAATCTGCTTTTCTCTCAACGACCGATTAAGGAACTGAAGTCAAATAAAGTAGAAACAATATAAAACAATATGAAATTTATTCTGCCATTGTTCCCGGTAATAAAAATAGCGCTGATTGGCTGTTAGAAATCTAGTTGGCTAAAAGATGAAGCCTGCGATTGGACAGTCACCTGGGATTTGTGGCTTTAGGGCGAAAACAATGCAGTAATGGATTATCATACAATTTTACTAAGTGCTACTTTGTTCTCACTATTTAGGCTAGTTATTATGAAAAAAAAAAAAATTTTTTGTAAATCTAAGTAAGTAATTGAAGTTTTTTGGTGTAGGTGCACAATAAAAATTATTGAGTAGGTACAACAATCTTTTATTGAAACAATAAATTACATTCTCTAATTTTGTGGACTTAACAGTTAAATGTTTAATCTTTAACTGCCTATTTGTATGGCCTACTGCTAGGCACAGTCTCCATAAATGTTAGAAGTACCTACTACTACTGGCCTAAAACCTAGAGGGTATTTTAGGCCAGTAGTAGTACCCTAGAGTCTAGGGTGATGCTGAGCTGACCAACAACAGGCCTTCTTTTCCCTCCACTACGACCCCGGCCTAAGAGTCAAAGCTCTTGGTTCTGTCAGCCTACTGAATGATTTGGTGTTCGCCAAAGACAAGTAAGCGTCAACGAACGGTTCGTTACACTTCAGTCCACCAATCGCCTGGGTGGACGACTGGTGGTTGACAGAAGCACACGAGGAGTTTAGGATCTTAACACTAGCACAGTGCCTATGTCTGAGCTGCAGTGTGAGCACGTAACTAGTAAATACATTTTGATAGTAAAATTCGCTATAATCGACGAAAATCGATTAATTTGACAGATATTCTTAAGGAGTAAAGGATATGCATTTGTCTATCGAGTGTCCGTCGACAACTTCATGAATTGCACGGGCTGACTATTAACTATTAACATTCTGTAGGTACTGTGACGACCGCCGGCAGAGGCGGATTAAACGTTGAGAGCGCCGTAGGCAAGCATCTCATCGGCGCCCCTACTTTTAGGGTACTTATTTTGCAATTAATACTCATAAACTGATGTAGATTACTGTAAATTGCTTAATTTAATACCTATTATAAACTAAGTTTTTTGTTTTTCCATGTTTTGCTAACTTGCATACGACCTTTCATTCCCTAGTTCATCCCAACATGGATGTTAAAATTCAAAAAACTACAACATTTTTTTTACTTGTTATCACGTGCTTATACAAAGTTTATTTGTTTTATCTTCGATGAAAAACCCCAAACAAACTTTCATCCCTTCTTTCAACCCCTTCATGCCATTTTTACAACAAAATTTAGCTTATACCTTTCTCAAGAGATAGGTGGTCTATTTTTGTACCAAATTACATAAAAAGCGGTTCAGTTGTTAGGCGTGAAAGCGTGACTTTGTTTGGATCTGTTTACGACCTTTCATCCCCTATTACTTCCCCACACGCGTCAAAATTTATCACGCTAGATCAGATATTTATTTACTTCTTATCAATTGCCTATATACAAAGTTTCATGGTTTTATCTTCGATATTGAAGAATCGCATACAAACTTTCATCCCTTATTTCAACCCCTTAATGTCCTCTTTTACAAAAAAGTTAGCTTATGTCCTATTTCAATGATCTCAAGGTCTACTCTATTTTTGTGACAAATTTTATCAAAATGAGCTAAGCGCTTTCGCGCCTAACACTTCAACTGATTTTGATGAAATTTGAGCGTGACTTTTGAAAAAGTGTGACTTTTTTGGACTTCTTTACGACCTTTCTTCCCTTATTTCATCCTCACATGGGTAAATATTTCAAAAACGCTAGAACAAATAATTATTTATTTTGTTTAATTATTTAGTTTATGGTTTTATCTTCAACAATGACGAACTTCCATACAAACTTTCATCCCCTATTTTAAACTCTTCATGCCTATTTTTCGCAATAAAAAGTACCCTATGTCCTTACCCGAACTCAAGTCAGACAGACAGAGTTACTTTCGCATTTATAATATTAGTAGGAATAAATCTTACCATAGTATGACCGAAACCGCTGTACCGCGCCTTACAAAAAGGGGTGAGATAGGGGCCAAGGAAAAATGAGGATGAGTTTACATGAGATCGATTTTGTCGGACAGATCTTACGATTTCGGTTTACAATATTTTAAAGCTTTAAGTTAAAGATACGACTGGCATGTAAACGTCAAAATTATGAAATTCCCTATATAATAATTTCTGGCTTTACACGCCAGTGGTATGAATTAAATTGTTGAACAGGATAAAATAAATTAAATCAGTGTATTTAATATTAAATTTATATAATTAACTGACATTAATATATTATAGTTACTTAATTTGACCTCGATAGTATAGATAGTGGCCTAGGTGTCTGCTGTGAGCGCGGAAGGTCCCGGATTTCTTTCTCGGTCGGGCAAATATGAGAAACGAACGCCTCATGAATTGTCTGGCGCTTTTATTTTAAGAATTTATTAATACTCGGTAAATAAATAAAATCAAGCGCCCTATACCCTCATCTCCGCAATTTTAGAAGCAGGAACGCGGTCGACGCGACGAGCATTGCAGTAGTATCTTTCCAACTTCAATCAGAGATCATGTACCATCGGCAAGGTTCTTTGTAGGCGTGTTTTAGTGTAGTGGCGCACACTATGTGCGACTACGACGATCCCAAAACGACCACATAAGGGCTTAAGAGGGTATCAATGGGATTTAGCGGAGTAGGACCGGCGCTGTTCCGCCACGATGAGCTGTACATCCCGCACACGCCGTACGCCCAGCCACCGTGCGGTATGGTCCGTAAATGGATTTCCCATCGTCACAAAGAAAAGGTTCTTTGTAGGCGTAAGTTTTAGTCAGTCATCGTTTGTTATATTTTTATATTATATGTCAAATTAAGGTTGTAAGCAAAAATAATGGTTTTAATTTGTGTGTGTGAGCTGGCTTCTTAACTGGCGCAATTAATTTTATGCTATAATATTTTTTCTTTTTTTTTACAATTCCGCCCGCGCGCCCCTTTGTATCCTCGCGCCCCTAGGCAGATGCCTAGTTTGCCTTTAGGATAATCCGCCTCTGACCGCCGGGATCGTCTAGGGCGTAGCTCAAATAAAATACTTGGTTTCCTAATATACTTATATTCTTTTATAGCAAACTCAAATA
The DNA here is from genome assembly GCA_955850985.1 of Elophila nymphaeata. Taxonomy (NCBI): domain Eukaryota; kingdom Metazoa; phylum Arthropoda; class Insecta; order Lepidoptera; family Crambidae; genus Elophila; species Elophila nymphaeata. The sequence goes on along the minus strand of OY039080.1, from coordinate 8,578,157 downwards.
TTACAAAGGTACAGCGCGGCGGTCGTGCATCTAATGTGTAAACTGTCAACTCCTATTCCCTGACGTCACCTTACGGATCGCGTTCGCAAATCAAATATATACGATTTATTAATTATAAATCGGCAAACAACGTGCCAGTGGCGAAGGAGTATCGACTCCGCCACATTCCCCCCGTACAACTAAAATTTATTTATTCGACAAGTCGAATGAATAAATTTTCCTACCTAACTAACGACACGACCTTCTACACATTCTACTACTTAAAACTACCCTACCTGACGAAGGGCATCGTTTACAATTCATGACGGTCTTTAAGATAGACTGGCTCCTACCACCTTATCCATCCATCATGGGATAATGGTGGGAAAAACCCCATGCAAGCAAAAACCTCCGAAAAAGCTTGCGAACGCCATGTAAGACTCTAACCGAGAAGTAACAATTCAATAAAAGTAAATTTTGAAAATAAAATATTAATACATCATGTTCCACAAATAAGACCAAATCTATGATCGGTACAAGAGGTCACTGTCAGTTTATAGCTCCGCGATCTTTAAATCAAACCCCCAAAAACGAATACAATACTCGTATAAACAACTTAATCTCAAAATAAAACTTGACACGAGTCCCCAAAATACGAGTTGTCAAACAGTGACTCTCCCTTCCCGACACGTGAGGTGACAGACCTTAGGAATGGAGACATAAGAAAATCTCTTTCACCGTACAATTACAAGAACCATTTCAAAACATTCCAAATCCGATACACGTCCACAATAATAAATTATTATGTTCGAATATGTAATTGGATCGTAATAAAATAATTTCTTATTAATTTGCAGGGAGAACATGAATGAGTGAGCCCCGCAAAATATTAAATAGTCAATCGCATTCAATGAAATATAGGACAACATCCGTGTTGCGCAAAAAAAAACAAGTAAGACAAAAAAAAAACAATCACTCATTCATAAAGAGACCGAAATAGACTCGTAAGTATACCAGTCAGACAACCCAATCCGACATCCATCGTTTCCCATAGGAACTAACGGATTTTAGCATACGTTACTAGCCCACGGCACGATGACGGCCTAGCTCCTATCTCCCCGACAATTTGTTGACCTAGCTAATCGTTTTTCTCTCTTGTGGACGTATATCTGGTTCTCTCCAAGAAAGTGGTAGGCAGGTCTGGTCATCTCACAGCAACATCATGACAGCTCACAAACCGCAACTCAGGAATCATGTAACAATTTACACAGCATCAATGAACCGTTCACAGTCCTAATCTAAAGTCATCCTATCTCTAGTAATTGCCAACCAAAACAAACATATTTACAAGAAATCCTAACCACTACTCTAAAACCTTACAACCTAACATAAAAAAATTTAAGTGAAAAAATTACATAAAAAGAATATCAGGAATTATAAGAACAATACAAATGAAAATCCACTAACCTACCCCAAATAATTTCAATTCATTTAAATAATCACAGGAAACGATCGCCTTTAGTCTAGTCATATTAGTATAAGAATTAGTTTTAGAAAAGTTATTACTCCATTTTACTACCTCGTTATCATAAAACTGTCGGTTATCGTGACGCTTCCCATGCAAATTAAAACAACATATTACAGGAGACCGTTTAAAGAAATTATAATAACCATACCGCTTTACCACCCGTCTGTTATTTTTGTGTCTTTCACGGAACACTAAACAATACGTTCTATGAAATAACAAACCACATTTATACAACCTGCCTTTGTTACACAAACTAAAAAAATTCTCGCATTGCTTTTGTGGCAACTCTTTACACAAGTTCGATTCTATGTAACTGTTCTCAGTGACCACCCCATACTCATCATTATTATTTATTTGCAAATGTAAATCATCACTCCTTGATAATACTTTTGTCGTCGACTGTACGACATCCATTGAGCAAATTACATTAACCCCATCAGGCTCTACAACAAAATCACAGAACATACTCTTTGTACGTATTTGTCGATTCGCAAAATCTACAATAATGCCTTTGGAAAACAAAAAATCTTGACCTAAAATCATATCTTTACCAACATCATCGACAATATAAAAAACATGCGTAAAAACAACATTTTCTATCAAAATATTTAAACTAATCTTTCCTACAACAGTTAAACTCGAGCCATTGATCGCGTTCAACTGCAAATCACATGCATTGAACTGTTGACTGAACCCATCGGCCATCGATTTTGAAATTATTGAAATAGCAGCACCCGTATCTACGAGAGCACAAATCTTTTTATCGCGACACGTAACGCTTATAAATGGAACGGGCACACCTCTTTGAAAGTCCTCCTGTTGTGGTTTCGGCGTGATAGCGTTCAGCTCGTTGACTGCTGGCGTTGGTGTTCGCTGCCGATGCTCGTTGACTGCTGGCGTTAGTGCCCGCTGCCGATGCTCGTTGACTGCTGGCGTTGGTGTTCGCTGCTGGCGATCTAATGGTACTTCTGCTTGAATGTTTCTTTGTCTAAAATTATAAGGACACTGCGAGTAATTTGATCGGGATGGAGGACTGGGTTTATGAATGAGAAAATTGTTGTGAACAGGCCCCCGCTGCGGTGCTGTTTGGAAACCGTGATCTTCGACTCCAACCTCCATCCTTACAGACGGAGCCTCGGGCATAACGTTTTTCACACACACGGGAAGATTCATTTCCGTATTTCTATCACCATCAAAAAATAATTTTCCGATTTCTTTGACAACATCCTTCAAATGTTTCTTGTTGACATAAATCTGCGAACACAATTTATTTTTCACAAATGTATTACAATTTTTTAGATAATGATGAATGAAACATTTTTCGTCAATAACAGGCCCCGCCTTGGTGGCCAATTCTTCTAACGCATAGAAGAACGTCACGGGGTCCTCCCCGTGATTCTGCTTCCGTGCAAAGAAAGCGGCGATCGGATTCTCCGTAGGCGCAAACTCCTCCATTATCTTCGCTTGTAGGTCGGCAAACGTATGCGCGCCCACAAAAACACATTTGTAGTATGCCAGGGCTGGACCCTCCAGGTATGCCCCCAATACAAACTTTTTGGCTTCTTCGTCATACTTATTGACGGCGGCTATTATCTGAAACTGTCTGAAAAATTCCGATACATCACCATACAATCCGTTGTAGCGCTCCATTTTGTTTTTTCTTCTATTTCTATCAAAAATCCTTCACACTTTTCCCTAAAAACTCCGCTCAGTTCGCGCCTCCACTATGTGAGAACGGCGCCCTGTGGGAACAGCCTCCACAATGAGCCAACGGAGTCTCCAACATGAGCCAACGGCGCCTCCACCATGTGACGACCGCCGGGATCGTCTAGGGCGTAGCTCAAATAAAATACTTGGTTTCCTAATATACTTATATTCTTTTATAGCAAACTCAAATATTACAAAGGTACAGCGCGGCGGTCGTGCATCTAATGTGTAAACTGTCAACTCCTATTCCCTGACGTCACCTTACGGATCGCGTTCGCAAATCAAATATATACGATTTATTAATTATAAATCGGCAAACAACGTGCCAGTGGCGAAGGAGTATCGACTCCGCCACAGTACCTAATAACAAATTCAATAAATAATCACAACAACGATAATACCTAATGCTCTTAAACTATATGATAATTTAAATACTTAAACTAGCAAGTACGCTCTTTACTATTAATATTGGCACTAGAAAGAAGGCAGCACGTAATGTATTCGCACTCGAGTGAGTGGTCGCGTACATGATGGCATGGTATACGTAGTGTTGCTCGTGCACGTTGTGAAACAGATGTGCGTGAGGACCTGGTAACAAAAAAATAATAATTAAAAATCGGGAGTGGTCTCCCCTTGACTTTCTCGTATACCAGAAACGACTCAAAAGTTGATAGAAACCTTATATTTTGATGTCATACATGCATGTTAAATTTTGGTCACCCATCCAAGTACCGACCGCGCACTTGGTTTCTTAACTGTCGTGATCGACGACTCAAAAGTTGATAGAAACCTTATATTTTGATGTCATACATGCATGTTAAAATTGGTTGCAATAAGGTAAAACATACTCGTGTTATCGTGCTAACGCACAGACATGCAGACACACACAGACATAATTCCAAAAACGGGTTTTTTGGACTCAGGGATTTCGAAAACGTGTAAATCCGTCAAAATCGCGACGTCGAATTTTTTGACGATTACAAGACTTCCTCTATACTAGGGGTAAGTGCTTTACCTTTGGACGATTTCCGAAATTTTGAACTAAACACTTTATTGTAACAAATATATTTATTATAAAGAAAAATCTATGGCACAGTTATCTTAAACTATAATCAGCCTTTTAAAATCAGTTGTTCTTACTACCATAACTATAAACATCTGAGATTAATTCAATGTTTTTTAAAAACACTATTATTGTCCAAAGGTGCAGCCTACGTTTGTACCTTAGGACACGCCTATTGTACCGTTGGACAGCCATTGTACCTCTGGACATAACATTTTAATTTAACTTAAAACATAAAAAAATTGGTTTAAACTAACGTGGTCACTATCATTTAAATGAAAGATGTAATAATAATAAGTTACATGCGCCATGATCCAGTTCTTCCGTGATCATGGCGCATGTAACTGCGCCGAAATATCGTATTAACCAAAATAACAGAGATACTTTTTTTTTATGTAACGAGATGGCAAACAAGCTTGCGGCCCACCTGATGTTAAGTGGTCACCGCCGCCTATAGACACTTGCAATATTAAGTGTAAATCACTTAACACCGCAAGTGCGTTTGCCATCCTGGGGACTAAGATGATATGCCCTCCATGCCCAGTAATTACACTGGCTACCTTTCTCTTCAATCCGAAACACAGCGAACTGCTTCACGGCAGAAATAAGAAAGGCGGTGGTACCTACCCAGACGACCTTACATATGGGTCTACCACCTAGTAAAAATAGAAAGTAATAAAAGATACGTGGTTTAAATCTCGTTTTCTTTCATTTAAATAAAAACAAACGCATTTCAGATTAACTATTTTTGGGTCCGAAGATATTCTTCATATAATGCCTTGGCAGATCCTTCACTACCATCATCAGAAATGTCATCATTACTGTCATCTGCTAATACATACTCGAGGCACTAAAACAATAAGTTAATTATTATAATGTATCCTACAAAATAACTGTCCATAAGTACAGCATACTGCTTGTACCTTTGGACAGTCCAAAGGTACATCCCGTGCATTGTCCAAAGGTAGAAATTAAACACAAAAAAACGAAATGTTCGAGGCTTTAAAATCAATTGGATTTAGAGCTGTTGAATCTAGTTTAAATTAGCGACAAAACATCACACTTCAAGCGGTGTATACAAAGGATCCCATAAATTATAATAAAAAAGAAAAGAACATCTTATAAAATGGCAAAAAAACTTACTTTTTTGACACAAAACTTCTATGAGGCAGTAAAATCGTCAACTGTCGCCGAATGAAATGACAGATAGATTAATGTTGCCATATGACAAAAACCCGTTATGGATGCGTTCAGTTAATATAAAATCGATTAGGATTCTCCGAGAAATCGATAGTGTCCAAAGGTAAAACAGTCTAAAGGTACAGCACTTACCCCTACGTATACGAGAAAGTAAAAATATCTCTTCTAATAGTTTGTCTTTGCACATTTTAATTATCATAGAAGTAATAATACAGATAGCGCGCGAGTTGAATGCATTCGGGGCCTGAGGTAAAGGGCGGGAGCATCTCCACTCGCCTTCAGTATAGTGCTGTATCGGAAGTGTCACGGTCTAAACCGTCTTCCAATACTTACGTTGATTTTTAATAAAAAAATCCATACAAAACAAAGCATCACATAACTATCAACTATAATAATTAAATATTCTAGACTAATATTAACTTTTACTTGTTTTTAAAACAAATATAAACACAGCAATTGTTAACTTGTTTTGATCTGTTTACTAATGACAGTTCTCATGTCGGCTGACGCCGATACCCGCTTCTAAATTCTATTATTTATAATAATGATTCTGAATACCCTCCATTTTAAAAATATCTCGAACTTTGTATACAAGCCTTTTGGCCCAACTAATTTGTGCCATAAATTAATTAAATAACTAATATATTTTAACTTGTATTTTCTGCCCATAGAAAATCTGCTAAACAATTTAAATTATTTTTGTTTACATAATTTTACTGCAGCAACCATAGATACAGGTACTCTGTATAAACTATCCTTTGGTTATGGTTGCATTATTCATTAAACGGAACTCCCACTACAAATTTTGGGGAAGTTTCCAGAAGATTTGGAGTATTTAAGGCGTAGCTCGGAGAAACTGGGCCTCTTCTTCCATTTTCTCCAGCTATAGTTTAGTAATCCTTCTTGAAGTTATTAACTGTAGTACGCGATCCCCGAACTAGGGTGAGTGTGTGTTCTTAACCTATCATTTTAACGTTTTGCATCTAGCTTTTTAATAATTTAGTAAACCTAGTGTTAAATCGCAATTTCATTTAATTAACGTATTAATTATTATTTCAATTCCTTGCACTGATAGATAAGGTAACCTTAAACTGTATAGGTACTTTTTAGTAGTAAATTTGCAAAACGTTATTTATGATTATTTTGATTAATTATTCTTATACATCATACTGTGTTTGTAATCATGTGAAACGTTCCACTAAATGGGCCGTGGACAGATTACAATCCACAGCTATATTCTTTTAACAATTAATCTGTGTAAAACTATTTTCTATGAGACCGCTAAGAAGGGTGCGTTTAGAAATCTATCGAGTTGAATAACTAATTTAATTTAATATGTTGCTAAAAAGTAAATACTAATTTCTACTTGAAATTAACTGTTCTTTCTTTAAATAGTATATAGTGACCACATGTTGACCTTTGCTCGACCTTTACATCTTATAATTTTTTTGATCACTTTATTACCCTTGTAGTTCTTTTATTAATTATTTTATTAAAATAATTCAATTGTAGCTTCGTCCCTTTATACCCTAACCTTAGTCGGTCGACTTAAGCGAACACCTGTTCATATCTTTCTAAATAAAATTTCAGGGATCCTATCTACGGGCAGCCGCCTACCCTGCTGCTCCGCTGCTGTGCTTCGTGCCACCCTACCGGCCGAAGCTGAACCCACGCCGACCACGCTGGTAGTCGACGTGCCTGGTTCCTGCCGCTTCCTGCGCTAACCGCTGAAGCTAAGTCTCTCTTTCTAAAGTGCGAGAACCCCAGTGCGAAACCCCACTCACGCCCTTTATTTTAATAAATAGTGTTAAATTTAACCTATCTTTTAATTCTCTCTTTTCTGCACATCTGGCCGTGCTTCCCACGGTCTGAGCGTGTCAGTGGCGCCCAACTCGCTCAGGGTTCTTCGCTCTGTGGTTCTCATTTTTTTCTCTTTTTTTATTTTTTTAATTTTTGTTTTAGGTGGGTACCTATTTTTTTTTATTTTTAATCTTTAGTATAATTATTCTATATAATTATATTATAAAGTGCGAATAATTTTCATTCGGTGATAGCCCTAAGCTATTACTATTCTTTTTACTGAAAAAAGTTTAATTTTTGCCGGTTGTTAATTTTTTAGTAGCTACCCACTTAATTTTTTTTTCTCTAACGCTGCAATTGAATTGTTTCGCACACACTCGCCTTAGTCCCTTTTGTAAACTATAGTGTTGTACTTTACTATGGCGGAAAATACAAGTATTAATTTTCTTTCATTACACAAATCCGAGCTCGAATATGAGGTTGCTTTGCGCGGGCAAACTCCGGCTGACACTGTGTTCGAATTAAGAAAGCAGATAGTGAAATTGAATAAGGAGTTTCCAACTGAAACGATTTCACTTTCGCATTTGCCTCCTTCTGAGGATTTAGACGGAGTTGTGGCTTGTCTGGATGAATCTTTTAAAAATATAAAATCTCTAAATAAAAAATTCGAAAAAATTTTATTTTTGAAAACGGAAGTCTTACTCAACCATATTTATCACCGGTTGAATAGGATCGAGGTTGACGAGGATGATTTGGATGCGGTTCTTTCCGACTGCAAACAAAATTTTGAGTCGCAAATGACCGAGCTTAGAACAATGTCACCCTCTAGTAAGACTACCGTATCTGTTGACGATTTCCAAAGGGCAATCATTGGTCTAACTGTTGATAAAAACCGTGCTCCGGATTTATCGAAACTAAAATTTAATGGCAAGTCGTGTGTGCGTGCGTTCGTTCAAAAAGTGGACGAATTTGTTGAGGCAAGAGGCATTGATCACGATAAGTTGCTGTCTTTTGGCTATGAAATTTTCACGGACGATGCTCTTCATTGGTTCCGGTGCATTAAGCCCAAGGTGGATAGTTGGTCTCAGGTCGTTGATGCTTTAAAATCGGATTTTAGTCCACATGATTTTGACTACCAATTTTTGTCAGAAATTAGGTGTCGTTTTCAAGGCGAAGGCGAAAATATTAGTATTTACCTATCTATAATGGATGGCATGTTCTCTCGTCTTACTAAGCCCTTGCCTGAGGTTGAAAAATTGGAGATCATTACACATAACATCCGACCTTGTTATGCTAACGCATTAGCTTCTGTTTGGCCAATATTAAATATTGACACGCTTAAGGCTGTATGCCAAAATTTCGAAAAGGTACAATGCCAGTTTAAAAAATTTAATGAGCCTTCTGCTCCTAGTTCTTCAACTCTAGCTCCTGAATTCGCTTATAAGGGCAAATCCAGCGCTTCTGTTAGTGTTGAAAAACCTACTTATAAATCTTATAACGGTACTATAAAACCGAAGGTTTTTGTTACTGCTGTAGCTTCAGCAACTCTATACTGCCCGAGGTGTCGTACTAACTCGCATAGTCTAGAGGCTTGTCCACAACCAAGAACAATAATATGTTTTAAGTGTGGGAAAAAGGGTGTACGTACTCCGGATTGCACTAAATGCAACCCAAAAAAACTAGTTTGTCAGGATTGGAGTATTAGCGGCTCTGATCGCTCAAAATTTAATAATCTCTGCAGTGAGACCGAGTGGAATCAGTGGTTATCCTTTGTTTCGGACGTCTTTTCTAACCACTCGGTGTCTCCAATCCTGGAATCGCAAAATGTATTTTCACGTCCTTATACAAACGTGTATGTTAATGATAAGAAACTCGTTGGTCTGTTGGATACTGGTTCAGATGTATCTTTATTGGGCAATAGTTCTAATGAATATTTCAAAAATTATAAAATTTATTCTTGTAATCCGTTACAGCTTTCTGCAGCTGGCGGTCAAAGATTTTACGCTACTAAATACCTTATTTTACCTTTAACTTTTAATACCAAAACCTATAATATAAAACTTTATATTGTACCAGAAATACAAAACAATCTAATCTTAGGTATGGATTTCTGGAGAACTTTTGGGTTGTTTCCTGGTGAACTCGATAGCCTAGTAATCAATGCATCTCAGGAGACTAATATTACTAGCATAGCTCTTGACGAACCTAAACATGTTTTTTCATACGATCAACTAGATGAGATGCTTAAAGAGGACGTGGTCGAACCATGCGAAAGCCCCTGGTCTAATCCTATTCTTACACCTAAGAAAAATGGTGAAAATAGGTTTTGTTTGGACAGCAGGAGACTAAACTCTGTCCCTCGTAATTGTGGTCCTTATAATCTTCGTCGCAAAAACTTTGACTTCAACGTTAATGATATTGTCTGGCGAAAAACTTACTATCAAAGCGACAAAGATAAGCAATTTTCTAAAAAACTTGCTCCTAAATATATTAAATGTCGTATTAAATCTAAACTATCGCCCTTGGTCTATGAATTGGTTGATATGAAAGGTAAAAATCTAGGATCTTGGCATATCAAAGATTTTAAACTAAATAAATACTCTTAACTAATGTAAAATATTAAAATTACTAACATAAAAACAATCTTAAAAAATTATTGTATTTATAGTCTAAAACTATAAATATAATAATTTCAAAAACTATAACTAACATTTAAAATACAACAAAACATACATTCTGATGTATTGTTTCTTTTTGAATAATTTAAAACAAAATATAATTATTGTTAAAATAAGGAAACAGTTCCTTATCTTATAAAGCTGTCTTGTTTTTTTGTTCACAAATGCATTTGGTTCTAACCAAATGAAAATTTTGTTGAATTCTTTTGCTGGTCGTGATTTCATTGCTTTGTTTTTTTACAAAACCTTTGGTGACTAAAAATAAAATTGCTAAACAATTTTTCAAAAAATCCCTTCCATTTTTTCCATTTTTAACTGGAGAATGCTGTACCTAAACTGCGCTCTTATTCTTTTATAGAATACTTTGAAGTATCTCTTGATTTTACTTTCACAGCTGTGACCTTATTGTTTTTGGGTTGCTAAACAACTGGATTACTCTCTTTTGCCTCGCATCTGTAGTCCTAGGTACTACCAAGACTCTAAATCTTGTATTGTCGATACCTCTCGTCAATGTTGCAGGGTACTCTCTTGCAGTTGTGTTGTATCTTGAGTGTCTGAATGTTCTATATAACTATTACTCTGAAGTTTTAGTTTCTTTTTGAGAGTGTAGACTTCTTTAGGGGATTTTTGTCAAGCAAAATCCTACACTAAAGGGGGGGATATGTCACGGTCTAAACCGTCTTCCAATATACTTACGTTGATTTTTAATAAAAAAATCCATACAAAACAAAGCATCACATAACTATCAACTATAATAATTAAATATTCTAGACTAATATTAACTTTTACTTGTTTTTAAAACAAATATAAACACAGCAATTGTTAACTTGTTTTGATCTGTTTACTAATGACAGTTCTCATGTCGGCTGACGCCGATACCCGCATCTAAATTCTATTATTTATAATAATGATTCTGAATACCCTCCATTTTAAAAATATCTCGAACTTTGTATACAAGCCTTTTGGCCCAACTAATTTGTGCCATAAATTAATTAAATAACTAATATATTTTAACTTGTATTTTCTGCCCATAGAAAATCTGCTAAACAATTTAAATTATTTTTGTTTACATAATTTTACTGCAGCAACCATAGATACAGGTACTCTGTATAAACTATCCTTTGGTTATGGTTGCATTATTCATTAAACGGAACTCCCACTACAAATTTTGGGGAAGTTTCCAGAAGATTTGGAGTATTTAAGGCGTAGCTCGGAGAAACTGGGCCTCTTCTTCCATTTTCTCCAGCTATAGTTTAGTAATCCTTCTTGAAGTTATTAACTGTAGTACGCGATCCCCAAACTAGGGTGAGTGTGTGTTCTTAACCTATCATTTTAACGTTTTGCATCTAGCTTTTTAATAATTTAGTAAACCTAGTGTTAAATCGCAATTTCATTTAATTAACGTATTAATTATTATTTCAATTCCTTGCACTGATAGATAAGGTAACCTTAAACTGTATAGGTACTTTTTAGTAGTAAATTTGCAAAACGTTATTTATGATTATTTTGATTAATTATTCTTATACATCATACTGTGTTTGTAATCATGTGAAACGTTCCACTAAATGGGCCGTGGACAGATTACAATCCACAGCTATATTCTTTTAACAATTAATCTGTGTAAAACTATTTTCTATGAGACCGCTAAGAAGGGTGCGTTTAGAAATCTATCGAGTTGAATAACTAATTTAATTTAATATGTTGCTAAAAAGTAAATACTAATTTCTACTTGAAATTAACTGTTCTTTCTTTAAATAGTATATAGTGACCACATGTTGACCTTTGCTCGACCTTTACATCTTATAATTTTTTTGATCACTTTATTACCCTTGTAGTTCTTTTATTAATTATTTTATTAAAATAATTCAATTGTAGCTTCGTCCCTTTATACCCTAACCTTAGTCGGTCGACTTAAGCGAACACCTGTTCATATCTTTCTAAATAAAATTTCAGGGATCCTATCTACGGGCAGCCGCCTACCCTGCTGCTCCGCTGCTGTGCTTCGTGCCACCCTACCGGCCGAAGCTGAACCCACGCCGACCACGCTGGTAGTCGACGTGCCTGGTTCCTGCCGCTTCCTGCGCTAACCGCTGAAGCTAAGTCTCTCTTTCTAAAGTGCGAGAACCCCAGTGCGAAACCCCACTCACGCCCTTTATTTTAATAAATAGTGTTAAATTTAACCTATCTTTTAATTCTCTCTTTTCTGCACATCTGGCCGTGCTTCCCACGGTCTGAGCGTGTCAGAAGATGCCGTAGATCTATTGTACTCGATTGAAGTTAGCGACGGTGAGGATAGTGACACCGAAGACAAGTGGAATAAACAGGTCTGAAGTAAGATAGCGGTAGATAACTGCCCGCCTAGCATGAAAACTGAAGCACGATATGATGTAGCCATTTATCGCTTTGAACTGTCAAAAATCATTAGAAATAACCGCAATCTTGAAATTTTGTCGATCGATGTTTTCGGTTATATCCAATTTTCTTTGACAGTTCAAAGCGATAAATGGCTATATCATATCGCGTTTCGGTGGTCATGCTAGAGGGCCTGGACCAGTAGGCCTATTCGCTAACTTTCTTTGACAGTTGAAAGTGATCATCACTGAGTGAATTACATATCCATTGCTGTTTTACATGACACGCTCTTATGGCACTTGTCGGGTAAAAACAGCAATGGATATGTAATTCACTCAGTGATGATCACTTTCAACTGTCAAAGAAAGTTAGCGAATAGCCCCCCAGGTAGCTTTCAAGCTAATCCACGAAACTGAGTACAAATTGTAACTTTCTGGGGATCGCACCCCGGGCTTCTGGATCTGATACCATTACGTGAATCACAAGCCCCCACAGAGTTTTCCTTATTATTCTATTCGTTGCAGATCGATCAATATTCAGTTAGGTATGTAGGTACTCTATTACTATTTGCGTTACGTAGGTAGAATAGAATAGAATAGAATAGAATATAGCTTTATTGTACATCAACCGAGTTTTACATAGACATACGAAAACACAATTATGTAAGATTGTACAAAGGGCGACCTTATCACTAAAAGTGATTTCTTCCAGGTAACCTTAATAGTAGATACACTCTTAGGTGTATACGTACACGAAAAAGTAATACAATAAATAAATATTGAGGGTTTTTATAATAGTTACCTCTGGCATATATAGCCACATCTCCTCCGCCATGGATATTTTCTTCGAGCGTTATGCCAGCCACCTGGTGGTAGTCCATACTGTCCGTATTATTCTTACTTGGGTCCCGTCTCCTTACTACGGTATTATTCGTTACGTCTCTTGCTGCGTAGAAATGGTTGGATTCAGGCCCGCCATTGCTATAAGACAGTGTGGTATAGTTGGTGCCGTCAAAGTAGGAAACATCGGCTATTCCTGGAAAATAGAGTAGAAAATAAACTTTAAAATGACCTTTAAGTGAAACTTAGCATTTGCCTATTATTTATCAGATTAGTTTCTTCTTTGAGGTTAATTTCAAAACAGATGTAAGTAAACTGTTGATGGTAAAACTGAAGAAGTGGATAACTATTTACATTAAAAACAATTGAAGTCAAAAAATATAATAACCTTTTATTTATACAACTTTTATATTTTTGGCAGCTTCCTCAACTATGTTTGATGAGTCAAAATAACAAATTTCGCATTATGCACAATTAAGATTGATGTAAAGGTCAAGAAACTCCACAATCTTTCTATTGGACTTAAATATGGAGTTCACGAACAGTGTATTTATACTGTTTTACAAGTAATGTGTGGTCTTGCAGTACGCTAAAATAAATATAAATCAGTTATTCACGTACTGTTCGGATTTAGAAAGCCCGGTTCTTTTTCGTTTAGTGGCTAAGAGTTACCCTATTATATATTTCTTATCTAATATACATTTTGCATCTAGATGATGTAATAATATTTTTTGGTACCTATTTGGATAGAAAAATCTTTACCAAATATATTAGATCCTCTCTTTGGATACCCGTTGATATTGAGGGTGTGTGCATGGTCGCTGGTGACTACCAGTAGCGTCTCTTCTTCATCGGTCATACTCATGGCCACTCTGACCGCCGCCTCGAAGGCTACAGACTCGGTGATTGCTACCTTAGCTCGGCCCCGATGGTGAGCCATGTCAATGTTACCGCCTTCTACCTTAAAACATATCGTCAGTCAACAGCACAAGAATTGCGAAAAGGAATAGTATATTTTCTTCAAATTAAAAAGTTCACCAGATTACAACAAAAGACGTAACAAAGCTTAATACGGTTTGCCGAATTACTGTGCGCCGATGAAAAGTTCCCCAAAAGTCTTTAGTCAGTTTTACGTGTTTTTACAAATGACTTTTTGCCAGTGCTCCACAGGGTAGGGAACGGGACTAGGTTTGGCAGCGCGCGAGTGTCACGTCAGTGTTACGAGCGTCTATAGGCTAGGTGACTGCTTACCACCAGGCAGGCCGTATGTTTTTTTTTCTGGTGGTAATAAAATCTTACTGTTTATAACTTTTAGTGACACTTTCCTCCCAGTTACGATAACTTAACTACTCACCATAAGGAAGTAGCCGTTGTCATTTTTCTGCAGAACTTTAATTGCGGCTTCAACCATCTCTGGAAGAGTGGGCTCCGAATATGTATTAATTTTTTCATATTCATATTTAAGATGACTATCAGCAAATATTCCTAGAATCAAAGAAAACACTTATTACACTTACATACAATACAAGAGCCATTATATGTTTCAGTTTTTATCTTGTTGTCAACAGGTAAAATATAAGCTTCTTGTAAACACCATTATTGTGTTCCAACAAATCCGACAATTAATGATATGATAAGTAGGTAGTCCCTCTGTGATTGATGGTTCCAACTGGAGCTTGATTTCGTCTTCTGCTTTAGCATCGCTTACCATTAGGTGCGATATAATATACAGGGTGTAAAAGACATGAACAGTAAAACGAGAACCATGTATTCTGCTCACCATAATAACATTTTATTTTCTTTTAGACTATAACTGGGAAATAGATCTTGATAGAACTCAATATTGTAAGTACCTATAAACAAACATGACTCACGTCATGATCATGAGATGAAGGCCAAGGGCTTCCCTGTTAGAATAAAAAAATAATAAAAAGTTAGCCTATAGAATTGTGTACTGACATTTGTATGATTATGTAAGGTTTAATGTATTTACTTAGGTACCTACCACGAAGTTAAATTTTCCCATGAATGCCTCCACTTGTGTGAGTAAAAGCGGCGTTACGAATGTGGCGTTTATGTAATAATTTTATTTTTGCGTTTACAAACGCGTAAATATAATACTAGAAAAATGCACTGAAAAAAATCGACTTGCCTCAGGCGGGACTCGAACCCGCACCTTCCACAATCCGGGTGGACGCGTTGACCAATTTCGCCACCGAGGCACTGCTTTTCGCTGTAATTTTATTTTTGCGTTTACAAACGCGTAAATATAATACTAGAAAAATGCACTGAAAAAAATCCACCCGGATTGTGGAAGGTGCGGGTTCGAGTCCCGCCTGAGGCAAGTCGATTTTTTTCAGTGCATTTTTTCTAGTATTATATTTCTGGCGTTTATGTGTTGATTTTTATGCAATTGTAATATAATACCTAAGAGTTGTCACACAGTGACTGGGAGATTTTGGGGGCGTCAAGAAATAGCCACACCACAATCAACTTACCCATTAGGTAATCAATTTCACTATAATTTAGATTGTTCAATTCTAGTTTGTTTGACACTACGCTGTATTTGAGTCCTCGATTTTGCTTGTCTTTTTTGTACTGCTCTATGAGGTTTCGCCCATCACTTCGTATGCAAGTCCATGGATTTTGTAAGTTGTCCTTTGATGATACTAAAGAGTACCTTCCACCACCCATGATGACCTGAAAAGAAAAAGTTATTTAAAGATAGTTACTTATTTTGGGCACCATTTTTCGGACTTAGTTTGATTTCTATGCGACCTTGGATCGAAATTGCAAAAACGCTTCAAACAATATTTATTTATTTCTTAAAAAGTGTTTAAGCACTTCAAAGTTTCAAGGTTTTATTTTTAACGATGACGAATTTACATACAAAGTTTCCTCCCTTATTTCAACCCCTTCAAGTCTTTTTTTCACGATAATAGATAGCGCATGCCATGCCCTTTCCCAAAGCGTCTAGTCAATATTTGATTAGTAGGCAAGTAGGGATTGTGTAATAAAATTTTTATATAGTCCGTGGAGAAACAGGTAGGGTTACCTTACCTACTTGGGTATATCGGGTTATTGATCGTGATCTAGCGGTAAATCCATTTTCACACGATTTTGGAAGCAATTATAAGCTCTGGATAGCAATCTTGCTGAAAGATTCCAGTCGTCAAATATTATAACGGGGTCTCTGGTACTCGGTTTATAATATTTCTATAGCTAATCTTTGCTAAGGAAGCCTCGTTCAATAAATTTTGATACTAACGCTGTTGACCTCGCTTTTTTATTTAGGTCACAGACAAATCCAAAATACAAGCCTATAGACCACAACGAGTCAGTAAAACAAGTCCTAACACTTGTGTTTCTTATTTCCTGTAGTCTATACGCTTGGATCATGACCACAAATATGGAACAAACCCTAATTCCTGGAATAACCGTATATAATCTTGCCATAAAACGAATAATCCCTCTTGCCTTCCTTTTTTTACTATCGACAGGGACGTTGTCTTCATCTTATCTGATAGTAAGTGATGGTAAGGCCAAAGATGGAATCAAGCTTCACCGGGAACCCTCAACCACAGACGGAACACAATAATGCTGTTAGCATTATTATTATGGCGACAGATTTTGTTAAGATTGTGGTACTAGTAGCTAGCTAGCTAGGAATACTTGATAAAAGTCCCACCACCGACCAAGCCGAGTAGTACTGTGTGACTGCGATTCCATAGCCAGGACTAGAATGAGTATCCTGGGATTGGCCTATCCAAGGCCAGAGCACTACAGGCTCTCCAAGCCCATAGATATAGTTAGCTTGATGGCCTACATATTCAAGGAGCAACAAGAGTAAAAGGAAAGGAGAGACACAAAAGATTCCGTTGGGTCGAAGTGAATTAAAATCACTCACTTACTCACTTATACAATATGTGTATATATCAATACACACAGGGTGTAGAAAGAACTAAGACAAAGCCGAAGTCTGAGCATCCTTATTAGATCAAAACAACAAACATAAAAAAATATTGCTGGGAAACGATTTTTATTTTTTTGCTGTTAAAAGAACTCCAAAAAATACCGCGTAATGTATACAGCGCGCAAGTCGCGCGGTGCTTAGCAAGTTAAGAGACGTGCACCACGTTCGGTTGGCCGAGTTGAATGGCCCCTATATCGAGTGCTAGTGAGTAGTGGAGTATGAAGTACTTAAGATTTGATAATGTTTTTATTCTAACGTTGACCTTTAACAACTTTATAATTAATTATTTCCCAGGTATAGTCTATAAGAAAAAAATGGTCCAAATGATGAGCGGAATACGTAGTTCTCGGCTTTGAAATAAGTGTTTTTACACTCGTTGTAATTATCAATCATTAAATTGATTATAAACTCACGTGAAGGTTTTTCCCCGGTTCATCTTCAATCAACTGACGACCAATATCTTTACATTGATCTACTCCTGGCGGCATGAAGTTTTCACATTCCCACATTCGGTCAGCACTGTGAGCATACAGTGGACTAGGAGTAGCGTGAGTCACTCTCATGGTAGTAACAAATCCTGGAATAAGAGAACAGGCAGTTTATTATTATTAATATATTACAATTCCACGCGCACACCAATTTTATCCAGCCCAAATTAAGTCTCTAAGTACCTAAGTTGGGACGGAAAGCCACATTAACTTTTTGACAAAATTCCGAAACCTGGTCAATGTGAGCGAATTGCCAGATTTTGTAGGTATTCCAGCTTTTTAAGTAACTCCTCTATTGCATCCAATTAACAGGCATCAGCATAGTCGAGAATGGAGATTAGAAGAGTTTTATGCCTATTTTATGTAGGCTAATAGCAACCTGCTATTATTATGAGGCCACATGCCGCTTTATGTGTGACCAAATGTTACCCAAGACTCGCGTGTAAAGAAGACGAATACGCATACTCCGTGAACAGTAACACAAAGTCTCTTATATTTTCTTCATTACTATAAACCTATCTCTCACAAAGTACATCTTAAATTCATGGAATAATGACTAACTAAGGAGTAAATATTTACCAGCACTTTTGCCCATTTCCAGCGCCTCCGCAGCCAGTGAGGAGAGCCTAGTTTCCGGCACCAAGGACCTGGCACAGTCTTTCCTCTTGACGCTGGCGTCGACGCCCACAGTGTCCTTGTTGGTTTTGACTCCGCTGAACAGTGCTGTAGCTGAACATGCGGAGTCTGGCACCATTTTGTCCGCCGAGTATGTCTGAAAAATGGAAGAGGCGTAGAATTTGTTTTAAGAAAATAATTATTTCGTCGAAATGGTGGTAGGGCTTTTGACGATTTAAAAGTACTTAGCAAAGTCCATTTAAATAAAGAGCTTTTGAAGTAAAACTTCTTTAGGCGCGACTAGGGGGTAACTCAATTTTTTCTAACGGAAGTAACCTTAGGAAGTAACGCTCAGTATTTGATTGACGTTGATGGCGGTTGCCTAGTTACGGTTGTTATTTTTCTATAGTCTGTGTAGTTTCCGCTATTTAAAAATAGTAATTTCGATTGGTCGTAAGTATCCGTCATATTATTTTTTTTCAGTTAAAATTTAATCATTTCAGTGATCTACGTCAAAGAAGTTTTATTTCAATCGCGCGTAAAGGTTACACGCACACAATTTTTTTTCATTTCATTTCGTTACAAGACTCTTACTTTGACCTGCTAAGGGTACCGTCACTATCAGCCTTTATAATTCGACCCACTACGGCGACACAATGCCTTTCCTCGTCGGATTGGTGGACGGAGTACTTATAAGGTGATAATATACTCCTTAGCTGATCCATTAGTCGCCTTCTACGACACCCATTGAAGAATTATGGGGTGATGCTATTCTACTCTGCTGGCATCACACGGTAAGTTTAAAGTTAGTTAGGGCAACTATTACTGTATTAGGGCTGTCGTTGATTTATCAAGGTACAAAGTGTTAATTAACTTCTGATGCTGACTGTACTTGGAGAACTTTAAAAATCTATTTGAATTATTCGAAGAGGGCCGTTATTTGTGGAGTAACGTTTAAAAATGTACCGAACAAAATAGAAAAGAAAGAACTAGAAAAATATCCCTGAAACGAGACTCGAAATCGCGACTTTTAGCGATCCAGGCGATTTGGGTTGACAATTGTCATCTGCTGTCGTCTATAGGTAGATACATTAAGCAAATGTTATTTGCTGCAATTGTTTTAATTACTTTGGATTTAATGTAAATGATTCAGCATTCAGATAACCCAAATTGCCTTTGTTCGCTTCCATTTGCGAACAAAGATTATAATGTACCTACCTATTATCATCTTTACCGCGTAGGTATCCCCAGATAATGAAGATGTGATTAGGTCTAAATAAAGTCTAACCGCCTAAGAATAGACTGTACCTAGTAGTTCAACGTTTTTAGCGTATTAGTAAGGGTCGAGTGAGAAAGTTTTATTTTTAATTTTCTAGTCCAGCAAATCCTGCAAAATAATGATTGGGTATTTTTGGTCGGTGACGCGTCGGGAAGCGTCGGTGGCGTAGTGCGTAAGAGCGCTGTCGTCCAACCGGGAGGCACCGGTTCGAACCCCGCCACGTACCAATGTGTTTTCAAATTTTGAATAAATATGTACGTTTAATCGACGCTTTTACGGTGAAGGAAAACATCGTGAGGAAACCTGCACACATCTATGAAGAAATTCTTAGGTTGTGTGTGAAGTCGACCAACCTGCACTTGGCCAGCGTGGTTGACTAAGCCCTAATCGCCCCTAATGTTGGGTAGGTTCGAGCCCCTCGGTGGGGACATTAAATGAGCTGTTGTTGATGTTGATGATTTTTGAACCATCACTAAAACCGTAGGTACCTACATAACGGATGTAAAAAGACCGATGACAAAGCTGAGAATTACGTATTCCGCTCATCATTAGGACCATTTTTTTCTTCTCTAGACTATACCTGGGAAACACCTGGGTAATGAATACCTAGTTATGAAGTAATTGAAAGTCAAAGTATTTTTTTAGGTAAATGAAAACATTATTTCTTAATTTTTGTCCAAAGAAACATCAAAATTTTACGTATTTCATAAAAAAAAAGCTTTTAAAACGTCATTCAACTCAGCCGACCGAGTCGTGCACATCTCATCAGTCGCTTTTTTTGGACTTTTTGTAATAACAAAAAATAGAAATCGTTTCCCAGAAATATTTTTTTTTATGTATTTTTTGAAACAAACAAAGAAAGTGTATTTAGATTCGAATATATCCTTTTAAAATCCCAAGTAGAGTTGGTATCATGCAGGCGGTCGACCTTGTATCTAACTATGCTAAAATCTATTTTCAGCTTTTACCTTCAGAAGTCCCATGTGTGGAAACATCTCATATGCAAGCCTGTGACTCTCGCCGCCCTTGTATATTCTGGTGGCCGTTACTGTGTTTGTCCCCATGCCGTCCCCAACAAACAATATCACGTTCTTCGCTGGCCGTGTGTTCCATTTCGTTCTCAGTGCTTCTTCCAACTCATTCTTAGCCAAATCCTTCCAGAAGCCTTGATCTGTCAAAATCAAAATTAACAGTAAATAAAAAACATATAAAAAACGATGTACTGTAATGAAAATACCTGAATAGTCATCTTAAGTAGGTCTGTTGATTGATTTTAATTTACTCAGACCATTGTATTTAGATTAATATTAGTACCTAGGAATAGATTGATGAATCACTTCTTAATTATTATTTAGAAATGCTCGTAGCATTATTGTAAAAACTTATTTATGACATTACTATAGCACTATACTATAATAATAATAATATATTTCTACGCTCACACCAATTATCTAGCTCAAATTAAAGTATCTTTAAGAACTTGTGTTATGGATACTAGTTAACGGACAAATATACTTAATAATCTAGATATTTTTATAAATAAACTTAAATAAATATATAAACAACCATGACTCATGAACAAATGCTCGTGTTCATCACACTAACATTTGCCAATACCAGGACTCGAACCCGGGCCGCCCGATGTCTAGACAGCGTTACTGACCACTCCACCACGACGGCAACATTATTTGTAGAGTTTAAAAGAGACATCATCATAACAGCCTTTATAATTTGACCCCCTGCTGGGACATAAGGCCTTACCTTATCATCTAAGTAGGTTTAGGCGTAGGCAGTCCACCACGCTTGCCTAGTGCGGATTGGTGGCCGGAGTACCTATAAGGCGATCAATACACCTTTGCTAATCCATTAGTCGCCTTCTACAACACCCATTGCATGTTATGGGGTGATGCTATTCTACTCTACCGGCATCACGCGACACGAAAGAGACTTTACAAAGTCAAATTGAATAATATTATCTTTATTCAAATCTTTGTTAAGTAATTATTGATAAAAAATTTAAAAATCATTTAGAATGATCTCACCGACTAATCACGTATTCTCGAGTACCGTTTTCTTGATTGAAGCTTTATTATCTTTTCATTGTTTGTTTTTCTAAAATTTTCTAAATCAGTCCATTCCTTTTTATGTAAGCAAGCATAATATTAGGTAGGTACATTTTTTCGTATCTATTAATTAATTTTTGTAAAAACAAATGGGACTTAATTTTTGTATTGTGTATCTAAATGAATTTAAAAAGGAGTAATTCCGCATTCCATTTCAGTTCCGTCATTGAAATTAACATGTTTAAATTTTTAAAACTGTCGAATTAGTAAATTTATTCGAACAATAATAGTTCCTCTCATTTACGGTTTAATAATTTTAACCTTCGTAACTATTAATGTAATTTGTTTTCACATGTAAGCGTACATAACTACCTAATTTATGAAAATAATCGCACTTGTTTACAATGTTCATTAATAAAATGCAAGGTTATTTCATTTTTATGTAAACAGTTGTTAGCTTTCCGTTCTATTCAAATCTTCATTTAGGTATGCTACAAAACAAAAATTTTAAAAAATATTCATCGAATATATTGTTAAACTATAAAGCAATATTAGAATCCCAGAAGCTTAAAATAATTTTAAAATTAAGCAAACGTTTTTGAATTTATGCGTAGTTGCAATTCAGATGATCACTGATTTGGACCTTGAAAATAATCAGTCATCGACTTTGGCGGTAAAAGATAACATGTACCAACGTAAATTATTTTTATTCCACACGATTTATTGTTTAAAAATTGAAGCAATTTAAATGTTATTAAATTAAGTTTGAAACGAAAAAGCGTATCATTATTTGATCTTAACAATCTTTTCTTGTCTTTTATGTCACCATCCGATCGTTTAATTGGCCAGATCCTAGCGCCTGCCGTGGCACTACCATGATACGCAACAATTTCGGCTTAAGTGACCATAAAAGTGGCCGAGGCCTTGGCGGAGTAAATAACCTATTTTCTAAAAATTATAGTAATATGTGGACTCAGGAGTTATCTATAGGTGATCAAGGGAGTTTCTCCTGAGTTCTTGCTGTACGTGTTGAGAGACTCCATTTTTGGCCTTAATCTTACTATAAAGTACATTTTCGATTGATATTTTTTCATACTAAGTTCGAGATGGTAAACAAGCTTGCGGCCCACCTAGTGTTAAGTTAAAGGGTTACCGTCGCCTATAGATACATGGAATATTAAGGGTAAATCACTTCAAATCCTGGGGACTAAGATGATATTGCCTTCCATGCCCAATAATTACACTGGCTACCTTTCCCTTCAATCCGAAACACAGCGAACTGCTTCACGGCAGAAATAAGAAAGGCGGTGGTACCTATCTACCCAGACGACCCTACATATGGATCTACCACCTAGTAAAATGGTACATTCTCTGTGTTATCTCATTCTATGTGTAAAGTGCCGAATCCATGACCAGCAATATTCACGAGTTCCGTAAATTCCATTTGTCCCGCAAGGTAAACAAAAATACTATTGTAATTTCTATTGCCATGTTTATGAATTAGGCATCTGGTCTGCCTGATAATATTTCATTTGATTTTCTTTGTTAGAAAAACAAATAGCTTATTATATAAATTACATCTGAATTTACAAAAATAAATGGAAATAACACATTAGCCTAAGTAGTTTTCACTACAGGTTATAACTTAGGTACACTGTTGATGAGATACGAAATTGCGAAACCATATGCGAAAGAATAAAAAAACCAACTAATTTTATAGGTACTTTACTCACTAATACGCAGTATCTACTTAATTAAAATGTCATACAAAAAATGAAAAAGAAATTGGTACCTAGTTACTAATTTATTTAACCTACAACAATAGTTCATTGTTGTAGGTTAAATAAATTAGTAACTAACTAAATAATTTTACTACAATAATAAAATAATTAATTACTTGAAGATTTGACGCCTTGTTCCTACAGACGCTTTGCAAACGGCCAGCGGGGCGGGGCAGTCTTTTTGACAGGAAAATTAATGTGTTAACATATTTGAAATCGGTACTAAACGTAAAATGATGCCTAGTAACTTATATGCCTTTATAACATCATTGTGTGCAGTTATAATTTTCAAATGAGATTCAAAATATAAGCCCCAATCAGTGGCGTAACTATAGGGTGGCATGGCGGCAAAATGCCACGGGCCCCGCAAGGAATAGGGGCCCCGGTAGTGTCTTGTGTCACTGACTGTCACTGACATTTTTAAATTTAATGAACGAATCATTTTTAAATTTAAAGAACGAAAAATTTCAAAACCTGTGTGTATATGAATTTGCCACGGGCCCCACATGATATAGTTACGCCACTGGCCCCAATCCAGTTGAACCCCAAGATCTCTCACCTCGGTCACTCTTTTTAGCGTTTTTCATAGAGATTATACTAAGTCAAATTAGATAATATTCTTTTTTTACTTTCTACATACGTAGTATAGAGGAAGTCTTGTAATCGTCGCAAAATTCAACCTCGAGATTTCGACAGATTTACACGTTTTGGACCTCCTTGAGTTCAAAAAATACCGTTTTTGGAATTATGTCTGTGTGTGTGACTGTGTGTCTGTATGTCTGCGTGTGTGTCTGTGCGTTAGCACAATAACTCGAGTATGCTTTAACTTATTGCAACCAAATTTAACGTGCGTATATGTCATCAAAATATAAGGTTTCTATCAACTTTTGAGCCGTCAATCACAAAAGTTAAGCAACCAAGTGCGTGGTCGGTACTCGGATGGGTGACCAAAATTTAATTTGCATGTATGACATCAAAATATAAGGTTTCCATCAACCTTTAAGACGTTTCCGGTATACGAGAAAGTCAAGGTGAGATCACTCCCGATTTTCTCCTCTTAAAGGTTATAGTGTGACATTTATCTACGATTAAGTGAAGTCCATTAATAGAGCAGTACTGCAGTATTCACATAATCGATTTAGATCACTTTGAAGCAGTTGACAATCACTTTCGGATTTGATGGCGGTAACTATTTTTGTGCCGTTTGGATAAAGTAATAATCTTGAGTTATGAAAGCAGTTGACGACATTATTTATAAAAACATTGAACAGCAAGGGGCCAAGATGGGAGCCCTGGGGCACACAGGAAGTTACAGGACTAGAGATAAAATCTTTAACTGTAATGGCTTGAGTTCCGTTTCTAAGGTAAGATGTCAGCACTCAGATCACTGTGTACACTGATAGCTTTAAATTTGGAAATTAATAATGAATAAAGCGAAATTTTATAAAATGCTCAGTAATCGGTGTAAACGCCGTCTACCTGAAACCTTTTCCATTGATTCAAAAACAATACATATAAATTAATACGGATTGGTTTTAGTCGAGCGCTTAGCAACAAAACCTTGTTGTTGGGCCGTCAATAAGGGACTAATTGCGGGATAAAGAGAGTCGTAAACAATTCCAAAACTTGAGAAAGAACTGAGGGGTTGGTTTTACCACGTAGTTACGAGCATTGTGTTTATCGCCGCTTTTGTGTATAGGGATTACATAAGAACGTTTCCAAAGATCTGGCATTATATGCGCTTATTTTAATTAATAAATGTTCTCCTTTTCTTATTGTATCTTGACCATAATCTGGTAAAAGTCAGCCAGATCACTTTTTGACTTCAGATGGGAGTTAGTTTGACGACAGAGACCTCTCGGCGGAAAAGACTAGCAATAATTCTTCAAACTATGTTCAACATAGTAACATGCAGTCGGAGGCATAACATTATGAATGATTTGAATTATTATTAAATTCTATACCTCCGCCGACTGTATGTTACTATGTTGAACAAAAGCTCTGAGAACTACAGACTTTATTTTATTGTCTTTGTATGCACTTTCAGTTATTTTATATAATGCGATTAATAATATAACTTTCTATAGGGAATGAAAGTTTGAAGCATATAAGAAAATAAGATTGCTTTATGTTTCACCCAATCTCCAATTAAAAATTTTTGTTTAACTATATTTCACTTCTTTCTACTTCAGCAAACCAGCCGTGCTATTCTGTAAAGATCTCACTTCTCACCTTACATCTCATTTCCAATTTAGCAGTCACATTTTATGGAAAATCCTTTGTTTTCTTGAGTAAACTGAAAGCGAAGGAAGCCATGGTAGTGTTAAACGACATTAAATCTAATTTAGAAATCAGGTTGATTAGGTAAATTCCTTTTAGTGTGAATTATTCGTTTGCGTTTGACAGCTAAATTGGAAATCAGAATGAGGTGATAAGTGATATCCTTACAGAATCGCATGGAAGAAGTCTGTTTCTAACTCTGATAATTGAGTAAAACCGCCTCATCGCTTCTTACATTGGTAGGTTTTTCTTTATAGCTAACCATGCGCCTTACGTCTAACTCTATCAAGTATCTATAATATATTATGTGCCAACTAATTTAATTGATAAATTAATACAATAATCATGGTCTGGCTGAATGAATTTCCGAAGCGGAAAATGGATTTAATGTCCGCAAACGTGACATGCACACAGAAACCTATCTGTAAAATAGGGTCGTGAAAACAATTTGATACGAAAAATTTTAAATAAGAGCTTAGTATGATTTTACATTACTTCGATTTTTATTTAAAAAGGAATTAATATTTAATCATACAAGTGATTTGATATAGATAAATAATATTAAATATTTTACATTTGTGTCTATACATAAAAATCAATCTATTTATACTATTAAACACAATAAACTTCAATAATTGTAAGGAAATATAAATAGGAGTTATTCTTTACATAAAAATATTGTAGCGTTTGTGAAAGTTGAAAACTAAAAACGTCACTATAAACAGTTATTGAAATGAAAGCATAAATTATTGTTATGTTGTTGCAAAATACTATTTATGTTCCACTAAAAGCAACAGAATAACGAGTATTTTAATATTAGTGACGGTTTTTTGACGTGACAACGTCTTATAATTCGATAGAGCCGGCTGCACGCACGAAAAAACATGACGTCATGCGGCGTAACCTCGCTCTGAATGTAATTCTCTAATTTGAATTTGGAATTATGTTCTTTAAAATTTAAACTTTCAATGATACCAAAACCAGCCAGATACAAATAGTATAGCCAAAGAGATTTTATTACAAGTTTATTCATACTATAATGCGAAATCTATTAAACAAATGAAATTAAATTTTTCTTTTGAAAAATGCTACCATTCCATCAGTATTTTCTTAAGACGTTGTCACGTTCAACTATCGTCAGTAAACCGACTTTACAGACAACCAATTTTGGTCCTAATTTTGAAAACTTCAATTATTTAATGTTAATTTGAAAACATTGCAATGCTTGACAGAAACCAGTGCACGTAACATTGCCACAAAAACTCTACAAAAGTTTTCACGAATGTGATTGAAAAAAAAAAAACACTTGACAGTCAGCTGTTAGTCAACTATCTAGAAGTGTTATGCTTGTTTGTTTGCAACACATTAGACAACATACCGGTTCGGAGCGACCATGTCGAGGACAGGAGAACGCACAACACCACCGACACCGAACGCATAATGAGTACTGAGCGAGCTGCCGGCTTGCTGCCGTGCGTGCCGTCGTCGTCTCGTTTCGTTGATTACTCGTTGTGAATGAAAAATGAGTAGGGTTGTCAATAACGCTGAAATTAGTTTATTTTTAAGATTCGGCAGTTTTATTTAATAAGCTTAACATTTTGAGAGCCATTGCAAAAAGAGCTGATGCTAATTTTAGCATTTGTCTAATTTTTGCAATATTAATTAAATGGGCCATATTTACAAACGAGCTTAAACAGAAACATTATTCTATTTAATTTAGGTATGATTATAGATAATTGCTTTCCTCTTTTTTTTAGAAGTTGTGGTTTTTATAAAAAGGCGTTTCGTGCATTTACATATAGTACAGGTAACACTTGGTTACACATAAAGCCACATCTGGCAGTATGGACTATGCTATGCCTTGAAATAGTGTCAAGTTGCCAGCCTGTCGCATGTTACATTTGCAAACATTTAAAATATCGTTACATTGAAAATTTCATAAACACTAAGCCGTTTGTATTTTAGAATTCTCCTCCTTTACGAGTAGATATGTATAAATGCAGTATGTACTTTAAATTTTTTCCACTATATAATACAGGTTGAATTTTTCAAGTGGGTCTTCAGGGCCAAATCATAAACTATAAGGAATATCTAAAAATGCTCAAAGCAGTCGCGAGCCCGATTTTGATGAAAGCAAAAACACTGGATTTTTGCAAAATCAATAATCCTAGCCAGAAATGGAATCCAATGATTTAGAAAAAAAAACAGCCTGTGTAAAACATCATTCGACAGTGTTGTTAATAAGGCACGGTTTCTGGGAAGTAATTATATACGGGAAACTAATGGAAAATGTTAAATTTAATAAAATATTTCTTGTTCCACCTTGGTTGAAACGATGATCAAAGCGATGATTATTATTTTTTCAAAAATCCAGCCATGCAGTTTTAGTTTTCATCAAAATTGGGCTCGCCCTTGAACTTTTTTTCGATATTCCTTATATTTTAGGATTTGACCCTGAAGGTCCACTTGAAAAATTCATTCTGTATAATTCAATTAATTAGAACAAAGATCCCACATCACTCCTCCTATAAGTTTAGTGTGGACTGAAGCATCTTTTGGCTGACCTGCTTCATTACAACACCTTATGTCCTAGCAGCTTTAGGAGGTCGATGGCGCCGCGCTTCAGCGTTCTTCATAACGTTTGCGAAAGCTAAGCTACCAGCTGCGCGGTCGGAACTCTGGTGGGTGAAAAAATTTTTCCTCCGTGCTTCGGTAGGCACGTTAAGCTGGTGGTCCCGGATGCTGTCGAAAGATAGCAGTCGTCCCCAAGGAGGGTTCGTGTCAAGACAGGCACACGGCCGTAAATATCTAATGCCAAAACATATTGTCGATATCAAGACATACCTACTGCATCTACCCCAAATAACTAATTTATTTGGGGTCGTGCAATGTCTTGATGTAGAGCAGCAGGGTAGCAGAATGAAGATATCCTA
The DNA here is from genome assembly GCA_955850985.1 of Elophila nymphaeata. Classification (NCBI taxonomy): domain Eukaryota; kingdom Metazoa; phylum Arthropoda; class Insecta; order Lepidoptera; family Crambidae; genus Elophila; species Elophila nymphaeata. The sequence continues at coordinate 8,549,599 of OY039080.1, read as the reverse complement.
AGAGCTTTTTTAAGTTAGAATATAATATTAAACCGAAGTAAAAATCTTTATATCCAATAAATAGTAAAAATTTTGTAACAGCACGTTGGGTTACCACAAACTGTCAAATTTTCCCAATCGATTATGCACTTTATATTGTATAGTGTTAGGTTGAAAATCGTTTGGAGAAATTTGACAGTTTTGTATAGCCCGACGTCCTGTTGACTGTACAATATATTCCCACCTACAACTTCAAGTTATTTGCGAATAAAAGAAAGTCAGATGTATACATCTGACTCTCTATGCCTATTTGCATTACCGTTACCGTTCAGCCGTTCAAATTCTCATAATTTACGAAAAGTAGGAAGAGTCGGCCCTAGTGTACTGCCTTGACATACACTCGACATCATATAGTAAATGTATTCGTACTTTACGTAATCTAATCAATTGACGACAAGCTAACACACGAGTATGCTGTAGGTCTCCATTTCATCTGATGATAATTAAGGAATGAGGTAGCGAGCTTCATCAGGAATCTCGATTTTCTATCAGATCTTCTATTCTATTCTTAATTAATAGCATCGCGTCGCATTAAGCGTACGCATTTTGCCAATGTCAAGTGAAAATGTAACTAAAGTAATAAAAATTGTAGGGTTGATTGAGGTTAAAAATGGAGTCTCTCAACACGTTTTTTACAACAAGAACTCGGGAGAAATCTATCTATCAGATCTTGTTACTCACATTGAGAACACAACAATTATGACGTCAGGCTTTGATATTCTTTCCACTACCTACTAGTAGCAAATAGTAGGTTGGTAGCGTTATTCCCCAGTTGCAATATCACCCGATATAGAAGTATTAAATTATAGTTCGGATTTAAAAAGAGAGGTAACAGGCAATGAGATGAGTGTTTCAGGTTTAAATTCCTAGAAGTGAAGTTTATTTTTGTAATAAATTTACTGGAGTAAGTACACCGATATTGAAAATTAAAACTTTGTATGTATTGAACTTGATTTTTTAAATCATAATTAGGTAGATACTTTTACATTGTTCAGCTTACAACATTAATCAATTATAAATCACCACGAGGCAAAAGGGGTTTTTTCGTATTTTATTATTAAATATTATTTATACCTCTATTATTGCATTTCCCACATAGTTATAGTAGCCTGGTTGAAAATATATGTTTTCTTCTGTTTTTTGTCAGTCTGTTTATAAAAAATTCTATTATTTCGTAAGAGTTTTGAACGCCTCTGTAGATTTTCCAGTTAAATCGAAACTAAATTTGGTATTTATTTTTTGGGTGAAACCAACTAGAATAGAATAGAATAGAATAGAAATAATCTTTATTGCACATCGACATAAATATAAAAAGATTACAGTAAACATAGTTAGTAAATGTTTACTGTAATCTTTTTATATTTATGTTATCGCATCTAAGCTACTAACCATAGGGCTGTCCTAAAATCAAACTAAATTGCATGTGTCTGCTTCTCAGATCTTGCTTGGTTTTTGTCGTGTTTTGTTTAGATACGACTAAACCCACAGAACACAGAAAGAGGTGAACATTCTGTGACTAAGCTAATCACCCGATCATTATGAAATTTTATACAGACATTGTCAGGGATACAGAAAAGGACATAGGGGTAGGACATAGGGTAGGGACATTTCATTCAGAAAAGAAGTACCTACTATTCCCGAGGGATAGAAAAACTTTTGACAAAATCTGCATTAATGCGTGACATTTTACGTGCTACCATAAATAAGTCTTCTTCCTATCTATATTTGTATTCACACGACAATACGAAGTATGTACCAGCCGTTCTAATTTAGAACGCCCGCCCTAGGGCGTTCAATATCACAATAAACACTTGCCTATAAACCTTCATCATATTGAGCATCGTAATCGATTGTCATTTTATAGCGAGTTTCTTGCGAGTCACCGAATAGTGCAAGCGACTTTAGTTAGGCTATGGTTTCCTACCTTTTTACCACCAGGCGATCTGTATGCTTTATTGCCACTGATCATAATTCTATATTATTACACCTACTACAAGCCATAGGATTCCTATCGATACTAGAGATATGTACTTATCGATCAGAAATTGTTCAGAAAAGATAGACCCTTAAAGCTAAGGGAGTGTTTTCGCCCCCTAAGTCAAAGTCAACAGCAGTAGTCAACGAAAAAAGTGTTGTGCTAAAAATTTTCGCATGGCAACACTAAGTTCGGGCTTCCTCCAGGCCCCGTGATATTGATCGCTACAGCCTCCAGTGCGCAGGGCCGCTGCAACCCTCGTTAAGGGCAAGTGTATTCGCATTATCTGCTAAAGAAAATTTAACCCTGCCTACACATCAAACGGTCCGGGTTTCCTGGAAGTCGCAAATGTGTCTGTGATGAACACGAACTGTGGCCTACATAAAAGGGGCACCGCGGACTGAAGGTATGATACTTTTTGGGTTGGATGCAACCAATGATAAGTGACAATAAAGCTAAAGGAAGATGCGAGCTTACCTCGGAATCCTCAACCAGTAGCTGTGGCTATCTTAATTATTAACTTTAGCAGTTATTTGAAAATATCTAGCATAAAAAATTAACAATACTGTTGTTAATTTTTAAACATCATCTTATATATAAAATTCTCGTGTCACAATGTTCGTTCTTGTACTCCTCCGAATCGGCTTGACCGATTCTCATGAAATTTTGTGAGCATATTGAGTAGGTCTGAGAATCGGCTAACATCTATTCTTCATACCCCTTAGTGATAAGGGTTGTCCACCCTTAATTTTTTTTTAATTTATAAGGCAAAACAACGTTTGCGGGGTCAGCTAGTTATCTATATTAATTAGGTTGATAATAGTCTCTAGGGCGTTCGAGTTGGAATGAACAAAACACGTCTAAAAGCTCGGATCTCGGCTCAGGCGTGCCATATCGTGGAGGGATCGGAGAGAAGCACTGCTAGAGAAACACCCAGCATATGTGTCTAACGGGCCACGGAGTAATAACCCATGGAGAGCGCTAAGATCCATTTCTCGTGCGGGGGTATCAGGGCATTGGCAACTCTGATTAGTCACCACAATTAACACTCAAGTATTGTTGGGATAGCAAAAATACTATCGAATACGAAAAAAACGATAGTAACGATAGGTATAGCGCGACGACTGTAAACAGCACCCTTATTCGACGAGTGCGGTGTGGAACAAAAGTGTGATCGTAGTAAGTGCAATTTAGTGGTCTCAGCAGTGGCGGATTTACCAGTCAGTAGGCTGGAGCCTAGCGCGGCTTTTAGACCAAACATTTTTAAATTACACATAGAAAACGAGCCCTGAATTTTTTTTAATAGGTAAAGGGAAAAAAGCTTTTGTAATGAGGAAGATAGAGCACAATAAAGATGCAAATGTCATTAATAAAATTGTGAACTAGGCATATGCTCGATGGAACTAGGGTATCGAATTTCAGAAGTAAGGGGCGGCAAAAAAATATTAGCCTACTGGCGGCAAATTTGTAAATCCGCCACTGGGTCTCAGACTACTCCTATGGGAAAATGACGTGGCTCTACGTAAGTATAATAGTGAGACAATTTTTAATAGAAATGAAATATATTAATCTCACAACTTTCCAACCAACAATTGCAAACCAATCAACAAACCAATTCCAATGGCAAACCAACCCGGATTCTTTAACAACTTCGCCTTAACTGATACACAGACTTCAATCAAAGTTAGTCTTACAAGTTGAAGTTGCCCCGTTACAATGGCATTGTGAAATTACTAGTATTAACATAATTATGTACAAATAGTACATAGGTGAGGGCGGAATTGTGCGTGTGAAAGGCAAATCGTGTTGTGAATTGATCAATTAAAGATAGCTAGAAAATGGTACGTATTTTATAAATTAACACTGGGGAGCTGATTTTGTGAGGGTGCAGAATCTATAGACAGTTAAGTACTTCTTCCATATAGATATTAACGCTGAAAATTTTCTTTGGCATAGAAATAGATTTCTAGATATTCAGTTTTATAACGAAGTTATGTTTAGTCTAGTTCTTACTTAGATTTTACACCCTAGAAATTTTAGTTATGACACAAATAAATATATAAAATATGGTGGCTAGACATTGTCCACGTATTCCAAATAATTTATGAAATGGATTAGTTATCACTTTGTATTAAAAATCTGACTCAATTATTCACCCATCGCCACTTGAGATGTTTCAAAATTAGTTAAGAAAACAAAGATGGTTCAAAATTGGTATACGAAATGAAATGAAAAAAAACTTTAATATACATGAATTAGTAATCTATACCTAACATCAATTTCTAAACTTACTTTTTTGAAAGATTTTCCAAAATTAACTTTGAAGATAATTCTCACATAAAACAGAAAATTAAAAAAAATATATTGCTCTGCAAAAGGTATTATTGATGAAGATATGGATGATCATTATTATTTGGCCTTTTTTTCTTTCCGCAGCCTCAAGTTTATTTTCAGAATTAATATTTTTGCTGTATATAATCCAAAGACTATAAGCTAATAGAAAGCGTTAATAATACAGTTTTTATTTAATTTTTGGTTAAGGCACTAAAAGCTACCCACCTTTATTGATTCTGTATATTACCTATGTTTTTTATTTATAAAATATATTAACACGCAATCTTTCTCTACTAAAGTTTAAAGCTACTTGAAATTAATTATTTCTAATTTGTGATATTACAGGCAAGAATGGAGCTTCCCGTTTTGGACAAATTTTGCTTTATATTCGACTTGAAGACAGGATGCATTTCAATGGGCATTATAAACTCCGTAAGTAAAATAAATATTTAATAAATCACAATTAATTATTACAATATATTTCCAAGCTCACGCGCGCAAAGCAATTCAGAAACACTTATTTGCTTACTTTTAATTGAAAATTATCAAAAAACGGAAGGATGAAAATATCCCTGATCCTATTCATCAACATTTTTAGTTCCAGTCTCTTAAGGCACGTTAAGCTGGTGGTCTCGAGTACTGTTGAAAGATAACAGTCGTTCCTTAAGGAGGATTTGTGACAGGTCGCGGCCGGTCGTAATAATATAATGCCAAAAATAGGTTTACGACAGATCTGTCGCAGGCGGATCGTATAACACGCCGTAGGTGAAAAACGGCGCAGCGGATTGCAGTGTGTGAGAATTGTTAATATAATAAAAACATTTGTTGATAAAATCATAGTAGGTTCATCAATATTAGTCTGTATAGCTAAATAATGGAGATAGCTTACCTATTGGTAGGTTCAGGTTATTTTTTTTTTGACCAAGCGGAGTGGAATTGTTGTTACTCATCACTCTCACTCTACAATCCGAGGCGCCGTTTTGAAGCACGGCGTGTTATACGATCCGCTTGCGGCATATCGATAACAAGACATACTGCACTTAGTAGGGGCAGGTATATTGCCATCCTATTTTCAACTTTATATCTATGTGATAAGATAAGGTTGAAAAACCATGAAAAATATTTTTTTCGTACCATTGCTCAAAAAAGTGACATTCTATGCCACAAAAAGTGAACATAACAATAGTCATTTTTAATCTGTTAAAAACAGGGAAAGAAAATTGGAAAATTGTACTGAATTTCATTCACCTCTAGGGGGACAGTGTGATTTAAATTTGGAATACTTACCGAAATTTATACTGAACTATACTATATCTGTGTTTACACCATTGAGTTTGTATATAAAGCATTATACATCTTTTTGAAAAAGGAATACGCATTTATTGTTATGGTGCAGTTATGATTATTCAATAAAATTACGAAAACCGACGAGGCCGTATAAGCTTGATGCCTTTGCTTTTCCGACAAAAAAATATTAGTCTAGGAATTTGCTGCGTTTTTGTTGGTTTGGCGGGTAATCATGGCGTCTGGATGTCGATCTTTATTTCGATTATTCAAAATTGCTTCGGAGTGGATTTTGTGCAGTGAAAGTGGTGTCGTTTTGTTGCATAAGCATCCGTGTTAACGAACAGTTATGAGGAATCATTGAAATAAAGGTTTTGTGTATGTGGCGTTGAGAATTGTATAGTGGTTGGAAATCCCACTATACAATTCTCATCAGTCACCATCATGAGGTCTGTACCATGCATTTCTCGCCAAGCACTCCCTAGATGCATTAAAAAGTGTGGCACCCACATTTTAATGCAAAAATCAAGAAAGAAGAGGAAACTAAAGACTTGGCTGTATGGGCTAGATCCCTTTGCCGTCCCGTAACAGGGAAAATTAAACCAAAAAAAAAAATGCGTTTTTGTTTTCTTCAAATACATAAACTTTAAGTTTATTTTAATTTATTTTAATAAATAAGTTAATGTTCTAAAAATACGTTACGATGTTAAATGAAAGCGACAGTGACAGTGAATTGTCGGATTCCATCAATGAAAACGCTGCCGCAATTATAAATAATTTGCTTCCAACAAAATCCAAGGAAAATTATTTAAAAACTTATGAAGAATTTTCAACGTGGAGAAGTGCAAAAGGCCTATCAATTTCAGAATCAGTACTTCTTGTCTATTTTGATCATTATTTTTAATAAATGCTTATCTCATATTATTAATGTGTTTATTTTTTCGCAAATGGTATGAAAAGTAGAGTATTTTCCTCGGTGATAAAGCTGTCTTAGTCTTGGGTGAACTTAAATCCCTCGCTACACTCAGGACTTTTCTTAAATCCCTCGCTTCGCTCGTGATTTAAGTTTTTAACACCCTCGCTACGCTCGGGAATAAACCTCGAGTCCTTCTTTACGCTCGCGATTTAAATCGTCACTCGCGACAGAAGACACTGCTTTATCCCCTTGGTTAATAATCTACTATTTCTTTACTAGTTAATGAGCTAATAAGTGACTGACTAGGTGCCTACCGCCGTATCAACCGTACCAATGATACGGGTCCCCCGGGCTACAGATGCCCCTTAACGTGTGTAAGCAAAAAATATTAAAATGTTATCCACAAAGTCACTTAATCTCGTGCGTCTCGGGAGGGAAAACATATAAAAACACTGTGACACGTGCCTATAGAGTTTCCTGAGGAGTTTTTTGTTTTCAGAAATAACAAAAGTAAAAAAAGGCAATCTTTTTTTCCCGGGTTAATGCACTCTAAAGTTGGCAACAACCTACATTTCAATTTCTAGTAGGAAGTGAGAACGTGTTATAATCAATAAATATTTATTTTAATTTAATGCAAGCATTTTTGTTTCGTTTGTGAGAAATCTTGACCCTTCGTTTGGGCCCCTAACTAATTTTGATCCAAGGCACGCTACGCCACTGTGCTTTATCATTATATGATTTGAACATAGTGCTGTTAACACTGTTATTATTTATTATAGCGACAGTCATTGAAAATATACCGGTAGCTAGTTAAGTAGACTCAAAACATTCTCTACCATCAACCAAATCGAACAGTGGTTGACGAAACTTTACGATAGAAAGTACATTTACAAAGTCCACTTAAATAAAAAACTTTTTGATTTTTATTTTGAACACATATTTGTACTTCGCAAGGACTTAAGACCCCTAGAGTTAATTACAAGGCGAACCAATAGGCCACTAAGTCTTTTAAATCCTACTAACATTATAAGCACGATATTTTATGGAAGGATGTCTGGATGTGTGTTTGTTACTCTTTCACGCAAAAAAACTACTGAATTGATTTTAATAAAACTACATCAGGATCAGAATAAGATATAGGCTATAATGTATTATACTAATCCTGTACAGATTCGGTTGACCGCAGAGCCAGGAAACTTATAGGTGATGATAGGCTGGTGCATGCTAATCTGCAAAGTTTGGCTCATCGTCGCAGAGTGGCCTGCCTGTCGGTGTTTTATAGATTGTACTTTGGCGAGTGTGCTCTTGAGCTGCATGAGCTTATTCCACCATCTCTTTTTTACCATCGGGGGTCTAGACGGACTTCAGGTTACCATCCCTACCTCGTACAAATTCCGCCTATGCGTACTAAGCGGTTTTCAACATCATTTATTATGCGCACCGCTAAAGAGTGGAATTCCCTGCCGGCCTCCATATTTCCAAATAGTTATAACCCTGCTCTATTTAAGGTTAGAGTGAGTAGGCATCTTCTGGGTAAACTCGCTCCATCTTCGGCTTCCTTTTAGCTCTCCTGCACAGAGTGTTGCCAAGAGTGAACCCATTCTATGTAAAAAAAAAGATGAAGTCGCGAGCAAAAGCTAGTGTTAAATAGCTCGATCATCTTATAGTCGTAGCAAGCACGCTTATCAGGTCGGAAAGGGAACGCCTCTTTATTACTATGAACGCTACGGAAATGCGGCTACGAAACGACTACGGACTGTCGCGCATCGTTTTTCTTCATAGTACAAAAGAGGCGATATGGTTCCAAGCTGATATGTGTGCTACGAACTTTAGGCGGAGAGGTAGCATAACAGAGAGGGTTACTTTCACATTTGTAATATTAGTATGGATTGTTGCAGGTACTGACATTCACACTGGCCATTATCCTGATAACCTTTGCCGTGGACATCAAGGGCGCGACCGAAGCCCAGCTGAAGCGAGACGACGACACAACCATGTCATCGGTGGTGTACACCATCGTGGTGCTGCTGGTTGTGCTGCTCTTCATCAAGTTTGTGCTGGACATGGTCTTCGTGTATGCTGTCTACAAGGTGAATGAGTATTTTTATGTAATAATTTTATTTTTGCGTTAACAAACGCGTAAATATAATACTAGAAAAATGCACTGAAAAAAATCGACTTGCCTCAGGCGGGACTCGAACCCGCACCTTCCACACCCGCATTGTGTGTTCGAGTCCCGCCTAAGGCAAGTCGATTTTTTTCAGTGCATTTTTCGAGTATTTTTATGCCGTTATACCACCCCGACACTCGATTAGATCTCTACACAGACACTACACACTGTCTTTTTGTACACGCCGCAACTGTGTGCGAGACGTCTCATCCAAGGTTTCATAAACTTTTGGCTGCTATGGACCATTTGTAGTCGGCCAGACTACTCAAATAGATTAATAATATCATTAAATTATTAAATCTCTCGTCCTCTTAGTTAAATTGTTTCCGTTAAATTACTGAGCGATTGAATAGTTACGCATCTCCTGCGACATGTGTTTACTGACGAACTGACGACGGCCCCTAAATAATTTTTAAATTACGAACTAAAAACTCCTTAATGTCGCGCGAGCGAAATCGGTGTTGTACAAGGATTGGCCTCAATTTTTTGTCTTTATTATAATAATTTAGCCGAGGCAAAATCAACTTGGGCCGTTGTTTGTCCTGTTTCCGAATTGCCAGCTTCCCCTTCCTCTAAGAGACAGTGGGACGAGTCACTCTGCAACAATGGTGCGGGATGAACTTTGAACGTGAATACACCTTATCCAATTCTGAGGATCGAGCTCGTCTCTTGACTGTGGGGGAGTGGGAATCTGGGCTTTGGCTGCAGGCTTTCCCATCGGCTTATTTTAGGGACACACTTTGGAGCCTAAAGGATTAGCGCGCGATGACCTTATAACCCTCGTTCCCTGGGAGAGGAGATGGAAATGTCTGGTATGGAACGCCACTTACGCGGACACCTTAGCAATGTCCCATATTCCAGCCACCTCAACAATGTCCGGATCGGCTGCGGAAGCTCCGCTGAATCTCTCAAACGGCGCAAATACGCTAATCTCTCAGGAGACTACATATTTGAGCCGTTTGGAGTAGAGACTCTGAGACCATGGGGCCCAAGAGCTCACCGACTTTTTCGGGATATTGCAGAGCGACTACGTGAGGCAGTAAGTGACAGTAAGGCTGGTTTGTGTATCGCGCAAAAAATTTGTCTCGCGATTCAGCAAATTAATGCAGCCAGTGTTATTGGTACACTTCTTGTTTCAGAGGACCTAGGCGAAGTCTTTTATCTGTAATTTAGTAGTTTATAAGTTTTTTGTTTTTAGTTTTAGTAACCTTTTAGATTTGATTTATTTTTATTATGGCAGTATTTAAATATTTTTTAATAATTAAATTCGTGTGAATAAAAAATTCTCGTGATTACCAAAAGATTCCACTATTCTAGGAAAAATGCGGGATTATGAAGAAGTACTGCATCTTCTGGATCGTGTTTCTGGTCTTGTTCATCATCGGCTTCTTGAAAAGTCTATTTCACATGGACGCGGGACACGTTATCGCGCAGATCCTGTTTTTGGGTAAGAATTTTTCTTTTTCCCCCTTGTGAAATATTTTTATGAATAAAGATGAATGTAGAACATGGTAACTAGAAAATATACAAATCATAGGTAGATACATGTGGAATATTAGTATGGAAGAATACTCATTTTAAGTAACTATAGTCAATCTAGCCATTTCTGATGAAAATATAGTGTTCTTGTCTTTTCTGGATAGTTTTTATTAAAATATGGGTTTTGCACATTTTAATGCATCTAAGAAATTATGAAAAAGCATCATGGTCACACATTTTATGACAGAGATCGATGACACGACTATAACAACTTATATTTCAATTCGTCATGATTTGATCTGCATAGATCTAGATAACTTTATATATTTTACCACATAAACTCATTTCGTAACAAGTATGATGAAAAATAAATGAAAGCCTCACGAAAGCCCCCCAAATACTATCTTTCAATTATAATTGTAAAAAGTCCTAGTACTGAAAATGTTCAATTGTTAATTCTTATTTTTCCAGCCGAGAACTTTTACTATATCATCGTGATTCGCAGTTACTTGATATCGATCAACGAAGACGGAGTTCTCTAAATTATTAATTTCTAGAACGATAAAAAATAACTAATGCCATGCTACTGAAAAGGAATATACCTAATTATGAACGAATACGTAAAAATACTTAATATTTTTATTAAATGTTTAATGTTTCTTTTCTCTGTGATATTTGATCTCAAAGTATTAAGAATGATAATTTTGAATATTTATCAAGTATTTTATAAAAAAACAGGAATTATTGAACGTTATTTATAATTTTAATAACGTCTATTAAGTTGATGATAATAACTTTAAACAATAATATAACCAAAAGAGTGTTCTAGTCCATTGTAATATCCTGGATCGACTTTTATATCACATGTAGCATATCGTGCGGATAGATCGGTAGCATAGAAAACTATATCGGTGTTTACATATTATAAAGCTATAAAATAGTTTTGTTAAAAATTGTAGATAGAATGTGTACTGAAATAGAATTATTGAATATATCCTTATTTGTATAGAGAATATTATGGCGGAAATAGAAACGAGGTAAAAAAGTAATATGAATTTGGTTATTTCGTTTATTTTATAAAAAGATATTGATTTTAACGGTTTCATTGAATTATGGACCAAAAAGATGAAGATTTAATGAGCTTGTTGAGCAGGATGAAAAAACAATGCCCTAGTTATTAAAAGTCTGCGTAAAATCAATATGGAAGGAGTCACGGGTTCGACTGTAAGTTTTCGATAATATAGTGTTTATGTTTGGAGTTTAGCATTTTAAGCACTGTTGCAAATTTTCGGTCTGACTAAATCTTATAAAGAGGAAAACAAACCTAAATAAACATATCTAACCGCTAACACAGATATGTGAGCTTCATGTTAAGTTTTTAAATTTTATTAAAGTTTGTATATTAGCCTGAATTCTGGTTGTGAAATAATTTGCTTCGATTCCGCCAGTGAAACTAATGGTTTATGGAAATTTAATACATTTGTATAAATGTATAAAAGTTTATATAATTGTTGCTGTTAAAGTATAATTTTTCATTAAATTAGGGACTTGTCTTCCATCAATTAGATGTAAGTAAACATCATTGTTTTCTATTTCTTGTAGCTACATACCTTGTTTGTTAAGCTGATATGTTACTACAAGACACATGGACTTATCTTAACGAATCTTATCTTGGTTAATGTTAAATTCTCTTAGTCAATTTATTACTTATGAGAATAATTTTGAATAATAGATATGGATACTTATATAGGTATCTATTAATATGTTTTTAATATTGAACTGTTTTCAAATATTTATATACTTCGATATAACAGTTTTAAAGTTCATATCTACTAGTTATAATGTTAAGGCATTGTACGTAACGTTATAATAATAAAAGTTATTAAAATTTAAATGTTGTCTATTGAAATGAAAAATTAAAAATAGTGTTTCTATCAAGTTGATGTATAAATACTTGTGCTTTGAATTAGGCTATTGGCCATGTAAGTGATGCAACGATTTATTAATATTTTAAGAAAAGTTTACTATTAAATATTTCTTTTAATAGGTATATTTAGATATTTATTACATTGTATTTTAGATATTTTATTTCTAGAAAGCTACGTTATGAAATATCGTCATAAAATAAGTAAGTGTATATATTTTTTATGAAAGAGATAATGTCACATTCTACTCCCGTGAACCATCTTTATTATAAAGTATAACTTTTGCAGTTTTATCAGTTTCCCGTAACTTTACATTTGCACATGGTTTGTAATTACTTATAGATATGTCCTGTACTACGTTACCTAGATTTTAAAGTAAGTACCTACTTATAACATAAATCTTGAAAAATTTCTATTATTTAATTCAAGATCAAATATTGCGTCCGGAAAATTGATTTATATGAACATTTGTCGCGTTCCTTTTAATATTAATATGTCAATATAAATTGAACATCGAATATTTGTAACTGATAAAAATTTAATCTTAAAATGAGAGGATATTTAACATTGTTGAAATAAACTATTACGAGAGTTAAATAACTCAATAGCTACTTTTTTTCGATAAAATATTAAAAGTTTTTAATCAAAATCTAGACTTAGGTCTATTGTGATATTTGGTTGGGATACACCAGCCGTGGCAATCTGCATCCATAGAACACCACCAATTACTAAGCAGTGTCCGAAGAAAAATGCCACAAATAGTAGAGCAACATTCAGACAAACTGCCAGGACAAACAAAAAGTTTAAAAAACTGTAAAAAAATAAATGATGAAATCGGTTAAAATCGGGATTTACTAGGTAAAATTGACTCCTCCTATGGGTAAAGTTAGTTAAAATGTAGCCTATATTACCCGGATCATAATAACGAATTGATTGACACCTTATTCATCAAAAACAGATGAATAGTTTCGACGCTACGAAGGAACATACGTAAATACAAATATACATACAAACATATATTATATTATAGATATCAAAACTAAAGTAAGTATTTAAACGTAACGTAATTTAATATTTATTTAACTTTGGCCAATTAGCCTAATTCAGCCTCCAAGTCTTCGTAAACTTCCGTAGGTACCAAATATAAAAGAACGACAATAATACGTCCTTCGCTTTAATTAGATCATAGTTTTAACTGTGTTTATGGTTGCTCTCTTCCAAAGAAGCAAATTGGCGACTATTTATAGGTACTTTAATTTATATAGTTACATAAAATAAATTTATAGAATTACATCAAATCCATCCCCACCAGATCCCCACTGTCTTGCTTGATGCCTTGGTAGTCCACAAACGTGCATTTTTCGCGCAAGTTTTTGCCGTAAACCACATGACTGTGGAACAAACCAATTGTCGCCAGCAATATTCCCGAACTGATACTACCTTGGAATCATCATAAACAGAGCGTAATCCGTCTTTAAAGGCCGGCAACGCATTTGGGATTCCTCAGGTATTGCAGTCCATGTCCATTAGCAGCGGTGATCACTTACCAATAGGCACTACTGTCCAAGAGGTGAACCGTCCGCTTGTTTGTCCCATAAAAAATATCGTAAATAAATGACAAAAACTAAATTTTCGTACACGCTTTTGTATTTCAAATACGTAAGTTATTTATTTTGCGGCTGATTTATATGGAAGGAAAATTTAAAACTTTTCAATTTTCAGTTCATTAAATAAAATTTTATTGGACATACATCAAAACAACAGTGCAAACATGAAGTTTTCGATGGGCAAAATATCGATCGAAACACGCCTCTGTCAATTTCTCTTTTTGATAACATCTGTCAAATTAAACGTTTTGTCGATCGAATTTAACTGTCAAATTTTGTCAATCGAGATGTCCATGTTCGGAGGGCTCAGTGACAAAATCCCAAAATCCTAACTAATATTTGGTATAATGCGAGTAGGTACTAAACTAGGTACTCCACCGATCATCATTACATTTTGTACACACATTGTCATACTTGTACGTATGACAATCTGTGTGCAAAATGCATTTGATTGCATGCACTTGCAAATGCATTTTGTATGCATTTTTTACACACATTGTCACAAGTATGACAATGTGTGTGCAAAATGAATTTGATTCATGAAAGGCATTTATTCCATCCGTCTAAAGTGCTATTCATGAGGCAAATCCTAACCTATTTTATGAGTGTTCCATCCTAACCAAATGCCAGTCTGTTTCTTTGTTACGCCTTAGCCACGTAACCAATTTTGATGAATTTTGGCATAGAGAAAAAAAGGGTCATGGAGAGAATTATTAGTTATTGTTTATTAGGAAAATAACCGAATCAATCGGAAAACTCTTCTCATGGACAAAGTTAGTCGACGAAATTAAAAATTTCTATCTAATTTATGTTCGACAATTTATTATTATTGATCAGAGTTTTACAAATTATATTAATCAATAAATAGTCCAAAATTTGCTTCTTGCTCCTTAAAAAATAAGAGATATTCCTTAAGGCGTTTTATCATGCATACATATCTGTTAAGTTTAAGATCTGTTGAACGTGAATGCTCGCTGAATTTCTCTTATTTTTACTCTAAATCTTGTCTATTTATATACCTATTTACCTATCCCTTTACGATGGATGTACTCAACTGTATACATAGAGACATTTATTAAAAAGTTTTATATGCATGTATTTAAATTTTTAGGGGCCTATTTACATTGTCTCTTTTTAACTATATCTATGGAGTCCTTGAGTAATTTGTATTAAATTTTATCTTTAAATAATTATATAAAAAAAGAGATAGTTCCTTCTGAAGAACTCTTAAAAAAATTGAAAATTGAGGCTTCCGCATCGCAGTTACTTTTTTTGTAGAGTAACATCTTACTTTATGTAGAGACACATTTTGTAACACGAAAACTATATTCATTAAATGTAATTGTTCAACAACTAATTCACAAAAGATACATAAATGCATAAACATTTATGAGTTATATGTGTGTGGTTAAATATTTTGTGTAGTTTTTAGACATTCCGCTTTCAGAAATATTACCGTTTTGTATTTTCTTTGCGGGGTGCGGCTTGCGTCGATCGGCTTTCTCTCCAGTGGCGTGCATTAATTTATACATTAGGTAGGCATTTAGATCGAAGTCTCTAAAACTCAATCTGAAACGCTACGCGGAAATCTTTACCTAATAACTAGTACTTATAAAATAAAGTCGCACCCGCGTCCTGTACCTACCTACGCTTATATCTTTTCTACGCAACAGATGTTAATGAAATTTTCAATACTTATAGATAGAGTGATTTAATAACAAGGTTTACATGTATAGTACCATGCATAGTTATTACAGGTTGGTAAAAATTCTAAAGTCCACGCGATCGAACTAGCGGGCAGCCGCTAGTCGAAAATAAAATCTTATAAACAATTAAGTACTTACAACCTTACAACACTATATTTTAGGTTGTTATATGTGTAATAGTTTCATAGTTATTTGTAAATAAATAAAAATAACTACATATCTTTAAATAAAAAAATCTTACCTATGAAATCTGGGTTTCTTACGCAGTTTTTCTAAGCAAATTGAATTATCAGAACATTGGGAACACTGCAATTTTTCCATCGTCGTAAATGCGATACAACACAACACCATAAAAACACTTTTAAGTGGATAAATATTGTAAAGAAATTAAGATTTGCACTAAAAAAGTATTTAACATTCGCGCGCTTGAGTGACATGACAGTCATAAAGATTTGGATTGTAAAAAATGGCTGGCGCTGGCGTATTCATTCATTTTAAAACTATTTCCTTACTTTTATAAGTTAATCATGGCAAGGTGTGTTTTATAACAGTGATGTAAAATAAAAATATATAAAAAGAATTTTACAATTCAAATTAGTTAAAAAGATCTTAAGTAAATATTACGATTCAAACTACTTGCTTTGCTCTTATTCACAGAAGTCACAGAAGTGAAATAAAACCTAGCGCCACCTAGGGAGTACTGTAGAATATTCTTGCGAATACTTTTATTTAATAAAATTTATTCCTAGTATTTTATGCGACGAAAGGTTACTTAAATTTCGTAATTCATTATTTATTGATGAATGTATTTTAAAATAATCCTATATATTAATCGGCATCCTAAACAATATCTAATTGATAATCACAGTCGGTCGAGTAGGTCAGCCTACTTAATACGGCTAAATTGAGAATGTCAGTTTCCTAGTTATAGTACCTGCTAGTTATAATATTTCAATCTTGTCGTTTAATACTGTCAATCGTTGTGTGTTTCTGAACAAGTAAAATAATATTGTAGTGTGTGTGATTTTTACAAGCAGATGAAACTAGTGCTTACCGCGCATATTGGCGCATATTCTTTCTAATCTGTGATTGGCGCGTAGGTGTAGGTATGTATAGGTTACACGCAGGCCGTCTGAAGCCCATAGGTTGCATTATTTTGTTGGTAGGAAGGACGTAGTCTATAGTAGTGTATGAGTAATATATTGAGGTAGGCAGTGCTTAAATGCCTTTACTATGAGACCGCCCCTGTTTCTCTCTGAAGATTGCAAAAGATTGCAATACATTTTATTTAGAAGTTTAATTAAGTATGTGACGTCGAGTTGACAAAAAATATCTAGAAAGAAAATTAGCAAAATATGGTGTCGCAAAGAAATCACATTTTAAAGGTATAAATATGCTGGGTTTTTTTTAAAGTGCGATGTCAAAGTTGAACAGCGTTACTTAAGTACCGCGCACGTCTCCATACAAACGGAGAAAATATTTTCTACCCTTATTTCTTATCCAATTTTTATGATGTATTTAGAAAGTTTTTACCAAAAAGAAAAAAAAGGTGTCAGTACATAAATTTTTTTTCAAAATTCGACATACCTAATTACATTCAGATTCATTTTGAAATAATTTTGAATCAGACATTGCTTTTACTGTGTTAAAAACATTCTGATATATCATAAAAATTTCATATGAAACAGGGGTAGTTTCTCCGTTTGTATGCAAATTGCAAACGGTACTCGCCGTACTACCTATCCTCTTAATGCAGCAGCATAAGATAACAATTTTTGTCATATTAAAATGTTACCTCACAAACAGTAACCACGATGTGAATGGACCGCCAATTTTCAAGAGATTTTATATGGATTTATTAAACTATGAAACGCATAGTTTACATTCAGGGTACCTATATTTTTAACACGAAGTATTATCTCTCTCACAATGTAAATACGCCCAAATGGATGTCTGCACAACTATCGATCAATTATTAACGCTTTAAATGTCGTAACAATTATTTACAATGTGAATTGAATTAATTTTATAGAAATTTTGATGTTTGTGACTGTTGTACAACGCTTTGTTAAATGCATTGTGTATTTAAATAAAAACGTTATAGGAAACAGGCGTTTTATTTTATATCCATTAGTATTTTTAAATCAATGAAATATAAGTCAAAAGGTTTTAACGATAGGTATCGTTATGGAGTTTCTCCCGAGTTCTTGTTGCAAAGGCACGTGTTGAGAGGGATTATTCCCAGCATCGACCACCAGAATGTCCGCGAAAAGGTGGACGTGTCGACAATTTCTATGGCAACGTCCACCAGTAGGGAACTTTGGGAACACTGACACGATAATCAGATTATTCGCAACGAATCAACTTTAAGAAGTCAAGGTTATTATATTATTCCTAACGTCCACCAAATAGAAATATCTATCCTCCAATGGGAATAATCCGCTGAGAGACTCCATTGTTAATTCAATTAACCGCACAATTTAGTGTAGAATAACTATTTTCACTCAATATTTGCTAACTGCTTAATGCGGAGCCATAATTAAGATTAATATTTCTTTTTATTCAATAACATGTAAAGTTTGAAAGTTGGTAAAGTGGAGGATTTACTTCCGTTCTTCGGAAGGCACCTGAAGTTGGTGGTTTCAGCCGCTGTAGAAAGATAGCAATTGTGTTTATTTGTACTTTACCCACCTCTATGTATACCTAAATAACATATAAATTGTGAAAGATAAAGATTTTGAGAACATTTTTCAGGAGGATTCATCAGAGAAAATGACAGCCAATGAGCACCTGGTTAACTTGGTTAACTTATTACGTAGGTAGATACGTAGATACATATATTTCGGCGCAATTATTAGTGATAGATAAGATACCTTTTTATAATTATTGTACTTATTATAAATTATTGATCAATTACAAAAGTCAATTACAAATTTTGTGATAAGTATATTTTATTAAACAAAATATTTGTCACATCTGAAATATGTATTTAGTTTATACAGTTAACAATATACTTAAAGCATTAAATTTATTGTAAATAAAATAATAAACGTTAAAGCTTGACTAGAGTACCTAGTACCTATCTACTTAAAATATTACTTAAATAAATTGTGTATAAATTAAATTATTATATGTTATTACAATTTAACAAACCCTTTGCTTATCAACAACAACAACAATTATTATCATAATAGGCACTCGTGACAGAAATTCACGATATTGGGCACAAGTTAACAATATTTTGCATATTATTGTAAAGAACTATACGATTAAGGGTGACCTATCTATGTGACTTCAAATACATTGGCCAAAGATGGCAGAATGAATAATTGGTTTAGTTATAATAATATTGTATTGTCAGCCTCATAATCAGACTAACAATTTAATGCCTTGTCATTTTAATCATTACTGGTACTAAAATGTTAATATACTTCAGAAGCCGATTGTACATAGATATACAGTGAAATATGTATTTCTATTTTGCAGATATTTCTATGTTTGAAGAGGTGCAAGTTATCTGTTTAGAATAGTAACTTTATTGTATCATCCACCAAATCTTCAAAATTTAGTGGTTGATTTGTGTAGGAAAAGGCATTTTAGACTAAGTAGAGCTCACGCCAATCTTCTAGTTCGCTCTGAACCAGAAGGGATTACATGTACCCCTAGTATGAGTTTGTTAGTTTTCTAGCTCGATCAAACGTACCGCCTAGCGCCTCTAGCGTAAACTATCAGAAACAGTGGACAATATATGAAAAGAGACAATGTATGAAGAAAGTACTTTTGGTCGACCTCGAAAACTATCAAAACTCATACTAAGGTACTGTGCAGTACGAAATTGAACCTTATTGGTAGGTGGTACGGCTGTGCGAAGCGGAATCAACTTCAGAGCGAACTAGAAGTTAAGCGCAAGGTCCATTTTCACCCAGTCCAGCAATAAGTAAATTTCGCACCCCCCTAGTAGTGTCCCAAATTTTCACATTTTTAAATATATAGAACGAAAAATTCAAAACTACGTAAATAGACAACAATTTGGTTTACTTTTCAATGGGACTAAATATAAAATAAAGCCAATGTTGTTAAAAATAGCAGTTATTTTAAACAACATTGGCTGGATTTATTTTCATTGCCATAACACAACAACAACACTTACTTCGTATTCCTAATTAAGGCTGTCATATAGAGTCCATAAGCTTTATTTTGCAACAATAATATTCCCGTAATCAATGCGAGGAAAGCGTCCTTTAATAATAGCAGTCTGGCTGCATATAACACCACTAGATAGCACTTAGTACATAAACTTCAGTGTTTATTGAACACTTCGTTATTGTCTAGAGTAAACTGGTCATGTCGTTGGTTATTGACACGGTCCATTGGGCCCGACCTCATATAGGTATGGCGGAGTCGTCGTCGTCTTTGATGGTTCTATACATTGTGTTAACCATCGCGAAGTAGTATACAGTGTACGCTGAAACAAATAATTTATTAAAATAATTTTACATTTTCCATTTAATTAATTTTGATTTTTCTGCCTTCAGGCGGGAATCGAACCCAGCACCTTCCGCAATCCGCAAGCGTATTTTTTTCTAGTATTAAAAATATTTACGCGTTTGTAAAAAATATTCCTTAATGTGAGGTAGTTTTATCATAACTGGGCGTCAAATATTTGCAAAAATATTTCGTTCGGATCTTAGAAGTGTAAATTTCAAAGATTTGATGAAACAATTTTTACCATAAAAACATAAGCACCAAAGCACTGACAAATTTCGACAGCGAAAAGCAGAGCCTCGGTGGCGTAGTGATTAATTGCGGAAGATGCTGGGTTCAATTCCCGCCTGAGGCAGGTCGATTTTTTTTGTGTATTTTTCTAGTATTAAAAATGTTTACGCGTTTGTAAACGCAAAAGATATTCCTTAACATAGGAATCATATTTAAGCAAAAAACAAATACGTGAAATTTCTTCTATATCTGACCCTACTTCTGTAGAGATTGACACCTATCGATACCTTTTTATATAGGTATCGATATTTTCTTAGTTGGCATAGGTATCAGTGTGTCCGGGGAAGTAGTAATCAAATTTTAAGGCGGTTTCCTGACCGGCTCGGTGCGGTTTGATTTTGGTATCGCCCTAGTCGATTTAATGCCAATCTATAAACGTCAGTATTTTGGGTCGTCAGTGGTAAATCTATGGGTCTATGCGTAGAGTTGGTGTCAGGCAAGCGGCTGTGCATAAAACTGCGGACGAAGAAGAAGAATAAATAAATAAGATAAGCATAGTTCTCTTACCTGCACCAGCCAGCATCATGATGACTACCAAAGCAATATTTCCTGGTGAGTCGAGGAAGTTTGTCTTCTTCAGCTCGGGGCTGAACAGACACGTCACCACTGCGACCAGAAACAGGCACACCACGAACACGGAGTTGAACACCAAAGATAGTTGCAAATATCCCGGCCGCCTCTGAAATAGCGGAAAATGTATATGAGAATAAAATTCATCATCATTATAGCAGCCGAGAGACGCCCACTGTTGGACATACGCCTCAACAAGGATCTCCACTGCGCTGCTCGAATCCAGCGGCTTCCCGCGACGGAAAGCCGCTGGATTCGAGAATCGAGTTGAGAATTGTTTCCTTATTTTTAAGAGCCTCGTGTTTTGATTATGGTGGAGCTAGTAAGTGCTGGATTTATCTCTCCTAGCGTAAGGTAAAAGGTAAAGGTGGAAACGGACTTATTCAAAACCTCAGCAGATCTAAGTAGCTTCTGTGTTTATCTTCATGAATGTAAAAAGGCAACAATTATTATAGAATTTTTACTAAGACAAAGGTTAGAGTGTGGTAGCTAGACACCATTAATTATCAATTTAATTATTTAGCTCAGATTGTTAATGATTAGGTTTGTGTATTATTTTTCGCTACATAATAACTCTTACATTATAAAACTACTTTATAATCTTCTTCAGCGGTCGCGTAATCTTTGCGCTACCGTTTCAAGATTATAATATATTTTGAAATAAATATCTGATTTTCATCCCAATTATGGCCGCTTTCTTTTATACCTAAATAACTTCTATTTTTGAGTGAAGATTTTTCAAATTATTTAAGAACTAGCTGGCCTGCCACACGTCGTTGTGATTAATTTGAAAATATAATTTGAAAAATATATATTAAGTTACTATAATATGTAGGCATAAAACTAACTAGGTATTTTTAGTATTTTTACCGAAAAATATTCTTTTGCGTATTATAATGTTCCTTTATATTGAGGCGCTGGTCGTTCCTCTTTTATATGCTATTTCACGAGAGTATATATCATACAAAGTTTATTGTTAAGCTGTAAATGGAACCCATTAGCGACCAATTAATTTAATGGCGCGGCCATAATTGGGATGGCATTTCAGTTATTACATTTTATGGCTCCTAATGTTACTCATTGTTCCTTCTAAGGACAATATATTGCTATCATTATTTTTGTATATTGTGTGTCAATCATACATAATAGACAATCGCGTGGTAGAGCGCGGTTAAAAGCAGAAATGTTTAATTTGTTAATTATTTATTATTATGGATTATTATACCTGGACTGCTGAGATGATATTGAGTGACATCTATCCTGTTCGTTGGTTTGTTTACTGATGTATTGTTTTTGGGTTTGGAGTCCCTTTTTGTGTAGGCGACAGGCTAACAACCTGTCACTATTTTGGGGTACTGTATGACCCAAGCTGCCAGATGTAAGTTTGTATGCAACAGAATATTGTCTGAAGTTTTGAGATAATGAACGTGATTATTTTAATTTAACGGTAAGCTCGGTTTTAACTCTCAACCAATCATAGATTGACGGTGTCAAAAAAGGCATAACAGACTCAGAAAACTAAAGATAAAAACGATTATTTATTCTCAAAAAGATGCTACTTTTACGATATAATATACGAATATTTAAATATTCAAATTACAGAATCTAAAATATCAATAAAGTTCCATGAAAATAGCTCCAGTAGTTTTGGAGTTATGTCACCTTTTTATTTTTCAATAAAGCAGCTACACTACATTACTGAATTTAGTGTATTTTATTTACCATTAGCAAAAAGTATTATAAGTCCACATTTCAAAGTATAATAGATAGATAGTCCGACTCACACTTGGCCAATTTTTATCTAGTTATTTCGGGTATACTATGTGCGATCACACAAAAAAAAACATGAAGCGAGAGCCTCTGCTGCGATGTACACGAAGGGAAGGGTGAAGCGCGCGGGTGAATTCTGAACTTTTTCTTGGTTTATGCCCGCTCTTAATTACTTCCACACCTCTCGATCCATCGTCATCTCAATATCTAAATAAATAAATAATGTAATAATATTAGATAGATGATATGATCGCTTACTCCCTCCTCTCCTCTTTCAAATTGCGATAACCGACAGGGTCCATAAATTGTACTTTTCATGTTTAGAAACATCTTATAAAACCTTTATAGTTGCAATAAATTATTGAGTATTGAGTATTAACACCCTCCTTTTGCCATTACTTTCAGTTCCATTCTTCTATCAGTCTCCTGTCTGTACTTTGGTTTCCTACCTTTTATAAAAAAGAAGAAGAGAAGCGTCATTATAAACAGAATCATTTACAGAACAGAAACCATAGATTTATAATTAATTAAGTTACAGACACAGACTGCTAAAACCAGAACCCTTTTTGTGGCTTCTGTTGAAAGGAGTTTTTATTATGTGTTTTGAAGTAATTTTGAATTTGTAAAATAATATTTTTGATTGGTGTTCGACGTCACTCTGTTCGTGTCTTCTGTAAAATATTTTCAACGTGAATAAACTAATTTTACCGTATCTGCTTTTCTCACTGATTACCACGCGCAATTTACCCCAACAAAGGTTATGGGCCCAGGTCTCGAGGATCCAGGAGAATAAGCAATACGTAAATAGTGAAATTTAAGTTGAAAAATTCGAGTAATTGTGAAAAGTGAGTTGAATCAAAGTACATGATGTCAGCAGCGAATGTACGTATTGAATTGCTCTGTAAGGACAATTACGACAGCTGGAGGATACAGGTAGAGGCATTACTTATTAGAAATGACGCCTGGTGTTACGTCGATAGTAGTTTACCAAAACCCGTAGATCCCGTGGATATCAAATCTTGGGAGTCAGGGGACGCAAAAGCCAAAGCCGACTTGATATTGTCGATTAGCCCAAGCGAACTAAGGCATGTACGAGGGTGCTCTACGTCTCGCGAACTATGGCTAAAGTTAGAGACGATATTTGCCTCTAAAGGTCCAGCCAAGAAGGCGACTTTTCTGAAAAAATTAACACTGCATAAAATGACTGAAGGTGGCGATGTTCGTAACCACGTGAATGAATTTTTCGATGCCGCGGATAAACTGAATGATATGGGAATATATATTCATAATGATCTACTGTCAATAATGTTATTATACAGTTTACCAGCAGAATATGAAAACTTTCGTTGTGCTATAGAGTCCAGAGATGAGCTGCCGGAGCCAGAGGTGTTAAAAGTAAAAATTTTGGAAGAGGATTTATCAAGACATCAGAGTACGAATTTAGAGAAAGCTATGATAGCGACTAAAAAGTACGAGAAAAAGGTTCAGAGAACTAAAAACCAAACAACCTTTAGATATAAATGTTTCAAATGCCATCAATTTGGGCATAAAGCATCTGAATGCAAAGTGAAGAAAGAAGATTCGCAAAGTGATTCAAGGTGTGACAGTGATGATGTGTGTGTAGGAATTTTTGATACAGATTTAACTTTTAATTGTGTTACAGATTCGAAGGCGATTCATGATATCTGGATCATTGATAGCGGGTGCACATCACACTTGTGCAATGATGTACACAAATTTGAAACATTGGATAAAAATAAAGGGAAGGTAAATTTGGCAACAAATTCAAGCGCGAGCATTGAAGGCAAAGGTACAGTAAGATTGTCCACATGTAGTGATCTAACACAAAGAACCGTGACACTTTCAGATACTCTTTACGTCCCTGAATTACGAAGTAATTTGTTATCGGTAGCAAAAATTGCGGATAATGGTTACAATATTACTTTTAGTAAAGATACAGCAATAGTTACTGATAAGGTCGGTACGGCTGTTTTGAAGGCAGGGCGCAAGGGTAATTTATATTACGTTGAGGAAGTTACAGCTTCGTTGGTGTCTGAAAGAGGTGTTATGGATGTGCGAGGTTGGCATGAAAGATTAGGACATTTGAATGTGAAAGATCTTACAAAACTCTTGAATCATTCTGGCATGAAAGTAAGGATGACAGATGAGAACTTAAAAGAGTTGTACGATTGTGATGTTTGTGCGAGAGGTAAGATGACATCGTTGCCATTTACGAAGTCCAGTGGACCTTGTAATGAAATGTTACGAATAGTTTACTCAGACGTCGTTGGACCGATGAGAACTGAAGCGTTGGGAGGCGCGAAATATTTTGTAACTTTTATTGACGACAGTACTAGATGGTGTGAGGTTTATTTTCTATCATGTAAAAGTAAGGTTTTGACTGTTTTTAAGATTTACAAGAGCTACATTGAGAACTTGACAGGTAAGAAAATAAAATACTTACAAAGCGACAACGGCGGTGAATACTGTAATCGCGAATTCGATGACTTCCTAAAGAGAGAGGGTATACAAAGACGATTGACAGTTCCTAGGACACCGCAACAGAACGGTGTAGCGGAAAGGATGAACAGGACACTTGTTGAAATGGCAAGGTGCATGTTACTGTCATCAGGTCTGTCAAGAGGGTTTTGGGCTGAAGCCATTGCAACAGCGTGTTATATCCGAAACCGATGCCCTACAAGTTGTTTAGGTGGTGGTATTCCTTTTGAGAAGTTTTTTGGTACGTCCGTGAAGCTTTATTTTATACAAAGATTTGGAGCTAAAGTTTACGTCCTAAACAAAGAAGATGGAAAGGATAAATTCGCCGAAAGGAGTGTTCCGGGAATCTTCGTCGGATACCCAAGAGATGCTAAAGGCTACAAAGTATGGTTACCTGATAGAAGAAGTTTTGTAGTAGCGAGAGATGTGAAGTTTCAGGAAAGTTACTCTATGATAAATGATTTAGATGAAATTTTAGATCCTTTTATAGAAGAAAAACCTGAAGAATCTATTGTGAAACCAGTCACCAAGTCAGTTGAAATGGAGTTACGCTCTGTAATGAGAAATATAGGAGGACAATCTAATGTAGATTGTGAACAAGAACCTCGTACATCACCATCGGAAGTACCTACGATAGAGTCAAGTGGGAGCAATGCTTTAGATGTACCTATAGAAAGTCGTATTCCTGAATCGGCAAGTCCACCAAGTGAGGAGCTACCTATGTCCGATGAACAACAAGAGCAGTCACGAACATGGAAGCGCGCACGTGGAAGACCCAGGATAGAGAGGGGGCATGTTGGTAGGCCTCGTAAAATCTATCGCACAGTCGAAGTAGAAGAAGAGAGTGAAGACTCTCATCAACCTCAGGCTGATTCCGAAGATTTTGTGGGTCAAGTGAGCTTAAAGGAAGCTCTAAGTGGTGCTGAAAAGTATACTTGGGAGCAAGCTATACTGTCAGAAATAAAGAGCTTGTTGTTGAACGACACATGGGTATTGGTTAAGAAACCGGTGGATCGAACTGTTGTTGGTTGCAAATATGTACTAACTACTAAGTTGAATGTCGATAAGACAGAAAAGAAAAAGGCAAGACTAGTCGCGAAAGGGTACAGTCAACGATATGGAATCGACTACAGTGAGACATTCTCACCCGTGGCACGATTAGACACTGTGAGGATGCTCATGGCTCTTGCTGTAGAATTAGATTTAGAAGTACATCAATTGGACATCGATACTGCTTACCTAAACGGGTACTTAGACGAAGAAGTCTACATGCAAGTACCAGAGTTATTAGAAGAGAGCTTAGTAAAGATAATAAACTCTGAGAGCAGTGATAGCGCAGTAGTGATTAAAGCTAGAAAGATGTTGGCTGATCTAAAATCTGGAGGGGATACATGTCTCTTGAAGAAATCCTTATACGGATTGAAGCAAGCTGGACGTCAATGGAACATCAGACTTGATGAAAAGTTGAAGGAGATGAATTTTCGAGTTTCTCAAAATGAGCATTGTTTTTACTATAAATGTTTTGATAATGATATAAAACTTTTTGTTATAGTCTATGTTGATGACATACTAGTGGCTTCGCAAGAAAAGAGTCATATTGACAACTTCAAAAGAGAACTGGCTGAAGAGTTCAAATTAAAAGATTTTGGATCTGCCAAATACATGTTAGGCATTGACATTGTCAAAAACAATAATATTATTGAACTTTCGCAGAGGAAATTTATTTTAAATTTGTTAAAGAAATTCAATATGGAAAATGCTAAGGAAAACATGAGTACACCTATGGAAGTTGGACAAAAGCTTGTAAAGGGTGAAGACGGTAGTGGAAAGTGGCCTTATCGTGAATTAATAGGTAGTTTAATGTACCTATCTGTCGGGACAAGACCAGACATCACAAACAGTGTTGTAAAGTTAGCCCAATTTGCAGATTGTGCAGACGAGTCGCATTGGAAATCAGCAAAACGCGTGCTTCGGTATTTGAAGAGAACGATGGATTTTAAGCTAACATTCAAGAAAACTGGTAAGCATGTAGTAGGATATTGTGATGCTGACTGGGGCAACTGTGTGATAGACCGACGCTCTTACTCGGGCTATGCTTTTGTTTTAGGCGGAGCATGTATTTCCTGGAAATCACAAAAACAGAAGTGCGTGGCAACGTCATCATGTGAGGCAGAGTATGTAAGTCTATGTGAGAGCATGAAAGAAGCTGTCTACTTAAATAGCTTACTGACTGAGATCGGCTTAGTGCAATATTCGCGTGTAGTGTTACATGTGGACAATCAGGGGGCGATGGCGCTAGCCAATGATCCAGTACATCATAGTCGCTGCAAACATATTGACATAAAGCACCATTTTATTAGAAATGTTTTAAACACTAATAAATTGATCACGCTGAAATATTTGGCAACTGATAAGATGGCTGCAGATATATTGACGAAGGCTTTACCGAAAGCGAAACATTTATTTTGTATATCTGCGTTAGGGATTAGGTCTTAGGTTGTAAATATTTTAGGCTGTAAGGTTTTTGATATTATTTTATACAGTCTAAATTAAAGGGGCGTGTTGAAAGGAGTTTTTATTATGTGTTTTGAAGTAATTTTGAATTTGTAAAATAATATTTTTGATTGGTGTTCGACGTCACTCTGTTCGTGTCTTCTGTAAAATATTTTCAACGTGAATAAACTAATTTTACCGTATCTGCTTTTCTCACTGATTACCACGCGCAATTTACCCCAACAGCTTCGTCGGGTAAAACTTCGTATGTAAAGTATATTCGAATCAGCTTACTTGATAAACATGAATATTTGTTCACGATCCACGTAAATTTTTATAAATTATTCTTGGGCATTTGTTTGAGGATAGGTATTTTCATTGTTAAGTCGGCATGTTTATCCGTAATAATAACTGCTCTTATTATTCATACTAAACTTATATAGTATAAGATATCGAGATCGACCTACCAATTCTGAGAATTAAGTAAAAAACGAGTAACCGCTACTGAATCAAATATTAATTAGGTAGGTAGGTACTGTTCTGTGAAATGAGTAGGTACCTATTGAACATAATATAGCCACTGCATTCAAAAGACAGATTGGTGGTCAATTTTACACAAATCTTAAATAAACTTACTTAGCAGAGGCAAAGAATCTATTTTTGAATTATATTGACTTGTAATCGATACTCGTTGTCAACAGTGGAATCGTATTACTATTCGTACTCGCTTGAAGTAACATGATTAATGATGATGGCTGTAAGTATTTGCTTTTGGGAACATTTTCTTCAACTCAAGGAAAATAATTTATGCATGAAAAACAATTTTAATATTTGAAAAAGCTTACGATATCATTTATACTGATCTAATTTCGACAAAGATATTATTTGATTGTAACTTAACATTTAAAAACGCATAAAAATATATTTTTGAATAAAAAAATAAGTAAGATATTTTTGTAAATAAACTTATAGAAATACATAAACAACCATGAGTTGTGAACCAGCGACAAGAATATAAGATTTCATCTATAGGTAGGTACTAATATTATAATGTTAAATAGTTTGTTTGGGTGAACGCGCTAATCTCAGAAACTACTGATTCAAATTGAGTAATTATTTTTGTGTTGGATAGTTTTTTTATCGAGGAAGGCTTTAAGCTATAAAATATCACAATACAACCAATAGGAGCTGAGCATCTATTAAAAATGTTGCCAAAACGGGAAATCCACGCGAAGTCGCAGTCATGTTGGTTTTGCGTGTTTAAAATTACAATAATATTTTGTACTAGAACGCACATAACTGCATCGCCTTTTTTTAGTATTAAAATGGGCAATGCGCTATATTCCGTAGTTGTTTCGCACCGGCTGTTCCATAGCATTCTTAGGAAATAAGGCGTTCCCTTTCTGCAATGAGCTGATAAGTGTGCTACGGCCTTAAAGCTGTTCTCGGCTCTCGCAGAATCTTATCAAATGTGGCTAAGCAGAGAGAGAAGTCAGAGTACTTAGTGAAGATGCGGTTACAATCCAATCACAAGTCCTAGGCACTCTTCCCGACTCCCCTCTCTGCAACGGGATAGACCCGGCACCCACACAACACCCGCACGACGAATCCATAAAATGCTAAAAGTTTTTGTGTCATCTTTGTCCACGAACTGCAATTATTTTAGTAACCCATCCTTTTCCACTAAAACTTGTAATAATTTGAAAACTTGTCATAACAGATATTGTTTTGAAGTATTCAACGTCAATCAGCCATTGTTCGTAAAAAATGCACTACTGTTTTGTTCATATTAAAATTTACTTGAAAAAAAGAGCAATTCTTTTGTTGATGCGGTCATTTGTCATTTTGAAAAGTTATAATCGTCTTGCTTACTAAGACTTATAATAGGTACCTACTTGTTATTTTCTAATGAAACCGCACAACTACCTTCTTTCATAAAGAACTAGCGATCCACCCCGGCTTCGCACGAATAGTAACCATGACGAATAATACCTACTTCTAAAACTTCCTCTTGAATCTATCTATCTATTGATTAAACCCTTGGAAATTTAAAAGTTCTAATCATACATACAGAAAGGGCTCCTTTGTTTTATGTATCTTGCATCATCTATCTATATTTTATTTTACAAGATATGTCCGTACATACTCGTATGTAGGTATAAGAATTCATTTTTTTAACTTGTTTGTGCATTGGGGCACAAAATAACGAATAGAGGAAGTCTTCTAATTGTCAAAAAATTCGACCTCGAGATTATGACGGATTTAAACGTTTTGGACCTCCCTGAGTCCAAAAGTACCGTTTTTGGAATTACGTCTGTGTCTGTGTGTCTGTGCGTTAGCACGATAACTCGAGTATGCTTAAACTTATTACAACCAAATTTAACATGCACGTATGACATAAAAATATAAAGTTTCTATCAACTTTTGAGTCGTCGAAGTTAAGCTACCAAGTGCGCGGTCGGTACTCGGATGGGTGACCAAAATTTAACATGCATGTATGACATCAAAATATAAGGTTTTGAGTCGTTTCCGGTATACGAGAAAGTCAAGGGGAGACCACTCCAGATTTTTTGGAGTATTTTAACAACAAAAATTAAAATCGTTTCCAGCAATAATTTTTTATATGTTTCTTGTTTTGATGCATAGAATGCGTAGACTTGGGCTTTATCTTAGGTCTTTTTACACCCTGTACCTATATTAATATTAAAATTTATATCAAATATCTGCAGTAAAAGTCAGAAGTGCGGTAATTGTTATTACCGCACAAGTACATAATAGACGACATTAGGAGTTAGGAGTTGGACGAGTCATTGGCATGATATCTATACACTATACAATTACATAGTATAAAATACATACGAGTAGAATAAAACAAAGAGTTTAATGCGGTTTTCGTCAAGAGGTAGAGTGATACTATCCTTGCGAAGCCGGGGTGGGTCGCTAGTTAAATAATAAATGCTCACCAAATACGCTCCAGCACCAGCAACTATGTTACTGATGGTGCTCAACGCGGAGAACATGACCATGCTCATGGAGATGACGTTGTCTTCTGGTTCCCTCGACTTGTGTCTGGGCAAGTTCCATGCTCCAACTGCTATGTTGGCTAAACATGCAATCTGGAAAAGAAAGAGGAAGGAATTTCATCATCAACAGCTCATATAATGTCCACCCCACATTAGGGGCGATTAGGCCTTAGTTAACCAGGTGGCCAAGTGCGGGTTGGTCGACTTCACACACAACCTAAGAATTTCTTCATAGGTGTGTGCAGGTTTCCTCACGATGTTTTCCTTCACCGTAAAAGCGTCGATTAAACGATTAGAAAACCCATTGGTACGTGGCGGGGATCGAACCAGTGCCTCCCGGGTGGGAGACAACGCTCGTTCACACTACACCACTGACGGGAACCCATCACTTTATCGCAATTAACTTCAACGATTTTCATTTCCCATAAAACTATTCGCAGATCTTTTTATACAATATTTAACAACTCCTAGAATCAGCTTACATCGCAATTTCATTTCCTCGAATAGTTGTTATCTACAAGTTCATTTCATCGTAAATTCTTTTCCTATTTTATTTATTTTATCGAAATAATGTTAAATCAATGTTTTGTTACCCATAATTTTGTTTCCACGTAAGTTTCAGTTTGCAGAATAGTTGAAACATCAATTTTTGCTACATAAAGTTAGTGTACATCGAAAATACATTTGTTTCTCTGTAAAGAAAACCTTTTAATGGATTAAGTTAGGTTAGATTTAAAACCACACGCAGCGGTGCAACCGAAGCTAACGGAGATTGTGCTTGTTGTATTTTGGCATGCTACATGCATGCTTGCATTGCATGCTGTATGCATGCTTGCATTGCATGCTGTATGTATGCTTGAATTGTATACTGTATGCCTGCTTGCATTGCATGCTGTATGCCTGCCTGCAAGATGCTTGCCGGGGGGTGCAGGGGGGCTGGCCCCCCTGCTCGGGGGGGTCGGGGGGCCTGAGGCCCCCCGCTATAAAGAAAAACCATGAATACGAAAATAAACCTAGGTTAGGTTAGGTTAGACTTGTGACCACGCATAGCGGAGCGAGCGAAGCGAGCGGAGCATTATATTGCTTGCTGCATGCTTGCTTGCATGTTGCATGCTTGTTTGTATGCTGCATGCTTGCTTGCATGCTGCATGCTTGCTTGCATGCTGCATGCTTGCTTGCATGCTTGCTTGCATGCTGTGTACTTGCTTGAACGATGCATGCTTACATGCACAATAGATCGTAACGTAACAATTATTATGTTGTAGGTAATTTTTTTTAAAAGTTAAGAACTGACCTAAACAGTTTTTATCAAACGTCAACAGGCCAATGCATCGTTCGATGAAACGTTACTGCGATGGAAAGTTGTTGAACGAAACATTATAATGTGTACCGTCAAATATTGAAACATGTTTTTATGAATAGTTTTATCGATAACTTAATAGTTTATATGAAATGTTAGTTCGATAGACCGTTATTCTGGTAACCAACACAACTTTGAAACATTTTTTTTATGAATGTTTGTTCGATAATATGAAACGGTGATCATTAGCTATTCGATCAATCAAGAAAAATAGATATTGAAAATCGTGGAATAGTTTTCGATGAAATGAAATTCGATATCAAAAAAATCTGTATTTTGATAGGTACCCACCACTGACGCTACATTTTTATTTCCATTTTAACCTTGAGAATTTATTACCATTTTACCCTTTTATCTGGCCCCGTGATGGGAAATGAATGGTCACCGTAAACTACACTGGTCTGCAAAACTAAGTACTAAACTTTTAATATTACAATTGAAAGAAAGTGGATTATTTTTGTTTTTAAAGTTGATTTTAGCCATTTCTTTAAAAAGATTCTCGACTATGAAGTATTTTTAACCGACTAATAATGCCTATTTAATTGACATTGATGATAATTGAATGACTCGAAAATTTTATCATTTGTGTGTCTAAAATATCTTGAGGTAGTTTCCTGAAAATTTCCATACTTAAAACACTAAAACGCAGAAAAAAAATTAAATTAAAAAAAACCGCATTCAAAACTAAAAACGGGAGAAATAAAAATTTTGTTTATAAAAATCTAAATGTTTTTTGAGGTCGGTGCCAACCTCAATATTTGTAATAAACGTTGTCACTTGTATTTGGGACCGACCCAAATACAAGTGACAACGTTTATTCCTTTTTATACTTTTTATTTCAAAAGTATATCTTGTGTACTTATAAAGTTATTGCAATTTTAAAAGTGTGATACTTAGTTTTGCAGGCCATTGTATATTTGACAGGGTGACACATGCTGCCTATTTTGGCCCTATTCCAGCCCCCAGCCACACTTTGAAGTTATTGATTTGATATATTTGTCTTTTGTATGTTGAAGGCATGTCTTCAAAACTGGTTCGTGAATTTGGGGAAACTAATCATATGCTGTGCTCTTTTTGATCAATTTTGAATTGTTCCTTTTCTGATAAGCTGTAAAGACTCGGAAAATATTGGTGGAAGAACGTAAAATTGCTCGGTCAAAAGGCCTTTTTAGGTCGGTAAGGTGAGTGGTCGTGCTACGAGTTACTGTCTGACATGCAGTAACTACTAAGTCTTAGCATTTGGAATTCTACATCTGTCTACCATCAGATGACATTGGGTTCAGTCGCTAGACATTCAAAAATTATTAAAGAAAAACTTGTAAACTCTAAGTTTTTACAAGTCATTACAAGATTATGATATGAATTTATGTTTTATAATTTATTTGTAACCAATTAAACGATATAGCCTTGTAGAACCAGTATGATTGCTGCCATCATATTTTAAGAATGATTAAAATTGTAGGTAATTACTTCTATTTTTAATTCTGACAGATTTGCTTTTTATGTCCTGACAATTTTTACAAAGCAAATATCGCTCTAATATTCAATAAGCCCTCGCTAGTTGATGAACAAGCTATTTTATGAGTACAAAAAAATGTAAAATATAATAAAATATTACTTGCGCAATTGTCTTAGCACATACCATAAGTTCTTAGTTCTTCGCGAAAACAAGGGTGAATAAACTCTTGAATATCATGTACTACATTGTTTACACTCAAAGTTATCTCCGACGTCGATATGATAAAAAAAACAATTGTTTCTGATACATTAATGCCTACTTTACGTATTTTCATTGACAACATTTTAAATTTATTTTTGTCGCTACAAAAATCGTTATTGCCAGATTTATATATTTAGAAACCAGAATATTTATTAATCCTAGTGTAAAACCAATTTTAATTTTAATTAGTATATCAATCAAAATTAAATATACAAAACGCAAAAATAAACTGTAATAGGTACATACAAAATACCCGTTATAGAACATGGAGGTTCGATAAAATCTTCAAGCTAAATTCCACAGCTCGACAGATACTGTAGCAGATATAGATTGGCCTTCATGTCATCTGATGATTTAGACTGAAAAGGCCGAGAAAGCGAGCTTCTCCCGCAATCACTGTGGGACCGACTAATCACAGATTTCACTAACTACCGGAACACAACACGCTGAACACTATTGTCATGCTATTCTTTAAACACCAATCTATAAAGCACAAATTTGGAGATCCATCTTGGACCAACCACTGAGAAACCTTTTTTTAACGAAACCAGATCATCAAGCAACCGATTTATAAACTGGGAGTAATAATTGTCCAAAATACGCATGTAGAACTGTAAATTGATGTTTTGAAACCAGTACGAAATTGTAAGCTGTAGAGTTTCTTTCGACATATCTTCTCCATCTCACCTTAATAGATAATAATTATTGAGTAAAATAATTATTTCGTCCCGAAATGGTGGAAAAACTTTTCACGACAAAAAGTAAAAAAAAAATCTATTTAAAGAAAGAGCTTTTTCATTCATTAATTTTCATGCATGTAAAAAATATCCTATGAATTGCATGTGCCATACAATTGTCCATCTAAAAATAGCAACTATAAGACCTACGTTTACATGAAACAAGAAAACATGAGATAACCAGGATCAGGGCCCCGATCGCGGTAAATCATTTCAAGTCGAACGCAGATGAAACACAAACGCTGTCAAAGTTACGTTTCTGTTAAGCCCTGTCCGCAGAGCGATAAAATATTCGCGCGGAAATAATGTCGCGTTCGATTTGAACGCGATATTATTTCTATGTATGTATATACCTGCGTTCGACTTGAAATGATTTACCGCGATCGGGGCCCAGGACCAGATAAATAATCTTCTTTCCCCTACTCTGTTCCCAATTCTTTTTGGGGTCGGCGCAGTGTCTTGAAATGGACATGGACAATACTGTCATTGGTTTTGCCATTGGATTTTTATGGCCGTGTACCTCTGCGTGACACCAACCCTCCTTGGTGACGACTGCTTATTTCCATAGCAGCCGATTAATATTGGACAGTAATTTTCAACCGACTTCAAAAAAGGAGGAGGTTCTCAATTAGACTGCATTTTTTTATGTGTGTTACCTCATAACTCTTTACTGGGTGTACCGATTTTAAAGATTCTTTCGAAGTTCGGAGGCTGGTGCTTGCTGGTGCATGTGGTACCATTTAAATTTGATCGACATCTGACGAGCAGTTTTTGAGTTATCCCTAATAATGCCTATTTAATTTGACATCGATGATATCGTAATATTATCACTTGTTTGTCTAAAAGATCTCGACATATAGTTTCCTGAAAATTTCTATACTTAAAACATTAAAAAGCAAAAAATAAATTACTATTAAATGTTTTTTTGAGGTCGGTGCCAACTTCAATATTTGGGATAAACGTTATCACTTGCATTTGGGACAGGCCTCAAAAAACATTTAGATTTTATAAACAAAATTTTTATTTCTCCGTTTTTAGTTTTGAAGGCGGTTTTTTTATTTAAATAATACCTACTAAATAATACAAATTACATTACCAGATTACTCATGTAATCCAGCCGTAAGCTAAAATATGAAAATTGTCTTACCGTTGATATTAAGACGACAATATAAAATCCAGTTTCCATGGCGATGCAGCCGCAGCACCGTCTCATCATTGGCAAAGGCATTTTTCTTCTGAAATCAATGAAATTTCACAGATGGTTTACAAATAGTATTATAAACACACTGCAACACTTGTATGTACGAGTAAATAACATATTCTGTCAGATAAATATTTGGTCAATTTAAACACATCGGCGAGAGTTTCTAACGCCTTATTTTATAGACCGTGCTACTTCTATAGTGTAAAGTGTACGAAACTGAGGAATTAATATTATTTTTTTGCTTCAATCAAATGCAGAAAATCATCCTGTTTCTTTATAAATAAAAAGCTATACAAAGTTGCTAAAGAACTCACTAGTATTCTATTTCAGTCGCGACGCGTCCGTCGGGAGACCCGTCAACTCTTTTAATATCCTAAGAATGTAGAGATGAATAAAATATTAATATCGTAAGATATTATACTACAAAGGAATTGGGTCGGGTGCTTATGGAAATCGCAATGGACTTGTATATCGGTGCGTGTTCCCGTAATGCGAATTTAGTAATGACCGATGTTTTGTTCCATATACTTAAGGTTTAATTTCCCATGACAATATGAGATTCTGCTAAGATGTTTTCTGTTTTCACTGTTCTCGATGCTATTAACCTTCAGATTATTAATCAATAGATATGTAAGAGTCTTGAAAGTATACTATCTCGTATGACTCCTTAGAAAAGAATCGAGAATTAACGCTACAAAATTGGAGCTACAATGATCATAATCATAAAATGGGAACATTGGCAGTATGGTTCATGCAGTGCCTCAGTATTAGGTATAGATTGACAGCCTCTCCCCTACATAAAAGAGGCTTCAACTAAAAAAAGTAACTAAAGGTTATAGCACACCTATCAGCTCGGGAAGGGAACGCCTCTTTTTTTACTATGAACACTATGGAATGGCGGCTACGGACTGGACCGGATGCATCGCATCTTTTTCATAGTAAAAAAGGCGACATAGTTCCGAGCTGATAAGTGTGCTATGATCTTAAACCTTCAGTCAGGACAGATATTACACAAAGTAGATAAATGGTAAATAATAGATAATAAATAAATTAATGTCTATGAAGCAATGAAGGAATGTTTTGTAGAGCTAATTGTACTAAGAATTAAACAATCAATTCGTCTAACAAAGTAACTCGTGTATTAGGAACTACATATTCTTTTTTCTTCTGGGGGCGTTTTGGTTAAGAGGCGAACGTAAGTATGCCAATTCCAGAAACCTCTTCCACAAAGGGCTTATATTGAGGTGGTTTTAAGTGGGTAGGACCGGCGTTGTTCAGCGTCGGGGAGTCTCGCACCGCATTGCTTAGCCAGTAAGAAGGAACTACTGTATTTTACAAATCTAACTGATATTCTGCGATACTATTGGCCACTGAAATTGATCCTGATTGGCTTGCATTGTTAACTGTGCGTATAAGTCATTCAGTTGATACATACAAGTTTTATAAAATGCAAATCAATATTTATGAAATAAAAATAATTATTTTTTTCCCGCGTGTTATACTGGACACATATTCATCTACAAAATGAATCTTCAAGTTGGTTAGATTTTATTTTAAGAATTAATTAATTTTACACAATTACCTAGTTGGTTACATTTGAATTTAAATTGCCGCAGGTATAAATAAATAAGGACTTTGTAATCAATGCGAAATTACAGCATTCTGCGGTACTGGGCTATTAAAAATAAATGTGGTTATAAAATTAAAGCAGTCCGTGAATTTATAGTAGGTACATGTATATACCGACATAAAAGTAGTGGTAAACCACAGATAACATAAAATCTTTGGATGTTCGTAATTGCATAATGCCACTTCTAAAACAAGATAAAATCTACATTTAAACGCCATAATTATAGTCCAACCATTACTCAAACGATAAGAACAATTGTTTCTAAAGTTATTTTCTCTATAAAAAGTGTTTCCTTATAAATGGATACAAACCGTTTCATCGGCATTAAATCAGAAGAAGTCTGTAAACATTCACAGAACTTAAACCAACTGCACTTTTCAGATAAAACATAAATAGTACAAGGAGTTTTCAACCAAATACCACACACGCAACTGTAAATAGAAGAAAAACCACAACACAATGTTTACCCAGCTGTTCACGTCAAACTGAGTAGCGGAGTTTACGCTTCATAGAGCCATTCGGTCAATCCATTCGTTCACATGTCTATATTTACATACAGTTTAATTATATAAAATTGGTGCACATCTATTTATACGTCCCGAAGCGAATCCCTAGAAAATGTCAACTCATTGTAACGTCTGATGCGTGTTTATTAGTTTTAATTGGTGCTATCTCGTTCTAAGTACCAGAAAATGTAGAGCGACACTTACAACACAAATATTACTATAAATGCGAAAACAATGTTTGTATCACATCAGATTAAACAGAAAATTAATTAATTTCAACAACAATTTGCGCGCTAATTTTTTAAAATTCGAACATGTTATTTTTCTTTAATGCGTGACAGCCAGCACTATTCGCCGACGACGCGACGGCCAGTGATCAACTAGCGATGTGCCGCTTCCTACATCCGCTGTTTGATGGCCGACCATGGCCTTGCGACAGACTACGCAACCACTACAGTTTCTTTAAATTATTTATTATTGGCCCTTCATTTTTAAATATTGTAATATAAACGTGAAAGATTGTGAAGGGGTTTGAATCTTGTTAAAGCTAAAACAAAAAAGGTTACATATCGACTTTGAGCGAAACTTGGCACAGAAATAAATCGGTATTATGTACTTCAAGAATCAAAAACATGTTCAAAAATCAGTCGTTCATCGCTAGAGGATACATTCGATCTGTTTTAAGGAGATCAGTGGTTCATTCGACCAAACGTATTGCATCTGTATTAAAGAGATCAATAGATCATTCAACCTGTTATATTTATCTAAAAGATAATCGTTCACTCGGTCGGCAGTTATTCGACTAGTTGAGTTTCGATGTCCAGTACGGGACGAAGTCTTCTTCTAGGGATCGAACCCGGGACCTTTGGATTTCATTCGCGTGAATTGATAGATATGTTGCAGGCAATTTGTATGATTCCGTATTTTACAAAAACTAAAAACGGAGCAACACAAATTTTATTTATAAAAATCTAAATGTTTTTTGAGGTCAGTCCCAAATACAAGTAACGTTTATTCCAAATTTTGAGGTTGGCACCGACCAGCACCGACATCAAAAAACATTTAGATTTTTATATATTTTTTTATTTCTCCGTTTTTAGTTTCGAAGGCGATGTCGCGAATATTCGCGACATCGCGTGGCCTTACCAATGTCATCTTCTTATTATCGAGTGGTATACGGGTTTAGCTTGTACATCGATATACATCGAAAGCAGCCGGAACTACCAGCTACCTTCCGTAGCACAGAGGAAAATCGAGTTGAAAAAATGTTGGCTACCCATCCGAATAATGACCGTGCACTTGGTTGTTTAGCTTTTGTGATCATTACACACAAGTGCGGCATCATCGACCTTCTCAAAAGAAACCTGGTCCTTGTCAAATATAAAAAATCGGGAGTGGTCTCCCCCTGACTGTCTCGTATACCGGAAACTACTCAAACCTTATATTTTGATGTCATACATGCATGTTAAATTTTGGTCACCCATCCGAGTAAAGACTGCGCACTTGGTTGCTTAACTTTCGTGATCGACGACTCAAAAGTTGATAGAAGCCTTATATTTTGATGTTATACATACATGTTAAATTTGGTTGCAATAAGTTAAAGCATACTCGAGTTATCGTGCTAACGCACAGACATAATATAATAATAATATATTTCTACGCTCACACCAATTATCTAGCCCAAATTAAGTATCTTTATGAACTTGTGTCATGGATACTAGATAACAAGGACAAATATACTTAATAATCTAGGTATTTTTATAAATAAACTTAAATAAATATATAAACAACCATGACTCATGAACAAATGCTCGTGTTCATCACACTAACATTTGCCACTACCAGGACTCGAACCCGGACCGCCAGATGTGTAGACAGCGTTACTGACCACTCCACCACGGCGGCGTCACATACAGACACACAGACATCAGGTCAGGGACAGGGAGGTCCAAAACGTGTGAATCCGTCAAAATCTCGAGGTCGAATTTTTTGACGATTACAAGACTTCCTCTATACTACGTATACACGAGAAAGTAAAAAAAATAAAATGAAGGAACCTATCATAATCAATGTACTTAACAGACACAGACAGTAGTACCTAAATAACCAAGCCGATATGGGTGTGTACGGCATTGACACAGGCCTATTGATTCTTATATCGATATAGGCTGAAAGTCCCTGAACTGAACATGAATTATACATCTTCGATATCTATTTACGTGGTGGCGTATTCGCTCGATTTTAGAGCGCCGAACTGGTGAAGGTACGAAGAACTGGTTAAGTTGTAAGATTATCCAAAATATTGGAATTCGAACTCGCACGTAATTCAAAGATGAGACGTGAGACTCGTCAACAATTCAATTCTCACCATGTTTGAATCGAAGCGTCGGTGGCGTAGTGCGTAAGAGTGTTGTATTCCACCCGTAATGATGTGTTTTCAAATTTTGAATTCCTATGTACGTTTAATCGACGCTTTTATTGTGAAGGAAAACATCGTGAGGAAACCTGCACACACGTATGAAGAAATTCTTAGGTTGTGTGTGAAGTCGACCAACCCGCACTTGGCCAGCGTGGTTGACTAAGGCCTAATCGCCCGTAATGTGGGGTAGGCTCGAGCTCCTCGGTGGGGACATTATATGAGCTGTTGATGATGATGATGAATTTAAATTAGACTTATTTAATTAATTATCTTAATTTTTGCTTATGAAATTAATCATTTTGTGTGTGTTAATTTTTATTTATAAAGTTAATGTTTTTTTTGTTTATTGATTTAAATAAATAATGCTGTCGTTTGTTTATTAGTTTTAATTAATTTAATTGCTGTTAAAACTAAGGTAAAACGCAATATTAAGGATTTTGGAAGACAATTTATAGAATGGGGAAATAACATAATTTTTTGTGGTTTACCAATGAAATTAATTATTTAGTCCTATTATTACTTACCTAATTAAAAAAAAAATTATTATCAAATAGCAAAACTAATATATTTTATGTGGTTTTATCATGAAATTAATGATTCAGTCCTATTGTTACTATTTAATTAAACTTAACAATCCTATTTGGATAAATTAAATTATATGGACAATATTCTCAATTAGGCAATGAACATGATGTCGGAATCCATATCGATCCTCTCTCAAAGAAGTCAAATACGCTTGATAATGTTAAAGTTTATTTTCAGTGAAAAAATCGTATTGTAAAAAATGGCTATATCAGGATCCAGATATCAAACTAGAAGCCAAAACCTTCACTGACGGGAATCATTCAATTAGCAAATAGAAAAGATAAAATTATGAAAAATTTAACAAAGTTTTGAGTTAACTGTCAACCCTCGTGTGAGAGTGAGATAAATGGTAATTACGAACCCTTTCTAAAAGCTTTAAGTTATATATGTGATTAATTTAAGCCTTTTAAATTAATAATTAAATGGTTGTAAGAATAAGTTCAAATGCATTGAAATACTTTTTATTTCGCTTTGAATGATGCTATATACAGAGTGTCCCAAAAAATAGTTAGTGTAAAGCTGAAGCCCAGAGATAAAGTAGCCCTAGACAAACCCGAATAACCCCTATGTACTTATGTTCTACAATTTTTTGTAGTTTTCGAGTTATGATTTTTTAAAGTTTTTTTTTTACCCGAGGTAGGCAACTCAAATCAAAATGGCCGTTACTCGGAATAATATCTTCGATGAACTTAAAGCTACAATGAAATGTATAAACAGATATTATATGTAAGATATTTTATTTAACAATAGGTGATGTTTTTAAGCTCAAAAAGATTCTTATTACATTAATTTGTACGTACGGCAAAAATTGTAACGAAAAACCTAATAATGTTGTCTGACTCACCGTGACAGGATGCACGCGTCTTCTCACTCACATTTCTGGGGTGAAATAAAGGACCCCAAGCGCGTCTACTTAAACGTACGTGGGTGGTGTAGTGTGGAGGGAAGTATTTGATATTCAACTGTTCCTTTGGCGTCAGTCGGTAGCCCGTGTGGACTGCTGGCCACCAATTGGTGCACAACGAGTGCCTAGATGGACAGCGTTGGGTCGGTCTCGGTGTAGTTGCGCTCACGTGCGCAGATCCCGAGCCGTCCCGCAATAGCGCACTGGAGGTCAGGCGTTTAGTGGAGTATGGAGGGAACGCCTCGAGTCCCACATATCCCCTGCGGTTGGCACGATGCGTAAATGCATTTGACCTCCCCGTCAACAAAAAAAATGTACTAGAGGTAGGTATTTATAATTTAAATTACTTTTAATTACTTTAAATATTCATTTATTTAATTGACTGTATTTGAAAATATACTAACAGCTTTCTTCATTAATTTTAATTTTATCTCTCCTCCATCCTTTGGTTGTCTGGCGTCGTAGCGATAAAATAAATTCGCTCATTGCACATTATAATATTACTATTTTTATCGTTTTTTCTTTGTAAAGGTGTACAATAATAATAATAATAATCATTTATTTCAGACTTGTGTCCATAAAAATATTACATTACAAAATTTCATCAATCACAATCATTTTGTTAGTCATGTTGTTAGTAACAATTTTACTTAGGACTAATTTAGTATGGTTAGTAATAAAAATATAATAATAATTTATTCGATTCGACCAACAAGGATCATACCTACAAAAAGATAATATTTAAATTAAAATTATGATTCATCTACTGACAAGCAAAGCGCTCAGAAAATAGTCTTAGGATGGTGCTCGAGCTGGCCCGCAC
This sequence comes from Elophila nymphaeata, assembly GCA_955850985.1. Lineage (NCBI taxonomy): Eukaryota > Metazoa > Arthropoda > Insecta > Lepidoptera > Crambidae > Elophila > Elophila nymphaeata. Next base: position 8,507,145 of record OY039080.1, on the reverse strand, counting down.
CCTGCGCACCAGGGATGCACACCGCTTGCGTATGGTCGCGTAGAAACAATCCACGCGATATTTGGCAAACATCCCCGACGCGCTAACCCGGGGCAACCCTAGCAGCACCCTAAAAGCATTATTGAATTGGACACGCAAGGCACTGTACTGTTTCTTTGTGTAGTTTATCCAAAGGTTGCTGGTGCAAAGAGATGTACAAAAGCTCTGAAGAGAGTGACTTTAACATCAATCGAGCATCTAGCAAACCTTCGGGCACTCATGTTAGCCCTAACAGGCAATAAAGATTATTCTATTCTCTAAATGTATAGTTATATCTAATATAAAATAGCATATAGAAAGCTTTTTCATCAATACATGGATTTCAAATAATAAATTATGTATATCTCGAAATTAAAAATGTGGGGTATACTAAAGTATACTAATATAATAAAGAGAAAAGATTTGAATGTTTGTAATTAATCAACAACTACTGGAGCAACATTAAAAATTCTTCACCGTTAGAGTGCTAATTGTTTACTGAGTAACAAAGACTATACCTATATTTTATTGCAAAAATATATATGCCAACAAGGTCGAGAGCGGAGAGCTAGTAAACTATGTACTCGTTTAAGAGTTCGTTTGTAAAGTGTATCTACGTCAAAGGCTATACAAGTGTAGATATAAAATATCTAACACGTAGAATTTTGTTAATTCGTCTGTGCAAGCATACTTGTGGGAATTTAGTAGTCAGTAATTTATTAACTTCATTTTCATTTTTTTAGGTACTAAATTTTTTACAAATCATGCACACGTTTATACATATTATTTATTTCTTATCAAGTGTCTAAATTCAAAAATTTATGGTTTTTAGTTTGATAATGACAAGAAAATAAACACCTATATCGATTTTCAGAATTTGTCACCCCATTTCCACCTTTTGAGGTTGAATTTGGAAAAAGCCCGATACACTTGTTTATTCTTTTAACGATAAGAGTTGTTTCCCTATACAAATATTTATACCTTATTTTACCCCCTTATGGTTACAAATCCGGCATTATTCCTTGTCATTATAAAAGGAACCTATGTGCGAAATTTCAGCTAAAGTCACAAGGTATGGGCGGGGCGTTGATCAATCGGTCAGTCAGGCCTTTTCTTTTGCCAGTTTCCCTATCGTATCCTGTCTTAAAATAGTCTGGAAGATATAGCGATAAAGTTGCCCAATAAAACATTTAACATAATATTTTTTTGGTAAGTATATTGATTCTGATTTCTTGGTGTACAATAAACAGTACCTCAATAAACATTTAAGATCTTATTTTATGATTAAAACATAATATTTATTAAAACATAACTTCAAACAATTATTATAATAGTTAATTAAACACTTAATTCTGTATTACCTACCTAAACTTAATGCTTAATAAGAAAAAAATGAGATATAAGTGTAGGTACATACCTAGTTTGTGTAATATTATCGGGAATACACATCAAGAATTAGGGATCAAAGATTCCTCAAAGGCGATCTATCATAGGGTCAATCAGAGTCTGTAACCATGCCTTGACCTATATTGACAATTACTATGGATTCAATTTTAAAGATTATCATTTCTTATAAAACATCAAGTAGTTAATTCTGATAATCTAACAATCATTGTTTTTGGTATCGATTGCCTTAGCTTAGTTCTTAAGATAATCATGAAAATAACAGTTATTGGTACAACATGGAAAGAGTTTATAACACAAAATACTTTGACGGACACAGTATTTATACTGAACAGAGCTAATACATCAGTCACAAATACTTGTAAACAGGTTGTAAGAACAAGAAGAAAAGCCACAAATGCTGTCTTTACAATATCTTTAAAGTGGCGTTGGTTATCAGCGCCCCTTTGAAATGCAATATAAAATATTCTGAAGTAAATGAAGGCGTTCATTGTTACAATAACAAATTTGATACACGCATAAATCTTGAAATATAACAGGAATTGTTTGAGGTACAACATTTTTAACAGGTATATAGAGACTAATCCGAAAGGCAATGATATTGTCCACACTAGAAGAGAAGTTACAATTATGTTCCATTTGGCTGCGAACACTACCACAATTTTATCGTACAAGTTTTTTGAAAATACGAACATCCAAACTACAAGACTGAAGTCTACATAAAAGTAGACCGTAAATATAATATCTTTCCAAATTGTGGGAATTGCCTTGTTGTTGTATATGATGCAGTATTCGCAAACAGTCACCATTATTCTTGAGAACGTCATTTGCACCAATATCTTCTCGTCTGCTTTCCTGCTACTCTTCAATAATATGAACAGGATTATTTGGAACAGTAAACATACACAGGACACTCCTAAACCAGTCAACCAAAACACTTGAAATAATTCTATAGTTTGCACTTCATGACTAGTACGAGTCCAATTAGAATTTCGATCGTTCATTTTGATTGAAGCAACAGATTCAAATGTGTTACTTCACTCTAGCTTGGGATTGCATGATTTGAAATGATGATTGTGTTCCTGTAACCAAAAAATAAACGTGACTGAGACTGATGTCAGCGATTCATTGATAGTTTAAATTGATTAAATGCTGTCGTGAATCATAATTATGTTTTTAGCCGTTGGGTGGGGTGATTGAAATTGAATTTTACTATCTCTAAAATTGTCTGGTTTATGTACCTATGCCATGCATGTTTTAAATTACATGTCCCCTTTTGAGGTAACAATAGGATTCATTGGCCTTTACAGTTAACGATAATATTCGATAGCACATTTCGTTTTACTTGAATTTTTTATGATGCCTGCTCGGCGTTACAAGTCAGTATTAAAATTTTAGATGTATTCAGAAATGTATTTTCTTTCTCTTAATTATTGAGTTTAAAATTAATATGTAATTTTGACAATTTAGTGTGTTTAAAAATAAAAATAACGAAAACCCACAGATAATCTAAATTTGAATTGGTTAACGTGCAAGCAATTGGTTTTGATTTGTCTTGTATCACATCATTTTCTCAAGAAATGATTGGCTAGTATCCAACCAACGGCTAAAGCTCTTAAATATTCAAATTCATCACTGATTGCAGTTTGATTTTTTCTCCGTTTTGTAAATAGATGTACTGAACTAATTTATTACCGATAGAGAGATATGTGTATATGTGTAAAAATGGGCAAGGCAAGGCATCTTTTTATACATCCCAAAATACTTTTGATTCCTCGTGGCTTAATCATTTGTAGAAACGCAACGTTTGTATGGCCTCTGAAGGGGGCGTTACCTGAAACATTACGTTGTTCATGAACTGAAAATTTTCAATTAAATATATTAGTTGTTCTGCAGGCTGACAACAAGTCATTAATTTGACTAGTAAAGTATTTATGTATGTATGTGTGAATAAGTAAAAATATTTGCAGTGTCAAGGTTGCTAATGATCGTGTTATGTTATTAAAAATGTTTATCTATCTTACAAAGAACTGTTATTGTTTTGGCTATAATTGATGATGTTGTTTTGTCTTTGGTGATTTCGCCCAATATACATATAAATAAGTAGTTTTACATCCAACAAGTAAAACCTAACTCTGGCATTAGTAATTAACTAGGTACTATATACTGGTTTGTGCATTATTTAATGGCACTTGTTCTTAGACATTACTATATTGCATTTATAGGTATCGTTATATTTTTGCGTCTATGTGTTTATTATCTCCTATCAATTTTCATTTATTTATCTTATTAAAAATTCAATTGTCCCTTCGGATAAAGTTCTGTATTATAATAATATCTAATAGACACAATATAAAAATACCATTATTCCATGCCACTAATACCTTACTTTATCCAATGGAAATGATTTCCGCTCAACAAATTTACAGAGTGGCTTGAAATCACATTGTCACTTTATCACGAAATCACAAAGTATAATTCGGTTAAATTTAACCATGTTTTTTTCTGACACGCATCTATTGTGTATGAGATACGGTTAATAACTACATTTTAACAAAAAATTATGTTTATCACTAAATTGCGTACTCACATATTTATAATCGCGTGGTTCTGTTATCTGGCTAAATACTAATTTGTATTTCCACATCGGTCATTTTAAATTGAAACGTTAATATCCGAAGCTATCATAAAAATAACCTACCGTTTACAAATATTAAAAAAAGTTACTGCTCGACCAAGATTCTTAATTTGACTGAATACACTTGAAAGCCGAACGTATCGTAACGATATTTAATTTTAGAACGCACTTCGATACAGTAACAACTCAGAAAAATATTTCTATTATGCCGTATGTGGATTTGGTAGAGACCGCACCTACTGAAGCTCGTAACTTTTATGGGAACGATGGATAGTCAACGCCGTGGAGGTCAATTAGTTCAAATTAATCTTAATTATATCCGTAACACAGCCTATGTCACACAAACTGATATCATTTTCACGTCGGATATGTTATCTAGATTAACTTTCCATTATGTCTCAAATTAATTGTGTCGTAATTTATTTGGTACCTATCTGTAGTAGAGTAGTTTAGGATGATGGGTGTGTAATTGATACACTGGTGTACCTGAATATGCATTAACTTTGCAAAATGCTTCAATTTATTTTACCAAATATATTTTAAAAAGGTAGTAGAAAAATATTAGCTTTTACGTTATTTCTAATTTTAATATGTTTGATTTTGAGAGTCATCTATTCTGTCTCTCATATAAACATATTTAGTGTAAAGAAAAAAAAATCCCAAATGTTGAAACTATTCAAAATTACCACCTTTGGCCTTTACACGTTTCCCTAAACGTTTTGGTGATTCATGTAAGGCCGCTTGTACCACATCCAATGATATCGGCTGGTGGCTGTCTTCACTAAGTCTGCTTTTAGTGACTCGGTATTTCAATGAGTTTTAGAGCAGGCCTTCTCTATAATATTTCATAAGCCATAAGTGTCTGTAAGTATGTTATGTTGTCGTTGAGTGCAATAAAATAATTCAAACTACTTATGCATTTAATTTGCCATTGCTTTGGTTTCCGAAGTTTTCATAATTTATTTGTCATTATTCAACTGAGTTGTCAAACATTCATCAAGATTACCGTTGCTAGTTTGGGCGTCGACAGCCCGATCACCACTCCACGATAGTCTGATCACCACGGAGGCGCGGCGCCGTCATTGTGAAACGGCATGACGTCAGATCGCTCCACGCTGGCCGAATAGTAAACAAATAGTGAGATAGGTCGCAATACAAAACTCCTGTGACACGGCATGCATGAGTATGTACGAGCCTTTAGAGGCACCGTCAGGCGTTGCACTCCTTTCGGCCCGAATACCCTAGAGACTATAATCAGTGTAGACTCGCCTGCAGAATATGCTGTAGTACTAGAAAACCTGTAGGCAGTAGTTTGAATTACAGGCTAGATCCGCCAAATTCCTCGCCTTCTCAAAAGTCCGGTGACGCTTGGAACGCATCTGCGATCACCAGCATTAAGGTTACACTTATCAGCTCGAAACGATATCGCCACTTTTTATTATGATAAAGAGCCGATGCGAAGTGCTCCGTAGTTGTTTCGTAGCCGCTGTTCCGTAGCGTTCATAGTAAAAAAGAGTCACGGTAATATTATCTATGCAGTATTTTGACTCGGCCCTGTCCTTGAAATAACTGGCTACGGCCGAGCGGGGCGTAAACACGCGGAAGGGCTGCCCGCCTACAGTATATTAATTTGAGAAAAATAAAATAAATTTATTGGCCTTCACAGAGCACGATATTACCTAATTATTAATAAACTATAACAACACATACCTACATAAAGAAAAGAAACGTTAACTAAAACTAACATACACACATTATATACCTACTATTTACCTGAGCTATTTACTTTATATTTAATTTCTACATTTCTTGTTCTATGTTTGTAAATATTTTATTTTACTTATTAAAAAAAATATGTTGTGAATGAAATAGGAAGTGTTCAATAAAATACATGTTTTTTTAGGTAATATTTAATAAAAAAAAATTATAGATTTGAGACAAAAATATTTACGCCTTGACTGAGACGTAGGTACTATATTGTCACTGAAACACTTTTATTTTCAAGAAATTACATATTATTATCAACAAATAAAAATATTGTTTTTTAAACTCCGCACAAATATCCCTATTTTATAATTTTCCATCTATCAATTCCTGTCAACAATCCGTCTCTTTTCCAAATTACCTAACAACCTGCCAGTATACACCAAAAAAATCCGATCACTACAATACCTACCATTTATTACTCTCGTAAATTATTTCATAATGATATTTCATCATATTTAATCATATATGTAGTTAAGTTATATGTTGGTACATAAGTAAGTAGATAGTCTAGTCTAGGAAACTACCTACCTACGTATTATGTAGTTTTGTTTTTAACGCGAGCGTAGGTAGGTTACTTGTTTGTGTCTTTTTTCACCCTATCCACTTATTTATATATTATTCCAGATTTTGCCCGATGGAAAAATTGTAATACCTAAATATTAAAAACAAATTACGTACTAGTAGATAGGTACATAAAAAATATTGCTCTTTGCCATTTTGAATTATGTAGGTATCTACTTAATTCAATCAAATATTCACAATACAAATCGCACGTTTATGCACAGCTAACTGCTTAAAAAACAATTCACACCGTTCGGTAGTCGCTGCGGCGCATTCGCGACTGGATGCCCACCGGGTGCCCCGCGAACTCGAGGCGCGTAGCATGACGCGCTTTCCGACCGTTTGTATGAAGATAGAATACTGATAGATAATATTACCGTGAAAGAGTCGTTCCCTTTCCTTCCTAATCAGTGTGCCACGACCTTTAGTCGGTTCAAAAAATCTTCTTCTACCCTGTAGGCCTAGACGAAGTCACTTTCTATTGGCGGTTTTTATAATAGAAAACATAAAATATGTATGCAACTGGCACTTACGCTGGATTGTCACGTGGCTCTATAAATCGAATAGAAAAGTCGTAGCCAAGATGCTGTCTACTAGGATTCTATTCTTCATTAATAGAAAATGCGGTATTTTCTATCTTGACAGTAGATTGTTTTTGGTAGACAAGATGCAGTTTCTGACGTAGTGAAACGGTTCTATTCTACTAGTCGTCAACTAAACGATTGCTCACACCCAACAGAAAAGCATAGTCGATTTAGTTTGTTGTTTGTATTTTGATAGAGTTTTTTCTAAAGAAGTAAAAAAAATTTTACGAACAGTGTCTTGATTTTAAAAAAGTAGAGGCATAATAGGAACTAATGAATTACCGCTGGAAATAAAATTAAGTACAGCATCTTGGGTACGAATTGTCTATTTGCTTGATGGAGTCACGTGACATATCCAGCGCAACCGCCAATAGAAAGTGATTTCGTCTAGCCCTACAGCTCAAATAGTCAGAAATCATACAATTTTTTTTTCTAATATCCCGATAGATAGAGTGATTTTGACAACAGAAACAAGCTTTTTTCGATAGAAAACGCCAAAGCGATTGTTACTGTGGCCCACCTGATGTTAAGTGGTCACCGTCGCCTATAGACACTTGCAATATTAAGAATGTGTGGTGAGGAGGAAGAAAGCATGGAGCACATACAATGTGACTGCGATTCACTAGCCAATAGGCGACTAAAGGTCCTGGGTTTAGGTTACCCTAAACCAGAGGACTTTACAGACCTTATTCCCGCCAACATCGCGAAACTCATACAAAATGTTTTCGATGTTGGCGAGGATGGGTGATAAGGAAAGGGGAAGCACAAAAGATACCATAGGGTCGAAGTGCTCTGAGACACAGCCTCAGCCCCTTGCATAAGAATAAGAATAAAAATCTCAATATTTATAAATCATATTGAAAAACGGCCCGGGGTTCATTGAGTATGATATCAGTTTAGCCAATTAATTATCTATATCTAGGTACCTTTAGATTGAGCAATGTTGTTAGCACACGTTAATGTCAATATTATTGATTTATTGAACAAAGGTAATTTCAGTTTTATTAATTGAAGTTGTTGAGCTATTATTGATAATTTAATAACGCATATTTTTTATCGTTTTCCGGCGTAGTTGCACTGACAGTAAAATTGTTACAAGAATTTTAAAAAGTTACAAAATAACAAGTGCTTGAAAAACTACTGTAATTAATGCTGGCTTAAGTTCGAAAATTTTATAAAGAAACGCATTAATGGGCATCCGACATTTTTATGTCTTGAAAATGTTTTTTTCAGTAATTACCTACATAATTATAATGCCTTAATTACGTACCTACATATAGTTTTTTTTTAAAATTAAAAGTTAATATTCATATTTATATATTCATATGAACGCACAACCGTAGTTTGTACCATCGACAATTTTTTAATATACCTATTTAATAAGTAATTTCATATATTTTTATAAATAAACATAACCATGACTCGTCCACCTGAAACCCGTCATATACCCGGACTACTGAAATGTTTTTGAGTGTAACATCTGTCCTGGTCATTGGCTTTAGTTGATTTGTTTACTGAAGGATTGTTAATTTTTGGGTTTGGTGACCCTTTTATGGAGGCGACAGCTTGGCAACCTGTCACTATTTTAGGCTACTGTATGCCCCATTCTACCAGATGTGGATTTGTGTGTAATAGAAGTTTACTTAAAGCTCTGCTCGACCCCTTTTATATATGTATGACTCGTTAACAAATATTTTGTTTTCGTCACACAAACATCGCGAAGCGTCGGTGGCGTAGTGCGTAAGAGCGTCGTCTCCCACTCGGGAGGCACCGGTTCGATCCCCGCCACGTACCAATGTGTTTTCAAATTTTGAATTCATATGTACGTTTAATCGACGCTCTTACAATAAAGGAAAACATCGTGAGGAAACCTGCACACATCACCTATGAAGAAATTCTTAGGTTGCGTGTGAAGTAGACCAACCCGCACTTGGCCAGCGTGGTTGACTAAGGCCTAATCGCCCCTAATGTGGGGTAGGCTCGAGCCCCTCGGTGGGGACATTATATGAGCTGTTGATGATGATGATGACACAAACATTAGCCGCTTTAAAGATGTTACTATCTTCATAGTATATACTTTATTTATTCAATATCCTAATATAATTTCAAACACAAAGAATGAAATGTTTTTAATTTATTGCCTTTATTTACTAGGTAGTGAAACAATAAAGATTTTAAGTAAGTTATATAAGTATAGCTTATACACTGCTATAAATCACTTTATTTTGCCTACAAGTAGTTTGAACAAACGCTTTAGAAAATAACAATAGTTATAATTTTTTGTTAATTAAACAAGAATTCATCGACCCGCACGTCAGCCTTCAGAACATTTGTCGCTAATGTGTATGGTCCATCTGTAAACAAAATTTTATAAATTAATCAAAAAATAAAATTAAACTACTGCCTTGCCTACATAATTTAATGTGGATACTGAGGGATCCGAATTTAGCATTTACATTTTAGCAAATAATTTTTTTCTTAAAGATTTTATAATTTTTGTATTAGTTTGTTTTTCTCTTCGATGGTTCTTACGTAGTGAGTTTTCTGCTCAATCATCTCATTTAGGAGCCATCACGTTTTATTTTCTTTTCTAATTAACTACCTGTAGCTGCACCTTTTGGCCACAAGTGGACTTTGGCGCGGTTCTTAAGAGACATGTGGCGTATATTTGTCACGTCGAGGCGTAAATTATAGACAAGTGGCGCGTCACGTACGGAAAGCGCGGAAAAATCTGCACGATTTGATAAATACGCAGGACGCTTAACCACCTATACTATGTCCTCCACTGGTCGCGGTGACCTGCCACACACTCCGGTCGCGCCAACGTGGTACTTCTCCTTTATCTCGTGTTGTTGTTTTTCCCGCTGACCGCGGACGCAAAACGCATCGCGCCTAGGGTTACCATTTAGAAATTTGAAAAGTCCGGACAAAAAGCCTGACAGTTCAAAAAAGTCCGGACATTTTAATCCGCACAAAATGCAAACATCAGGTACCTACGCACTTCGTAACAGTAGTATGGACATGGTAGCTAACAGTCGCTTTTAGATGCGTGGGACATTGTAATAAAGATTAAATAAGTAAGTTTTATTACTCAAATGCCATCTAAAATAAAAAATCCGGACAATCTAAAAAGCCGGACAAAGTCCGGTCTGAACACTAGAAGTCCGGACATGTCCAGACTAATCCGGACGGATGGTAACCCTAATCGCGCCAGCGTGGCCAAGGCATTATATTAGATTTCTTTGCGAAAGCATAGACTTACTTCACGCCGCGCCTCTTAAGTGCCTATAAACCGCGCTTTAGATTTCCCGCAGAGGGTTTCTAGTCAACGGGTATCTCCCGAGACACTCACTATCATTCAGTCTCTGCAGCCGTGAAACGGTTTACCAACAGTCGATTGCTCCATGAATTGTTTACCAACAGAACTTTGTACCCACTAGTAGAATAATTTGGCCCATGAACGGTTTGCCAACAGATTGAATCGCCCATATTTACTAAAATAAGCAAATTCAATCAGGTTGGGTTGAAACTGCGACCAAAACTGACCATAAAAACGATCAATGTAGGTACCTATATTTGTAAACATGTACCGAATATTCTTTAGGCGAATAGTGCTTAAAAATTTTTGTTGGCGAAACATTTACTTTAACGTTCTGTTGGCGAATAATTCATGAACCAATTAACTATTGGTATAAACCGTTTCCGACTCAGTCTCTATTCAGGGTACGAGTAGCAAGGCATGCAGCATTGTTTTCCCTTCCGACTCCGGAAAGCCAGAAAAAATGCTTTTAATGGCTCATACTTATAATAACATTAGCAAACATTACAAATCCTTTTAAATAAAAATACTACCTGAAGTTGACCTTACCAACATCAAACCATTCCTTTCTTGGGTAGCCAGTATCTTCACGAGACGATGCAATGGCGTCCCGAAAAGCGAAAGCCACACTTACTGCTAAGCATGTTGGTGGTTCAGAAACAGCTGTAACACATAAAATAGGTACCTTTATTTCATTAAATTATTTTTAGCAAACCCAATTGAAATGTTCAGCTTAATCAAATATTTTTAGTGATAAGGCCGCTAATTTTCGAATTTATTCATTGAACTATGTCTGTATTTCATCTGCTCTCGGTGTACAATATATTCACATATTTATTTACTTTACTTTGTAAGCCTACACGACAGGTTATCGAACCGAACGAATTGTTTGAACATTTGGATGTATCGAATCATCAAAATCAGTTCTATTCATATATTATATATTACGTTAATAATGGAAAATAATATTCCAATAAAATGTCGTAAATCGTTACTTTTTCAACCAATAGCATTATTTTGAGGTTCTGTATTATTTTAATTGCTTTTTAATATTACTATTTTGATAAATGGAATCTTTCAAAAGTGAACCCGACCCGACGCGCAAATATAAGACAACATTATGTTACAACAAAAATCTAATACTGATAGTTGGACATGTGAAATATCATGTCCAGAGCGCCGAATTCAATCTTAATCTATTTTTTCACTTGCCTTTAGCCCCTAAGGTACCCAAAGGGTTGAACGAATTTCTTCTAAGCTGCACTCGAAAATCAATTGGTATATCCTTTGCAAGAGGCACGTCATAGTACCACGTACGATCAGTAAGCAATTCACCAGTCTGTTTGTCGTAATCGAGGTGTTCATGGGTCCAATACCCTAAACCCATTATGAACGCGCCCTCAACCTAGAAATATCAAAATAGAGGTATTTTGTTGTTTTCAACCCGTCCAAACACAAAAGTACACAAAAGATCATAAGATTTGTTGATAGTAAACAAAAATTAGCACCATCTTAGGTATTATTATTAAACTCTTTTTATAATTCACAGACAATTTATTTGATAATTGTCTATTCTATAAAAAAATTTACTTAAATTTTTGCTAAATGGATATCTCAGATAGATATAACTAAAATGACGTTATTTATTAAAACGTTCTGTTATATGTATGTGCATACTTGACCAATATCGAGCTCCGGATTAACACTCAATCCGACGTCTTCTATAATATCCACCCTTAAGACATCATGTTCTCCAGTTAAAATATCCAATTCAATTTCAGTTACCGCTGCTCCAGCGGATCTGTGATTATCTTGATCATTTGAAGTCACACGATAACTAGCTTGTAAGTTAATGCCTCGATTGAAAGCAGCTTCTATCAAAACTTCCCAAGTAGGATTGTTAAGGGCTTCTCTAACAACATTGAGACGATCCAAAATTATCTGACAACATTTGATGGCTCCAAAGTATACTGATTGGGTTGTACGACTTCCGCCGTCAGAAATAGAGTTGGGGTCTTTCTCAACTGATGTTGGTTTTATTTTAATTTTATCCATAGAAATGTTAAGAGTGTACGCTACTACTTGAATTATTCTAGTGTTCACACCTTGACCGATTTCCACTCCTCCATGTGAAATCACGACAGTTCCGTCTCCATGGTATATTGTTAAAAGGACGTGATAATCCGCTACGGCGGGTGCAGGCCAACTTAAGAAGGCAATTCCCAGGCCACGTTTTTTCCAACGATTCAAGGAATTAAACTTTTTAATATCAGCTTTTCGTTTATAGTACTCACTGCTTTTAATAAGAGTTTGAACTACTTCTACTGTGTCAGTCGCCAGTGGGTCTATATTGTTTAATCGAACCTCGATTGGATCTTTCTCAAGTTCATAAGATATTCTCTCCATGATGTGTTCAGTGAGAGCAATAGCTTCGAATTCACCTTTAATGTAAACAAATACATCAATATAATTACTAACAAAATAAACTATGCACGGTACATATGTCACCGGAAGATAACAAGATCCGTAAATTTATAAATTTCCTAGGAAATTTATAAACTTTCGCAGGATTCTAAACGAGAGATAAATTGTATTATTTTACGCCTACATTTCCGCAAATTTATCAATTTGCGACGTCTCGTGGTAAATTTATAAGCCAACGGATATCCATTCGTAAGATTCTAAACACTTCGACCAATCACAGATGAGCTTTTAATTTTACGCTTTTTTAAAATACGGCAAATAACACACTGCTCGCTGATTGGTCGATGTTGACAGTGGCAATGCTTGTGCCTAGAAACTTAGATACAATCAGATTTGCAAAAAAAACTATTTTCACAGTTTGTTGTAACTGTTTTAAAACTATTAACACAGTAACAACATTAAAATTTTACAAAAACACACGAGCAACCGGTTTCTTTGTGTTCCCTGGCGAACAATGGCGGTGGAGAGGAAGGAGAAGGAACTAGTGACTTATTCAACCAATCAGAGCGCACATGACGTATGGTTATTGCTTACTTATTATTTTACACGTGAGTTCGGTAAGTTTATCAATTTGCGAAAATGTGGGCGTAAAATAATACAATTTATCTCTCGTTTAGAATCCTACGAAAGTTTATAAATTTCCTAGGAAATTTATAATTTTGCGGTTCTTGTTATTTTCCGGTGACACATACACTAAATCGTAGTGCCGTTATATAATGTTGCTTAACGTCTCTTAAGTGCTACGAATATTTGTTAAAATATGTGTTCAGAATACCTGGAGCTCTAGCGAAAGTGTTAGCAGCAGTATCTGTAGATACATTGAATATTTTACATTGCCACCGTCTGTTGTTATAGCAATTTCTCAATGCGGATATCGCGAATACAACTACAGCATCGGCGGCTATATAACCGGTGTTTTCATAAAAATGGTATTCTAAGTATTGTATCTCTCCAGAGTTATTTACAGCGACCTGAAGAACAAAATAAGACAGTTACGCAAATATTATATCCGATATATAAAAATTTTGTGTCAGGGTGTTTGTGGTCGCACTCCTCCAAAACGGCTCAACCGATTTTTTGTGTATATTTGATAGGTATGTATATTGTATGGTCAATTGGTAAGAAAGGAGATATTGGGGAACTTCTCTGTAAACTGATTGGCTTAGAACGTTAATATCGAATAATACCTCATAATCTGACGAGCTTGGTAATCTCTTTCCAATAATTCTCATGTTGGCTTGAATGCTCATGACCAGTCGACACGTTCTGTTCAAAAGATATGCAGCTAAAGAACAAGCACAAGCAACGAGAGCTGCACGACTTATTTTAATACCATAGGCTCCACCACATCGTGGAACTGTAAGATTTATTCTGGATTGAACACAAAAATATTTTTTAATAATCTTGAATTTAACATTAATTTATTGATTGTCGAATTAGAATTGTTTTTATACTTGCCTACTTTGTTCTATATTAAGACATTCTGATATACCAATGTGAACTTGATCCGGCCATTGCGTAGTTGGAAATACGTCAATACCGTCTTCACTGGGTCTGACGATACAAGACAGTGTCTCCATCGTGAAGTGATATTGACCAAATATATTGTCTCCACCTTTGATAACCCTTTCCACATTAGCACCCCGATCTCTTGCGGGTATTACGAAGAATAGTGAAATGCGGCTTTGGTCTTCTTTTCTCGCTTCACTTATTGTTAATATGGGTTTCTTTTTATCCATTTTGTATTTTACGTGAACGAGAAAAGCTGCTCGGTTAGCGAGCTTTTCAGATTCAGCTACAATCAGACCGATGGTTTGATCATAATATTTGACGGTTTTTTCTGCAAATATTTCTTCCGGTATTAATTGTGAAGGTACCTTTTGCGAAAGAAATGAATTTTTCCCAGGGATATCTTTTGCAGAGAAAAACGCTATAACTCCAGGTAATTTCTAAAAATAAAGAAATTTAGTGTAGATAGAAAAGATGAATGTGCATAATTGAGGTGTTGCCTATTGATAACGCCAATCCGAATGTTTTATCAATACTTAGGTTAGTGCTGCTATCTTTAATTCTTGGAAGGAACATGCACAACGAAGGTTTTCTTAAGTCTTAAGACTTAAGAAAACCTTCGTTGTGCATGTTCCCAACAAATTTATTTTGAAAAATAAATTTGTTTAAATCTAAAATATAAATGTATATATTTTTACGCGAACCAATAAAAATATTAGTCAAATTAAAAATGTATTTACCAAAGCAGGTGTGGGATCTATGTTTTCGATTTCTCCTTTTCCAATGTCTGATGTAACAAACGCACAAAACAAATCTTGTTGCTGCGAGGGCAGGTCATTGATATACGTTGCTTCTCCAGCACATTGTACTAACGCATCTTTTTTTGGCATTGGTTCATTTATTGGCCACACTACAGGATTTGTATCATATACTTCAATGCCTTTAGATAATGGTCTAGTTTTCCTGAAGTCTCTCGCTCCTGAGCGATACTGCGGTTTGAGTTTACTTTCTTTGATGAGCTGAAGCAATCCCTGAAATCAATGTCTTTATTAGTTTATATTGCAGAATTTGTTGTAAAAAGAAAAAAAAATAGTTTTCAAGTCATATTTTTGGCGACTTGTACTGCGCAGGATTAGTATAAACCTATATGCTATTCTGATGTATGAGCTCTATTATTGTAAAGTATCATTAGAATCCATTTACTATTTTATTTCTTGAAAGTGCAACAAACATCCATACAAACTTTCACGTTTATAATATTAGTATGATTTATAAATCAGGTTTCTTTTGAGGCGTTAGACTCTTACCTTATAAAAAAGTCCAAGTGCACATTTTTTCTTATATTCGGGTTCTAGATCGCCTGCTATAAATTCGGTAACAATTTCATCACTCAGTACTTTGAGAGCACCTTGCAATACTTCATTTGTAAATATTTTCTTATGGACCAAGAATTCTTCGGTATGTCGAGCTCGGTTAAATTGACCTGAGAGACCACCAAAAACAATTCTTGCTGTTAACACTGTTTCCAAATCATTGTCGAACTGGTATAAGAATGCCGCGTTTACTTGAGCATGAGCGTTTTGAGCTCTAGGCATAACCTGTTAAAATTTATTAAGCAGTTGTGTATTTAGAAGTTTGTTTTTCATGTCACAATAATAAATAAATTGCAATAAAAGACCTAGGTATTTTATTACCTTAATTGAAGTAAAACGATAATTTTTCGATAGCGGTGGAATTTTCACAGATGTCATAACAAGCCCCGTCATATCCTTTGCTAAAAATTCCTCCGGACTAAGCTCTTCAACAATACCGAGACGAGCTGTAAGAATTTACATCGTTCTGTTAAGATTACTAACAAGTACATTGCACACAATGCTTTTGTAGGAATAAATAATATTTGAGCATTACAACTTAGTTGTTCATTAGTGAAATCAGTTCACGAAAGAGTTTTAAGAGCTCGCCCGTTTCAACGAACACTTACATCATGAATAATATGGGTCATAATACAAACAGATGGCCTTTCGATAAGCTATCTGTATCGACGACAGCGCATCGAAAGGCCATCTGTTTTTCAACGTCTGAGTGAAGAACATGGCGTCGCCATAAGTGGTGGAACAGTAAGACGCAGACTTCCCGAATAGAATGTGATGCCACATAAATTTAAGACTAGCAAAAAATTTTAACAAGTGAGTGCTTGATTTATTTTTGCTATGTCATATAATTTGAATTACTCTTTGTAATATTTGGGAGACCATTCTGATATCTAATGAGTCTTCCTTGTGTATTCTTTCATTTTCTCATTTAATTATTTACTTGTGCACCGATTAAACATAACTAAGTAAGGGTTTTAAATATTTAACAAGTTCTAAAACATAAAGATGTGTTTTATCGAAGATTTACTAAAGTCAATTGAATTTTAATTGGCCAGTCTATAAATAACGCGCGTAAAAAAAATACAAACCTATAGTCAACACAGCACCAATTGCTTCAAAAAGTAAAAATACATCTGAGGAGAATTTCGGAAACCTATGTTTTGTCATCAAATTACCAGCTATGGTTGCAATCTGTAAATTAACAAAAAATTAAAGCATCTATTGAAATTAAATTGTAGTTGATGATTTTGTACATGATTTCGATGAATAAAATTTACATACATTTCTAACAGGAATATGTGCAACTAAATCTAGATGCTCGTAAAGTTTCTCTAAATAAGCGAATTCTTTGTGTTGTTTTGATATTGTCATAAATATTTCCATGAGATCTGTTAAGGTAGTTCCAGTGCCGACAACCAAATTTTGATCTAGATAATATCCTTTGATTTCTTGAATTTTACTTATATCGATCAAAATCCTAGGGAACGAAAATATAGGTACAGCACCTGAAAAGTAAATGAACATTTACGTATTTAATTGAAAGGTATTTATTATCCATCATATTTTTGCAACCTTACCTCTTCCTGTGTTACCGGCCATCAACATATAGGAATCATGGCCTTCCTTGTCTAATATTGAAAATATGTCACTAATTTCTTTCGCTCTATAATAAATGCGATTATCCTTCAGTACAATCTTCTTAACGCCACTGTCTGCTGCGCTTTTGTCAACAATACACCAGTCTTTATCACACGCTTTCTTACAATCTTTGCCCTTACACTTTATCATGTCTTCAATGTCATCTAGTTTTGGTTTTGGTGCATCTTTTGCAAAACTTTTGAACGCATCCAAGATAGGTCTGTACCCTGTACATCGACATGTGTTACTCCCGAATGAATTTTCAATTTCATGTTGAGTTAAGTCGTAATGTTTTGATTCTAGTAAACTGTTGAATAAGATTGTAGGTTTTAATTAATATAAACAAAGTTAATTGTTTCCATTTTTTTTATGGAAGGTAACAGTTGTGTACATATGATTTTAGTTGCCAAGTCTAAATTTACAATAAGTAAACGAATGTAGGTATAACGTAGGTAATAATATAATACACTCGTCCGCAAAAATAAAGGGTCACCTCATTTTTTCAAATAACTTTAAAACTACACATGCTATCTCTTTGAATTAAAAAGAATCTGAAAGTAATGTTAATAATTCGTAAAATAAACCACATTTTATTAAAAATAACCTTTTATTTATTTGAAGGCTAGTCAGAAAGGGAAACTCACCACCTCTGACACTTGCAGCCTTAAAACAGGCCCTTATTGAAGAGTGGGAGAATATACCTCAATACCGCTTGAGGAATTTGGTTTTTAGTATGCCAGATCGTATACAAACCTAGAGAAAACACAAGGTACTAAAATAATGAGGTGGCCATGTCTTTTTATAAAAAAAATTCAAAAAGTGAATTATTTTGTTTGAAAGAAGTTCCTTAATTTTAGTTGTCTTTTCATTTTCAAATAAATAAAAGGTTATTTTTAATCAACTCTGGTTTCTTTTACGAGTTATTAAAATTCTTTCAGATTCTTTTTAATTCAAAGAGATAGCATGTGTAGTTATAAAGATATTTGAGAAAAATGAGGTGACCCTTTATTTTTGCGGACGAGTGCATATATAAGTATATAAGAGATAGAGAAAATTAAAGAGAAGCCGTTTTCCAGTAATACTTGTGGGTGGTTTGGATATATAATTATTAATTAAATCACCATACCTGTACATGCTCATTACCCATCCGGGACTACAGTACCCGCATTGAGACCCATTGTACTCAGCCAGTGTCTTTTGCAATGTGTGGTAACCAGTACGTCTGTCGCCTATACCTTCTATTGTCTTTATGTCCCAGTCTTGGCACGATGTTATTGATACCAAACACTGAAAATTTGAAAGTAAAGGTTAATATCACAAGTTCTACTTAAATCGTTTTTATAAGAATTTCCACTACCAAAATTAAGATGAAAAAAAAATTGTTGATTGAATTACAACATAATTTACGTAAAGTCACTGTAAAGTTCACAGCACAATGTTACCATCTCTGACCCCATAAATGTTACCTTTGATGAAACATATGAAACATATTTACTTATGCCACATTAAAGAGAACGATGCAGTAGGTACTTTGACTCCATATATAGTGACGAATCGGCGCACGCACACATACAAACGTTGTTTACACGGCCGCTAAGCATGCTCCGAACGGCAAAGCCGGGAAAACGGCAAAAACGGCCATGTAAACGACGTTTGTATGTGTGCGTGCGCGCCGATCAGTCACTCTATATGGAGTCAAAGTACTGTATCGGCCTCTATATTGTGTTTATGCTGTGTGGCATCACTTAGCATATTTGTGGTATGTCGTTGAAAAACTAGCAGTTTATCAAATAAAATAACACTAGGAAAATGCACTGAACAAAATCGACTTGCCTCAGGCGGGACTCGAACCCGCATCTTCCGCAATCCGAGCGGCTGCGTTGACCAATTACGCCACCGAGACACACGCTGCTTTTCGCTGTCGAAATTTGTCAGTGCTTGGTGCTTATGTTTTTATGGTAAACATTGTTTCATCAAATCTTTGAAATTTGCACTTCTAAGACCCGAACGAAATATTTTTGCAAATATTTGACGCCCAGTTAAGATGAAACTACCTTACATTATGGAACAGGTAGTTTCATCTTATCTGGGCGTGAAGGTCAACGCAGCCGCCCGGATTGCGGAAGATGCGGGTTCGAGTCCCGCCTGAGGCAAGACGATTTTTGTCAGTGCATTTTTCTAGTATTAATAATTACGCGTTTGTAAACGCAAAAATAAAATAACATTCATTTATAAAAATATTCTTAAAACCATTGTGGGTCGATAGCCGGTGGTAGCTTCTTCTTAACGATCATGAAAGCTACCATGCGCACTTGGTAGCTTCGGTACCTACTCAGATGGGTGACCGAAAATTGTTCACCTCGATTTTCCTTGGTGCTTCGGAAGGCACTTTAAGCTTGTGGTGACGGTTGCTGTTTAAAAATTGCAGTTGTTTAAAGGAAGTTTGATCAGGCAGACGGCCAGCCGTAAAAATCTTGCACCGACCTCTACTTGGGAGCAATGAGGAGAAAGAAGATTCGTAAAACCAAAACCACAGAACAAGTAAAAGAGGTTAGAATTCGTAAGTGGGCGGGGCGCGCGCGCTGCTGGTTATGAGTAAACACTCATATTCGATCCTCTTCGTAGAGGAAAAATATTAAAAAAAAATCTAAAACACCGGCTTGTGCTATTTTAACTGACAGGAAGCAAAGTAAGACTCATAATCTTACTAAAATAAAAAAAATCTTTCTTTCTTTCTAATGGAGACATTTACAAACACGAACAATGTTAACTTAATGACTATTATACATATTCCTTTGGTTAAAGTAAGGTAAAAGTACACTTATTTAATTAATCTCTATCAGCTGTTTCAAATACATCCAGCTATCAGTTTTTTTTTTAATATTATTTCGCGTGTGGGGACTGGCACTGGTATTAACATCGCTTGATACGACTTGTAACCTCTTTTATCTGTTCTGTGCGTAAAACCATTGAGTTCGGTTATTAGAGTACACACCACGAAGCACGTTTTTGCAACTGATACAGTACGAGAATAACACCCGTATTCACAAACATTAGGTACTACGAGGTTTCACGACTCTTGGATAAGTAAACGCATTGCATTGAATAAGCTCTGTGATTAGTTCGTTTCTGTTGCTTAGTTCACGTCCTGGAATGTACTGACCTGTACTGACTTGTACTGACATTTTATTACTTTAAACTTTTGACATCTGGACGTTGCTTTTGACATCTTGACCTGTGCGTTGGGTAATATAACACCTAACGGGTGTAAAAGACATTAACGGTCAAACGAAAACCATGTATTTTGCTCACCATCATAACATTTTTCTTCCTTTAGACTATACCTGGGAAATTGATAGTTACGATTTTATTGAAGGTCAAAGTCATAATTTTTTTTTCATATATTTATGAAAACATATTCTAAACATTATTTCTTAATTATTGTCCAAAGAAACATTATCATTTTTTTTAGTAATTCATAACAAAAAATGGCTTCAAAACGTTAGCGTTCAATGTAGCTCACTCGATGTGCACGGACACAAACGAACGGGGCCGCCTACTGGCAAAAATATCACGATTTTGCGAGCTGCGTGCGAGTTGAGCGCTTTACGTTGCGCAGTACAATTTACAATATTTTTTAACACCAAAAAATTAAAATCATTTCCCAGCAATTATTTTTTGGAATGTGTCTTATTTTGATGTATAGAATACATGGTTCTCGTTTGACTGTTCATGTCTTTTACACTCTGTATAGCTAGCTAGCTACTTAAGCCCATTTTAAAGTATGCATCACCACTTAAGTATTGTTTATCAATAGGTATTTACGAACCTGTGCGTCCACGCGCACTATGATATCTCAAAAGCCTTGCCATATGGCACGCACTGAGAAATGCCTTATTTTGCATAGCATTGTTTTTACTTAGACAAGTATTGTTTCTGAATACGGGTATAATAGTACGGCGCACGCACACGTCTCTATACAAACGCAGAACACGTTTTCCTACCGCCATTTCTTATCCGCACTTTATTTATGACGTGTTACAATAAAAAGAAAAACTCTAGAAAAAAGCAAATTATTCTCACAGTGTAAGCGTCTCAAAATAAGGTTATGATACTAGCAATGGAATTATTTACTGACAGATTAATTTAAAAAAAAAACTATCGGCTACGGTCACTAAGAATACGTCTTTACCTATTCATAAACTGGGTAAAATTGGACACTCGTGACTAAACTTATTTTAAAACTACTTTATTAATAAACAGAACAATGCAAAGTATTGGTACCTGTCGTACAAGAATTTTTACACGCATTTATGATGATAGTAGCTGTTTTAGAATTTTCAAAATAATCTGATTTGAAATAATAGAAATTAAATGTGTTTAGGTCATTAAAGATGCTTTTACCAAATAGCTGCCGTGTCGTAATTATTATGGTGCTGTTTTGTTAATCTTTCTGCACAAGGATAGAGTTTGACATAAACTAACTACCTACATGTTTTCCCTATGAAAATAAAAATGAAAATGAAAATGCTCTTTATTTAAATGGACTTTGATAAGTACTTTTAAATCGTCAAAAGCTCTACCACCATTTCGGGACGAAAAATTATTATTATGCTGAGATGGAGAAGAAATAGCGAAAGAAACTCAACAGCTTACAATTTCGTAACGATTTCAAGACATCAATACAAGTCAATAAATAATTAATAATATAATTTAAGTTACAGTTTTACATACGTAAATTTTGGGTATTTATACTACGCATATGAATTATTTATCTTGTGAAAAGCTTTTTTATATAATTCCATTAATTTTACTAATGAACTAAGTAATTTAAATTTTGATACCCACTACCCCTATAGAATATGTTACATCAGTACATCCGAGTATACCGACCGAGTTAACAGAGAAAGTCCTCAAGTGTCCGTTGTGGTCAGCGGCGGTGACAGCGACGATGCAGGCGCCACAGCCGCCCTCCTTGCACATGTACTTGGTGCCATGCAGGTTCAAGCTCGAACGTATGTAGTCGTTCAGGGAGACGTCCGAGTCCACTTCGGAGCCAACTGCAACAACCAACTTCATACAATTTAGGTAAAACATCATTTACATTTCTATAATCAGCTTTTATTTAGTGATCGTAGCTTTGATTTTGATCATCTACTTTTGCTGTTGACTGTATACGGCCTTTCTAAGGGGCAAGCCAGACAAAAAAGAAATAAGTCGAGGACACGACTTACAAATTGTCACACTATCTTACAAATTGTATTAGGTACATTGCGGCTGTGCTTAACTTGCATTACTTTGTAATCCGGCATGCGATACGTTGTGTCAAAATTAAACAACTAACAAAATCAAAGTTCCCAGACAAGAAGCTTATAAGGTTTCAGAGATCGTCGAATATTGTTCCCAGGTTTTCCAGGGTCTCAGCCATAAATACGATATCATCTGTATCGTGAAAGTGAGTCATGTACTTGTAGTATAAATTTATGTCAAGGCTTTTCCACATAAGAAGCGTAAAAGCGTCCTCCAATGCAGTTGTGAACAATTGCGACGATATCACTTCTGCTTAACCATACACTTGTAACGAGATCTGGTCTTAAAGGCGGCCTAACAAAGTGGCGTTTTCGTATAGTGACTACAACACTCGGATGTATCGATAGTCTATTTGACTTCTATAGTTTATTTCCATAGGCACCTCTAGAGTGAGTGGAGCATAGCCTAGGTCAGATTTCATAGAATCGAAGGCTTTCTGATAATTCACAGATATGTCAGATTATACTCTTCAGTCTTCTGTATAAACTGCCGCAGCGTATCCGTGTGGTCTATGGTATTAGAGCCTCGGGACTTAGCCTTAGTTGAAAGTCGTCAAATCTGCGCGCGAGACGAATCGTTATAACTCTCAAAAACAGCTTTTCAGCATGACTCAGATGCGTGATGGATATGTTCTTCAAATAGGACCTTATTGAAGAAGAGCCTCGATTTCAAAGGAAATAAAATTCGTTAGTTATTGAATAATAACATCAAATTAATGTAAGTTATTTACTTCTTCAAAGTTTCGATTATATACAATCTAGAACATTCAGTTGTGGAAGAATTAAATAACTACAGTAATACTTGAAACTTGCGAACATTCTCCTTGTTTTTATTAATTTTAAAAGAAGATTATTGTAAGTATGAAGTAACAAAAACTTTTAAAATTTAATCTATCTTGTATAAATTTTCTATTATTTATTAAATTTACCACAATTACTTTTTAGATATCTAAATATATATATAAGACTGACATAGTGATCTATCAACGCACAGCCCAAACCACTGGACGGATTGGGCTGTTTGGCATGCAGGTAGATGTTATGACGTAGGCATCCGCTAAGAAAGGATTCTTGGAAATTCCTCCCCTAAGGAGGTAAAATGTCCACGCGAACGAAGTCACGGGCAGAGGCTAGTTATTTATAAGAGCGTTGTGGCATAACTAAATAAAGTAACTTATTGAATTTGCTTCCTGTTAAATTTACACTTAACTGTAATTATTGAATTGTGTTGTCTATTATTTACTTTTGCTTCTATAATTTTATTCACTGACGGTGACAATATCTTTAAAATGAAATATCTCCGCGAATATCTAACGTATCACAACGAAATAAAGACCAATCGATGGAGAACATTTTGCACAGAATGTCAATTTCCGAAAAAGTGTTAGTTATTGAGTTTTGACAAAACGTGGACGATATGTTTTTTGAATATATTATCATTATTATTTTCATCGTCATGTCAGCCGAGAAACGCTCAACTGTCGGACATAGATGCATTTTCCGGTCTATTAATTCGGTTTGTTAGATCCCTGCTATAATTATGAACACGTAATTTGTAATCACTTTACCAGTATAGTTACTTTACACGGTACCTAATTATTACAAGAATGATTGAGGTTTGACGTCTAATTTATCAAGAAAAGCGAAAACTCAGTCGGTATTTAACACGCTAGGCTCGATTACCTAATGTAGCATAACAGCCTTTATCATTCGTCCCACTGCTGGGACACAAGGTCTCTCCTTGTCATCAAAGGAGGTCTAGGCAATAGTTTTTTTTTAGTGACTATAGGAAAGCATTTGACCACACTCTCACCTGATCTTATGCGAAGATGTGGCCTACGATGTTACATGCTTACCTAGAAATAGCCAATTCACTCTCGCCTTGATGTCACCAAAGTTATAAGTATCAGGGAACACATCAGCAGGCAACATGTTCCATTCCTTAGCTGTTCGCATTATAAAAGAGTTAGCAAATCGCTTTGTGCGAATGGTAGGGACATCAACAACATAAGGGTGGTAATTTAAACTGCGTCTTGTGTCCCGGTAGTGAAATGGGGCTGACGGAATTAATTCATATAATTCCGTCGCACACTCTCCAAAGGGTATCCTATAAAATACCGATAAACTAGCTACTTTTCAACGATGGTCGAGACTTGATAGCTTGGCGTCTGTGAGTGTTGGGTTGCCAACATAGCTTCAGTTCTATAGATCACATATATACGCTGCTGCAGGTTATACAGAAGATCGAAGAGAAAGCCTTCGATTCTGTCGAGACCTGGGCCATACTCCAGTCACTCTAAAGGTGCCACATTGACTATAGACACATCCAAGTGTTGTCTGAAAACGCCACTATGTCAGTCCGCTTTCAGGACCAGAACTCAAAACCAATACAGCTCTAGCGAGGCGTGACACAGGGTGATGTTATATCGCCGAAATTGTTCACAGCTAGGGAATGCAAAACCGGGTCATAAACAAAACCGGTTTTTAATTTCAGGTTTCTTTTTTAAAAGCGGCTACCCGGTTTTACAACCGGTTTTTTTTTCTAATTGCTTAAGTTTGCTACTGTTTTATAGAAATGAAAAATTGTAGGTTCCTTTCCTATCCTTTAATACACACAAAATTATATTTCTAAATTTTTACAATGTATAAACACTAAAAAATATAACATTTTAAAAAAAAAATGCAGTTCCCATTGGCAGCCAGATCAGGGTCCTGGCTACCGGTGGTTAAGGATCCAGAGACAGGAACCTCCTCACTACACGGGCCGTGTCCGGAAGTACTGCCTTCTACATCTGACTCTTGATCCAACCACCTAACGCGAGCCTCTTAAGGTGTTTATCGAGGCTCTTGGCTATCAGTCCATGTGCAGATATGACTATCGGAACAATAATTGCTGAATCAATGTCCCACATGTCAACAATCTCGTGCGCTAAATCAAGATATTTGTTTTCTTCATCTTTTTCAGCTTCACAAGGTTGTCGTCACTTATATTATTATTATTATAAGTTTGGGTTACTTTATTGGCATTGTAGGTATTATACGGCGATATCACATCCCTCATATTTCAAATAAATGAAAATATCAATTACTTTCGGCATTTTTTTATATATATCTACGTATGTTTGAAATCATTATTATATAAGTATACTATACATTCTTTTCATTCCAATGTGTCTGACAAATATTCATTGATAATCCTTAATATCGTTTGTAAAATTACCGATTATAGTCGATACTTAAAAATGATATGGTCACATCACTATCTATTAGCTGTACTTTGAAATAACCAATCACAGCGCGTCAGGTACGTGCCCCTCACCCCCGTGCCTACCGCCAATTTTAGTGAACTAGGTTGCTAACAAATATGTATTCATGCGGTATCTATTAGGAGGTAATCTATGGTTGCCAATAAGTCGCTTAGGTATTTTAGTCAACCACGCTTGCCCAATGCGAATTAGTGGACGGAGTATATGGAGATCAATACCCACTCCTTTGCTTATCTATTAGTCACCTTCTACGACACCCATTGGAGGATGTGGGGTGCTGCTATTCTACGCTGCCGGCATGATATGGCCAAAACAAAATAAAAATGTAATAATTCTATTAAATCAGATAGATTATCAAAAAAACATTAGAAACGTAATCAAATCAGTACCTTAATATTAAAAAAATCACACCATGAATTGTTAATAATTTAAATAAGCCTGTATTCAGGGTTAGTCGGAACGGAACGGATTAATTAGAAACGCGAATCTTCACAATCAGACATTTTTTCAACCCAATGAGTACCGCCACAGATGAAATTATAAATATGTAGGTAAATAGATAATAGTAGATTCTAATGTTTAGGTACTTGCCTGAACACTTAATGCCGTTAACTTTGAACGTGATCCGATCCATGTTTCAACTGTACATTCAATGAAATGAAATGCTTGTTAGGTTTTTTTTCGCTTATGTACCTAGTTTAGACTGAGCGGACGATATCGATTAAATGCGCACTTAAAAATTACATATTGCGCACGCTTTTCCTAACTCTGAAAAATCGTTATTCTTGAATTTCCTGTAGTAAACGCAGACTGTCATTAAATAGCACGCTAACTTGCTATGGCACGCAATTTGATCTTTATAGTTAATCCATTACGTACGTCAAAAACTCAGATCAGCTGTACCTATCATTTGAGGTCAGAAAATGAGCATTCAAATATGGGATTGAGCTCGTACTCTGTAGGGATATTTTATATTAGCATCTAATAATAAATCAGCTTGTCGCAATCTGTATCACTGTTTTCACGGGTGTCGTGCGGTATAAATTAGCTACGACCACAGGCTACGTCCATGGACGACTTAAAATTTGCCGCTAAGTGCCGCGCGGCTGTCGCTAGATTTGAGAATCGTGGTGTTATTAGTAACGAAACTACACTGGCAATTATTATTATTTTTATTTATTATTATTTTATTTGGACCACCAACAAGACTTACACTACAACAATCTATAGGGCACTGTTAATATATTGTCTTAAAACTAAATGCAGTCTCACTTAAAGGCTGCCACGGCATGCATATGGACTAGTGACAGTTACAAGTTTAAAAAATACTCAAAAAAGGACCAAAATGAAATTTAAGTCAACACCGAAAGTATCTTGTTTTTGAACGCTCGTGGTTTATCAGAAAAGATGTCTATGTCAAAGTTTTTACACAATTTATTATATTGCCTTTGAAGTCTATTCATGGTGGTGTGGTGACCCAAGTTGGTATTTGAACCATCAGCTGAAAATGGCACATATCTCTCACGTCGAGGTAACTTAAGTGGGATATTAAGACCAATTGTTTCTAATAATGCGGGGCAGTCTACCAAGTCATTGATAATCTTATAGAGGAACATCTGATCTAGAAATTGCCTCCGCTCACATAGACTATTAAATTTAAAATACTTGAGGCGTTCCTTGTAGGAAGGTAGCTGCTTGGCTTTGTGTGTATGATAAGACAGATGCCACAGAAACCTCTTTTGAATCCGCTCAATTCTTTACGAGTGAGCTTCATAATGAGGAGACCAGACCTGGCTGCAATATTTAAGACCAGAACGGACAAGAGCTAAATATAAATTAATTTTAGTGGATGTTCTTCTAAATTATTTTGCGTTACGTAGAACAAAACCTAACACCTGAAAACCCTTGGTTGCTATCTGATCTATATGCTTATGGAAGCGTAATTTGTTGTTGAGAGACATTGAGTCGAGTGTTTGTTTGGTATCATGGCGAATAAGTGGATAATATTATGCGATAAATACGGATCACTAGTGTGTTTGTTTCCAGAGATCGCAATTTTAACAAACTGGATCTGCCTAGTATGATCCACGACCCATGTCTATAGCTGGGCCCACACCGGACGATTCATTTTGGATCGGCGATCCCGTGATCCACGGTCGGATCGTGGACATACTTACTACAATGTAATAGGATCGCGGCATGTCCACACCCAGCGCGCCTTTGAATCGTCTTTGAATCGGCTAGTAGGTAACGCTGCACACACATCGCACGGTACGGTTTTGAATCCTGGTAGTGAAATATGTTTGTGTGATGATCATTTTTCTACGATTCTTGATTGTTTGTTTTTATTTTAATTTATTTATACAATGTTTAGGTAGTTTATTAAACTACAAATGTCCTCCTCTGTGCTCTATATATTCATGGGTGAATCCCTTGCAATTTTTGATTTATTTAAAATATTAGCTCAAAGCTTTGACAGCAGCCTTACCTCGTTAAATTCTAATAGTTTCTCTAAACGGAACAGAAACCACTTAATTCTTCAAATAAATAAAAAAAAAATATTTGGAATGTTGTGCACGTCTGTAGGCTAGCTAAGTTATGTGCTAAATCAGGCCCGGACTCCACCAAAGCGGAGATGTGTGGAGATGTTGGAAGCGGAGACGAGAAGAGATGTTTTTCAAGAAAGGTGTGTCCACCAAAGCTGAGTGGAGATGCGTACTGACTAGACCGTAGCGGAGATGTGTGCGATGTTTGTTAAGATTGCTGTTTAGTTCGATCTGAAAAGAAAGCCACCGCTAGCGGCGCCGCTCACTACACGCCGCTCCCATCTCGTCTCGTCTCCGCTGCGTTCAGTCAGCCAGCGCTAACTTGCGAGGCACAGCTCACATCTCCGCTAGCTCGATCGCGCCATACAATATGATTAATCTCCGCTCGGTGGCATCCACTGAAGCTGAGCGGAGACGAGATGTATGAATAACGAATTTCTATTGGTTGTTAAAAACACAGCTCCTCTCTTCTCGTCTCGTCTACGCTTTGGTGGAGTCCGGGCCTCAGACTTCACTAGCGGGTGCGGGCGTCTGCGTGTTCACAGTGCCGAACGAGCTACGAGTATAATATGTATGTTGTTTTTCAAACTTTGCTGATATAAAATCTTCCGTAATATTCCATGACAACGCTTCGGCGGGTGAATCAAAATGAATTAGAACACGCGCAGTCACCTAACAGACGCTACATCACTGTGAAGGTACGGGTGGACCGATCCAGACCTATAATATGTTATTTTCCTTTTTATTCTTATGACATGTTGTTTTCTTTGCTCCATTTTTTCCGTATAATAAAATTTAAGGCAAAATAAAGGGTGTGTGTGAGGATTGAGGGCCACTTTGTCATATTCTCTTAAAAATGTACCTATGATTTAGTGTGCGTTCTAAAAGAAATGTGAAAGCCTGAAACGACTTTGTGAAACCTTTGAAAGGCGAGTTATAGGCTGAAAGGTTGGGCCCTCAATCCTCTATGTGAGGATTGAGGGCCCACCTTGTTACCAAAAATAAACAAAATTGGTTTATTTTCAGATATTGTCCACTTATCCAATGCGTTAGTTAAAAAATGTGAAATTTTGTGGAACCGAGAGCTTGCTCTAACTCCTCCTGGTTTTATAGAAATGACCTTAATAATGTTTGGGCCCTCAATCCTCCATCTGTTTCTTGTTTTTCTTTATTATGTATTGTGTAGGCATAATTTGACAAAGCTAAGGTATTCTGTTTTTGTGAAAAAAAATGTGAAATAAATTGACACTAAGAGTAATTTGAAAGACTCATTTATTATTGCAGAAAACAATATTTTAATTTTTATTGTATAAATAATTTTTCACTAAGTAAGATTTGACAGCAGGGTGGCCACAAATTCTAATTATGTCGAAAACGAACGTTGTTGGCACAGACTAGTTAGGATTTTCGAATAAATATTTTTAAATATTCCCTATTACGGGACGGCAAAGGCATCTAGTCCATACAGCCATGTCTTAAGTTTTCTGTGTTCTTTTTGTTGATTTTCACATTAAAATGTGGAAGTAAGATGATATGCCCTCCATGCCTAGTAATTACACTGGCTACCTTTCCCTTCAATCCGAAACACAGCGAACTGCTTCACGGCAGAAATAAGAAAGGCGGTGGTACCTACCCAGATGACTCTACATATGGGTCTACCACCTAGAAAAATCTAGGGAGTGCTCGGCGAGAAATGCATGGCAACAGACCTCATGATGACGACTCATGAGCTGAAAATCCCAATATAAAATACTTAACGTCATGCACACCAGTCACACCACAAAACCATTATATCAATGATTCCTCATAACTGATCGTCAATATGGATGCTTACGCATCGAAACAACACCAATTTCACTGCACAAAATCCACACCGAAGCAATTTTGAATCATCAAAACAAAGATCGACATCCAGACGCCGTGGTTTCCTACTAAACACAACTGAATAAGTCGTAGTATAATAGTAGTATATTTTATGCTACAGTTTTTTTTAAATGTTTTTTTTTTTTTTAAATTAAATTTTGCCTATTATGGGATGGAAAAAGGATCTAGCCCATACAGCCTTGTCTTCAGTACTTTATTCTTGAAGTTTACATTCAAATGTAATTGTCACATATTTTCCACAACAACACCCGAACCTGACGCCACGACAGCGCGATAACTCAGCCGACTGTGTATTGAGCAGAGCTCATGAATACTATAGCGTTTTGAAAATTCTCAGAGGACGGTAAATTTAATTTATTTTTTATTTTGGCGAGAGTAGACTCTTATTAAGCAAGATTGGCCTCGATTAGGATGTCCAGTGATGTAAACACATTATTTTATTCGTCTTTGCTCCTTGAAGTTATCATTTCTTTATAAAATCACGATAACCTAATAAACAAATTACAATTGTCGTGCAAACAGGTAAATATATTTTATTTATAATCACGCCATTCAGCGCGTTAAAAAATGTCAACGAAAGAAATGATAACTTCAAGGAGCAAAGACGAATAAAATAATGTGTTTACATCACTGGACATCCTAATCGAGGCCAATCGAAACAATGCGTCAAGATTGGACCCTATCTAAGCTCGGAAGCGCCGATCACGCATGGTGTGCCTCAGGGTAGTATTTTGGGCCCGAGTTTATTCTTAGTTTACATCAACGACCTTTGTAAACTTCACCTTGAAAATGGAGCTATATTCGCATATGCGGATGATACTGCTCTTGTGTTCTCCTCTCCCACCTGGTCCGAAACATATGCAAATAGTCAAAGGGGATTTGACTTGGTAAGACTCTGGCTCAGCAATAACCTATTAACCCTTAATATCTCCAAAACAAAGCTAATAAACTTCTCCATCAGAGGCGTTTTGGATCATCTAACAAAAATTTTTTATATTATTACCGATTCTACACCTGACATCAATGACTCTTCTGTTCCTCGCCCCAACGTTCTCCAACCTGTTACTTCCACGACATATCAGTTTTTCGTTTTTCTTGGTCCCTATCTTTACAAAAAGATACACAAAATATTATCTATTTTCCACCTAAACCGGTATGCTCTTAAGCCGTCCTACTTGACTGGCTTCAAAAGCAATCTTATGAAAATACGGAAAATTTACTCAAGCTTTTAACATAAACACTCTCACTCTTACACCTCTTATACTCATTCATCTAAACTCTCTCACAAACACACACTGCAAAAATATTTACATACATTGAAATATTAAATTAATATACTCGTAGATATAAATACCAATTATAATTTTAGTTTTTAGTCTTTAGTCTGGGTATTCCACTGTGTCTCCATGTTTACGTCTCACCAAATTTCAATCTGTAGATTGTATATTTAGTTATAAATCTCCAATTGTATCTCTCTCTAACTGTTTGAACTGTTAGTGGTCCCGGAGGATGGAGACCTGGTGACCTGTAATACAGGTTTTATTACCTACCACAGGCATCAGCGATTCGCATCCCAATCTGGACATGTTATTTCTAGGCATATTTATAACTGTGTTGTAATTTTATTCTACATCTATAATATGTACTTATTTGGTATGCGGTGAGAAATAAACGATTTTTATTTTTTTTATTTATAATCTTGCTAATAAGAGTCTACTCTCGCCAAAATAAAAAATAAATTAAATTTACCGTCCTCTCAGTATTTTCAAACCGCTATAGTATTCATGAGCTCTGCTCAATACACAGTCGGCTGAGTTATCGCGCTGTCGGGGCGTCAGGTTCGGGTGTTGTTGTGGAAAATATGTGACAATTACATTTGAATGTAAACTTCAAGAATAAAGTACTGAAGACAAGGCTGTGTGAGCTAGATCCTTTTTCCTTCCCATAATAGGCAAAATTTAATTAAAAAAAAAACAGGAGTGTTTGGCGGGAAACAATGGCGTCTGGATGTCGATCTTTATTTCGATAATTCAAAATTGCTTCGGAGTGGATTTTGTGCAGTGAAAGTGGTGTCGTTTCGTTGCATAAGCATTCGTGTTGACGAACAGTTATGAGGAATCATTGAAATAAAGGTTTTGTGTACGTGGCGTTGAAAATTGTATAGTGGTTGGAAATCCCACTATACAATTCTCATCAGTCACAATCATGAGGTCTGTTGCCATGCATTTCTTTCCAAGCATTCCCTAGATGCATAAAATTTTACAAAAAAAAAATCGTCGATCTTTGTTTTGATAATTCAACATTGCTTCGGTGTGGATTTTGTGCAGTACAATTTGGTGTTGTTTCGATGCGTAAGCATCCAAATTGACGATCAGTTATGAGGAATCATTGATATAATGGTTTTGTGGTGTGACTGGTGTGCATGACGTTAAGTATTTTATATTGGGATTTTCAGCTCATGAGTCGTCATCATGAGGTCTGTTGCCATGCATTTTTCGCCGAGCACTCCCTAGATTTTTCTAGGTGGTAGACCCATATGTAGGGTCATCTGGGTAGGTACAGTCAACATCAGAAGTAGATGATCACTTTAGTACCATGTCATAGCAACGCCAGCGTTTGTGCAGTAATAGTTGCGACAATTATGTATGAATTATTATTATGACAAGGTACTAAAATGATCATCTACTTTTGATGGTGACCGTACCACCGCCTTTCTTATTTCTGCCGTGAAGCAGTTCGCTGTGTTTCGGATTTAAGGGAAAGGTAGCCAGTGTAATTACTGGGCATGAAGGGCATATCATCTTACTCCCACATTTTAATGTGAAAATCAACAAAAAGAACACAGAAAACTTATGACATGGCTGTATAGGCTAGATGCCTTTGCCGTCCCGTAATAGGGAAAATTTAAAAATATTTATTTGAAAATCCTAACTAGTCTGTGCCAACAACGTTCGTTTTCGACATAATTAGAATTTGTGGCCTGCTGTCAAATCTTACTTAGTGAAAAATTATTTATACAATAAAAATTAAAATATTGTTTTCTGCAATAATAAATGAGTCTTTCAAATTACTCTTAGTCTCAATTTATTTCACATTTTTTTTCACAAAAACAGAATACCTTAGCTTTGTCAAATTATGCCTACACAATACATAATAAAGAAAAACAAGAAACAGATGGAGGATTGAGGGCCCAAACATTATCAAGGTCATTTCTATAAAACCAGGAGGAGTTGGAGCAAGCTCTCGGTTCCACAAAATTTCACATTTTTTTACTAACGCATTTGATAAGCAGGCAATATCTGAAAGTAAACCAATTTTGTTTATTTTTGGTAACAAATTTTTGCAAGCGTGAGGATTGAGGGCCCACTTTGAATTGCAGTATACCAAATACTATAGCGTTATGCGCTGATATCTTTAACTTCACATTTTTTTTTAACGTAGCGTTAGATTTTGATATAAAAAGTTTTTCTGTAGAGTGTTTAGTTTACTAGTTACAGGTGGGCCCTCAATCCTCACATAGAGGATTGAGGGCCCAACCTTTCAGCCTATAACTCGCCTTTCAAAGGTTTCACAAAGTTGTTTCAGGCTTTCACATTTCTTTTAGAACGCACACTAAATCATAGGTACATTTTTAAGAGAATATGACAAAGTGGCCCTCAATCCTCACACACACAAATAAAGGACAGCAATGAAATTGGCACTCACAGAGAACAAAACTTTAATAATTCATAATACTAAGAATATGAAGAACAAGTAACTTATTTTTAAGACATGCCTTTTTTCCATTGTTTATTTTTTCAATTTTAAGAACAAAAATAGGTACTATAAGAGTACTTACCTATTTATGTTCTTATAATATAAATATAAGGTAGGCACTTAATACCCCAATACTGGTAATGGTTTTTTATAAACTAGTTGAACAAAAATTCGTCTAGACGCACTTCAGACTTCAAAATATTTTTCGCTATTGTGTATGGTCCATCTGAAAAAACAAAAATATAAATGATAAAAGGAACTATCAAGTTGCATCTCTGTTTCGAATTTTTTTATTCACATTAAACAGTGTATTTTTTTTGTATAAATTGTAGTTTCTTTTTTATAAGGACTCTATCAGACGGGATTGGCGCTGATTTATTTGTATATTGATTCGTGTAATAACGTGTAGTGCGATTCCGTCTGTGAATGTAAATACAATCCACGCGTTTAACCCACGCGCCTAGATTAGCAGCGGATTCTGCCGTCTCTGAACTACCTGTATAAAATTCTATCCAATTCAATAACTTTACCGACGTCAAACCATTCCTTCCTTGGATAACCTGTATCTTCCCGAGATGATGCGATAGCGTCCCGCAGAGCGAAAGCCACGCTTACTGCTATGCATATTGGTGGCTCAGCAACACCTGCAAATTTTCAAATAGGTAGGTACAGTGGGGGTACGAATATTTTCAAATTCATTCCTGTATCAGTTTTACCAAGTTTTGCGTTTAATTTACGGTGATTCTGTCAGTTTCTTCGATCTCGAAGTAACCTCTTAAGATTCATCAGTAATATTATTCAATAACACACAGTTCAATAAGTTTTAAAATAAATGTTAATCTCTTATAATTTCGTCTGACTGGGCTGTAGTGATCCGTTCCACCATGTGCTGTCTGAATGTATTTTTATTTCAATCTACACCGACCAAAGTCTAGGATTGTTTTTTTATTATGAGTTTCTCCCGAGTTCTTGTCGCAAAAACACTCCATTTTTAAATCGAATCTACTGTACAATTTTTAGTTAGGTACTTAATTACTTTTTGACTTGACATTGGCAAAATGCGTAACGGAAATGTATCGCGACGCCATTAATTATGAATAGAATAGTCTAGGATTTGAGAGTTCTGAGAAAGACTTCTGGAAAAGTGAATACAATACAATATATGAAGAAAGTGATACAAGTTTAATTAGTTGGTGCGAGAGGGTAAAAAATCACGTATTTTGCTCTCCGGATGCCGAATCAATCTTGTTCGTTTTACTTACTTTTATATCATTCCTAATTCGTTGACTTTTAGCCCCTAAAGTGCCTAAAGGATTAAACGAATTTATTTTTAGCTGTACTCGGAAATCGATTGGTATATCCTTTGCAAGAGGCATGTGATAGTACCACGTACGATCGGTAAGCGACTCTCCAGTTTGGTTGTCATAGTCGAGGTGTTCATTTATGTCCTGTAACCTAATCCCATTACGAAAGCGCCTTCAACCTGTTAACATAAGCGATTATTATTTTCTCATAACAGCTTTTAAATATGTAATTGGATTTAAAAAAATTTCAATGTATTTTCTAAAAGCCTTACTGTTTTTTTTGAGGTTGGTCCTAAGACATGTGACTAAGTTTAATCTAAATATTGAGGTTGGCATCAACCTAAAAAACATTTAAGAAGAGAAATATTTTTTTATGTTTTTAGTTTTGAAGGTGTTTTTATTTAAAGTAGTTAACTTGTAGTGTGTAGGTACATACCGCGGTATTATGTATTTAGATAATAATTATTTAAGTAAAATAATTATTTCGTCCCGAAATGGTAGTACCTACTTAGCAAAGTCCATTTAAATAAAGAGCTTTTTCATTTTAATTTCATTAATTCTTCAATTTCACTAAACACAACTTGCTCAGCGATTTTGAGTTTATTAGACTGAATTGAAAATAACAGTTCAAATCAATCAACAATTTATTGTTAATGTACGTAACCTATTATCGGATTCACAAGGGAAACTGTATTAAGCAACATTGTAAAAACACACATGAATAGTCAATAAATACTAATTATTTGATACCGAACAACTGAATACGTTCTGTTAATTCAGTTGTATACGATAATTTACAAACATATAATTAGTAATAGCATTACCTGTATTGCTATATAAGGTGAAAATATACGTACCCATATTAATCTACCTATCCAGCCAGGTACGATAAAGACTAATTTGGCGTGAAAATTAACGCTGTATACTGGAAATATTGGAATAATATGCCGTGACTGTAATCAAAACCTGCTACAGATTTACGTACTGGTACAATTTGTAATGCAAACGAAGGTTCGTGGATTAGGCGTGTTTGCCAGTTTTTCTGATTTTTCTTCTACGGGTGTTGCTTTGCGTCGTTTTGTTGTCAATGTGAATGTTTTTAATTTTTTTTCTTCTACTCTGCTTCCAATATTGTATGGGGTATGTGCAGTATGTCTTGCTATAAGCATAAGTACAGTCACCATCAGATATATCGTAGCAGACAAGGTGACCAAATACTTCAGAACAGTTTAAAATTTTAAACAGGAGGAATTTCACATATTTATTTTTAGGTTAAGTATAATTGCTATGCATTTAGAACTTAAAGATTTTGTCTATGATTTGTGTATGAAATAATCAAGCAGCTTTTAAATTACTGCATAGAATCAGCTAAATATTTCAGTCGCACTTACTTTTGAAATGAATATTTATGAGGATTTTGATCTCTAGATGAATTACATCCAGGCACTTCACACACACGTAACCATATTAAAACGCGTTCGATAGATAACTATTTCCTTACCCATAAACTTAGTTTTTTCAAAAATAACCATAAACATTATTTAGTTTCTATCTTTCGAATTGACAGGCCGCCTTAAGTCTCCTGCGTGTATGTGAATGGTCTCGTCTATCAATCTCTCTCTAATATACGGATTAGTATACTATTTCTTTGTAACATTGCCGATTCCAATAGACAGTTCCAATTATCTATGCTTACATATAACTAATCATTTTTAGTAATTTTAATGTTAAATTAGATCATTGTGTGATGTTCTTAAAGATTTTTGTATACAGGCTGAATTTTCCAAGTGGGCCTTCAGGGCCAAATCCTAAACTATTATATGGAATATCGAAAAAATGCTCAAAGGAGTCGCGAGCCCGATTTTGATGAAACAAAAACTGCATCATTGGATTTTTGAAAAATCAATAAGCCTAGCCAGGAATCGAACCGAATGATTTTGAAAAATAAACACAGCCTGTATATTACACAATTCAGTATTGTTGTTAATAAGGATCGATTTCAGGGAAGTAAGATATATGGAAAACTAATATAACATGTTAAATTTTACTAAAATATTTCTTATTCCACCTTGGTTGAAGCGATAATCAAAGCGATGATCATATTTTTATCAATCAATTCTATGATGCAGTTTTTGTTTTCATCAAAATCTGGCTCGCGACTCCTTTCTGCATTTTTCGATATTCCTTATAGTTTAGGATTTGGCCCTGAAGGCCCACTTGAAAAATTCAACCTGTATATCGTTTGTCATCGATCTTCAACCTGTTCACCGTTTTTGTGAAGTAAACTTTTTTACTAAACTCTAATTTAGTTGTAAAATTATTTACGGTAGGCCTGTTATTGAATACGTATTATTTAAGGGGCATATAATTACAATTATTTTTCGGTATTTTTTTATCGAAATTTAAAATAAAATCTGTCTAAAAAGTAATTGATTCAGAAGCAGATTCCAAGCAAACTGCTTTCAGAGTGTGCGGTATCTCTGTTAACAATCTAGGATATGGAGAAATAAGGGTTAATCTTTATGTTTACTTGCCTGAACACTTAATGCCGTTGACTTTAAACGTGATCCGATCCATGTTGCACGTTAAAATTCACTGAAACAACAACTGACATGAATATTTTTTACGCTTTTAGCTAACCTCATTACTGTTTGAAGTAAACGGATGGTAGCGTTTAAATTAATTTTGGATTGTAGCAAATTTAGTTACCTACGTAACTTTTCCTTGTAATTCTAACAATTAAAACTTATCAATAAATTGTTGAATTACAGTAACCACAGATTACCTACACGCTAACTTCCTTTTTAAATTTAATAAGATTTAATATAAGTTTATTTAAACTTAGAATAAGCTCGAGCTCCACAGGGTAGAGAATTAGAGTTGGCACTGCGCGACGAGTGCCGCGTCTGCACTGAAAACGTCTATAGGCTACGGTGACTGCTTAAAGGCAGAACTTTAAGGTGCCTACTTACTTTAATATAGGTTTTTTTTTACCTATGATTTTTTTTTGTCATACACTCTATTAAGAGGTGTGTAGCTTCTTCGATTTAGTAGCTGTTTCATTTTTTAACCGACGTCAAAATAAAATGAAATATTTTTAGCAAAGAAAATACTTCAATACGTACAAATTTAAACTAAAAAGTAAGGAATAAATCATATATTTATGAAGTAGGTAAAAGAGCGTTAAAGAAAATCAAGGAAATTATTGACACCTCTTTAATCTAAGATTGATACACATTTATAATTCATACTCTGATATATTTGGAGTCGGTGCCAGTCAGCCAAGGAGGATAGTGTAATCTTTGCAACAAACTTTCCAACTTCAAGGAGCGGTGGACTATTTATTATCTTTATTACGCATTCATATTATGTATTGTTCATGGATTAACCAAGTACGTATCTATTAGGTAAACTTATTTAGCTTTCTGGCACCCACTCCAAATATATCGGAGTATGAATTATAAATGTGTAGCTATCAATAATTTCCTTGATTATCTTTAACGCTCTTTTCACCTACTTAATAAAAATATTATTTATTTCTTACTTTTTAGTTTAAATTTGTACGTGTTGAAGTCGGGTTTCGTATTTTTTTACTAAAAATATTATAAATAAAAATATTAAAAATATTTTAATTTATTATTTTTTATGGAAATTAAGTATACTTTATTGAAAATCTATAGGCCCACTAAGCGCTCATTGAAACTTAAAGGAAACTTTAACCAACTAAAACATTATAAATAAAACAATTTTTACGGATTTAACTCGCGTGTAATTAGATTTTACATGATGTTATTATTGCCCGACGTTTCGTAACACTTTTCAGCGTTCGTGGTCACGGGATGACTAAAGATGTAGGTTGTCAAATTTTATGAAATAGTTAGAAATAGGCGTTCTCTCTATGAACGGTACAAAGCGCCGCGGTGGCTACAAAATGACTATGGACCGTAGCATTGTACTTTCTCAGGCACTTTGCAAACGACGGGGCGGGCCAGGTTGTCAATTTTACCGCGGAAGCTACTATAGCTAAAGGTTAAGTAACGTATAATAGGTACAACCAAATCATCATCATCATTAGCCTATCGCAGTCCACTGCTGGACATAGGCCCCTCCAAATGTTCGCCACTTCGATCTATTTTCGGCTTCTCGCATCCAGCTCCTGCCAGCCACCCTGCGCAAATCGTCACTCCACCTGGCCTGAGGGCGTCCCACATTACGTTTGCCGAGACGCGGTCTCCACTCAAGAACTCGTTTACCCCAACGGTTGTCGGTTCTGCGGCGAATATGGCCGACCCATTGCCACTTCAGCGTGCTAATTCGGTGGGCTATGTCGATAACTTGGATTTTATCCCTAAGAGAAACTCCGAGCATAGCCCTTTCCATAGCCCGCTGAGCGACTTTACTTGTGGACCAGCCGTATCTTCAGTGTCCACGTTTCAGCTCCGTAAGTCATAACGGGTAGGACGCACTGATTGAAGACTTTTGTCTTTAGGCATTGTGGGATCGACACAACCAAATATTTGGTTGAAAATAGCTGAACTAGTTTGGTAATTTACAACCAAATATTAAAACTAGCTATTTTCAACCGAATATTTGGTTGTGTTACGTTACTTAACATTTAGCTATAGTAGCTCAATGAAATCAACTGAAATAGTTTAGCAACAGTAGCTACAGAGTTTAGTAGTCACCGAAGTTACTAAAGTGTTTAGTAACTAGGTACTTACAATTTTGTTAATAGGTAATTGCCAATCATTTTACGGAAAGGCGGCTACGAAACGAACCTTTATTCCATCTAGTCCTACCAGTAGTTCGATAGTCGAACTGTTTGGATTTTTTTATTCCAAATTGTTATACTGACGGATCGAACTATTTGGAAACGCGAATTTTATTCCAAATAGAACTACTGACTCCGATGTACAGTGAAACAAAAAATAAAACATCACCTACTTATTTTTAGAATTTTTTATAAAATACAAAATGAAAATTTTACAAGTGACCACAAAAAACACATAACACCCAAATGAAGCTTATAAATGGTGACATCTGTAGGACATAGATGGATCTATGGCGAAAGAGGTGGTATTTGAAATTTTACCTGAAAAATTCTAAGCAATGTCCTACAGATATTTCACCATTTATAAGCATCATTTGGGTGTTTTGAATATGTTGATCCCTCAGGATGCTCTCTCTTGTTCTGCTTTTAAATGGGGCCACGCAATTTTCAACTTGTTTTCTCAAAACACTATACAAAGCGGCATCATATTTAAAAACTTTTAATATTTTCAATAAAGTGGCCTTCTTCCTTCTACATTCATTGTTAATTTTCACATGCCAACCTTCTATAAAGTTGTTTGTACGGTGCGTTTCACCAAAAACACACCAGAAATCGATAAAATTACTATCTTTCATCCAAAAACTATTCATGTATGATACCAGTAAATACATTTTTTTGACTATGACTGTACCATTATATTCACATTAATTCTGTTTGGAATAAAATTCGCGTTTCCAAATAGTTCGATCCGTTAGTACAACCATTTGGAATAAAAAAATCCAAACAGTTCGACTATCGAACTACTGGTAGGACTAGATGTAATAAAGGGAAACGGTTACCGACCGTAGCGTATCGCCTCTTTTTCCTAGTGAAGGGGCGATACGGTTCCGACCATACATGTATAATTACTGACGGTTCCGACCATACACTTCCTTTAGCATATGATTTTACGGCCCCTAACCCTGCTTAGTTACACCTACTAACAATAATAAACTAAATAAATAAAAATGCATTTGTATTCCATACACATTTATTCACTTGGGCGCCAATACAATGTTCATACATGTTTCAATCTCCGGATATCAAAGGTACTGTCAATACCTACCGTGTTGTATTACAAAACATTCAAAACGTATCAAAATTTTTTAATTTAATTTCACTTCATTAAATACTACCGTATAAAAATAGTATGAAGTACCCATATATAAAATATCAGTTTCACAAAGATTACAAATATACCCCAAAAATCAGTACAAGGCAACAGTGTGGACGATGTCTAGAAGCAATTTTATTTATATTCAAAAAATAAAATATATTTATCTTTAAAAATCAACCTCTCTATTTATACTTATATCTATGTAATAGGCGTCTTGTTTGAGGGAAGCAAAAACATGGCACTGCTTGACGTCTGCTGAGAATTTGACGAAGAGCCATCGAGGTAGCATTGAGACACTTCGTATCGCGGTATAACCTTAAGAATAAATTAAATTGTACAGTCATATAAAGCAAAATTAAAACTGCTCCATCAAACAACAACTACATGGGAAGTGCAAAAGCACTGTACAATCAAAAATTATTCATACAATATTTAATAACAAAACTTATTTTTTTTTTTCACTCTATAGATAATGAAATATTGAATTTTATTTACGTAATCTTCAACTATGTAAATTCACCACTAAGGTAGTATTAACAGTATTATTATTTAAGACAAAATTTTATTGTTTGCAATTGTATATCACCATAATCAGACTATACATATACACTATATACTTCTCACGGCTAGACTCAGTCGTCCCATGTAGAAGCTTATTAGAACGTGTCTTCCGAAGCCAGGAGTAATAAATTAGAGTTTTGAGATTAGAGTAAAAAACAGCGAAAGTTTCATCTTGTCTAATTCGAAACAAAAGTCAGTTCTTCCAAAGAGCCTCCTAACTTAGCAATTCAAAATGTTCCGCCTTAGTCTACTTGCAAATTAATTGATCAAGTCAATAATAACGAGATTAATAGAAAACCGTGCACTGGTTTAATCAAAAATAATGGTCGAAAGTTTACAAGTTCATCATAAAAATATATCTAGAGAGACTACGTTTCGATCAGAGTGCAACAACTTACATACTAAACATTAATTAGTTTCTTAACAAGAGGACAACATTAGAAATAGGGATCCAGTTGTATTTCGATATATAACTACAGGTGGAAAAAGTATAAAATTTAATATATTTCATAATTAATCAACTACAATTAAACTATGCATAACTGCATAACAATTGTTGTACTTTAGGTGTGTCTTAAACAATTTAATCCCTTAAATGCAGACTGTTTAAAGTGTATGTTTAGAATAATATAACACTGTATATTTAATATTTTAATTTTACAATGAATAACTGTTTGTAAATTTATAAGTGCTTATAAGCTTACTAGACAAAATACATTTCACTTTTAATACAATAAGCATCCACTAATTAAGTTCATAATAATTATATTTCATATCATTCAAAAATTACATCAAAAGAATGACATAGCTTTTGTAACATCAAAAATGCATTCCAGTTGTACTTCAACGTGTTTCTTTGAATTTACTAAGGTGGCACTCAGACATATTATGTCTGCATGTTAATATAATTTTTCATACTACCCGCCAGTCAATGCCATTTTGGTGTTTTGAGGGTGCCACCCAAAGGAATAATATGCTTTAGCAATAGCTCTAAATTGTCTTTTAAGTTTGAATACGATACGGTCGCTTGTTGCAACTTTTAAGATATCCCACGTTGAAGTCACAAACCAAAAAACTTATGAATATAATATGTATTTAATTTAGAGACACTTTAGTAACAATGAGTAAGTTCTGGATTATCACGTACAATAATTAGCAAAAGAAAACTTCAAAGTATTACAGCCGCCAGTCATAAGTATCAAATGAATTTAGACTATGCGGAGAATACGATCTCTGTCGAAGTAACAAATGTATCAACTAGTATCGTAGGACGTTTAAAGTGGACGCACGTTTATCAGAGCCAAAGGTGCCGAAAAAGTCGAATGAAACGAATTTTAGAATTCTATATATGAAATCTCATGCACCGCGTCGAATCGTACGAATCTGGAAAACCCCCTAGAAATCCTAGACGAATTGAGATGATGTTTGATGATAATGACTTCGGCGTCGGTGAGCCGGGTGATGACGTCGACAATGATCGATCGCTGCGTTCGTCTCTTTCAGTGCCGTCGATTCGTTCGGTGCGTTCGGCTTGGATAAATGTGCGTCTACCTTTAGTCTCCCGCGCAAGCACGACTTAAGATCTTTATAACTGGCGCTTCCACATTAAATACTTAGGCAGTATTGTAGATGGCTGGCTGACGGGAGGTGTCGTTCATCTTGAAGTAGTAGCTTCGGATGACCAAAAAGAAGTAAATGTTGAGTACTGAAACAACAAATTATATTTAAAGGTTCATTTTTTAATACTTCACCTTAATTAGTACTTATAGATCCGATTCTATTGAGTCTAAGCATACCTACTTAACTAACCAACACAACTAGGTCCTAAACAGCTAGAAATTACCGTTTTCGGAACAAAGATTTTATACCATTGATTCTAAGTTAATAGATTTTCAATCATCATTATTTTCATATTGTAAGATAGTCTTTCGGGTGGTCCCAGTTGGCTTAACTAGTTGTTGGCTACCACTATTAAATTATTAAATATAATGTTTGCTTGTACACATGCTAAACATTAAATTAAATACCCTGGTGTTATAAAAAATCAAATTCAAGAACGAAAGTCTCTAATGGGAATTATACCTATATATTTAATATGGGATATTATACCTACCTATACTATAAAGAAGAAAATTTGATGAAATTTTATACAAATTAACATAAATAAGATGTTAGAAACCATACAAGCTACCTTTCATCCCCACACAGGTCAAAGTTTCAAAACGCTAGAACAAATTTTCTTATTAACGGCCTAAATTCTAAATTTAATGGTTATATCTTCAACAAGTCTCTTTTTATCAATATTTGAACCAAATTTTAAAAAAATTGGTCCAGTAGTTTTTGAGTT
This sequence comes from Elophila nymphaeata, assembly GCA_955850985.1. NCBI lineage: Eukaryota > Metazoa > Arthropoda > Insecta > Lepidoptera > Crambidae > Elophila > Elophila nymphaeata. Next base: position 8,462,950 of record OY039080.1, on the reverse strand, counting down.
TATTCGTTACATACAAATTTAAAAATTCCAATTATAAAAATGAAAGATTTTCTCTACGCTTATCCCAAGATGTGATTGCAATCCAATTTTAAACTTTACGACTTTGGGGCAAGATTGAAACACGATAAAAAAGGTATTATACTACACCCGATCGGAACAGTAGCTATAATTCGCTCAAATTGAAAAGAGAAAGTTGATCTTTTCTCCCACCTAAATATGCGGGAGAAAAGGTTGTATGAAAATCCATTTCTGTCGTGTTTTAGCGGGAGGAAAATTTGTACAAAAATCCATTTCTAACGCGGGCCATTCACACCTACCAACACAACTCGTGCTGCATTTTGCCACGTTGCGTGGTGGCTGTATAATTTTAGGATTCCTTTGTTTTAATTTTAAAAAAAAGACGCGGTCGGCGCGGTTTTTTCATCAAACCTGTGAAATTTTCAGAAAATCTTTGCTACGAGATGGCTGTATGATATTGGATGCTTTTAAAAAAAAAGAAAGAGGCGCGAATTTTTCATCAAATCTGTGAACTCTTCATAAATTCTCTGTTATAGGCCCTCCAGACTCACGCGAGAAGTCTCGGCGAGAAGTCTCGACGAGACTTGACCCGAGAAACGAGAAGGTATCCACACTCACGCGACCTTCTCACTTGCGTTCTCGACCGTCATGCGAAATAGACGACTGACAGTGCAGCGGCTTTGGTATTACAGTAAACCACAGCAGTTTTTAGAATCGAAAAAGCGAAGGAGTGATATTATAAAAATTAGTACAACCTAACATTATAATTATATCATCCGTTTTTACTAGGATATTGGTTGTTTTAATGTTAGCAATGAGCTGTTTTAGAATATTTTATAGAGGATACCAAATTAAATAGAATAGAAAAAAAAACCTGGGATGGAATGGATAAGTGCTGAGACGGGACTTAAACCTGAACGAATTGCTATGAATTTCGTTCTTAAATCAATACCAAAAAAAAATTAGAAGCAAAATCAATGTTTTAAAAAGAAGATTTAAAGCATGAGTGTAGATAAAATTAATTATTTAGACAGGCACTGTTTCAAAGCTCATATTAATAAAATAATAAATGCAAAGCACACACAGGTGATGGAAATTACTTTCTACGTCGCAGTGAGGCCGAACGAGAACAAACGAGAGTGTGATACGGTTCTCTTTTCTCGCCCGAGAAACCCTTTGAAGCGGGCCAAAAAACCGACACCGAGCCGAGAACAGGCGAGCCCGAGAACGAGAACGCGAGAAACTAATCACACTCTCGCTTCTCGGGTGTTCTCGGGGGTTCTCGGCGAGAGTGTGGAGGGCGCATTAGCTTTTATATTATTTTGTTAAGGGCTCTGTCCCACCACGAAAACTAGAAGTGTTAGAAAAACCTATCACGAGTGCGCCGCCGCCTTCATTTCCTGTATTGTCTCAAATGTCGTCAAAAAAAAATATAAATCGAAACGGTATAATTTAATGTATTGTTTTAAGCTAACGTCGTCACTATCATTTGAATGAAAGAAAACGGGATTTGAACCACGTACCTTTGATTTTTGGTTAATCCGATATTTCTGCGCAGTTACATGCGCCATGATCACGGATGAACTGAAGTCTTATGTGAGTTGATTTTATTGGCAGATATTAACCAGATAGCAGATATTAACCAAAAATCAAAGGTACGTGGTTCAAATCCCGTTTTCTTCCATTCAAATGGTATAATTTAATTTCAGTAACTGTACAAATTGTTACATAATCTTTAATTAATTTAGTCAACTTGCTCAAACAATGAGGCGACTTAAATTTTTGCATTAGTCCTATACAAATGTAATTGTCTTTATAATTCTATTAAACAGCTTATATCAATTAAGCAAGTCTTTGAACAGGTGTAGTATAAAGCACTATTTAGCAATTGGGAGAAAGTTCGATTCCCAACTCGGGAGTATTGTGGCCCTCGGCTGCGTCTTCGGGCCAGAAACTGCTCCCTCGTTAATAATCTGTCACTTTTTACCCGCAGTGAACAATGTAGGTACTTACTATTTTTATCACATCTATTCTAAAAGAGCTAGTATAGCATTTTAATCACTAGGGACTAAAAACGATTTGAATTAAAAATGTGGGATATTGTTATTAATAGTTCCAATAACTAAAAAGATCAATACAATATTTCAACTTCTAAATATTTCTTTAATTTATAAATTATGTGATGCCTTATTGTTCTTGTATGTAAATAAATAAACGTGCTTTTTTACTTATTAATGAATAAGTAAGCAAAGTACTTTTATTTATTTTTTACGTTATATTTCAACCTGCTTCCAATTTCACTAAAAAATATGAATAAAGAAAATGAATTTATTAAAAAATTAAAAGATTTCCTCATATCGAAAACCTTACTATACAATACAAGAGTACCTTAATGACAATATAATATAAATGGTTATAAGTAACTCTTATAAATATAATGGATACTAAGGATGATATTTCTAGTGAAAAAAATAAAAATAAGAATAAATTATTAATAAGAAAAAAGAAAAAATAATATACATAAATATAAGTCCTTGTAATGAAGTTTAAAATTTAATAATAATAATGGACATAGCTACTGTATTAAAGGAATTGTACACTAATAAATAATGAGGAAAAAATCGGCAATTTCTTACTTTAACCCCTATTGTACACCACGATAAATTGTACCTGTTGCCGTTTTAGGGTAGCTGCTGCATAATTACCTTATTTCTTATCGGTAAGATTTAATTTAGAAAGACAAATCAAACATACTTTAAACTTAATTTACTTACCGAGTGTAAAAAGTTTAGAAACGACATCGGAAGCACGTATGGGGCTTTGTGCGAAGCCCGCAAAGAACATTATAGCGTAGAGAATTATGAAGATGACAAGGTAGACCATGTACGCCTTCACGTGACCCCTCTTGTTCTGAAAATAAATAAATGTATATTTTTAGAAAAACATGTCCACGGAGAGCAAAAATAAATAACTTATATTAATACTGGGTGTAAAAGACATGAACAGTCAAACGAGAACCATGTATTCTATACATTTAAATAAGACATATTTAAAAAAAAATATTGCTGGGAAATGATTTTTATTTTTTGGTGTTAAAAAAAATTGCAAATTGTACCGCGCAATGTAAAGGGTTCAACTCACACGCAACTCGTAAAACCGCGATAATTTTGCCAGACGGCGCGGCGGCACCGTTCGTTAGTGTCCGTGCGCATCGAGTGAGCTACATTGAATGCTAACGTTTTGAAGTCATTTTTTGTTATGAAATACTAAAAAGAATTATAATGTTTCTTTGAACAATAATTAAGAAATAACGTATAGAATACGTTTTCATAAAAAAATGAAAAAAAAATTTATGACTTTGACCTTCAATAAAATCGTAACTATCAATTTCCCAGGTATAGTCTAAAGGAAGAAAAATGTTATGATGGTGAGCAGAATACATGGTTCTCGTTTGACTGTTCATGTCTTTTACACCCTGTATATGTAGTTTGGAAGATAATAAATATTTTTAATTTGTTAAAAAAAATCATTAATATCTCGGGTTATTTTACTGATTTTGCGCTAACTAAACAATAGAGAACTCCAATTCCTTGATATCCTTGGCAAGTTGAGGTAGGTAATATCAGTAAACTTACATTCATCGCTAGCTCGTGTTCTTTATTTATATTTGCGGTCTCAGATTCCGCGCGTGACTTGTTGTGTACTTGAAAGAATCCCTTGAATAATGTATGGAGCTGGGTCAATATTTCTTGAATTTGGTTGTAAACTCCAAAACAAAGTGATATTCCACATTTGGTAACTTTTCCCTAACATTGTTAGTAGGTATTGCCAACCGACTAACGCATGTATAAGGTTGGGTGTTCTCTTATCTATAAGTCTACTCTAGCATTATGCGACCGACTATACGCAGTGGATCTTCAGTTATGGGAGGACCCTTAATCTTACCTGGTGAATTCCAACCAAAAACACGATGCTGAAGGTAAGGAAGAGGAGGGTGACGATCAACACAATCACTGCAATCACTATGGCCACGGTGGTGATCTGCTCACTGGTAACCTTGTTCTCAGAATCCGCCGCGATTCGGTCGGCATTCGCCACTGCCACTCCACTGCCCACAAGGAACAGGACCCCAATCACCGACAAGATAATGCTTCCGATCTGCAAGAGATTATCATGATTAATCAATCTTTATCCAAAAATTGTCAATCCATCAATTATTTACATAGTAAACTTTGTTGAACCATTTGAGCTCTTGTCGTTTATTTAAGATACAATCAGCTTGAGGTTCGACGGTTGGCGCGTGTTGCACTCTCGTTCGGCGCTACGGGCTACGAAAGACCAACCGCTGTGACCTCCCAGCTTACAGCAGATGTTGAGTGGCGACCATTTGGTCACGGTAATATTATCTATGCAGTATTGTGTCTCGGCCCTGTCCTTGAAATAAGTGGCTACGGCCGAGCGGGGCGTAAACACGCGGAAGGGCTGCCCGCCTACAGTATTTTAATTTGAAAGAAAGAAAATAAATTTATTGGCCTTCACAGAGCACGATATTACATAATTATTAATAAACTATAACAACACATACATAAAGAAAAGAAACGTTAACAAAAACTAACATACACACATTATATACCTACCTACTATTTACTTTATATTTAATTTCTACATTTCTTGTTCTATGATTGTAAATATTTTATTTTACTTATATGTAAAAAAAATATGTTGTGAATGAAATAGGAAGTGTTCAATAAAATACATGTTTTTTTAGGTAATATTTAAAAAAAAAAGTTATAGATTTGAGACAAAAATATTTACGCCTTGACTGAGACGTAGGTACTATATTGTCACTGAAACACTTTTATTTTCAAGAAATTACATATTATTATCAACAAACAAAATATTGTTTTTTAAACTCCGCACAAATATCCCTATTTTATAATTTTCCATCTATCAATTCCTGTCAACAATCCGTCTCTTTTCCAAATTACCTAACAACCTGCCAGTATACACCAAAAGGGTAATTCATCAACTCGTCCCACATACCTACGGCCCATTTGGGACGAGTTGAACAAAATCAAAATAAATAATATTTTCGTTGTGCAACTCGTCCCATCTCAATATTAAATTGAGGAAAGATACAATTAGTAGCAAAAGTGTTAGCGTGGAAAAAATAAAAACGGGTTTGTTAGAAAATCTTTCATGATCACAACCATACGTAGGTATTATAAAAATTCATAAAATTTTAAATTATTTAAGAATAAAAAATATAAACGGAAAAGTTTAGTTTTAGTTCTAATAGGTAATTTTTAGGAGTTGTTATGAGTAGGTACATTCGATACAACTAAAATCACGTTTCTAAAATCAGTCATACAATTTATTTAAAAATAACAAATTCTACTTGTTTAATTTCTGACTGTCATAGATGATAGAATAATTAACAATAAAAAAATCAACAATTGTGAAAGATACATTTCACAACTACAACTAAAAGTATAAGTCTTTCTAAGATGTATCACATAGTAATGTAATTTAAAATTGAAAATAATTATTAAAAGTTGCTAAGATTTATAATATTTTTTTGTACATCAGTCTTACTATATACTTAACCTTAAAATGACAAACTTTTTCTTCTTTTAAATTAATGGCGATCGCAGATTATGCATTGCGCCAACATCAAGTGAAAATGTACATACTTATAGTAACCGACAATTGTACGATAGATTTAGTTTAAGATGGAGTCTCTCAACATGTGTTTTTGCAACAAGAACTCTCGGGGGAAACTCCTAAAATGACAATAATTGTACACATATTTCTACAGTAATTTTAGAATTCCCGAGATCTTTTAATATTTCCACAATAAATTAACAATTTCTTGGGTTTCTCTTTTCAAAAATGCTTTTTCAGGAAGCCACGTCTCAACAAAGTAATTGCTGAATTTCGGAACCTATCCTTTGCTAGGACTACGAGACATAATATGCAGGAAACCATCGGCCATTACATAACAAGGTAGATGTGCTAAAGCAGTACATTTTCGGATATGTTTTTCACAAACTGCAATATATATATACCAATTTTTTTTTTGTTTTTCTCCACAACCTTTTTCTTCAAAAGTAACCGACATAACCATTGTTTAATTTCGTCAACTGAAACCCATAAATCTTTACCTTGGTCATAGGTAGATAATAGGTACCTAAATAATAACTAAACCTGGATTGCCAACTCCCTTATACTAATAAATGTAGTTGTATGATAAATAATTTGTTGAGTTATTCATCTATGCTTTAGTATACCTTCTGAAAATATTTAAATAATATCGTGTGTGAATTAAATTAAAAAACAATTATATTGATTATTTTAATTTAAAAAAATATACTTAAGTCTTTCTATGACAAGAAAAAACAATCTAAAAAGATATATTTTATGTGGGTATTTTCGTACTCACTGTACAATGTGTTGATAAAGGTTTAATTTCTATACAGAAATTAGCTTGGGACGAATTGCAGAACAGATTTTTTATTATTTTTGGTTTTCTTCAACTCGTCCCAAATGGGCCGTAGGTATGTGGGACCAGATGACGAATTACCCCACCAAAAAAATCCGATCACTACAATACCTACCATTTATTACTCTCGTAAATTATTTCATAATGATATTTCATCATATTTAATAATATAATATATGTAGTTAAGTTATATGTTGGTACATAAGTAAGTAGATAGCCTAGTCTAGGAAACTACCTACCTACGTATTTTGTAGTTTTGTTTTTAACGCGAGCGTAGGTAGGTTACTTGTTTGTGTCTTTTTTCACCCTATCCACTTATTTATATATTATTCCAGATTATGCCCGATGGAAAAATTGAAATACCGAAATATTAAAAACAAATTACGTACTAGTAGATAGGTACATAAAAAATATTGCTCTTTGCCATCTTGAATTATGTAGGTATCTACTTAATTCAATCAAATATTCACAATACAAATCGCACGTCTAAGCACGGCTAACTGCTTAAAAAACAAGTAAGTACTAGTAGACTAAGTACTAGTAGATAGGTACATAAAAAATATTGCTCTTTGCCATTTTGAATTATGTAGGTATCTACTTAATTCAATCAAATATTCACAATACAAATCGCACGTCTAAGCACGGCTAACTGCTTAAAAAACAATTCACACCGTTCGGTAGTCGCTGCGGCGCATTCGCGACTGGATGCCCACCGGGTGCCCCGCGAACTCGAGGCGCGTAGCATGACGCGCTTTCCGACCGTTTGTATGAAGATAGAATACTGTATAGATAATATTACCGTGATTTGGTTATTAACTGCATTGTGATTTAAAACGTTAAACTACTTTACATTTAAGATAAATAAACGTTGATTTTTATTATAATACTAGCTGTCCCGACCACGCGTTGCAGTGGTAATTTCATACTACTGTCCTATAACATTGAAATTGCAGTTTAAAAAAAATTAAGCGTCGGTGGCGTAGTACGTAAGAACGTCGACTCAAACCCGGGAGACACTGGTTCGATCCCCGCCACGTACCAATGTATTTTCAAATTTTGAATTCATATGTACGTTTAATCGACGCTTTTACTGTGAAGGAAAACATCGTGAGGAAACCTGCACACACCTATGAAGAAATTCTTAGGTTGTGTGTGAAGTCGACCAACCCGCACTTGGCCAGCGTGGTTGACTAAGGCCTAATCGCCCCTAATGTGGGGTAGGCTCGAGCCCCTCGGTGGGGACATTATATGAGCTGATGATGATGATGATGAAATTTAAAATAAGGCAATTAAATTTATTTTAATTATAAAAATATGAAGACTATGTATCAAGATAAAAACTGTCCTATCTCTCAAGTTGGATCAAATTGCACACGGTGTACAAATTTGATTAAAATCGGTTAAGTAGTTTAGGATTCCATCGCGGACAAACAACGTGACACGTAATTTATATAAAAGTGTATCTTTCTTCTTATATATTTATTGATACCCATTCAAACTCGTAAATTGTTGACAAAATAAATTAATCTGTTGATCTATCGAACTATTAATATTTATTTTATTTTATTTTGTAAGGGATAACAAACAGTTGTACAATTTGTGTTACATAAAGATTTACAGAATTTTTATTACTAATTATACAACCAGCAACGTTATCCACAGATTACTATTAAAACGTGACTCTTGTAGTAGCGTTAAGGGCTCAATTTGTATGGGAAACATGATTTGAGCTTTTCTCCGCAACGGGCGCTATTCACGATTCCTATACAAATAAGCTTAACGCAACTACAATAGTTACGTTTTTATACGACAAAACTAACACTACGGGTACTGTTAAGCTTTTGACCTAGTGGTGTTGATATAGTAAAATTTTATATAAAGAATGTTGATTTTAGGTACCAAACCCGTATGTAACGTCTAACAAAGAAAATATATTCAAAACAAAAATGATTAAGCTTTTTAATAACTTTAATATACTGGGTGTAAAAGACATGAGCAGTCAAACGAAAACCACGTAATCTATACATCAAAATAAGACATATTTCAAAAAAAATATTGCTGGGAAATGATTTTTATTTTTTGGTGTTACAAAAAATTGCAAATTGTACCGCGCAATGTAAAGGGCCCAACTCGCACGCAACTCGCAAAACCGCGATAATTTTGCTTGACGGCGGCCCCGTTCGTTAGTGTCCGTGCGCATCGAGTGAGCTACATTGAACGCTAACGTTTTGAAGCCATTTTTTGTTATGAAATACTAAAAAAAATGATACTGTTTCTTTGGACAATAATTAAGAAATAACGTATAGAATACGTTTTCATAAAAAAATGAAAAAAAAATTATGACTTTGACCTTCAATAAAATCGTAACTATCAATTTCCCAGGTATAGTCTAAAGGAAGAAAAATGTTATGACGGTGAGCAGAATACATGGTTCTCGTTTGACTGCTCATGTCTTTTACACCCTGTATATATTACCAAATTGAGGTAGCCAATGATGAGACATCCTGTTCTTAGTTCGATGCAACAGCAGCAAGTTTCGAATTTCATACCAGCCATTTTGATCTGAAAAAAAAAGAAATTACCGATTAATAAATTACTCAATTCCTTAAATTCATATTCCTGTGTGTTAATTCTACTGTATATTGTCTCGAGAGTTGCCTTGTCTCAAACATCATGCTAATACTGTTCTGTGTCACTGAGCAGTAGGTGCTTGGTTTTAGGCGCCGTCGGGACGCTGTTTCCACATGCAACCAGGTATTTATATTCTGACTAAATTAGGTACTAGCAATCCATCCCGGCTTTGGTTGGGTAAAATTTATTTAACTTAATTTTTATTACTAGGTATCTAGGTTTTCTATATAATTACAGATCATTTTAGGGAAAACCCAAAACCACATACAAATTAACGTAACACAACATTTCTTAATGGTCTTTAAACCTATTATAGTAAATATGACGTTCTGTATTTGCTCTCAGCTTTTAAGAAAAAAGGTAATTTTGTTACAAAGTTGATATCATTAATGTCTGAATCAACCGTTTTATAACGTCAATTAAAATAAATAATAAACTGCGCTCGGAAGTCAGCAATCTAACAAGACGATGTATTAATACAAACTTACGTCACTGGCTATAATTAAAAGAATTAGATATGTCCCAGAATTAACGGGTTAAAGCAATTGGGACCAAGGTTATATGGTGTTTCGGACAGTAACAAGCGCATTTATTACACTCTTTGGCTCGTATTGCAGAATTTATTCAAAATGGTCCTCCAAATTCTACTCGAAACCAGACCATGATAAGTAGAGTCCACAGTTTTTCAATTAAAGGAGTGTGCTTGTGTGAGACAAAGGTGTATCGTGATCCAACAGCGAGCGGCGGGCGCTACGCACTCGATCGATCTCTGTGTAAGACGACTCTTATCTCAAACAGATACATCGAAATCAATGCGTACCCCACGCCACGCTTGCTGCTTAAAGAAGCCTTTAATTTAGGAAATAATAAAATGAGCGACTAGAATACAAAATGAGCAACTAAAAACTATAAATGAGCGACTAATCGTTTTTAGTCGCCCACTTACGATTTTTGTTCATTACTAGGTACCTACCCTTTATTTTGTACACTCCAACGATGAGAGCAAAACGCGAGTATGAGTAATCAAGCATTTACATAGCGGATGGCACCCGGCTTCAAAGGACTTTCTCAACTTATTGTTTTGTAAAACTGTTAAAATTCAGTAATTATTATGCTGCCCTATGATACCTACCTAGCATAGACTTAATATTTTTCATAAGTTAAATAACATACATCATTAATATTACAAAAAATGTCTGCCCTGCCCACACTTGATTGTTAAATGTAATTGCTTGATACAGACGCGTCCGGACAAAATTTTAGCCATTTCGTCATGAAGGAAGACCAAGTTATCTAAAATCCACCCACTCTAGACGCCGTCAATAATTTGTAAGTCATTTTATCAGCATTTTATTTGATCAATAATGGTATTATGTCTCGTGCATGACATTTCGATACAGAGTCCTCTATTTATATCGAAATGTCATGCACGAGGACGGTGAGCTTTAGGCATAGATCCCTCCTTTAAGATATCGTATAGCAAAGTGAACTTATTAGGGTCGATTTAAGCGGGCGAAGGGAAGGAAAGAGATTATTTTAAGACGCAATGTTCATAGTATAATGAGTTTTATGTTATGGTCCAAATTTAATAGAAGTCAAAAAGAAGACGCACGTCTTTCGGGAAATTCTAGCGCCTTTTCGTTACCTTTTCGAGCATTCCTGTAGGTACTGTGACGATCCCGGTGCATTAATATATCGCAAAGCCAACTTATTTTAACAAATAAAACTGAGTAAATAACCTACCCTAGTCTAGTACTATGTATAAAACAGTCAGTCAGATATTAAGGTCGCAGTCTAATTAACCTAAATGCCACCGTTTGTTGAAACATTTTGCAGCTGTGTAACCAGAGATAAGAGAAAAGCACATGGATTAAAGATGTGTGCATTTGTGAAACGTAAAGCATATAGACTAAGTAACAAACAAGCGTTTCTGTTTGAGAGAGGTCCTTTTATCGTCTTAATAGTATAAATAATGTTAAGAGTCAAAATGATTACAAAGTAAGAATTATTCATATTTAGCAACGAATTAGGAATGATAATTTAGGTACTTAGGGACTTAAGATTTGAACGAAAGAATAAGCGCGCGTTCATTTCAGAAAGATGGGATCAGCAGGAGTATGCTAAGGTCATTGACATGGGGGCAAGGCATGGAGGAGGACTGACGTCCGTTGGTGCGGCAAGGCCCTCGAACGGCGTTGATTGGGCCCCCACAAGTTGAACCGACGAATAAGGTTGCGGGAAGCCGCTGCGAATCGACGATCCTTGGGGGACGCCTATGTCCAACAGTGGGCCATCTCGGCTGATGATAATGGATAAATTACTATACGAGTATAATTCTTTTAGTACACAATTTCTTCATTCCGTTTATGTTTACTAATTTAGGTCAATTAACTCACTATTTGTACCATATCCGTTGGTTTATGGTTATTGTTTTATTAACAATCGGAGTCGAAGTTAGCTGGAGTTGAATAATTAAATCGCCCTGTTGTACGTACCTAAGGGTGTTTTGGTGTGTTTATTATTAGTAGTAAATCTAATAACTTTTTGTCACTCGATTCATTTAGTATTTTTACTGTCACTAATCTCAAGGTAAACTCTAATACCAGGCAACTTATTAGGTTAACCGCTAGAAGGAGAAGATCTCAAGTAGAGTATTTTACAGTCAATATCAGAAAGATTTTAACACATTAGTGCCTTGTCATAATCATCATTCATATAAAATGATGGTAGCTATTATTGAACAAAGGCCTACTGTGTTGATATGGCATGGTACTAAATATTCAATCTACTTCTGATGTTTACTGTACCTACTTATAAAAGTATTGACAGTTACTTATGTGGTTCTATCCAGAAGCTAATACGTAGGTCTGTTTATATGAACCATGTCATCGTGCATGACTAACAGGATAAAAGCACTATTAAGTACCTAAGTTATTTGTGAAAGATATCACCAATGTTTATTCTACTACATACCTATTCTAAATTCTTGGGTACTTCCCAGGAATACTTATATTACATGATTAATTTCAATAACAGGAAATTCCTGTCTGAAAACTAAGTAATTTATTTTAAGTAAGTATCTCATTTTTATTTTAATGCGCCGCTAAACTAGTATTCAAATTTTCAAATGCAGGAACCCAAGATGAATCCTCCAGTCAGTAGAACAAAACTGAAGGCATTTTTTATTGGATAGTACATTTAAATCTGCTTTACGTTCCTGCTGTTGAGGTTCGCTGACAAGCTGTCACTAGGATTTACCATGCTGAATGGTAAACATCATCTCATAATAGTGGATCTCAATCCAAATATTGAGTATTTTAAACAATTAAAACTGGTAAGCAATATCTATAGCATATTAATACCACAGTCTATACTATAGAAGATGTAGGTACCTCTTTACAGTGTTTACACTATGATAATAGCGAAAACTGACAAATCCATTCAATCGTTCTCGAGATTGGTTCGATGAGTAGTTAGTACATCAACAAACACGCAATTCTCGGGGACTCCCTTTTATCACAGAGTAAATAGCCTGTGTTAGTAAAGAACCTGTTGTATGTTTACCTACTTACAATGCATTGATAATGATGGAAATAGAATAAAAGTAGGTATTTATTATTAAATGTAGGAGAATTCGTTTTATAGCTAATACATAAACCTCATTTTATTGAGATGCGAGAAAGATATATATATTTTTTTTAATATTTTCGCTACATGGCACCTGAACTCAGCTACTTTTCTAATAACAACAGAATATAATTATGCCTAATAATTTATAGAGAGAGTCATTTATGTAAAACTGACACAGAAAAGTATTTCGGAAATGCGACTAATTTTCTTAGGTCATTTTATAACTATTTTGACTTTGAAAAGAGTCAAAGTGGTGGAGTGGTCAGTATAGCTGGCTACACATCAAGCGGTCCGGGTTCGAATCCTGGTAGCGGCAAATGTTTGTGTGACGAACACGAATGTTTGTTTGCGAGTCATGGTTGTTTATATATTTATTTAAGTTTATTTATAAAAGTATCTAAAATTATTATGTTATTAAAAAAATAAAATCCGTTATCTAGTATCCGTAACACAAGGCTTGATAATTGGTGTGAGCGTGAAAATATATAAAAATATACAAAGATTTTAGATCTGTCTTTCACGGAAAATCGACGCGAATCGTCCATGATATTTGTAGCCGATTGATATTTTTATCGATTCATTTTGATATAATATATTCTATTTACTTTTTAATAGTTTTTAATGTACGTTTTGTTTTTGATACCTATGTCATTGTATTTTTATCGTTTACGAAATACAGTCGCTAAATTTTGAATTGTGTACATATGAAGTTATCTTTAAAACATTTTACAAAAATAGTAATTATGAATGTTATTGCATTTTTACTTTAAATTAAAATGTCATTATTCTAAAATGTTGTGTTTCCATATTGACCTTGTAATAGGTAATACTTATTTAGTTTCCGCTATATGACATCACTGATTTTTATTGTAGGATCTCAGGGTCATGTGAACAAAGTGTTTAAAACTTCGCAAAATATTTTACTCTTGGCGCAACAACGGTTTAGTAACATTTTGGAGTATATTTTTATTTATGCTTTATAGCTAAAATTAATAAGACGAAATGTAAAAGTTAATAAATGTTGCTATCTTTTTATCACATTAATTAATTTAATAAATAAATAAATTATTATTAGGGATCTACTACTTACATAAAATTACCCACGTATTACATACCTATTAAAATACGGATAAAAAAGGGCAAATAATATATCGACACTGAAAAAAATATTGCACTAACAAAGGACCTTTTTGGCTCGGTTACAAACATTTCGGTAATTCTTAAACCAAGACTTAATTATACTTTTATCTCTATGTAAACTTGGCATAGAGTACCTAGGTACACTTGACGTATTCGTTTTTAGCTACAACTTTGCAGGTGGTATATTGACAAACAAATGGTTATTTTTTACAGTTTTTTTAGCCTTTACGTTTTTTCAGTGTTAAGTACAACTAAATACCTAGTCTAAATAGTCTACCATTATTAGTTTAACTTAAGTTTTTAGTGTAATTAACGTAACTATGTTAGTTGCGTTATGATTATGAATGACCTCAAATTGTTTGGTCGTTTCCCATTTATATTGAGTCCTTAACGCAACTAAAATAGGTACGTTTTTCACTAAAAACTTAAATTAATAATAATAATGTATTTATTTCTCATCACAAACATCAATTAACACATTTTACACATTAATACATTAATTCTAGACTAAACTAGGAAGATTCCTGTGTCTCAAGTTATTAACCCTCCACCCAAAAAAAAAATGTTACATGTATAATAAAAAAGACAGAACTATACGAAAATATAAATAATATGAATGTGGGTAGTCTTACAATGTTTTCACTTACTGCATTATATTCTATTCTACAATTACCTTCTATTAATTCTGTAAAAGTATTGCTAATGCTTAGTTGTGTGGTACAATTCACAAGAATAAGCGATTAATTTAGCTACATTATTATTTTAATTAAGGGTACCGCTTAGTATTTTTATCGGTTAGTAGTGTAAGTTTTTTCCTTCAAGATAGCTAGCGGAAATAAGCGTAAATCGTGTTTCCCATACAAATGGAGCTCTTAACGAACGTTTTTTAAACGAAAAAACTTACACTACGGGCATCGATGTCGTTACGTTAATAATTAGTGTGCGTTACCTTATGGAGTTTCATCATACAAATATCATACAAAGAATACCAAACGGCTCATAACGACGCTGATCAGTTTCCAAGCTATGGGAGTGACCTAGCTTAGTAACAAAACGCCACAAGGAGCACGAGAGAAGTTTTATTTGAAATTTTAACTTAGCCCGGGAGCCTAAAAAAATAAAGGTTACATTTTGACTGCTTAAAAACAATAATCTGCTAACCAGTTTATTTTAACCCGTTGTTAAGTGCTAAACGCTAACTTATTAGACTTCGTGATTACAAACTTTAAGTAACAACTAAAAAAGTTGAAAAGGTCGGCCTCCTACAAGTTTTTTATCGCATCGTCCACTACCAATTCGCTAGCAAACAAAACAAAACAATGCTTCGTATATTCGGATGTAGTGTAGCATTTTATATGTATATCGGATGGTGCCATAGTTTATTAGGCAGTCAGTAGAGTATGTTAAACGCCCCGTCATGATTGTATAGACTGATCTATACATCAAACGGTTCAGTTTTGAATCCTCGTATGGACATTAATGTTTTGTTGTAACATGTATCCGTAATCTAGTGTCCATAATAGGTACATGTTCTTAATGATACTTCATTTGGGCTAGATGAAAATACTTTGACAATGAAAATATAGAAGAAACACATTTGAAAAATATTAAATAGGTACCTATTCAAAGTGCTATGACGAAGTTTTAAATGTAAGATTTGTTGTTCTCTATAATTTTGTTAAAATATAAATTAAATTTTCAAGAAAAACAGTTACTCGTATCGTAGTATATCGAAAATATAATTTTCTCTTGACAGATGTTTTTCTTACAATAATTGTCATCTAAAAAATATATAGGTAAGATCTTTGTAACTTTTCTCTAATACCTATAATTTACTTAGCTTTTAGTTTTGTTAAAAACACAGATATAACCAGGATTGACTGTGTTTTGGTTAAGGTTATAAATGAAATACCTACAGTTACCTATTCAGATACTCAAAAATATCAATAGTTTTAAGTTTTAGACGAGTTTTATGTAGGTCAGTTAGAAGTGTGAACCAAAGAAGGCGCATTGTTATGTGACTTAAGATATTTGCTTTACTTTGTATGGAAGTAACACAAATTAAGCCGGAATCAAACGGGTGTAACGTGTAATGTAATATATCGTTTATAAGGTAACACAAATTCTGCCTAGCGCGTGTTACATATAACGCTTGTAGTGCAGTCCAAACACAAAATTACCTTACACGGTATATTCTATTACACCTCATATCCGTCTGGACTCTGCTTTAGTTATGCCACAGATAATATAATACTATGGTTATGCCAATAAAAGTTTCAAAATATTGAAAAGTCAAAATAAGATAGTTACCAAGGAGCTTAAATTACCTATAGAATGGAGTCATTAGTCAAATGAAAAAAGTGAGGGCAAAAATTTTGACAACCCTTGACATTTCTTGACATTTCTAGAGAGGCTCTGTCTCTTTCTAGTAGGGTGCCTATAGCAGAAAAAATAATTACGGACAATCTTGGACTTCGTTAAGTTAATAAAATTAATTAGTACTCAAAGTTTAAAATATTTTTGAGTTTACCATGACAAAGAATTAACATTCATAATAATTAGTTTTAATCTTCCGTACAACTGTCTGTTACTATATGTAAATTTACACTTAGAATTGGCGAAATATGTTTATTATTATATGATACAGTGATATCCGCAGAATATAGTTACATATTCACATAGATACTTCTAAATTACAAAATATTAACCTAAAATATATTACTTTCATATCAATCGATGTTTCATAATACTTTATAATGATTGGCAAAATAATCGATTCTGTAAAACAACTAAGAAAAAAGTTACAGCTAATTTTGTACAAGACAAACTTAAAATCGCTCTGCTATAAAGTAAGAATTATGCAGATGTGACTTTATTCTATCATGAGACCAAAAATTAAAAATATGAATACCGGTAAAAGATGTAAAAGAATCATTTGTACTCGTAACTCGATTAATACTGGTTAACGTATGACAAGGTATATAACTTTGTCATGTGTTAACCAGTATTAAAAAAATATGCATAAAACGATAAGGATTTCCTATGTAGAGTTGGTCCTGCGTTACATGTTAGTAGATGCAAATGTGAAAGATAAAATACACTATTACACTGGTAAAATCCAATCAATCATTTTGAATATGTTTCTCAATTAAAATAATGTACATTGCACAAATTACATGTTTTGTTTGTAAATAAACGTTCCCAACCAAAAATGGGTAGAACGATTTATGTATTATATACTGGGTGTAAAAGACATGAACAGTCAAACGAGAACCATGTATTCTATACATCAAAATAAGACATATTTCAAAAAAAATATTGCTGGGAAATGATTTTTATTTTTTGGTGTTAAAAAAAATTGCAAATTGTACCGCGCAATGTAAAGGGCTCAACTTGCAAAACCGCGATAATTTTGCCAGACGGCGGCGGCCCCGTTCGTTAGTGTCCGTGCGCACGAGTGAGCTACATTGAACGCTAACGTTTTGAAGCCATTTTTTGTTATGAAATACTAAAAAAAATGATAATGTTTCTTTGGACAATAATTAAGAAATGACGTATAGAATACGTTTTCATAAGAAAATGAAAAAAAAAATTTTGACTTTGACCTTTAATAAAATCGTAACTATCAATTTCCCAGGTATAGTGTAAAGGAAAAAAATGTTATGATGGTGAGCAGAATACATGGTTCTCGTTTGACTGTTCATGTCTTTTACACCCTGTATACAGTTTGTAAAGATTAAATAATAAGATCCTTAAAATTAATGGGGGTTTACGTTACTGCTAATGAGTTTGACGGTAGCTTTGTATTTTCGGGCACTAAGGTGAAATATGTCCAACTCTCCAAATTTATTAGGCCGAGAAAGAGTGTTGTACTGTTTCTGTATTCTATTTAGTGTGGAATGGGAACCCAGATTGCTTTTAACTAAATTGGGTACAAAAATATTGAACCTACTGACACGAGATGATTTTTTGGGTATATTGAATGTTACTTGTTTGAGAAGATTAGAGCAATCCAGGTCACCACTCAACAGTTTGTACAGAAACATGTTATCGTAATGAAGTCTTCTATCCCTGAGACTTTCAATTTTAAAATATTTAAGACGGCTCTCGTAAGATTTCAGAGTTTTTGCAAGGAAGTTTCGGAAGCATAGGTGCCATAAGAATCTTTTCTGCACGCTTTCCAATCGTTTAACGTGAACATCATATTGAGGAGACCATATGACACAACAGTACTCGAGTACAGACCTGACCAGACTATTGAAAATAGCTATAACAGTAGTGGGATTTTTAAAATCTTTCGTATTTCTAAGTACAAAACCCAGGAGCCTGAAACCTTTGGTAACTATTTTGTCAATATGAACGTTGAATTGAAGCTTGGCATCTAAAAATACCCCAAGATCCCTAATGACACTAACCTTCTCAAGAGCGATGTTGTTTATTTTATAAGAAGTATTAAATTCAGACTTTTTTCTTGTGAATCTAATGTGATAGCATTTGCTGATGTTAAGAATCATGCGGTTATTCAAGCACCACTCTGACAATGCATCCAAATCCTCTTGAAGCAATACAGTATCTTGGGTACCTTTAATCGGTTTCATTATTTTTAAGTCGTCAGCATATAGAAATATTTTAGAATGTTTAAAAGACCTTGCAATGTCATTGATAAAAATGTTGAAAAATACAGGCCCAATGTGTGATCCTTGAGGCACACCCGACTTAGCAAAGAATGGATTGGAGCTGAATCCGTTAAGCACCACTTTCGAAGAACGACCCTTAAGGTAAGATTCACACCATGACAAAAGATTTGTAGCTAAACCGTAGCGAGAAAGCTTATGTAATAAGATACGGTGGTCGACCTTGTCAAAAGCTTTGCTAAAATCTGTGTATACTACGTCGACACAGGTGTGAGAATCAACAGCATCCACAGCCTCCGTTAAGAATGATACCAGATTTGTAGTTGTAGAACGGCCAGACAAAAAACCGTGCTGGTCCTCAGATATAACATTTTTTATGTGCCAATTTAATGCCTGACAAAAAAGTGACTCAAGAACTTTTCCAAACACTGGTAATATCGAAATTGGTCTGTAGTTCGAGACCACGGACCTGTCACCCGATTTGTGAATAGGAACAATACGAGCCTCCTTCCAGAGTTCAGGGAAAATACCGCTAGAGAAGGATTTATTAAAAATGATGGAAAGAGGGTAAGAGAGACTCTCAGCACATTCCACAACGAACTTAGGTGGTATTCCGTCTGCACCCGCCCCTTTATGCTGAGCTAGGATCTTTAATTTATTAAATACCTCTGTAGATGTAAAGCAGAGTGATGGAAAAATATTGGATGTAATGTCACTGATACCGTCTGAAATATAAGGAGTTGAAGCACCATGATTGTCAATGTAAACGGAAGAAAAATAATCTGCAAATAAATTGGTTACATCCGTACCATTATTGGCTGATTTAGTCAAGTGTGTCATTGTGGAAGGATAACTATTACTGCTTTGACTTTTTTGTTTAATGTAAGTCCAAAAGAACTTCGGATTTGAGGTGATGGATTGCTCAACGTGACTTATATAGTCTACGTAACATGACTTTATTTGTTTTTCACATCTGTGTTTTAACATGGTAAAAGTAATGCCATCCAGAGGATTTTTATATTTTTGAAATCGTATCCTAACCTTATGTTTTTCTCTCAGAAGACGTTTTAGTTCCTTCGTGTACCATAAGGGATAACTGTTTGATTTGCGCGAGAACTGAGGAACACACTTTTTAATGAGAAGTCTCAGAATTTGATAAAAAATCTCAACCATTTCATCTACTGTGTGGCAAAATCTAAATTTATCCTCCCAGCAGATTGAACTTAAATCATTTTTTAT
Organism: Elophila nymphaeata; assembly: GCA_955850985.1. Lineage (NCBI taxonomy): Eukaryota > Metazoa > Arthropoda > Insecta > Lepidoptera > Crambidae > Elophila > Elophila nymphaeata. Next base: position 8,443,156 of record OY039080.1, on the reverse strand, counting down.
GGTGTCGTAATCGGCTTTAAAGAAGTTAAATTTAGGTATGAGGTTTTCAGGCAGGCTTTTGCAGTTAATAGGTACCCCCAATGAAAATTCCAAGGGTGGGTGGTAAGAATCTATGCTGCACAGCGGCGAATCGCTACTAGATAAATCCGTTACAATCGCATCAGAAGCGAGTATAAGATCTAAGATTTTGTTCTTATGATTTTCAACATTATTATATTGGCACAGGCTATTTAAAGTCAAAAAATCAAGAAAACTGTTGCCTAATGCAGTACTTGAGCATGGTGGTGATACACCATTTATGTCCCATTCCAAACTACTTTGATTAAAATCTCCCGTAATTATTGTTAATTTTTGCAAAAGTAATATTCGGCTAACATTATCAGTAAAGTGCTCCAACATGCTAGTTTGAACAGGTGGCGGCAAATATGCTGCGCAAATGTACATTTTATCTTTTTTGTTGTTTAAGACGAAGTCGACAGATATCCACAGGTCTTCACATTTGCTTTCAAAACTAAGTATTCTCTCAGAATCAAATCTTTTGTGTACAGCTATTAAGACTCCACCACCCTCCTTTTTATTATGAAAGCCACTACTTTCTCGGTCTCTTCTATAAACAATATAATTTTTTGTGAACAGTTCACCATCATGCACACTACTATTGAGCCAAGTCTCAATGAATATTATGATATCAAAGTCACTTGCAGCTACATTTTTAAAAACCTCATTAGTTTTTGTACGTAAACCCCTGACATTTTGAAAATATACATTAATTTTTTTATTATATGTTAATATTTAAAGCCAGAATATAGATAGATGAAAAAGAAAAAAAAAATAAGATTACATTGTTACTAGACTATTTAAGACGTTTTAAAGTATCATGGTTGCGGACGTAGATATAATCCGATGATTCTGTCTTCCTTATAAATATATGGCCGTTTCTTATCCATACAAATTTGTATTGGAGCTCTTTAGCACGAAAATTACATAATCTATAAACTATATATATAATCTATATATATCTATATAACAGCTATTTCAAAGACTTAAAAAATATATATGTATATCAATTTTGATTGCCATTTCTGAAAGGAAAAAGGTTATTATTTTATAATAATTCTGGAAATCCTAGTCACCCTAGTCAATTTGTTTACACATATTTGAATAAGTAATTTATGTATGAAAATTAATTAAATTCAGATAGTATTAAAGCCGAGTATCAGAAATTACTTTCCCCTATGGAGTTTCGCCCAATAACGATAATCATATGGAATTACATGTGAAAAACCAATTTTACTTAGGTGAAAAATAATATGCAATTATAACACTTACAAGTGAAATTTCACACTGCATCCTGGATACCACTCACTTCTGCAACCACGAACTATACAGCGATGCACCATTTTGCACTATTTATAGTTACTAAAATGTAAAAAGCCGTACCAAAATCGCGAGTCGATATTTATGAATACGTCAATTACGACAATTTATGTCATGTTGAGATTTCGGGACATTGACACATGAAGAGAGTGCTGCCATTACATAAATCCTTTCATTTCCCATAAGTTATAGAAAGAATCACAATGATGATTTTCAAAATAAAATACAAACCTAAACATTAAAAGTAAATATATTATATTTATTTCTTTCATTGATAATAAATACTGATAATTGAATACAATATGTTAAGTTTTAGCTACTTTTCTACTTTTGTTTTAAAAAGATGGCGAAATACTGGGGAAATCTTGTTTCTATGTAGTCGTGTTTAGAAAGAGATGACGACAATTTCTAGAAAGAGAAATGTGAAATTTGAAATGTCAAGTATTGTCAAAATTTTTGCCCTCACTTTGTTATTTTGACTAATGACTCCATTCTTAGTATAAGCTCCTTGATAGTTACTTTAATTTTAAAGCTCGCTCAAACCTCAAAATTTAAAGGTTAATTTTTGACTATTATTTAATATGTAATTCAATTGGTCCAAAATTTAATTAGCGTTTGCTTATATAAATAAATATAAATACTAAATACGACTACCTCCTACTGAACGTTTTAATAAGCCAACTAAACAATGTTTAGGCGTATAACTGAGGTTATTTACCTTTGTATTAAATTCTTTTTAAGCGGATTTTTAATTAAGAAACAGCCACTTCGAATAGACAACCATTATGATATGACAGTTACTGCCGCCTAGCACGCACGCAGAACTCAACATAATACAAGTAGGTACAATGTAGGTACGTAATACAAAATCCTATGGCTGTTTCAATATTGTTTGCTGCGTTAAATATAATATAAATACACTAGCTGACCCAGCAAACGTTCTTTTACCTTATAAATTAAAAAAAAATTAAGGGTGAACAACCCTTATCACTTAGGGGTATGGAAAATAGATAGTAGCCGATTCGCAGACCTACTCAATATGCTCACAAAATTTCATGAAAATCGGTCAAGCCGTTTCGGAGGAGTACGGTAACTAACATTGTGACATGGAAATCTATATATATAAAAATGTTATGTTGGTTTGTGTATGCTTCAAAAACTCAAAAAGTACTGCACCGATTGAGTTGAAATTTTAACATGATATAAAATCCGCATCAAGGATTGTTTTTATTTATTTTTTGCATCAGTCACATATCTGCGACCGCGAGAAAACAGTTTTTTTAACGATCAGCTGTGTACCAGTGACCGCGCCATCTGCCAGAAGCGAGGAAAACACACAGGTGTGATGTAGCCGACCTCCGTAAGTAGCCATATACTTTATGGTGTTTTGAAATTTGAATTATGACAACTGTCAAAAAAATAATAAATTGAGATTGATTGATTGTGACAAGCGGTTTTATTTACCAAGAAAATATAATTAATAGTTGAGCATCAATGAAAGCTGTTGCAAAAACGGGAAATCCACGCGGACGAAGTCGCGCGGGCACAGCTAGTTTTATATAAAAGATATACCTACATACAATCATGCTCATAAGTTGCCAGCCGGGTGCTTATCAAAAGATACTCCAAATTCAAAAAGTAACAAACAACCAGGACATCCCGCCTAAACGCTAACATTTTTGACACTGAAAGCAATAATCAGCGAGTGAATTATTGATCCACTACTACTTTACTATAACGCTATTATGACACTTGTCGTGTAAAAACAGCAATGGATATGTAATTCACTCGGTGATTATCACTTTTATTTGTCAAAAAAAATCGGGAGTGGTCTCCTCATGACTTTCTCGTACCGGAAACGACTCAAAGGTTGATAGAAACCTAATATTTTGAAGTCACACATGCATGTCAAATTTTGGTCACCCATCCGAGTACCGACCGCGCACTTGGTTGCTTAGCTTTCGTGAAATCATACTCGAGTTATCGTAGTTAGCAATTTTGGACTCAGGGAGGTCCAAAACGTATAAATCCGTCAAAAATTCGAGGTCGAATTTTTTGACGATTACAAGACTTCCTCTATACTACCTACGTAGGTACACGAGAAAGTAAAAAAAACTTAGCGAATAGGCCGGCAGATCTTACACTCTAACTAAATTATTATAACATTCCGTGTAGAAATAGTAGTTTATGCAACTGTCATATAATGAAGGGTATTAAAACACGAGTGTGAGTTTATGAAACGAGCGCAGCGAGTTTCACAATAGTAACGAGTGTTTTATACCCGTGTTATATGCAGTTGCATACACTGCTTTATCTTCACTCATGCTTTTACTCTTGTTGTTTGATTAATTGCATTAGTGAAGATAAAGTAGTGGCGTCCGATTTTTCTGGCAACAAACTATTTGTTGTGGCTTTTTGCAAATTATTAGGAGTCAAATTTTTTGTATGGGTTAGATCCCTTTGCCTTCCCGAGTATTTAAGAAAAATAACTGTATCATAATGAGTCGAACCGGTGTTATAATGGTCATTATGTTACAGGTTGTTTTTTTTAATTTTAATTTTGATTATCTGTATTAAAAAGTATGTCATTTTATGTTCACCTTTGATATCGTAATTCGAATATTTTATTTATTTATTTTTATTTATTTATTTGGTTGTTGGAAGATTTACAGTCAAATATCAACAGTACAATAAATATGTAAGTTATCCAATGCCATTTACAAATCTCCACATACGAGTATAAGTTAGTTGCAGTATTTAAATAACTATTGTATCTTTAAGATATAACAAACAGTAATAATGGAACTTTCGTTATAGTAATAACATTAACTTTACGAACTTAATACAGTAGACAGATTCAGTTTAATATCCTATTTCATTATAATTAAAATTAAAATCAACTTGCATCAGACAGGAAGAAATCGTTAGAAATAAGTTTCCTAACTGATGTTGTATGTATTGTAATGAATATTATGACATGAGTGTAGATAAAGATACTATTGATACTGCTGCTTAAATTTGTATTTTTAATTGCAACCTTAAATCTATTCCAGTAACTTTCATTTGTCTTAAAACTCTACAGTCTAAAATTATATAGGATACACTGGGATACACTATCAGTTTCTGACATTTTATACCTTTGTACGATTATCAATTAGTTACTACTTAACTATGGCCCGTCCGTGCGTGCGTGGTCTTCATTTTTATTTTGGGAGTGAATGAGAAGCGGCCCCTTTCAAGGTGAACCACAGTCAGTTTGGCTTGGGTTCTATAAACTTTCAAAATGATATCCATTACTAGTTTTAGGAATAAAACCGCATTTGGTTAAAAAAAATCTTTGTTTACCTTAAAACGATACCTATAACAATACAAATGCATACTAGGGTACCTATTACAATGATTATGGTCGGTAGTTATGTAACGAGTAGGTACCTGCCTAATGTATATTTAATGACCATAAAACAGTATGCAGTTTTTATTAAAATATTCCAATAATGGTGCCTACCTACAAAATTTCAAATCGCGTGCCTATTAGTACAGAATATTATAACTACTTGAATCTACCTATACATAAAATATTTTAATGTTTAATTATATGGATGGAAACCTATTATTATTCATCGCGTTTAAGGTTCAACAAAAATATATGATGACTAATTTCGGCTACCATTTTGAGAACAAAGGAACCATATTGATAGGCGCTTGTTACTCTAGTAAAATAGCGATTACAAGGGCGTTGCTTGGGCCTCTAAAATAAAATTATAAGTTTACAGGACGTTCATATGACGACGTAACGTAAACTGGTACAACAGAGAAATTTTACGAAGAACTGAAAGTATTCAGCTAACGTAAAAAATCGGGAGTGGTCTCCCCTTGACTTTCTCGAATACCGGAAACGCCTCCAAAGTTGATAGAAACCTTATATTTTGATGTCATCCATGCATGTTAAATTTGGTTGCAATAAGTTAAAGCATTATCGTGCTAACGCACAGACACACTCATGCATACATAATTCCAAAAACGGTATTTTTGAACACAGGGAAGTCCAAAAGGTGTAAATCCGTAAAAATCTCGAGGTCGAATTTTTTTACGATTACAAGACTTCCTCTGTACTATGTAACTATACGAGAAAGTAAAAATACAACCTGACAAGTATCCATCATAAAACGAGTATCAAAAAATTAACTAGAATAAATATTTCTAAAAAAGGCTTTTATTTTAAATTAAATGCATTAAATAAACTTTAAATAGCAATAAAAGCTTGTCGCGAGATTTACTTGCGATTAAGATAAACGATAGATCAAAGTAAATCTCGCGACAAGCTTTTATTGCTGTTGAAGTTTATTTTTATCATTTTACTGCATTTAATTTAAAACGTGTATACAAAATTTCAGCTCAATGGGTTGAAGAAATGTGCTTCAAAATAGAGTTGCAAGATTCCACCCGAACAAACATACATTGCAAGTTAAATAAAAGCTTTTAAAAAATATTAAAAAGTACATAGGTAGGTAAGTAACAGAAAATATATCAAAAAGGATTGATACCAACATCAGTCGGCAACAGATGGGTCCCAGCTGTTCTACCATAGTGGCTTGTGATCAGCAGTATATGCAGACGCTGCATGTTAAACGACAGCAATCTATCTTTCTTTAAAAACTCATCCTTATTCTATGCAGAGTTCAAAGAACATTGAGAAAGTATGACAGGTTGTGCTTGGTAACCGATAAAAGCGATAAAAGTACGTAGCAAAGCCTATTTAGAGTTCAATGTTTTTGATCAAAGTAGGTACGAGGTAGGTACTAACCAATAAAATCAAATTTTACAAGCGTCAATGATTAACCGCAAACTTCCGATTCACAAGTTAGGTACTTATCTGTGTCAATTATGTAGGGATTTGTTAAATTTCCGGTTTCGATATTTCGCATACATGTAGGTACTTAGAATTTTATGTTGTAATAAATTATAAGTATGTATGTATACTAACACTTTCTGTAGTTAAGTAGGTATGTATATAACTACAACACTCTTTCTAAAGAGGACAATATTATTTCATTACTTACTCGTGAGGTATACGAGGATACGTACCTACCTCGAGATTTTGACGGGTTTACACGTTTTCGACCTCCCTGAGTTCACAAATACCGTTTTTGGAATTATATGTATGTGTGTATGTGTGTGTGTGTGTGTGTGTGTATATATGTGTGTGTGTATGTATGTGTGTATGTTTGTTTGTGTGTGTGTGTATGTTTGTGTGTGTGTGTGTGTGTGTATGTTTGTGTGTGTGTGTGTGTGTGTATGTGTGTGTGTGTGTGTGTGTATGGGTGTGTGTGTGTGTGTGTGTGTGTGTGTGTGTGTGACTGTGTGTGTGTCTGTGCGTTAGCACGATAACTCGAGTACGCTTTACCTTAAATATTACAATATTACAACCAAATTTAACATGCATGTATGACATCAAAATATAAGGTTTCTATCACCTTTTGAGTCGTTTCCGGTGTACGAGAAAGTCAAGGTAAGACCACTCCCGATTTTTATTTGGTATTGTATTCCCATACCAATAGAAATACAGAAATCGAAGAAAATTAACACTCGAGTACGGCGGCGTCAACAACGAATAAAATTGGCAAAAAGAATTTATTAATACCCTGACCTAGTTGATGGCTCGATGAATTATGGAGTGTAGGTAGATACACCTACATACATATACTTATACCTAGTTACTTTGTTTGAACGTCATTAGTCGACAAAAGGGCGATATTCGAGCTAAGCTATAAATAGCCCGTGGAAATAGGTTAAAGCGTTTTCTGCAACACAGTATTGTGTTGTGTCCACTTTAAACAGAAATATTCATATAGCAAAGATCTACTGACAAATTGCTCATCTATTTGTGCTCGTTCGACAGTCTTTCCATGTATTTATGCTTGGTCAGGGCCGGATTTAGGGGAGGGCAAGCGGGGCTACAGCCCAGGGCCTCCACAAAAGAGGGGCCCCCACAATAGAGACTTCGGAAAAAAAAATTTCAAATTCAGACTAGTAAACACCAGTAAACAACTTTTCCTTTCATATTTTATTTCGCGTTTTACCTTTACCTACGGTACTTTGTACAAACATGATTACATGAATAATAATAATAATAATATCTTTCTATTTTGTTCGTTGATTAAAGGTCGTAAAGAAGTATGCCTATTTTTTAACCGAAAACTCAATTGAAAAAAATTGTTCATTATATTTGGAAAATAATTTGGGGCTAAGAGGCCTCCACTCCTTTGTTGCACCGAGGCCTCCAGACCTTTAAATCCGGCCCTGTGCTTGGTAAACAAGCATATAGTCCGCCTGACGGTAAGCAATACCGTAGCCTATAGACAACACTTAATTGGGGAGTCACTTCCCCGCTATTCCCATTTCCTACCCTATTGAGCTCTAATAACCAACTTGAACCTACAAACTCACCAACACAAACACAACGACAATGTTGAGTAGGTATTGACTACGGTTTCCTGTAAGGCAGTGGTGTTTTTTAAACATATCTTTTTTGTTTATAATTTAACAACATTCGAGAAACCACTAAAACAATGACATAACTTCGACGCAAAATTAATAGCATGTCATCCCTGGTTCAGAGAATACAAAAAGTGATGACAGATGAGTTTACATTGTACAGAATATAAAACGCGACCTTAAACAAATGAAATTTATGCCTTAGGCAATGGTAATAAGATGTACAAGCAAAATATTGATTGATCAGATCTTCCTGCACCCTATTACGGTGTCCATTTACATAATTAATTAGTATTATGATTTAAAATTCAAACACGCCTTGCTTACAATGACGATTGCATAACAGCGTTTGACTATGGATCTGACTGAATATGCAACCTTTGGCACACATGTGGTGCTTACACAAAGATGTTGATTGTTGCTTTTTTTTAATCCTGTTTGGATAACTAACAAAAAAAATAATTTATTTGAACATTAAAACTGTGAAAGATTTTATAGGCTTGCTAAATCTATGTCTGGATTTTGGGGACCACCGCAGTGAATGTCTCTAGACACAAAGGTCGAGGTACTGTGGCGGAGACACGTGCTTGAGCACTCCTAAGATCAAAATCGCTTGCGCACTCGTAGCAAAACGTAGTAACATACTATAGTAAATCAGTTTACGAGTCAAAGGAAACTCGTTTTGAATGCACGGAAGTCCGCCACCGTACCTCTGATGATAACAAGTAATACATCTGTCCTGATATACAACAATCAACTATCAGTTATAGACATAGGATATGAATTATTAAACGAAAAACTTAAAAAAGTAAATGAAGTTAAAGATTTAGGAGTTATACTGGACAGCAAACTTACTTTTGATAAGCATATAGATTATATAGTAGGAAAAGCTTCGAAGGCACTGGGCTTTATTATGAGAACCTCAGTAGACTTTCGAAACTTAAAGACTGTAAAAATTTTGTATTGTGCGTTCGTCCGCAGCCATTTGGAATATGCATCCCAGGTGTGGAATCCCCAGTACGCTGTATACACTAATCGGATTGAAGGCATCCAGAAGCGTTTCCTCCGTTACCTAGATTACAAGGCACACGCGAGGAGCACTGACTATCAACATCGGTGTGAACGATACCATTTCCTGCCTCTGGAGATAAGACGCAACATAAGTGACATTTGCCTATTGGCACAGATCGCCACTGGTATGATAGACAGCCCTGAGTTATTATCTAAAATATCCCTCAACACTAATCTACTTCGGTTGCGATCGCGCTCTGTTTTAAGTGTACCCTCTACGAATACTAGGTACAAGCAGAATACTTTTTTAATTCGGAGTTTTTATACTTTTTCCAAACTATCAATTGACATTGACCTGTTTTTCACCAGCATTGCATCAATAAAGCGACTAATGACTGATTCATATTTTAATTTATGATTCAATTTGGATTCTCGAACTTTGATGACAATCTATAATGTTACCAGAGTTAACGTTGTTAGTTAGATTTTTGTAGTTTTTTTTTATTATTATTTGTAGTTTTTGTAGTTGCTGCAATCAGACATTTTTGTTTTTCTATATGAATACTTACATGTGGAGATTTGTAATTAGTATAGAACTTTCTATTTATTGTTACTTAGTTATAGTGATTATTGACACTGTAAATCTTCCTAAAAATTATAAAATAAAATAAAAATAAAATATTGGCGCGTTCTAAAATTATGTAGCGAACACCATAGATTAATATTTACGAGTAAAATTGTAATATAATGTACTTGTAAAATTTGTTGAATTTTATCTGTTTTATGATGCATTTTGACTGATTTTCACCACGGAGTATTTTGATCCATTACATCGAGACGTTTGCCTGACTCTCATTTATTACTTTTCTCTGTCTCTGTCTCTGTCTGTATGTCTCTTTGAATACCATCATCTAGGATTGTCTAGGTTTTGGATACGCCACTCCTAGAAATCTATATTCTAGTTTTTGTTATACACCTAATAAAATTTCATTAATCACGTAAGTGCTGTCAGCAGGTACAATTTTTCTTTTTTAAACAGATTTGTTTGTTTGAATTGAATGAAAGACCGATTCACACGAACGTGAATACAATCGAAAGCAAACACGCAGACCAATGGAGGTCACGCTTGCACGATAGCTGTAATATACTCGCTTTTATCTGCATTTTTTAATGTGCGATAAAACCAGACATAAGAGTTGTTTACTCTGGTTTATACAAGAATTATTTAATAACTATATAAGGTTAAGAAAACTTGGTCCTTCTATCTTTCAGAACTAGCGACCCGCCCCGGCTTCGCACGGTGCAATGCTTATGTAAATATGCATGTATTATACATATAAACCTTCCTTAAGAATCACTCTATCTATTAAAAAAACAGCATCAAAATCCGTTGCGTAGTTTTAAAGATCTAAGCATACATAGGGACAGACAGACGGCGGATAGCGACTTTGTTTTATACTATGTAGTGATATACAAGTCTTCTACGTTAAACTTTATATAGTATACGGATGATTGTCAGCAGTGGTTGGGTGTAGGAAGCCCAGAGCAATGATATATTATAGTTAGCTACGTTATACGCTTACAAAACATGAAAAGAAATGTTCCGTAACGCTGTAGCAACATAAATGCACATTTTTATATTATACTAGCTTTTGCTCGCAACTTCTGCCCCGTGGAATAATTACTTCGAACAGCATTTTAATTCTTAGCACTTATTTTTGTGTATAATTAAAATCGTAATCTTATATATAAAATTCTCGTGTCACAATGTTCGTTGCCGTACTCCTCCGAAACGGCTTGACCGATGCTCATGAAATTTTGTGAGCATATTGAGTAGGTCTGAGAATCGGCTGACATCTATTTTTCATACCCCTTAGTGTGTTTGTGGGTTGTCCACCCTTAATTTTTTTTTTTAATTTATAAGGCAAAACAACGTTTGCGGGGTCAGCTAGTTTCCAATATACGATAGTAAATATGCTAGATTTGTTTAGACTTCCATTCCCTTTTATCCCCTATTTTGAAACCCTAATGGTAGTAGGTATTTAGATAAATCTTAAATTATTTTTCCTTATTTTGAACTGAAAGTTCATACCAATATACAATTTTTTGTGCGGCTTACTTTAAAAATTACGGATTTTCTATGCCAACTTTCAACCCCTATTTTATTTCCTTAGGGGTTGAATTTCGAAAAATCCGGCCTTAGCCCTTGCCTAAGTCATAAAAGGAACCTCTGTGCAAAATTTTGAGCTATCTAGGTCCAAGGGTTGGTAGCTGGGCGTTGATCAGTCAGACAGTGAGTCAGGACTTAGCCTTTTATATAATTAATAGATTAATTCATTGGCCCGAGTCTAATATCATCATCATGTCAGTCGAGAGACGTCCTCTCTTAGAGAAGTTAAGCCCATTTATCTAAGCGTCCGCTATTCGACATATGGGCTATTATTTACCTACATTCAACGTATTTATAAAAACTCATTGTGTCTACTACCCCAGTATAATACATACACAGTCGGATAGTACACTGTCAAAAGCAAGCTGTGTCGATATTATTCTTGGGTTACGGCACGGTCCTCAGTTATTTAGGTGTATGAGTCATTTCACTATTTCAAATATAATGAAAATTTTTTCGTCGCACGTTGCCAATTTGTAGTTGTTACCATTTTATTTCAAAGATATCGTGGCTTATAAACTCTTTATCCTGTAACACGTTACGTAATTATATTTTGAAGACATCTTTAATTTGTTTTCGTGGTAACTAATGATTCTCTCTCTGACTGTGTCGTGTTTCTTATCTCGAAAAGCAAGATAGAAGAGGTCACGAACCCCACTTAAGAATAAAGATTTGTTATATTTTTTTTTTCAAGATCCATGCATACAGGAAAATTGCCGGGTTTTACTCATTAACGACAACGACTTTTATCTAATTCTCGATGCATACTGCTTATTTTTTATATGGTGTATAAAGGGAACGTTCAGCGATAAATTAAGGCTACGATAAGAACTGGCGACCTTGGCCATGCTGATCGGAGCATCCCGCGCCTGCATAAAACATTCAGTAAAAGAAAAACGATTTTTCTTAAATAGATGCGTCTTTTTCTCGTATGAATACTTAATTTTATCTAGCGGTCACTCCATGACCGACCAAACCTTGGCTCATTGCAGAATACCAAGGTTTGCTCACGAGAACAAACTTTCATGAGCCCTTTTGTAATTCTACAGTACACCTGGTTTTATTATTGTGTTATTATGAGTTTTAAATTCGAAATATTTCTATCTTTGCGTATTTCATTTATGTTCATGTTTTTTTCCTTCTTTTGCTGAAACTAGTGTGTATGATAATTAGTACAAATAAACGCTTTATCTATATATCTACAAGATTAAAAAAGTTTTATGAAAACAGCTCCAGTAGCTTCCGAACTGTCACTTTGTTGACTTGGTCAAAACCAATTTTCAAGATTTTTTTGTGCACTAAAATGTAGGTAGAAATTTTAAAATGTTCTCTATATAATTTGTTTTGTATGTAGTAGTGTAGTTTCAAAAGAATATTTTTCAAAATTCACGGTTGCATGTTACAAGGGGTTACATGTTTGTAACAAAATAAATATAGTAAGTATTTGTAACAATAATTAGGAGCCTTCGCTCCTTCTCCAGTCCAGTACCCTAAGTATGAGAGTTTTGATAGTTTTCGAGTTCTTTTCATACATTGTCCACTGTTTCTGATAGTTTACACTAGATGCGCTATCAGGCAAAGTATTAAAAGAGACGATATGTTTGATCGAGCTCGAAAACTAACAAACTAATAATAGGGGTAGTAAAATAAAACTGCTTTACGAGTTTTACGACGACGACGAGAAATTAACAAAGTAGGTAGGTACCCTAGAGAAAGCAAAATTCGAAGAAGTATCTTACGCAAGATAACATTTTTTTCACAGACAACACAGATCGGTGTTAGTTACTACGTATTAATATTCACATAGGCAATGCTACTGATAACATTATACGTACATAGGTCAATGACAGTGCCTACTATTTTAAGTTGTTTGTTAATTTTGATAGCTATTCAACCTAACCTAATGTAGACTGTTTGAAGTTGTTGAATAATAACAGTAGCTATAATTATTATCTTATCACACATAATATTCGTAGCAGAAAATTGTACATTTATTAACTAGAGTAGTAAAACAAAGAATGTGTCAGTTCGCAGATTTTTGATCGGTAGGCGATTAATATTTTTTACCACCCAAGTTAAGTGCAAAATTTTATGTCACCCCTGTACAACTAAAATACTGCTAGATGTGGAATGGAACGTAAGATAGTGACAGAAGTTTCTCCCGAGTCCTTGTTGCAAAAACACGTGAGATCATAAATATCCAGCAAGCAAATGTTTCGGATAAAACTGTTCTCCAAGAAACTGCGTTTTGTTCAGATCGTATGTCCCTCCAAAACAATGCACATTGTTCCTTCTCTCAAATACAAACACAAAGGTCAAGAATCCATACAATGGAAGTTTACTCAACAGTCCCGTATCCCAAACCCTATTAAAGGCTTTGGAGAAGTCCAGCGATACGGCCGAAGCTTCTCCATGATGATTAATTTATTTACTTTAATTAGAACGGCTGCACACTGACTTCTCACAAAACTCCTAGCATATCGACAATAATTTCATCCATTCATCCGCAAGCACATCGCAAGATAAGTTGAACACCCTCCATGTAAACTTTATTGAGTGTCGCACAGGAAGTTGTTTTCTTCTAGGTATGCCCAGATATTCAGGCCTAATTGCTGATATACCGTCTGGGTCAATCGTCTTGCTCTCGTCAATAACTCCAAGGATTTTCAGTAGCTACCTCTTTTTATGAATGTGTTATGGTAAAAAAAATTGGCAGACTTTTTTCTGTGGCACAAGACTAAAACAATAATTTCACAAAATACCGGCAATATATTCTAACCCCCTTATTCATAAAAGAAGTGAATTTATTAGACATTTACAAATTGTTTGTCTCTGTCACTCTGGCACGAGATGAATGAGACAAAACACTTTTTAACAAGGTAATAACTAAAATAGGTTTATTCAGTGTTTATGAATAGGGCTGTAATACTATTTCACTGGTAAACACCCCTATTCAATTGGCTTTCGAAGAAACTACTGTAAAAAAATCAACACACCAAGAAATTCTAAATACGTAAATCAAAAAAACTGTTTTTTATTGTAAAGTCTGACGAAAAACCGGTTATTTCGGTTTCGATGAAACCGGTTTGCATTCCCTGGTTCGGATAAAGATATTACTACTTATTGGTTCGATCATTCCCATGAAACGTGGCGTCACTTCGTCGTGACCTCACTTTTGTTTCCTTGGCCCAATTTCAGTTCTATAAAAAGACTGCAGAATTATGTGCCATTATTACGGAAAACATATTCAGTGAAAATATAAGTACAAAAACGTAGCTATGACTTTTATCTTGCTATGAAATGAAATGAAATTTCTTTTAGACCTAAGGTAGGCATAAAACATAGGGTAGACAAACATACAAACATAGGGTAGGTAATTAGCAGTAACACGTTTATAGAACAGCTAAATTTTACCTTTTCATGTGTATCTACATATTTTTAAAATACTTACATAAGAATACATAGAATATTTTTTTTATTTAATTTCGTGGTTGTCTTTTGTAATTTGTTTTAGCTTGATTTTGTAAGCACCTAGCTAAGGACGGACGGACAATGTTCAATCTAATAATGTTCATTGTTGTAATTTACCCAAATAATGACCTTTTTTTTGATTAAGAAGATCCTGATAGCCTTTAAATAATATTTTATAATAAATAACCTATTGTTGTAAGTTGAACAGTGTAAAAGTCGTAAAAGTAATTATGATGAAAAAATTAAGTTCAATAGAAACAAAGTTTTCATTTTCAGTAGATATCGGTGTATTTATTTTTATTTTATTTATTTTATAAACACGAAAATTTCACAGTATTTATGTAAACTTATTAAGAAAATCAACTTCACTTCTAAGAATTTAAATCTGACACACTCATCTCATGGCCTGTATCACTCATCTCATGGCCTGAAAGAAAAGAGTGATAACTCTTTTCTTTCGGGTGAAATCGCAACTACATTTAATATTTCTTTTTCGGGTGAAAACGTAACTAACCCAAAATGCCTATAGTAGGTAGGTACCTACAAAAATAGGTTATGTTATGTATGTTTCATAGTACATAACATTTTAATTTGGTTTACCGCAAAAACCACAATTTCTTAGTCTCGTATTTTCAATAATTATTATACTCGTAGTTCTAAAATGAAGTAAATTATCCTCATAAGCGATGAAGCGTCGGTGGCTTAGTGCGTAAGAGCGTTGTCTCCCACCCGGGAGGCACCGCTTCGAACCCTGCCACGTACCAATGTGTTTTCAAATATTGAATTCTTATGTACGTTTAATCGACGCTTTTACGGTGAAGGAAAACATCGCGAGGAAACCTGCACACACCTATGAAGAATTAGATTGTGTGTGAAGTCGACCAACCCGCACTTGGCCAGCGTGGTTGACTAAGGCCTAATCGCTTCAAATGTTTGGTAAGCTCAATTAATTTAACGGCATTATTGTAAAACGTATTTTAAAAACTATTTAACTTACAATTATACGAATAAGACAGATCGATAGAGAATTTAATTCTTATTAATACTCCATCAAAAAGTAAAAATCGACCAGATGTGGGATAACGGCATTTTAGTTATGCCACGGCAGTAGTGCGTAAGAGCGTCGTCTTCCGCCCGGGAGGCACTGGTTCAAACCCCGCCACGTACCAATGTGTTTTCAAATTTTGAATTCATTGTACGTTTAATCGACGCTTTTACGGTGAAGGAAAACATCGTGAGGAAACCTGCACACATCTATGAAGAAATTCTTAGATTGTGTGTGAAGTCGACCAACCCGCACTTGGCCAGCGTGGTTGACTAAGGCCTAATCGCTTCAAATGTGGGGTAACTCATAGTACGGCGCGCACGTCTCCATACAAACAGAGAAAACGTTTTCCAACCTCTTATTTCTTATGCGATCTTTATGATGAAGGTATTAAAATGTTTTTAATAAAAGGGAAAAGCTGTCTGTACGTTTTTTTTTTTTCAAAATTCGATAGAGGTAAGTAGTTACATTAAAAGTTGTTTTGAAAAAAGGAAAACAGTGTTTTTCAGGTGTTTTTAGTAAGTATGTTAAAAACATTCAAAAATATCATGAAGACCGGATAAGATCTTTTGTCCACTTGTATTATTGTCTTTTAAATTAATGACGATCGCGACCTTAGATTAGATACCTGGATTAACATTTCGCTAATGTCAAGTGAAAATGTACTTAAAGTAACAGACAATTCTACGGTAAACTGAGTTAAAAATAGTGTTGGGGATAGTTGGACCTCCTTCAGAGGTATAATATATGTCTGTCAGTTGAGTTAAAAAAAAGAGATTTGTTTTTAGGTTTATTAATTGTTTTTTTATTGTCATGGGAACGTATTTTTTTCAATAATATAATTTTTATTTTTTCACATTTTACGCCACCTTTTTTCCTTTACACTCTTTCCTACACTCCATCGCGGCACCATCTACAACATCTGGCGACCGTGACAGGACATGATGGAGAATGCCAAGGCAGAGAGGGCTCTCTCTTTCAGACGCTTTACGTTTAATAACTCGCGGCGATATCGCTGCGATCTCGCTACGCCGAGGAATCGTCGATTAAAATCGCTCGTGTGAAAACACTCTTAGGGCTCTACCACGGCGGTCACGCGTTCAAGTGGTCAGTTTTTTTATTGACTATGGCAGGTCTGTCGCTAATAAACATTACCTGCGATTTTTAAGAAGGCGAAAACCATGTATTGTATGGCCCTCAAGCCTGTAAGTCGATCGTTCCTAGGGGATTACTGGGTGACCGAGCAAATCCCTCTCGGAATCTCGCGACCACCTAGCGTCCCTAGGGCGTCCGAGTTGCTACGGAACTCGGTCAGTTTTACGTTCGCTGTTTTGTATAGCAATACTCAAACGCGCCCACACAGAATCGCTCAACTTATAGAAACAGAACGCATAAAAAGACTGCTTGACCGCCTCCCTGTCCGACAGATCCCTTTAAATGTTGCTTAGGGACGATTCACACTGGAATGGTAGCGGTCAGCAGAGGACAACAGTGAAATCGGCAGGCAGAACCGGCGAAATAATTTGAATCTTTATCTACTGTATACTTAATAAACTGTCAAATGTGGACACGTATTGTTACTTCTGACTGTACAGCTAAGTTTAATAAACATGAAAACAGTGACAGCTCACGGGTCCTATGACAATGAGGATAACTTTGAAATAAGATGTTGTTATTTTATGAAGGTCATAAATAATACGATTTATCGTGCTTACACCTACTGAATCTATGTTGTACTTATAAACTGTTTTTAGATTCCTTAAAAGCGAAACAAACTATGTTATTTCATTACGAACCTCATCAAACCAAATAAAGTTACATAACTCTTTACGCTCATAATAAAAGCGTAATCAAGTGACATATTAGGAGCTTGCACTTGACTGCATTAGGTCAGAGTGAACGTCGTATCAAAATTGAATCGTATTACAAAGCCGTAACAAGCGAAGAAACACGAAATTGGGTACAAGTGATATGATGTCGATTGTACAAAACCGGTAATCATACGAGGTACAAGTGTACAACCCGCGGCATTGCAAAACCCCATAAACAGACCGGCCGGGTGGCGGGAGTGGCGGGCTGCCAGACAAAAACAGTTCGCGCCAAAACCCGAGGGCCGCGTCCTATGAAAAGTACTTCACGCGCCTACCTGCATACTTTCGAAGGGATGGGGCGAAAACAATACACGCCACCCTAATAATAAACCTTACATCTTTACTGGACAGATTGAGCGACAAATTTAACCCACGCTATTAATATTTTCAAATTTCTCAATACAAAATGGCCGACGTTAACGTAGGAAGAAACATGCCGGGTAATAAAAAAACTAGTGAGTATAATTCAAAACATGCCACCAAGGTCGTAAACCTTCCAAACATTTTGTGACGCATAATTTAAATAAGTACATATAGAACACGATATTTCCGGCGCAACTTAAATTGCGTGAAGTCGCAAATAATACGAATATTGAAGTTAATAAACTATCCACAAATAATCAAAATTATAGTAAAAAACAACGGCTTAAATAGCGCATACATCTCGTAAAACAAACACTAAGCTTTCCCTTTATGCCCTGCCCGCCAAAGAGGAGCGATGATGTCATTTTTCCCCAATAAAAACACCACAAGCGTCCCTGGGCACTCCCTACGACTGGAAAGTATCGCAAAGACGCAAACCATAAAAAAAATGTGCTTTTTTTACTACAAATTAAATTCGAATTAAGAACGCTGCTATCTCGATTAAAAAAATAAAAAATACTCACTTGGTTTGAAGACAAAAATTCACAAAATTCACAGCGCGTTGGAACGTGGGCTACCCGCGGAAGCAACAACTGGACTGTCAAGTAACCAAGACACGCACGACGGACGGAGACGGAGTCTCGGAACTACTCTGGCATATACATCGATGCGTGCTGGCTGAGTTCGCAAACAACGCTACGGTACGTGGTGACGTCACACTATTGTGAGCAGGGATCAGGGTGGCAGGTGGCGGTACCCCTGACATTGTTCTAAAATGTCTTTCTTGGAAAAATTCTATCAGTCATTGATAAAAAAAAAATTTAGAAATAAAAGACGCAGAGATAAAATGTGCAGTTCAATGATTATCTCGAAAACCTTTACAAATAGACTTTCTGCATTTATCGGTATTTTATTACTTTCTCGTATACGTAGTATAGAGGAAGTCTTGTAATCGTCAAAAAATTCGACATCGAGATTTTATTTATTTATTCAATGATATCTTAAAAGCTTTCAATCTTTTTGACGGACTTGCACGTTTTGGACCTCCCTGTGTCCAAAAATACTGTTTTGGAATTGTCTGTGTGTGTAGCTGTGCGTTAGCACGATAACTCGAGCATGCTTTAACTTATTGCAACCAACATACGTGTATGACATCAAAATATAAGGTTCACGTCGTCGATCAATCACGAAAGTTAAGCAACCAAGTGCGCGGTCGGTCGGTACTCGAATACCCATCCGAGTACCGACCGACCAAAATTTAACATGCATGTATGACATCAATATATTAAAGGGTCAACCTATGAGTCGTTTCCGGTATACGAGAAAGTCAAGGGGCGACCACTCCCGATTTTTGTGTAATATTTATGAGCTAAATTAGAAAGAAGATACTAATTGTACGAAAGTTATAATAAGTATCTCCTACTTTTATGATATGAACAAACTCTATTATTTTATAATACTTCTTCTACACTAATATTATAAAGAGGAGAGATATGTATGTTTGTACATTAAACGCAAAAGCTACTGGACCGATTTTTTATAACATTTGGTACAAATATAGATTATAATGTTGAGAAAGCATTACAGGCTACCATTTATAACCTATTTCATCCTTATACAGGTTTCATTAACACAGGCAAAAATTTCAAAAACGCTAGTATTAATGTTTATTTATTACTAACCAAATAGTGCCTTTTAAAGTGTCTGGGTTTGATCTTCATAAATAATGATTAAATACATCATTTATTTCAACCACTTCCAGCCTTATTTTTACAATAAAAGGTAGGCTATGTCCTTTCCCAGCATATAATCAATATTTGTACAAACCATCAAAATCTATCCTCTTGTTTTTTAGTTTATTCGTTACAAACAAACAGACAAATCTTTTCTCTTTCTAATATTACCTACTAGCTTTTGCCTGCGACTTCATCGCATTAGTTACTTTAGGTAGCATTTTGATTTTTTTTGGGTACTTATTTTGCAAATAACAATACAATAAATACAAAGTTGTATGATTTTGTCTTCGATGATGAGGATTCCCATATAAATTTTCATTCCTTATTTCAACCCATACATGCCCTTTTTACAGCAAAATGTAGCTCATATCCTATCTCAAGGGCTAGGCGTGAAAGCGTGACTTACTTTGGACTTCCTTACGACCTTTCATCCCTACATGAGCCAACATTTCAAAAACGCTAGCACAAATGTTTATTTATTTCATATCAAGTAGGGATATTCAAAGTTTCATCGATTTATCTTAGGTAATGAGGAAGCTCATACAAATTTCAATTCATATCTTATTTCATTGCCTTTTTTACAACAAAAGGCATCTTATATTTTATTTCAAGGTCTAGACTATTTTTTTAACAAATTTCATCAAAATCGGTTCAGGTGATAGGCGTGAAAGATTGACTTTGTTTGGACTTCTTCACGACCTTTCATACCCTATTCCATCCTCACACGGATCAAAAATTCCAAAACGCTAGACAGATTATTTACTTCATCAAGTGCCTAAATACAACGTTTCAAGATTTTATTTCCGATACTGAGGAATCCCATAAAAACTTTCATACCATATTTCAACCCCTTTATGCCCCTTTTTACAACATAAAGTAGCTATGTGCTATTTCAAGGTCTCGTCTATTTTTGTGCCAAATTTCATCAAAATAAGTTCTAGTGTTATGCGCGAAAGCCTGACTTTGTTTGGACTTCCTTACGATCTTTAATCTCCTATTTTAACCCCACATGGGTAAATATTTCAATAACGCTAGAACAAATAAAGGGTTTTCCAATAAGAGGTGTTATTTTGATATTCAAAGTAAAGTGGCATTTTCTGAGATAAATGGTCGGATGTTTAATTCAATGTAAAGAGGAAGGTATGCCATTAATAATGGAAACAATATCAGCCAAATGGCCACCACGGCTACGCTTAAATGACCATATCCTTTTAATGAAATTTTCCATCACTAAATCGCAAAGTGGCTGCTGTATGCCCTCAATAGCTTCACGAATTTCATCTTTGAGGTCTTGAATCGACGCTGAGCTGGTTGGCGTAGACCTTATTTTTCACACGGCCCCAAAGGAAGAAGTCGCAAAGTGTTAAATCACAAGATCTCGGTGGCCAATTGTGATCACCTCTTCGAGAGATTTTTCGATAAAATTCCGGATCACTTTCATGCATTTCAAGGACCCAATCAGCAAAGACACGACGTTGTTGATGATCGGCCGGCTTGAGTTCTTGTGTTAACTGAACTTTATAAGCCTTAAGACCCAACTCTTTATGCAAAATACGGTGTAATGACGTTTCTGGAATGCCCAATTCCAAATAACGACTAGGAATGGGCTACAGCAGCAATATTCTCAGTTGTTCTTGAGCGACGTGCACGGGTTTTATTCTTCACATCACTAACTTGTCCCACCAGCTCGAATTTTCCCACCAATTTCTGTATTGCGGATCGACAAGGTGCTTCACGACGACCCAAAATTGTTTTAGTTTTACGAACCGTCGCTACCAAATTTTCACCCTTTTTATAGCGAATTTTAATAATTTCAATGCGTTATTGAATCGTGTATTGTTCCATTTTTATTAATGGCGTAGTTTCTACTTGTTAAATGTCCAAAAATTACCGCTTCTAAAGTGACAACTACCGAAATAGCAAGCTATTCAAAATAACACCTCTTATTGGAAAAGCCTTTATTTAATTATTTCTTATCAAGAACCTAAATTGAAAGTTTTTTTATATTACAAGATGGCAAGATGGCCCACTGCCGGTTAAGTAGTCAACATCGCCAATAGACACTTGCAATAGTCACTTAACATTGCAAGTGCGTTGCCATCCTGGGGACTGAGATAAAATGCCTTCCATGCCAAGTAATTAGTTATGTTAGTTTCGTGGTTTTATCTTTAACAATTGTTACGAACTCCTCTCAATAATTTGTGTTTTTTTAGTCATATTCTTTCATTATTTTTGCTTGTCACTCTAATAAACGTAGTGATTACCTTCTCTGTGACTCTAATATATGTCAGTTTTATGGAGTCACGCAATGATATTATATTTAAAAACAACTTTTAAAAAAAAGTCCAACCGACTTCAAAAAGTATAGAAATAACATGTTATTAAAATGTGTGCTAGGTACCTGCTGTACTGTTTGAACTCGGTGCCAAGCCATGCCAATCGTTTAGCACAACGAGCCCCTCATCACCCAACCTGGCGTGTGATCAATGAATGTGATGTGGCAGGCGGACCTATAGAATACCTAGTTGGCTTGGCACCGACTTCAAACAGTACAGCAGGTACCTAGCATACATTTTAATAATATGTTATTTTTATAATTTTTGAAGTCGGTTGGACTTTTTTTTAAAGTTGTATATTTTTCTATTTTTAGTGTGAATAATTGTTGTATTTTATGTTTATTGAACAAACTTGCGGGCTACCCGGTGTTAAGTGGTTCCGTTTGCCTAAAGACACAAATCACTTAACATTAGATATGCGTTGCCATTCTGGGGATTACTTTTTGGGTTTGGTGCCCCTTTTAGGTAGGCGACAGGCTAGCAACCTGTCACTATTTGGAGGCAATGCATGGTCTATACTTCCAGAGGTGGATTGTGTGATATGTGTGACAAACCTAAGGCTCTACTCAACCCGTCATGGGATTACAAGCGTAATCGTATGTATGTATGGACCTATAGGAGTACCTTTAATATTTACATAATTATAATCCAAGTCCTAACAGTTATGGAGATTTCCCTTCCATCATCAGCTAACCAAAATAACCTTAAAACTACAACTATCGGTCTATACGTACTTGTAACCTTTAAAGGATTAAAATCCAACTCCTGACTGTTACGGTGCTTTGCCTTCCATCATCAGCTCACCTAATAAGCTGAAAGAATACAACTATCGGTCCTTTAGGTACTTTTAATATTTAAAGAATCATCATTCAACTCCAGTAGTAGGGATTCGAGACTTCTGCCTCACAGGCAAAACTCTCGCTCGCATCCTCCGACCACGGTCCTATCACATCAAGGTCCTAAAAAAATGGGAAAACCCCCCCCATTTGAATCGATTGCGCTGGGTTCCAGAGCGATATCTCTACTCGTTTCCGAGGTACGGATTTGCTAAATTCAATCCTAGATCGTTAACTAATGCGTCGCTGTTAATGACGACACCTTGACGCTAATGACACCTCGAGGCTAATGATGCGCTCGACTTCACGTCGTATTATTACTAATTACAATGTCCTAAATCGTTCATGCTTATGCACGGATTTGCTAATTTCAATCCTAGATCGTTAACTAATGCGTCGCTGTTAATGACACCTCGCGCTAATGACCCCTCGAGGCTAATAATGCGCTCGACTTCACGTCGTATTATTACTAATTACTATGTCCTAATCACCTTATTAATGGTTCATGCGTATGCTACTATTTTTATATCCCGAATCTTAATAAGTTTGTTAATTATTTTATAATTTATTAGCATAACAAATTTTATTTACTTGTATTACTCGTAAATCTTAATGAGTTTGTTCATTATTTTATCATTTATTTGCATACTTAACAAGTTTATTTACTGGTATTACTCGTAAATCTTAATAAGTTTGTTCATTATTTTATCATTTATTTGCGTAACAAGTTTTATTTACTTGTATTATTCGTATATCTTCATTTGTCAATGATTGACAAATAAATCTAATGACCTGCACAACTAGTATAAAAACGATCACATCTTAGCATTTCCTAACAAAGTGCTATCCATTACCATTGAAGGACTACTGCTCAAGTCAACTCAAGACAACCAATATGGCTGTGAGTATTATATTTAGCATACCTACTTTCTTTATATTTGTTTCTGATTTTGTGACTTCTTTGTTACTATCAATCTTCCGTGTATTCCATAATGTGCATTTATATAATCATTGTTGTACTTACTATTCTTTGTATTCATTGTTATAGCTCACATCTTGCTTTGGTGAAAATACCACTGTTGACTACGAGGAAAACACATACAAACATTATTACTTTCCGACATCTGATGATGACGAGGCTGCTTCTTTGACTCCATACCTTATCCAGAAGAGAAACAGATCGGACTGTGAATCTCTGAACGAGTTTTTCGATAAGTCTCCAACGAAGACAAAATCGGAACTACAATCATCTACTGTGGGGCGAGCAACAAATGATTGGATGTCTTACATATCTACAAATACAGATGATGGATCAACAGCATCTCATCTGATAAAAATCGACATATATGATCTCAAAAAATTGACAAACGTCCCACCATTAGATCATTGGAAACATGCGGAAGTAAGAGTGAAGTACTACAACAAACCAAAGTCTAGCCACCACCAACGAACTCGACAGTTAATTTTATTAATAGACGTAATACTCACAAAAATAATGCGTTTCGCTCTCATTGTAACTTATCAAATGTTACCATAACTGAAACTGCCTTTAGTAAGAGAATTCAAACATATAGAATCACTTCTCTTGCGGAGTCTAAAGATTTAGAAACCGTTGAAACATTTATTAATTCAATAAAAGATTATCTCAAGACTTTAATCCATAATGATATATATTTAAAAACTTTTAAAGTAAACTTTATACTATGTGCTAACTTCGTGCACCAAAATAAAAATTTACACAACGTTTTCGACTTCCAATCAGAAAACTATATTCTCAACGAATCAGATGAACTTGATGTATTTTTTGATTCCTTAAAAGAAACATTATCCCACAAAGTTTGTGAATTTGAGAAAAAAGATAGTGGATGGAGTCTTGAAGATATAATTAGTTTAGATATGAATATTAATAGATTCAATCCACTGCGGGGATCATCATTTATTGAATTACCATATGATATTAAGGCTAAAAAAGCTGTAATTAATGTTAAAAATACAGATGTCATCATCATCAACAGCTCATAATAATGTCTCCACCGAGGGGCTCGAGCCTACCCCACATTAGGGGCGATTAGGCCTTAGTCAACCACGCTGGCCAAGTGCGGGTTGGTCGACTTCACACAACCTAAGAATTTCTTCATAGGTGTGTGCACTGTGCAGGTTTCCTCACGATGTTTTCTTTCACCGTAAAAGCGTCGATTAAACGTACAATCGAACCAACTGAATCATGACCCACTTGGCCGATCATTCCTTTACAATCATAAATTTAGTTAGGTTTTCTTCGCTATCATGCGTGTTGCACTTAGTACGTTTTAAATATGAATAAAAATGTGTCATTACGGGTCAGAGATCAATGCAATTTTACTCTTTGTTATCACTGCACTAAAGTCTCAATTGAAATTTCAAATAAGATGCCGTTCATAATCTAAACTCTTTTCACTACTGAGAAAAACGAATAACTATTATATTTTTAAAAATAAAATTACGTTATGTGTCAGATGTCAAGTAGTAGTTGAATTTTTTTTAAAAAGGCCATATTTATTAGACACCAAGGAGCTTATACTAAGAATGGAGTCATTAGTCAAAATAACAAAGTGAGGGCAAAAATTTTGACAATACTTGACATTTCAAATTACACATCTCTCTTTCTAGAAATTGTCGTCATCTCTTTCTAAACACGACTACATAGAAACAAGATTTCCCCAGTATTTCGCCATCTTTCTAAAACAAAAGTAGAAAAGTAGCTAAAAACTTAACATATTGTATTCAATTATCAGTATTTATTATCAATGAAAGAAATAAATATAATATATTTACTTTTAATGTTTAGGTTTGTATTTTATTTTGAAAATCATCACTGTGATTCTTTCTATAACTTATGGGAAATGAAAGGATTTATGTAATGGCAGCACTTTCTTCATGTGTCAATGTCCCGAAATCTCAACATGACATAAATTGTCGAAATTGACGTATTCATAAATATCGACTCGCGATTTTGGTACGGCTTTTTAGTTTAAAATAAGGATAAATAGTGCAAAATTATACATATATAGTTATTTCGTGCTGGTAGAAGTGAGTAGTATTGAGGATGCAGTGTGAATTTCACTTGTAAGTGTCATAATTGCATATAATATTGTTCAATCTATAAATTTCATTTTTCACCCGTAATTCCAGATTATTAGCGTTATTTTGCAAAACTCCATAAGAGGGAGAAATTTCTGATACTCGTAATTAATCCTATCTTAGAATTTAATGAATTTTTGTACATAATTTACTTATTCAAATATTTGTAAACAAATGACTAGGGTGACTAGGATTTCCGGAATTATAAGGAAATAATATCCCTTTCTATCCATTCCTTTTATAAATGGTAATCAAAATTGATAGATTTATAGAATGGAAAGATGCTTGTTCTATTTACATATATATTTACAGGCACAAATGAATACAGGAATCTATTTACAATAAAATATCCACATAAAATCACCAGCGTTAGGAAATGTTACAAAGTCGTTCTTGACAAGCTGACAGCTCACCAATCGTCAAATCGGGGCATAAAGAATACCTGCGAACGCGACCGGTATAAGACCTTTGTGGCCGTCGCCACATCACTCCCCCTCCAAGTTCACAAGAAACGTACCGGAAAGCGAACTCGTCGCCCAGACCTAGTTTTTTTCGCTTTATGGTCTTCCTGGACTCCACTGTTCACGGACTCAGGAACATTTTGATGGTCAATACCATTGTCGTCTTCTTTGCCCAGTAAGTACGCCGGTTTTAGGCGATCAACCGAGACCGTGCAGGGTTTGCCGTTTACCACGATCTTGTAGACCTTATTATTCGCATCCCTGCTAAGCACCGCATGGGGTCCAGAATATGCAGGCTGCAGCGCGCCTCGTACTGTATCGTCTCTGAGGAAAACATGTGACGCCGACGAAAGGTCTTTAAACACGAAAGTATGCTTGCCGCCGTGCCGTGAGGCTGGTACCGGTTTAATATTTTTCACTATGCCTCTTAACCGCGCGGTGAAATCGCTCAAATCAGTAGTTGCTTCAGCGGAAGCGTGAAAAAATTCGCCAGGCAATCTGAGCGTCTCTCCAAAAACCAGCTCGGCGCATGAGGATCGTATGTCGGCTTTGTATGCGCTTCTGATCCCAAGCAGGACTAGCGGGAGTGACTCCGTCCAGCTGTCGGAGTGACAGGTAATGGCTGCCTTCAACTGACGGTGGAACCTCTCAATCATCCCGTTGCACGCCGGATGGTAGGCTGTCGTCCTTTTGTGCTTGAAACCAGCTAACTCTGACAAACACTTGAATAGCGCGGATTCAAATTGCCTTCCTCTATCGGTGACAATGTCGGTTGGGCATCCGAATCGTGATATCCAGCCAGATAAAACAGCTCTTGCCACCGTTTCCGCCGTAATATCCCTCATCGGCACAACCTCAGGCCAGCGCGTGAACCGATCAATGGCTGTGAGGCAGTAGCGGTATCCATCAGATATTGGAAGAGGGCCGACGATGTCTATGTGGATTTGACTGAATCTAGCTCTTGGAAGGTTGTATTTCCCTAAGGGTGCCTGGACGTGCCTGGTGACTTTCGAACGTTGGCATTGTGTGCAGGCCCGTGTCCAAACGCGACAATCCTTCTTCATACCAGGCCACACAAAACGTTCGCTAATCATTTTGGTCGTGGCTCGAACTCCGGGGTGACTAAGCGAGTGCAAGCATTGGAAGACTTGTGTCCGTAAGTCTGGTGTGACGTAAGGTCTTGGAACTGACGGATTATCATCACAAAATAACTCTATTTGAGTGCCTGGGATCTGGACTTTCTTTAGACGTAGTGAGTATTTCGTGGTGTCCCTCAATACTTCCTTTAGCTCTAAGTCCTCTTCCTGAAGTTTTGCTAGGAGAAACAAGTCTATTGGCCTTTGGAGCTCTTCGATCCGCGACAGGGCATCGGCGACAATGTTATCTTTACCAGATATGTGCTTAATGTCTGTTGAGAATTGCGATATGAAGTCGAGATGTCTGAATTGGCGTGGTGAACTGTTGTCTCTTCTCGTGGTGAAAGCAAAACAAAGTGGTTTGTGGTCTGTGAAGATAGTAAACACGCGAGCTTCTAACATATGTCTGAAATACTGTATTGCCTTGTATATTGCTAGCAGCTCGCGGTCATATGGAGAGTACTTCTGCTGAGTTGGACTTAGCTTTTGGGAGAAAAATGCCAGTGGCTGCCATTGAGTTCCCTTTTTCTGCTGTAATACTGCCCCTAGGGCTGTGTCAGCAGCATCTGTAACAAGGGCGAGATTCGCATCGCAATCTGGGTGAGCTAGTAAAGCTGCGCTACAAAGACTATTTTTACAGTCTTTAAATGCTGTCATGGCTTCGCCATCAAGATCGATAGGATGATTTCCTTTTGCTGGGCCGTTAAGTAGCTTATGTAGCGGAGCTTGAACCTTTGCTGCCTGAGGTATGAATCGCCTGTAGAAGTTAATCATCCCTAGAAAACGTCGGAGTTCCTTGACATTTTTCGGGGTAGGGAATGACTGTATCGCTTCAACCTTTGTGTCTAGAGGTTTTGTGCCTTCTGCAGTAATGAGGTAGCCCAAAAATTTTACTTGTGAGACACCAAAGATACATTTTGCTGGGTTTATGACAACACCGTACTCCCTCAATCTGGCAAATACTTGACGGAGATGGATTTCGTGCATGCGCTCGTTTTCAGAGAAGATAAGGAAGTCATCGAGGTAGGTATAAACGAAATCCAGTCCTCTAGTCACTTCATCAACGAACCGCTGAAACGTCTGTGCTGCATTTCTGAGACCAAATGTCATAAACGGGAATTCGAATAGACCAAAGGGTGTTGTTATAGCGGTTTTTTGTATGTCATCTTGATTAACGGGAATTTGGTTATATGCTTTCAAAAGATCTAAAGTGGAGAAGATTGTGCACCCAGCCAAGCTATGAGCGAAGTCATGGATATGTCTGATGGGATAGCGATCCGGTACGGTACGTGCATTTAGCATTCGGTAATCACCGCACGGGCGCCAGCTGTTATCCTTCTTAGGGACAAGGTGGAGTGGCGATGACCACGGACTCTCAGACGGCCTTGCTGTACCATTCTTTATCATAGCCTCGAACTCAGCTTTAGCAATCTTTAGCTTTTCTGGCGCTAGGCGTCGAGGCGCGCAGTGAAGAGGCGGACCATCTGTAGTCTTAATATGGTGGACCGTTGAATGCCTTACTTCACGATGCAACCCAGGTGGTCGTGTGATTTCAGGAAAGTCTCGAAGTATGTTGTTGTATTTTGAGTCACCAGACAGTGTCTTGACTGAAGAAATCGTGTCTGATGAACTGGTTGACATGGCTGTAGTAGAAAGTGTCGTTGTGCTGTCCAACAAGCGCTTGTTTCGACAGTCGACCACTAGACCGTAAGAAGATAGGAAGTCGACGCCAATAATAGCCTTCGTCACGTCTGCGACGACAAACTGCCAGTTGAAATCTCGTCGAAGCCCAAAATCAAGTTGCAAGTTGGCGTAGCCGTATGTGCTGATGACCGAACCATTCGCTGCATAAAGCTGGTAGTTAGCCCTTTGGCGTCTCTGATGAAGCGCTGTACGAGGGAAGACGCATAAGTCGCTGCCAGTGTCTACTAGGAACTCCATTTTCGATTTGCGGTCGGTAACAAAGAGGCGACCGGGTGTACCAGGGCAATCACCAGCCGCCATTAGTGACTGCCGTGCGCGTTTTCCAATTTGAAGTCGCAAGGAGCAATGCATCTTCTCGCTTCGCTTCCAAATTTATGATGGTACCAACAGTTCGGAAATCTTCTATAGCTTGATTGCGATCTCTTCGAACCGGTGCGGCTGCGATCATGGTACTCGTTTCTGCGGCGGGGGCGAGATCGATCTTGAACTTGAGCAGTTAGTGCGCTAACTTGTTTGGTAAGTTCAGTGATTTGGGCGGCCATGGTGCTTAGTGCCGATTCCTGAGCGTGGCTAGCCAAGACAGCCACTTGCGGTGATTGCGGCATGATGTCGTGAACTCTATCTGCTAACTCTGCCAAAGCCTCCAAGGATGACTGGTGCTGCGACGCAATTACCGTTTGAATATTGGTTGGAAGGCGGCTAGACCAGATTGTCTGCAAAAACTCACTAGGCACATTCGGGCCGGCTAAACGTTGCAGGTGCCTTAGAAACTGCGATGGTCGACGGTCGCCTAACTCCTCATGTTGCAGCAGCTGAATCACTTCTTTTTCTCGAGAAGCTGACAAACGCTTAATGAGAGTGTTTTTCAATTTTTCATATTTGTCGGTTAGCGGTGGGTTGGTGATGATGTCCTTTATTTCGTTCGCATATCGCTGATCAAGCGTTGAAGTGACATAATAAAATTTTGTTGCGTCGTCTTTTATTCCTGACAAATGAAAGTTGCCCTCGAGTTGTGCGAACCATACTGCTGGTTCATCAGGCCAAAATGGTGGTGGTCGCACGGAGATTCGACAAAGCTCGTTGGATGTTGTGGATGCATCACTATTTACAATATTTTCCTGCTGAATATTTTCAGTCATTTTGTAAGTAAGAAGTTGACGTTTTGCTTACGGTTTTTCCTCTTGAAAAATTTTTCACAGGGGTCACCAGTATAGAATGGAAAGATGCTTGTTCTATCTTCTATCTTCTATCTTCTATCTATACTATATAAAGCTGCAATACCACTCACTCACTGACTCACTCACTGATTGGGCCATTTTTTCGCATATTTAGAGGCTCTGGATCGCGTTCGAGTGTATGGCCGACTTTAACTAGATTTTTTTCAACGCAGCTTTTTAACTTTAGTGAGTGTGAAATTCAAGATGGCGGCTCCGCTCGAAGGACCAACTTTTTCATTTAGAGTCCTGAATTTTTTCCTTTTCGGTTTTTGGTAGATTTGACAGATTTGAATATGATTTTTTTTTTAAAAGTCGGAAATTCAAAATGGCCGCGCCGCCGTCTCGACTCGAAGTCGGCCTCGCAGGCGGCAATTCGGAACGACACCACACAAAGGTGAGACGCGCCGCTGGCGATTTTTCTTCGATTTCTCTCTCCAGATACGGTCCTCTGTCCCGGATGAGCGGCAAAATTGCAAAATCCAAGATGGCGCCCAGGCCAGCGGCCATTTTGTGATTGCGAAAAAATGCACAATTTTCAGAGTCTCTTTTCGGGGACACGGCGACGTCGGAGCGGAACCGTAGTATGAGACCGGGGAAAGACCTCGGTGAGAGGTGTTGCCAGGTGTAAAAACTTTTTTGACATTTTCCCTAATTTTTGACAGATTGGGCAAAATGTACCGTAAAAAAAATTTGACGTTTCGCTCAAACCGAGTATGCAGTTTGGAGCGCAGGCCGGTCCGCAGGTGGCCGAGGGTAATTTTAATTCAGTCCGCTGGCAACACCGCCCGCCAGGGGAAAAACATTTTTTCGATATGGTGTTGCGCCAAAGTTAGTTGAGGCGACTGGGTGGGTGCGAGAGGAGAGGTAAAAACGCCATTCCATCCGCTATATAGTCTAGAATATGGGAAAAATATGGAGGTTCCAAAATTCAAGATGGCGGCGCCGCTGGCGGCCATTTTGTGATTTTTTGAAAAATTCCATTTCGTTTTTGGGAAATTAAAGGTGCTAGATGGTTTTCGATTCAGTTGATGTATGTAGGTCGATTGTGGGAGTTTATGGGATGTATCGTCGAGTTTAAAAGTTTTCCCCATTTTTCGGGTAATTTCCGAGATTTTTCCCGAAAACTTCGAAAATAGAAATAATGACATTTCGATTCATCCGAGTGCTATTTCCTATTGATCGGGACCTCCCAAATGACATTTGACCATTTTCAAGGCCGAAATGTGGCAACACTGGAAGTTATGCCTGGTTTCAGGTTTTCCAGTGTTTGGTCTCGTGGCGCTCTCCGGTGGGAGCTACGGGGATAGTAAAAACTGCGTTGCACTCGCCGTTCGATTGGCTATCCGCCATTGATGCTCTGGTTCCCAAAAACAAGATGGCGGTGGTGATGGCGGCCATTTTGTAAATTTCGAAATTTTAACTTTTTATTTGATTGGGTTTTTTTAGGGGTAAATAATTTTTTACCTGGGTAAGTTTGGTGTCATTCTGTAGTCGGATAGTGCGGCCACACTTTGGTATGCAGATTTTCCCCAATTTCGGGGTATTTTTTGAGTGATAAAGTTCGTATTAAAAAAAAAAAAATTTTTTGCTTTTTGAAAAATTTTGCCCGAAAATCGTTGTCTGGAATCTCTGATGGCCCAAAATGGTCATACCGAGTCGATGTGATGGCAACACTGAGAGTTGTTGACGATTCAGTGAGGGCCGGCCACTTTGGTAGTTCCCCATACATTTACTATGAAATCTTTCTTGTATACGTAGTATAGTGGAAGTCTTGTACATTTAGTTTGAAATCATCTATTCGTTGTCTTTCCCGTTGGTCTTTCCTAGGGGAAAGTTATTATTTAGTATGAAATGAAAGAATCATCTCGTTGGTGTGTTTTCTAAGGGATAGTTATTGATATTGCTTAGAATAAGAACATACTAGAAGTATAGTTCCATAAACATTATGCCGCTTCATTTCTAAAGCAAAAAACTTGTTATGTGGGCTAACGCTTACACGCCCACTACTAAAAATTGGTGTTGCCACTAAAATCTCGTCACCCCAAAAGCAGGTAATTTAAATGTTCAAGATGGCGGATACAACTTTTTAATAATTTATCAATATTGGTATCATTTTCGAGGTTTCCGGGGGTCCAGATACCGAATACAACATCCATTTTGAGATCCAAAATGGCGGACACAACTTTTTAACAATATATCAATATGGGTATCGTTTTTGTGGTTTTCGGGGGTCTTGATTCCGACTATAACATCCATTTTGAGATCCAAGATGGCGGACAGAACTTTTTAACAATATATCAATATGGGTATAGTTTTCGAGGTTTTCGGGGGTCCTGATTCTGAATTCAACATCCATTTTGAGATCCAAGATGGCGGACACAACTTTTTAATATAAAATCAATATGGGTATGATTTTCATGGTTTTCGGGGGTCCTTATTCCGAATTCAACATCCATTTAGAGATCCAAGATGGCGGACACAACTTTTTAACAATATATCAATATGGGTATCGTTTTCGAGGTTTTTGTGGGTCCTAATTCCGAATTCAACATCCATTTTAAGATACAAGATGGCCGACACAACTTTTTAATAATATATCAATATGGGTATCATCTTCGAGGTTTTCGGGGGTCCAGATTCCGAATACAACATCCATTTTGAGATCCAAGATGGCGGACATATCTTTTTCATAAAATATCAATATAGGTATTATTTTCGTGGGTCCTAATTCCGAATTCAACATCCATTTTGAGATCCAAGATGGCGGACACAATTTTTTGACAATATATCAATATGGGTATCGTTTTCGAGGTTTTCGTGGGTCCTAATTCCGAATTCAACATCCATTTTGAGATTCAAGATGGCCGACACAACTTTTTGACAATATATCAATATGGGTATCGTTTTCGTGGTGTTCGTGGGTCCTGGTTCCGAATATAACATCCATTTTGAGATCCAAGATGGCGGACACAACTTTTTAATATAATATCAATACGGGTAAAATTTTTAGTAATTATTGTGTCCGCCATCTTGGATCTCAAAATGGATGTTATATTCGGAACCAGGACCCACGAACACCACGAAAACGATACCCATATTGATATATTATCAAAAAGTTGTGTCCGCCATCTTGAATCTCAAAATGGATGTTGAATTCGGAATTAGGACCCACGAAAACCACGAAAATGATACCCATCGGGTAAAATTTTTAGTAATTATATAAAGCTGCAATACCACTCACTGACTGACTGACTCACTGATTGGGCCATTTTTTCGAAAATTCTGAGACTCTGGATCGCGCTCGAGTGTATGGCCGAAATCAACAAGATTTTTTTCAACGCAGCTTTTTCACTTTAGTGCGAGTGAAACCCAAGATGGCGGCTCCGGTCGAAGGACCAACTTTTTCATTTTGAGTCCTGATTTTTTTCCTTTTCGCTTGTCGGTAGATTTGACAGTTTTGAATATGATTTTTTTAGAAAAAGTCGGAAATTCAAAATGTCTGCGCCGCTATCTCGACTCGAAGTCGGCCTCGCAGGGGGCAATTCCGAACGACACCACAGAGAGATGAGACGCGCCGCTGGCGATTTTCCTTCTTCGTCTCTCTCCGAATTCGGTCGTCTCTCTCGGGTCGGTGGCGAAATTGCAAAATCCAAGATAGCACCGAGGCCAGCGGCCATTTTGTGATTGCGAAAAAATGCACCATTTGCAGAGTCACTTTTCGGGGAGATGGCCAATATGACCAGCCACAGTGTACTGTTTTTGGGAGATTGTAATGTTTTGTACCCATATGATGGCGAAATGATAGGTAGGTTCCGGGTTATTTTTTTTATGACCATGCTGAGTGTACTGTTTTTGAGAGTAATCTGTTGTACCTACATGATGGTGGAATGATTAGTAGGTTCTGGATTTTTTCATGACCATGCAGAGTGTACTGATCTTGAGTCTTACATGTTATATAGATACCTACTTAATGGCAGAGTGATACCTATGTAGGTTCAAGGTTATTTATTTTATAACCATGCAGAGGGTCTATTTGAGAGAGTCCAATGTTTTATGTAGATAATTCTTGGAATGAAGTAAAATCATAACTGTATTAAATGGAAAAAATGTTAAGTAAGCGCGCCGCCATTCAGTTGTCGCTGCAGTGGCTAAGTATTGTGTCAGCGAGTGTGAACGACGTTAACTTTTTGACGTAATGTTGAACACAATTCTTTAAAATAAAACAAGTATTTCTAAAAAATTCGACCTCCAGATTTTGAACGGTCGTCTCTCTCGGGTCGGTGGCGAAATTGAAAAATCCAAAATGGCGCCGAGGCCAGCGGCCATTTTGTGATTGCGAAAAAATGCACCATTTCCAGAGTCAATTTTCAGGGAGATGGCCAATATGACCAGCCACAGTGTACTGTTTTAGGGAGATTGTAATGTTTTGTACCCATATGATGGCGAAATGATAGGTAGGTTCCGGGTTATTTTTTTTATGACCATGCTGAGTGTACTGTTTGTTAGAGTAATCTGTTGTACCTACATGATGGTGGAATGATTAGTAGGTTCTGGATTTTTTTTATGACCATGCAGAGTGTACTGATCTTGAGTCTTACATGTTATATAGATACCTACTTAGTGGCAGAGTGATACCTATGTAGGTTCAAGGTTATTTTTTTTATAACCATGCAGAGGGCCTTTTTGAAAGAGTCCAATGTGTTATGTAGGTAATTCTTGAAATGAAGTAAAATCATAACTGTATTAAATGGAAAAAATGTGAAGTAAGCGCGCCGCCATTCAGGTGTCGCTGCAGTGGCTAAGTATTGTGTCAGCGAGGGCGAACGACGTTAACTTTATGACGTAATATTGAACACAATTCTTAAAAATAAAATTAAGTATTTTTAATAAATTCCGCAACCGACGACGTTTAAAATTTTTCCCCATTTTTCGGGTAATTTCCGAAATTTTTCCCGAAATCTTCGAAAATAGAAATAATGACATTTCGATTCATCCGAGTGCTATTCCCTATTGATCGGGCCCTAACAAATGACATTTGACCATTTTTAAGGCCTAGATGTGGCAACACTGAAAGTTATGGCTGGTTTCAGGTTTTCCGGTGTTTGGTCTCGTGGCGCTCTCTGGTGGGAGCTACGGGGATAGTAAAAACTGCGTTGCACTCGCCATTTGATCGGCTATCCGCCATTGATACTCTGGTTCCAAAAAACAAGATGGCGGTGGTGATGGAGGCCATTTTGTAAATTTCGAAATTTTAACTTTTCATTTGTTTTGGGTTTTTTAGGGGTAAATAATTTTTTACCTGGGTAAATTTGGTGTCATTCTGTAGTCAGATAGTGCGGCCACGTTTTAATATGCAAATTTTCCCCAATTTCGGGGTATTTTTTGGGTGATAAAGTTTGTATTAAAAAAAAAAAATTTTTTTGCTTTTTGAAAAATTTTGCCTGAGAATCGTTGTCTGGAATCTCTGATGGCCCAAAATGGTCATCTCGAGTCGATGCGATGGCAACACTGAGAGTTGTTGACGATTCAGTGAGGGCCGGTCACTTTAGTAGTTCCCCATACATTTACTATGAAATCTTTCTTGTATACGTAGTATAGAGGAGTCTGGTACATTTAGTATGAAATCATCTTTTTGTTGTCTTTCCCGTTGGTCTTTCCTAAGGGAAAGTTATTATTTAGTATGAAATGAGAGAATCATCTCGTTGATGTGTTTTCTAAGGGATAGTTATTGTTACTACTTAGTTCCATAAACATTATGCTACTTCATAAAGCTACAATACCACTCACTGACTCACTCACTAATTGGGCCATTTTTTCGGATATTTAGAGACTCTGAATCGCGCTCGAGTGTATGGCCGACTTTAACTAGATTTTTTTCAACGAAGCTTTTTTACTTTAGCGCAAGTAAAATCCAAGATGGCGGCTCGGGTCGAAGGACCAACTTTTTCATTTCGAGTCCTGAATTTTTTCCTTTTCGGTTTTTTGGTAGATTTGACAGATTTGAATATGATTTTCTTTTTAAATGTCGAAAATTCAAAATGGCCGCGCCGCCATCTCGACTCGAAGTCGGCCTCGCAGGCGGCAATTCGGAACGACACCACACAGAGGTGAGACTGCCGCTGGCGATTTTCCTTCGTCGTCTCTCTCCGAATACGGTTGTCTCTCTCGGGTGGGTGGCGAAATTGCAAAATCCAAGATGGCGCCGAGGCCAGCGGCCATTTTGTTACCACGAAAAAATGCACCATTTTCAGAGTCACTTTTCGGGGAGACGGCGACGTCGGAGCGGATCCTTAGTATGAGACCGGGGAGAGACCTCCGCGAGTGGTGTTGCCAGGTGCAAAAACTTTTTTGACATTTTCCCTAATTTTTGACAGATTGAGCAAAATGTGCCACAATTTTTTTTTCACGTTTCGCTCGAACCGAGTATGCAGTTTGGAGCGCAGGCCGGTCCGCAGGTGGCCGAGGGTAATTTTATTTCAGTCCGCTGGCAACACCGCCCGCCAGGGGAAAAACATTTTTTTCGATATGGTGTTGTGCCAAAGTTAGTTGAGGCGACTGGGTGGGTGCGAGAGGTGAGGTAAAAACGCTATCCCATCCGCTATATAGTCTAGAATATGGGAAAATATAGAGGTTCCAAAATTCAAAATGGCGGCGCCGCTGGCGGCCATTTTGTGATTTTTTGGAAAATTCCATTTCGTTTTTGGGAAATTAAAGGTGCTAGATGGTTTTCGATTCAGTCGATGTATGTAGGTCGATTGTGGGAGGTCATGGATGTATAGCCACGTTTAGAAATTTTCCCCATTTTTCGGGTAATTTCCGAGATTTTTCCCGAAATCTTCGAAAATAGAAATAATGACATTTCGATTCATCCAAGTGCTATTGATCGAGCCCTACCAAATGACATTTGACCATTTTCAAGGTCAAAATGTGGCAACACTGGAAATTATGGCTGGTTTCAGGTTTTCCGGTGTTTGGTCTCGTGGCGCTCTCTGGTGGGAGCTACGGGGATAGTGAAAACTGCGTTGCACTCGCCATTCGATCGGCTATCCGCCATTGGTAATCCCGTTCCCAAAAACAAGATGGCGGCGATGATGGCGGCCATTTTGTAAATTTCGAAATTTTAACTTGTCATTTGATTGGGTGTTTTTAGGGGTAAATATTTTTTTAACTGGGTAAGTTTGGTGTCATTCTGTAGATAGGTATCATTTTTGAGGTTTTCGGGGGTCCCGATTCCGAATACGATATCTATTTCGAGATCCAAGATGGCGGTTGCTAATTTTTAATATTATATCGATATGGGTATCTTTTTTATGGTTTTCGGGGGTCCTGATTCCCAATACAACATACCTATGTAGGTTCAAGGTTATTTTTTTTATGACCATGCAGAGGGTCTATTTGAAAGAGTCCAATGTGTTATGTAGGTAATTCTTGAAATGAAGTAAAATCATAACTGTATTAAATGGAAAAAATGTGAAGTAAGCGCGCCACCATTCAGGTGTCGCTGCAGGGGCTAAGTATTGTGTTAGCGAGGGCGAACGACGTTAACTTTATGACGTAATATTGAACACAATTCTTAAAAGTAAAATTAAGTATTTCTAATGAATTTCGCAACCATTTTCATCGTTTATAATCTGCCTGTTTTTTTTTTTTTTTTTTTTCATTTATTTAGGATAATAAACAGTTACACATTACATGTTACTAATTACTGCTATCATGCAAAGAATATTGTAAATGTGTGACCAATACCATTATCCACAAATTACTTCACTTTATATTAGTACCTACCTGAATAGCAACTAAATTTATGAAAAATAATGGTTACACTTTATGTAATTCGAAATTATGGTTCAAACTGTAACCTAAAAGGCTTGTGTTCGAACCACAGCCCCGAAGTTCCTGAGAACGTATCTATTAAGTACATCGAAATGTTTTCACCACACCACTTTTTTAAAACAAATTGATACAACCTACCTGCATGATAGTACACAAACACTTCTATATTTTAACATAGGTTTCCTACACTACTGATACTTATATATTAACCTTAATGTTACTAACTATATACTCGTATATATGTACCTATACACACATACATACACGCATACATACATATATACATACACATACATATATATACACACACATATACCTACATACATACACACACACATACATATACATAGCATAACCCATAATAAAATACTATTTGATTATTTAACATTTCTGCTGTGCCAGTGAAAGCTCATGAAATACCTGCTTCTTAAATGAATGTAGTGACAGGGTGAATAAGTCGATATTGCAAAAGTTATCATTGCACCTGGCCATTATCCTATAGAGAGGCGCGCGTTGGCCAGCATTACTGTTAACGATATCGAGGTAGAACAACTTGTGCGGATATAATGTGCGGATTCGCTGTGAAGAGCTTGGAATGCGATACTGAATTGCGTTACCTAATGTAATGCAGTCAATGTGGCTGTGTAGTATTCTGTATAACATCGACATGTCAAATAGTGTTCGACGACTTTCTAAAGTGGGTAAAGAGTATTTAACCAAAAGCATTTCATACGATGATTTTGGTTGTCGACATTTATAATTAACCTTTTTTGATGCCATTGTGTAGTCGGATAGTGCGGCCACATTTTGGTAGGCAGATTTTCCCCAATTTTATCTGGAATCTCTGATGGCCCAAAATGGTCATATCGAGTCGATGTGATGGCAACACTGAGAGTTGTCGACGATTCAGTGAGGGCCGGCCACTTCGGTAGTTCCCCCTACATTTACTATGAAATCTTTCTTGTATACGTAGTATAGAGGAAGTCTGGTACATTTAGTTTGAAATCATCTATTCGTTGTCTTTCCCGTTGGTCTTTCCTAGGGGAAAGTTATTATTTAGTATGAAATGAAAGAATCATCTCGTTGGTGTGTTTTCTAAGGGATAGTTATTGATATTGCTTAGAATAAGAACATACTAGAAGTATAGTTCCATAAACATTATGCCGCTTCATAACTAAAGCAGAAAACTTGTTATGTGTGCTAACGCTTACACACAGATACACGCACACTACTAAAAATTAGTGTCGCCATTAAAATCTCGTCACCCCAAAACCAGGTAATTTAAATAAAACATGAATACTACTTTTGATTTTGAAGTGAAACTTCTTTAGTACTTATTGAGATCCAAGATGGCGGACGCGCCTTTTTTTCATATAATATCAATATGGGTATAATTTTCGTGGTTTTCGGGGGTCCTGATTCCGAATTCAACATCCATTTTGAGATCCAAGATGGCGGACAAAATTTTTTAACAATATATCAATATGGGTATCGTGTTCGTGGTTTTCGGGGGTCCTGATTCCGAATACAACATCCATTTTGAGATCCAAGATGGCGGACACAACTTTTTAACAATATATCAATATGGGTATCATTTTCGTGGTTTTCGGCGGTCCTGGTTCCGAATACAACATCCATTTTGAGATCCAAGATGGCGGACACAACTTTTTAATAATATATCAATATGGATATCATTTTCGAGGTTTTCGGGGGTTCAGATTCCGAATACAACATTCATTTTGAGATCCAAGATGGCGGACACAACTTTTTAATGAAATATTAATATGGGTATCGTTTTCATGGTTTTCGGGGGTCCCGATTCTCAATATAACATCCATTTTGAGAACTAAGATGGCGGCCGCGACTTTTTGATTTAATGTCAATATGGGTATCATTTTCGTGGTTTTTGGGGGTTTTGACTACGAATACAACATCTATTTTGAAATCCAAGATTGCGGATGCGACTTATTGATATAAAATCGATATGTGTATCTTTTGGTAGTTGGTGGGAATAGGAAGGTGTCGCTGCAGTGGCTAAGTATTGCGTCAGCGAGTGTGAATGACGTAAACTTTATGACATAATGTTGAACACAATTCTTAAAGATAAAACTAAATATTTCTAATAAATTCCGCTGCCATTTTCACCGAATACGACCATGCTGGCGGGTATTAGAGGACCACCATGCAAAGACAAAGCATTGTGCCTACAGTATCAACCGAAAAACCCCTACGCAACAACCCAACAGGCCGCACAACCTTTTCGCGGGCTGCTCGCAGCCCGCGCGCGCAAGCGACCTCTAGTCTATACTATATAAAGCTACAATACCACTCACTGACTCACTCACTGATTGGGCCATTTTTTCGCATATTTGGAGGCTCTGGATCGCGTTCGAGTGTATGGCCGACTTTAACTAGATTTTTTTCAACGCAGCTTTTTAACTTTAATGAGTGTGAAATTCAAGATGGCGGCTCCGCTCGAAGGACCAACTTTTTCATTTCGAGTTCTGAATTTTTCCCTTTTCGGTTTTTGGTAGATTTGACAATTTGGAATATGATTTTTTTAGAAAATGTCGAAAATTCAAAATGGCCGCGCCGCCGTCTCGACTCGAAGTCGGCCTCGCAGGCGGCAATTCGGAACGACACCACACAGAGGTGAGACGCGCCGCTGGCGATTTTGCTTCGTGTTCTCTCTCCGGATACGGTCTTCTCTCTTGGGTGAGGGGCGAAATTGCAAAATCCAAGATGGCGCCGAGGCCAGCGGCCATTTTGTTACCGCGAAAAAATGCACCATTTTCAGAGTCACTTTTCGGGGAGACGGCGACGTCCGAGCGGATCCTTAGTATGAGACCGGGGAAAGAACTCGGTGAGAGGTGTTGCCAGGTGTAAAAACTTTTTTGACATTTTCCCTAATTTTTGACAGATTGGCCAAAATGTGCCACAAATTTTTTTTCACGTTTCGCTCAAACCGAGTATGCAGTTTGGAGCGCAGGCCGGTCCGCAGGTGGCCGAGGGTAATTTTATTTGAGTCCGCTGGCAACACCGCCAGCCAGGGGAAAAACATTTTTTCGATATGGTGTTGCGCCAAAGTTAGTTGAGGCGACTGGGTGGGTGCGAGAGGAGAGGTAAAAACGCCATTCCATCCGCTATATAATCTAGAATATGGGAAAAATATGGAGGTTCCAAAATTCAAGATGGCGGCGCCGCTGGCGGCCATTTTGTGATTTTTTGAAAAATCCGATTTCGTTTTTGGGAAATTTAAGGTGCTAGATGGTTTTCGATGCAGTCGATGTATGTAGGTCGATTGTGGGAGGTCATGGGATGTATAGCCACGTTTAAAATTTTTCCCCATTTTTCGGGTAATTTCCGAGATTTTTCCCAAAATCTTCGAAAATAGAAATAATGACATTTCGATTTATCCAAGTGCTATTTCCTATTGATCTGGACCTGCCAAATGACATTTGACCATTTTCAAGTCCGCAATGCGGCAACACTGGAAGTTATGGCTGGTTTCAGGTTTTCCAGTTTTTGGTCTCGTGGCGCTCTCCGGTGGGAGCTACGGGGATAGTGAAAACTGCTTTGCACTCGCCGTTCGATCGGCTATCCGCCACTGATGTTTCGGTTTCCAAAAACAAGATGGCGGCGGAGATGGCGGCCATTTTGTAAATTTCGAAATTTTTACTTTTCATTTGATTGGGTTTTTTTAGGGGTAAATAATTTTTTAACTGGGTAAGTTTGGTGTCATTCTGTAGTCGGATAGTGCGGCCACACTTTAGTATGCAGATTTTCCCCAATTTCGGGGTATTTTTTGAGTGATAAAGTTCGTATTAAAAAAAAAAAAAATTTTTGCTTTTTGAAAAATTTTGCCTGAGAATCGTTGTCTGGAATCTCTGATGACCCAAAATGGTCATATCGAGTCGATGTGATGGCAACACTGAGAGTTGTCGACGATTCAGTGAGGGCCGGCCACTTCGGTAGTTCCCCATACATTTACTATGAAATATTTCTTGTATACGTAGTATAGAGGAAGTCTTATGTATTTAGTATGAAATGATCTTTTTGTTGTCTTTCCCGTTGGTCTTTCCTAGGGGAAAGTTATTTTTTAGTATGAAATCAAAGAATCATCTCGTTGATGTGTTTTCTAAGGGATAGTTTTCCGTACAATATGCCGCCTCATTACTAAAGCAAAAAACATGTTATGTGGGCAAACGCTTACACACAGATACACGCACACTACTAAAAATTGGTGTTGCCACTAAAATCTCGTCACCCCAAAACCAGGTAATTTAAATAAAACATGAATACTACTTTTGATTTTGAAGTGAAACTTCTTTAGTACTTACCTATCGTAATTTGTAAATTAGATGAAACGGAAAAGCCACACCAAAGATTTTGACGGATAGTTTTAAATAGAATGTCAGGGTATCAATTTCGTGGTTTTTGGGGGTCCCGATTCCGAAAAAAAAATTATATTGAGATCCAAGATGGCAGACGCGACTTTTTTAAAATCATATCAATATGGGTATCATTTTCGTGGTTTACGGGGGTCCTGATTCCGAATACAAAATCCATTTTGAGATCCAAGATGGCGGACACAACTTTTTAACAACATATCAATATTGGTATCATTTTCGTGGTTTTCGGGGGTCCTGATTCCGAATTCAACATCCATTTTGAGATCCAAGATGGCGGACACAAATTTTTAACAATACATCAGTATGGGTATCGTTTTCGTGGTTTTTGGGGGTCCTGATTCCGAATACAACATCCATTTTGAGATCCAAGATGGCGGACACAACTTTTTAACAATATATCAATATGGGTATAGTTTTCGAGGTTTTCGGGGGTCCTGATTCAGAATTCAACATCCATTTTGAGATCCAAGATGGCGGACACAACTTTTTAGCAATATATCAATATGGGTATCGTTTTCGCGGATTTCGGGGGTCCTGATTCCGAATACAACATGCATTCTGAGATCCAAGATGGCGGACACAACTTTTTAACAATATATCAATATGGGTATAGTTTTCGAGGTTTTCGGGGGTCCTGATTCTGAATTCAACATCCATTTTGAGATCCAAGATGGCGGACACAACTTTTTAGGAATATATCAATATGGGTATCGTTTTCGTGGTTTTCGGGGGTCCTGATTCCGAATTCAACATCCATTTTGAGATCCAAGATGGCGGACACAAATTTTTAACAATACATCAGTATGGGTATCGTTTTCGTGGTTTTTGGGGGTCCTGATTCCGAATACAACATCCATTTTGAGATCCAAGATGGCGGACACAACTTTTTAACAATATATCAATATGGGTATAGTTTTCGAGGTTTTCGGGGGTCCTGATTCAGAATTCAACATCCATTTTGAGATCCAAGATGGCGGACACAACTTTTTAGCAATATATCAATATGGGTATCGTTTTCGCGGATTTCGGGGGTCCTGATTCCGAATACAACATGCATTCTGAGATCCAAGATGGCGGACACAACTTTTTAACAATATATCAATATGGGTATAGTTTTCGAGGTTTTCGGGGGTCCTGATTCTGAATTCAACATCCATTTTGAGATCCAAGATGGCGGACACAACTTTTTAGGAATATATCAATATGGGTATCGTTTTCGTGGTTTTCGGGGATCCTGATTCCGAATACAACATCCATTTTGAGATCCAAGATGGCAGACACAGTTTTTTAACAATACATCAATATGGGTATCGTTTTCGTGGTTTTTGGGGGTCCTGATTCCGAATACAAAATCCATTTTGAGATCCGAGATGGTGGACACAATTTTTTAACAATATATCAATATGGGTATAGTTTTCGTGGTTTTCGGGGGTCCTGATTTTGATAACAACATCCATTTTGAGATCCAAGATGGCGGACACAACTTTTTAATAAAATATCAATATGGGTATCATTTTCGTGGTTTTCGGGGGTCCTTATTCCGAATTCTACATCCATTTTGAGATCCAAGATGGCGGACACAACTTTTTAATAATTTATCAATATGAGTAAGTAAAAACGCCACTCTATCCGCTATACTGGGTGTAAAAGACATGAACAGTGTATTCTATACATCAAAATAATACATATTTCAAAAAAATATTGCTGGGAAATGATTTTTATTTTTTGGTGTTAAAAAAATTGCAAATTGTACCGCGCAATGTAAAGGGCTCAACTCGCTCGCAATTCGCAAAACCGCTATAATTTTGCCAGACGGCGGCCCCGTTCGTTAGTGTCCGTGCGCATCGAGTGAGCTACATTGGACGCTAACGTTTTGAAGCCATTTTTTGTTATGAAATACTAAAAAAATGATAGTGTTTCTTTGGACAATAATAAAGAAATAACGTATAGAATACGTTTTCATAAAAAAAATGACTTTGACCTTCAATAAAATCGTAACTATTAATTTCCCAGGTATAGTCTAAAGGGGAAAAAATGTTATGATGGTGAGCAGAATACATGGTTCTCGTTTGACTGTTCATATCTTTTACACCCTGTATAGTCTAGAATATGCGAAAAATATGGAGCTTTCGATATACAAGATGGCGGCGCTTGATCCAGGTGCCATTTCCTATTGATCGAGACTTCTAGAATGACATTTGACCATTTTTAAGGCCAAAGTCACTCGGTACTAAATTTCTTCTTTTTCGGTTGTGGGTAGATTTGACAGTTTAGAAAACGATTTTTTTAGAAAAAGTCAGATATTCAAAATGGC
Source organism: Elophila nymphaeata (assembly GCA_955850985.1). Classification (NCBI taxonomy): domain Eukaryota; kingdom Metazoa; phylum Arthropoda; class Insecta; order Lepidoptera; family Crambidae; genus Elophila; species Elophila nymphaeata. The sequence goes on along the minus strand of OY039080.1, from coordinate 8,398,248 downwards.
CGCGCCGCCATCTCGACTCGAACTCGGCCTCGCAGGGGGCAATTCGGAACGACACCACAGACTAATGAGATGCGCCGCTAGCGATTTTCCTTTGTCGTATTTCTCCAAATATGGTCCTCTCTCTCGGGTGAGTGGCGAAATTGCAAAATCCAAGATGGCGCCCTGGCTAGCTGCCATTTTATTATTAAGAAAAAATGCACCATTTGCAGAGTCACTTTTCGGGGAGATGGCCACGTCAGAGCGAAACCGTAGTATGAGACCGGCGAGAGACCTTCGAAAGAGGTGTTGCCAGGTGCAAAAACTTTCTTGAAATTTTCGCTAACTTTTGACAGATGGGGCAATTTGTGTCAAATTTTTTTTTCGCGTTTCACTCAAACCGACTATGTAGTTTGGAGCACAGCTTTCCCATACATTTAGTATGAAATCAAAGAATTATCTCGTTTCTTGTCTTTTCTAAGGGAAAGGTCTATATAAAGCTGCAATACCACTCACTGACTGACTCACTCACTGATTGGGCCATTTTTTCGGATATTTAGAGACTTTGGATCGCATTCAAGTGTATGGCCGACTTTAACTAGATTTTTTTCAACGCAGCTTTTTCACTTTAGTGCGAGTGAAATCCAAGATGGCGGCTCCGGTCGAAGGACCAACTTTTTCATTTCGAGTCCTGAATTTTTTCCTTTTCGCTTGTCGGTACATTTGACAATTAGAAATATGTTTTTTTTTGAAAAAGTTGGAAATTCAAAATGGCCGCGCCGCCATCTCGACTCGAAGTCGGCCCCGCAGGGGGCAATTCGGAACGACACCACACAGAGGTGAGACGCGCCGCTGGCGATTTTTCTTCGTCTTCTCTCTTCGAATACGGTCCTCTGTCCTGGATGAGCGCCGAAATCGCAAAATCCAAGATGGCGTCGAGGTCAGCGGCCATTTCGTGATTGCGAAAAAATGCACCATTTTCAGAGTCTCCTTTTCGGGGAGACAGCGACGTCGGAGCGGATCCTTAGTATGAGACCGGGGAGAGACCTCCGCGAGAAGTATTGCCAGGTGCAAAAAATTTTTTTGAATTTTTCCCTAATTTTTGACAGATTGGGCAAAATGTGCCGTAAAAAATTTTTCACGATTCGCTCAAATCGAGTATGCAGTTTGGAACGCAGGCCGGTCCGCATGTGGCCAAGGGTAATTTTATTTCATTCCGCTGGCAACACCGCCACCCAGGGGAAAAACATTTTTTTACGATATGGTGTTGCGCCAAAGTTAGTTGAGGCGACTGGGTGGGTGCGAGAGGAAAACTAAAAACGCCATTCTATCCGCTATATAGTCTAGAATATGGGAAAAATATGGACGTTTCGAGATTCAAGATGGCGGCGCCGCTGGCGGCCATTTTGTGATTTTTTGAAAAATTCCATTTCTTTTTTGGGAAATTAAAGGTGGTAGATGGTTTTCGATGCAGTCGATATGTATGAGTCGGTTGTTGGAGCTCATGGGATGTATAGTCGAGTTTAAAAAATTTCCCCATTTTAGGGGTAATTTCCGAGATTTTTCCCGAAAACTTCGAAAATAGAAATAATGATATTTTGATTCATCCGAGTGCTATTCCATATTGATCGGGCCCTACCAAATGACATTTGACCATTTTTAAGGCCGCATTGTGGCAACACTGGAAGTTGTGTATGTTTTCAGGTTTTCCGGTGTTTAGTCTCGTGGGGCTCTCTGGTGGGAGCTACGGGGATAGTAAAAACTGCGTTGCACTCGCCATTCGATCGGCTATCCGCCATTGACACTCTGGTTCCAAAAAACAAGATGATGGCGGCCATTTTGTAAATTTCGAAATTTTTACTTTTTATTTGATTGGGTTTTTTTAGGGGTAAATAATTTTTTACCTGGGTAAGTTTGGTGTCATTCTGTAGTCGGATAGTGCGGCCACACTTGTATGCAGATTTTCCCCAATTTCGGGGTATTTCGGGAGTGATAAAGTTCGTATTAAAAAAAACAATTTTTTTGCTTTTTGAAAAATTTTACCTGAGAATCGTTGTCTGGAATCTCTGATGGCCCAAAATGGTCATCTCGAGTCGATGTGATGGCAACACTGAGAGTTGTTGACGATTCAGTGAGGGCCGGTCATTTCGGTAGTTCCCCATACATTTAGTATGAAATCTTTCTTGTATACGTAGTATAGAGGAAAGCACATTTAGTATGAAATCATCTTTTTGTTGTCTTTCCCGTTGGTCTTTCCTTAGGGAAAGTTATTATTTAGTATGAAATCAAAGAATCATCTCGTTGATGTGTTTTCTATGGGATAGTTATTGTTATTGCTTAGAATAAGAACATACTAGAAGGATAGTTCCATATACATTATGCCGCTTCATAACTGAAGCAGAAAATTTGTTATGTGTGCTAACGCTTACACACAGATACACGCACACTACTAAAAATTGGTGTTGCCACTAAAATCTCGTCACCCCAAAGCCAGGTAATTTAAATAAAACATGAATACTACTTTAGATTTTGAAGTGAAACTTCTTTACTATTTACCTATCGTAATTTGTAAATTCGATGCCACACCAAAGTTTTTGACGGATAGTTTTAAATAGAATGTCAATCACAACATCCATTTTGTAATCCAAGATGGCGGACACAACTTTTTAACAATATATCAATGTGGGTATCGTTTTTGAAGTTTTCGTGGGTCCTGATTCCGAATACAACATCTATTTGAGATACAAGTTGACGGATACAACTTTTGACGTGACAACGTCTTATAATTCGATAGAGCCGGCTGCACGCACGAAAAAACATGACGTCATGCGGCGTTACCTCGCTCTGAATCTAATTCTCTAATTTGAATTTGGAATTATGTTCTTTAAAATTTAAACTTTCAATGATACCAAAACCAGCCAGATACAAATAGTATAGCCAAAGCGATTTTATTACAAGTTTATTCATACTATAATGCGAAATCTATTAAACAAATTAAATTAAATTTTTCTTTTGAAAAATGCTACAATTCCATCAGTATTTTCTTAAGACGTTGTCACGTTCAACTATCGTCAGTAAACCGACTTTACAGACAACCAATTTTTTGATAAAATATCAATATGGGTATCACTTTCGAGGGTTTCGGGGGTCTTGATTCTGAATTCAACATCCATTTTGAGATCCAAGATGGCGGACACACCTTTTTAATATACTATATATGGGTATCATTTTTGAGGTTTTCGGGGGTCCAGATTCCGAACACAACATCCATTTTGAGATCCAAGATGGCGGACACAACTTTTTAACAATATATCCATATGGGTATCGTTTTCGTGGTTTTCGGGGGTCCTGATTCCGAATTCAACATCCATTTTGAGATCCAAGATGGCCGACACAACTTTTTAATAATATATCAATATGGGTATCATTTTCGTGGTTTTCGGGGGTCCTGATTCCGAATTCAATATCCATTTTGAGAGCCAAGATGGCGGACACAACTTTTAAATAATATATCAATATGGGTATCATTTTCGTGGTTTTCGGAGGTCTTGATTCCGAATACAACATCCATTTTGAGATCCAAGATGACAGACACAACTTTTTAGCAATATATCAATATGGATATCATTTTCGTGGTTTTCAGGGGTCCCGATTCCGAATGCGATATCTATTTGGAGATCCAAGATGGCGGACGCGACTTTTTGACAAAATGTCAATATGGGTATCATTTTCGTGGTTTTCGGGGGTCCCGATTCTGAATACGATATCTATTTTGAGACACAAGATGGCGGCCGCGACTTTTTGATTAAATATCAATATGGGTATCATTTTGGCGGTTTTTGGGGGTTCTGACTACAAATACAACGCCTATTTTGAAATCCAAGATTGCGGATGCGACTTATTGATAGAAAATCGATATGGGTATCTTTTAAGTAGTTGGTGGGAATAGGGAGGTGTCGCTGCAGTGGCTAAGTATTGTGTCAGCGAGTCTGAACGACGTTAACTTTATGACGTAATGTTGAAAACAATTCTTAAAAATAAAACAAAGTATTTCTAATGAATTCCGCTACCATTTTCACCGAATACGACCACGCTGGCGGGTATTAGAGGCCCACCATGCAAAGATGAAGCATTGTGCCTACAATATCAACCGAAAAACCCCTACGCAACAACCCAACAGGCCGCACAACCTTTTCGCGGGCTGCTCGCAGCCCGCGCGCGCAAGCGACCTCTAGTTTACATATATATTTACAGGCACAAATGAATACAGGAATCTATTTACAATAAAATATCCACATAAAATCACCAGCGTTAGGAAATGTTACAAAGTCGTTCTTGACAAGCTGACAGCTCACCAATCGTCAAATCGGGGCATAAAGAATACCTGCGAACGCGACCGGTATAAGACCTTTGTGGCCGTCGCCACAGATTATTTTATTTAATTCTTTGAAATAACTATTACATAGATAAAATACATAAATAGTTTTACCCATTTTTAGTTCGAAATGTTTATTTACAAATAAAATATGTAATTTGTGTAATGTAAATTATTTTATTTGAGAAAAAGATAATGAGAGTATTGATTGGATTGTACTAGTGTAATAATGTTTATCATTCACATTTGCATGTACTAACATGCAACGCAGATACATTGCACACAGACAGACAGTATTAATAAAATTGTGGCTGCGCTCTTCTGCACTTGTAATCAAATAGCATATTAAAATCTATCAAATGATAGTTTTTAATATGCTATTTGATTACAAGTTAAAAGTGTACATAAATATTTATATACACTTTTAACTTGTATACATAAAATTTTCTTTTCTTTTTAGATTTCCGAAGCGACGGACCATATGGTTGTCTATTGTGTCTTTAAAAACAAAATTTTAATGAATTTGAAAATATGTAGCTTCCACTTTCAAGACACCGACACTTTCAAGGCAACTGCTTATGTCAAACTTCAAGCCCTTTTTTCAATAAAACCACTACTCAATCACTTTTCAAAGGCAACCCTTGAATTGGTTAGTACAAATTTTCTTGATAATATAGGTACAGTTAATACAGAGAGCTAAAATGTTTGGGGAAATAATTTTAAGGGCATCAGGCATCATCAATTATTGAATATACAATGACTCAATTGAATTTTAACATTCTGTATAGTCACCAAAATGCCGTATGACGCAAAAATGAGAAACCAGGATTTCCGAAGTAATTAGTCTATTGTCACCAACACTTCATTTATCGATGTTTAGAGTAGGTTAAATAAAGCGTAAGAAATATACATTCGAATTAAGTTAATATAGTATGAATAATTTCTAATCTAGTCCGTTACACTTTTATCTTGATTATGCTATGCCCAAATGGGCACCATGATGTGCTGGTGTTGTTTGTGAACATCTGTTATTTACATTCATGAATGCATTAAATTATTTGATTTGATTTGAATTATATTTACAAGTTTTGTTTGCCTAATCTTCTTTTTATATACCGATAAATGTCGAATCGAAACCGACGAGTTGGGTCGATTTTATTGCACGTAAGTGTAGATAACGGTCATTTTTTCAATATAAATTAATAGCTTTAGATATTTTTATAAATAAACTTAAATAAATATATAATAACCGTGACTCGCAAACAAATATTCGTGTTCGCCGCACAAATATTTGCCGGCACCAGGATTCAAACCCGAAAGGCTTCATGTGTAGGTAGCTATACTGACCACTCCACCATGACGGCGTCAAAAAGTTGTTTATATTGATGGCCTAAAACACCCCAAATATTACATATAATGCAGGCTGTAACATGTAGGGTACCATGTTTAAGTACCCTTCATGTTACAGCCTGTATTATACTAAAAACCAAGTGCTACTAAACTTACTTTTTTGTAGCCAGTAGCTGTTACTTATGTAACTAATTCACGGAAAGTTACTAGAGCTAACAATTTCTTCTGTTGTATAAAAAACCGCACTTCGGCTTTCAGCCGTAATATCTATCAATATAAAGAAAGTCTGGTAGTAAGTTGGTAAGTTGCGCATCATTACGGCCCTATTATCATTACTCAAGAACGGCTAGATCGGTATACCACACAATGTATTTTTGTAGCATTGCTAACCGGAAAACCTTAAATGTATGCTTAGCACCTAAAAAACAAGAATAATTTAATGTCTATGAGTTGACGTGACATGAGATAAGCTATATAATAAACTGTAACATGCCTCTTAAAATCAAGAGTCACAGAAGCGATAAATCCTCGTATTTCGGTTGCTGATTTTTTTCCTGGGAGCCGAAAATAGATAACATTACCGTGCTAAAAGGCACTCAGGAAAAAAAGTTTAAAGTAATTATTATGAATTTTGATTCTTTGTCATGGAAAACTCAAAACTCAAATTATTTTCAACTTGTGGTTTTATTAACGTAACGAAGTTCAAGTGTAACGTTACACATACATATTTTACCGACCTACATACATAATTTTTTTTTAATTAAATCAGATTACACTATTTATAAATATTACATAAATTAAGATATAAAGGAAGCTCATCTAATTGAAATATTTCTTTAAAGTTCGCCTCCTAAATTTATCAATAGGTTTTAGCGCTCCATATTAACGTTGATAAGCTACATTTTAGTGACCGTACGACTGTTGCGGGCAATCTCCGATAGATTGCGCCTGCGTCGCCGGGCAGTCTCGATCGAGTCAGGAATCGCAAACAAAGGCTTGGTGATTCGGTTTTGCGCTTGCGTGGTTCGCTAAGTAAATTGAGCACCGACAAGACCTACCTAATACTAATTAACTAATTTGATAATCGTGTGCAATAATAGTTATTTATTTAATGTGTTTAACCCCTAATTGGGGTCCAAGATTAGGCTAAGGTAGCCGCTGTCGCCTCAGCTATTTCACTTCCGCCCAGGGCTGGACTTACAGTGAGCAGCAGTACAAGCCGCCCTAACTCGTCCCACCGAGCGACCCTCACCGAGACCATCTCCGGCTACCACCAGGGGAGTACACGCTATTGGGCATTATACCACCATTTAATAAATTGTTCTGCACGGATCTCTCGTGTCTCATTTAACTCCCTATATCTTAGGACCGTGGGAGCACGTGAGACCTTACCCGTGGCACAAGACTGTCCGTGATTAATTTATGCTACAGGCACCCTACTAGAAAGAGACAGGGCCTCTCTAGCAATGTCAAGAAATGTCATGAAATGTCAAGGGTTGTCAAAATTTTTTCATTTGACTAATGACTCCATTCTTAATTCTATCTTCATGTAAATTGATAACAGGTTCGTTACTTAAGAAATGTATGCTCAAGCGAATTTCAACCTACTTTGTATTGAGTGACTGTAGGAAAATGATCTTAAGGTGGGTCATGATTCAATTTGGTCGACTGTACATATGAATTCAAAATTTGAAAACACATTGGTACGTGGTGGGGATCGAACTAGTGCCAAAAATACAGATGTAAGTACAGTGTTTTAAATAGGCTCTACTCTCAGCTTTGTATCCTCAACCAAAAAACTGTTCTAACCGTGTAACCGTTTATATGAGATACGAAAACAAGCTAAATTTTAATGGGGTTTCGTTTCCAGTAAAGTTAGTTGATATACACAAAGTTGAACGTTTAAACGATATAAGTATTAACGTTTTTAGTTTAAAATATAATGCTAATACTAAAACCCATCAAGTCATTGGCCCCATATATTGTACAAAGACTCGCAAATCAACTCATATAAATTTACTGTACATTACTAATGGTACTAATAGACATTATTTTTATATATAAAAATTGTCGCGGTTAGTGAGTAAGCAGATCACTTCACGAAATTGTGCTATTCATATTTGTGATGGTTGTTTGCTTTATTTTCCTACAAGAATTGCACTTGAAACTCACCAAATACATGATTGTGCACATATTTATACATTATTACCAAGTTCAAGTACACTTAGAAAGAATTGGTTTAATGAACGATAGGTTATATTTTGATAATTTTGAAAAGAAAAAAAAGGGTTCCTTTTATAATTTACGCTGATACTGAAGCGTTTTTAAAACCTATCACCTCTTGTTCCAATGATCCTAATAAATCGTCAACCACTAATGTTCAGAGACACAACGTGTACATGTTCGGTTATTACATAAAGTGTTCATATGATAGTAATCTCTCTAAATATGTTACATACAGCGGTGGAAACTGTTTTTATATATTTATTTCAAAGCTCAAAAAAGATATAAAAATGATATGTAGGAAAAATAGTTTTCAAACTGCTCCTCTGCCTCTTACAGTTGAAAATAAAAAACATATAGAAGAAACTAAAGTATGTTATATATGTATAAAAAATTTATTGGATCCTTTTATTGATTATGACTGGTATACACTCCTGTATACCAGTCATAATCAATAAAAGGATCCAATAAACTGGGTGTTTCACACGAGACATGTAGCAAAAAGTTCCATAAAATAAATTTTGTTTCTATAGTATTACATAATCTAAGAAATTACGACGCTCACTTTATTGTAAATGCATTAAATTTTGATGACGGTGAAATACAAATAATTCCGCAAAATAAAGAAAAATATATTTCTTTTTCTAAAATTCTTAATATAAACGGTCAGCGTATAAGTTTAAGATTCATTGATTCTTTAAATTTTTTATCTAGTAGTTTAGATTCATTAGCTTTAAACCTTAGTAATAGCCAGTTTGTAGAACTGAAAAATGAATTTCCCAATGAAAATGATTTTGAATTGTTGAAAAGAAAAGGTGTTTTTCCTTATGAGTTTATGAAATCTTTCGATTCCTTAAAATCTTCATCATTGCCGGAAATTGATGATTTTTTTAGTTCACTTACTAGATCAACAATTTCTAACGAAGACTATGCTCACGCCCAACGAGTGTGGTCTCACTTTAAATGTAGTAATATGTCTGATTATTCTAATCTTTATTTAAAAACTGATGTTTTGCTTTTAAGTGATATATTTGAAAACTTTAGAAGTGTATGTTTAAACGTATGATTTAGACCCAGCTCATTATTACACTGCTCTTGGTTTAAGTTGGGATGCTATGTTAAAGTTTACCGAAGTTGAAATCGATTTATTAACAGACTTTGATAAAATTGCTTTTATAAAATCTGGTATAAGAGGTGGTATATCTCGGTGTAGTAATCGTTATGCCAAAGCAAATAATCCTTACATGGATAATTATCAGAGTAACGAACCTATTTCTTATCTAACATATTTAGATGATTTTAAGGAGCCAAAACTTGTGCCAACTTTATTTAATAAGAATAAATATGTTTTACATTATAGAAATCTATTACAAAGTATGGAGTTGGGTTTAAAAGTTACGAAAGTGCACAGAGTTTTAAAATTTAAGCAAAGTCCATGGTTAAAAAAATACATAGATTTAAACACACAATTACGTACATTAGCAACATCTGACTATGAAAAAGATTTCTATAATTTAATGAATAACTCAATTTTTGGTAAGACTATGGAAAATATTGAAATAAACAACTTTAAAAAAAAAGTACAACCGACTTCAAAAAATATAAAAAAAAAACATAATATTAAAATGTGTGCTAGGTACCTGCTGTACTGTTTGAACTCGGTGCCAAGCCATGCCATTCAGCACAACGAGCACCCCCCCCCCCCCCCCCCCCCCCCCATCACCGCGAGACGTAGTTCTGGTGCCGCTATAACAACAAATACTAATAAATAGAATAAAATAAATATTGAAGGGGTTCCCATAAAATAAACGTGACTTTTTTGGTCGATTTTGATAACGGCAATTTGATAGTAATAGACGTTTGAAATATTCACAGAATATTTAGTTATATTATTCACTTTAAAAATAAATAATTAAATTAAAATAAAATTAATATTTAAGGGGGCTCAACAACAAACGTAATTTATTTCTTGGTCTCAATAACGATAACAGGTAGAAACTTGAAATATTAACAAAATATTTAATTTAAAATTCTAATAATTTTCGGACAGTTTTAATAACATCTATGGCACGGAACCCTTCGTTCTCGCGTCCGACTCCTTCTAGGCGGTTTTTTTCTACTAATTTTACAGTATGTAAAACTCTAGTGACCTTCTTTGAGTCACCAGGGCTTTTAGTAAATGAGAGGACCTCGGTGGGTCCTCAAGCTTTAAGGTCGAATCACTCCAGAGAGGATTCCTGACCGGTGAGCATTTCCCTCGTAGGAGTCTCTGAACCTATTAGTTTCTAAGGCGTCCGAATCTGACGGGATCAGTAGTTCCTAAGATAAGCGATAAGCGAATATAATATCTCTGAAGATATTCATTGAAATCTAATGATGTAAAGAACAATTTTGTACAAAATTAAATACTTGTGATGAATAATGTATTCATTTTGTTAAGGAATAATATTATGTTTACTATAAATACCTTCGCATCTAATGCATTATTTTAGAACAAAATTTATTAACAAAAATAGGTTATAGCGAGTCAACCTTAAGAGATATAAATGCTGTCTGAAACTTTTTTTTAGCACTTTTAAAGAGAATCATTCCGTCATATATAATTTTTGCATAACTTTAACCGTTTACACAGCGCACGCAAAGAAAACTCTGAAAATCAAAATTTATTATTTTGCTTTTATTTTAAACTATGATATTTCTTAAGATATTCATTGAAATCAAATGAAGTCATGAACAATTTTGTGCAAAATTAAATACTTGTGATAAATAATGTATTTATTTTGATAAGGAATAATATCATGCATACAAAAACACCATCGCAGATAATGCATTATTTTAGAACAAATTTGATTACCAAAAAGAAAGGTTATAGTGAGCCAACCTTAAAAGATAGACATATGCTGTTGCGGATTTTTTTTTAGATAATTTAATGGAAAACAATTCCGTCATACATGATTTTTACGTAACTTTAACCGTTTACGCAGCGCACGCAGTGAAAGCTTTGTTTTTGCAACATTCTTCATTGATGCTCAGCTCCTATTGGACGTACCGTGATGTTATATAATATAGCCTATAGCCTTCCTAGATAAATGGACTATCCAACGGAAAAAAAATTTTTCAATTTGAGTCAGTAGTTGCTTAGATCTTAGGGTTCAACCAAACAAACAAACAAACTCTTCAGTTTTATTATTAGTATATTAGGTTGGGGAAAAAGTCGTTTCGCATTATAGTATGTATAAACTTGTAATAAAATCTCTTTGGCTATACTATTTGTATCTGGCTGGTTTTGGTATCATTGAAAGTTTAAATTTTAAAGAACATAATTCCAAATTCAAATTAGGAAAATGTGTGATTTTCATTTGTTTTTCGTACCGCCAAGATGAGTGAATCCAATGAAGAAATTCGATACATTTTAAAATTTTACTACGAAAAAGGTAAAAATGCAACGCAAGCCGCGAAAAAAATTTGCGATGTTAATGGACCTAGTGCAGTGTCTGTGAGAGTAGCACAAATTTGGTTTAAGCGTTTTCAATCCGGAAATTTTGATGTCAAAGATGCACGTCGCTCTGGTCGCCCTATTACGGATAAAATGGATGCCATTTTTGAAAAAGTGGAGCAAGATCGGCATGTCAGTAGTTACGACGTAGCTGAAGAACTGGGAATTGACCACAAAACAGTTTTGGCGCATTTGAAAAAAACTGGGTACACAAAAAAGCTCGACATTTGGGTACCTCACGAGCTCACTGAAAGAAACCTAATGAACCGTGTACTCATTTGTGATTCTTTATTACGACGTAATGAAACCGAACCATTTTTGAAGAAGCTGATAACTGGTGATGAAAAGTGGATCACGTACGACAAGAACGTGCGCAAAAGGTCGTGGTCAAAGGCCGGTCAGGCTTCACAGACTGTGGCGAAACCCGGGTTAACTCGCAACAAGGTGATGCTGTGTGTGTGGTGGGATTGGAAGGGCATTATTCATTATGAGCTGTTACCACCAGGCAGGACCATCGATTCTGAACTCTACTGCGAATAACTGATGAGATTAAAGCAAGAAGTTGAGAGAAAGCGGCCGGAATTAATCAACAGAAGGGGTGTGGTTTTTCATCATGATAACGCTAGACCTCACACATCTTTAGCCACTCAGCAAAAATTAAGAGAGTTTGGCTGGGAGGTGTTAATGCATCCGCCGTATAGTCCTGACCTTGCACCTTCAGATTTCCACCTGTTTCGGTCTCTTCAGAATTCTTTAGGCAGTGTCAGGTTAACATCACGAGAGGACTGCCAAAACCACTTGTCGCGGTATTTTGACCAGAAGTCCCAAAATTTATATAGCAATGGGATCATGTCCCTACCTACAAGATGGCAACAAGTTATCGAACAAAATGGTACCTACATACTTTAGTTAAATGTAAATAAACTATATAAAAAAATGTTTTGAATTTTCTTAAAAAATGCGAAGAAACTTTTTCCCCAACCTATTAGATATTGAGAAAACTCATCTCAAAAGGTAAAAATAAATTAAGAAAAAATATTATAGTCCAAAAAGGTGGAGCTTTCCTACCAATTATACTTGTTCAGTTTTGAGTGCACTGGTGAAGTCACTTATTAAGTAATTGAAATGGATAATGCAAAGAAAATGATATTGATTGAACCTGAAGTAATAGAAAAACTTAAAAATGTTAATAGTTACACTAATACGGCATTGTCACAGCTTGATAAAGAAATGAATAAAGTTTTGAAAACTAAATTAGAAGATAGAGAAAAATGGTCACTTTATTTACAAAGTCTTCAAAGATATTTAAATTTCATTGGTAAAGATCGAAAACCAATAGAAATACCAATTGTTAACTTTGATGAATCAGTGGTCAATATAAAAGAAAAAGTTAAACCAGAAAAACATTTCACACAACACAACAGGAGCAATAGAAATTGTCACAATGTCTAACTATGTAACAAAATAATATAACATAATATTAGGTAAGTATCTACATTTTCAATGGTTAAAAGAATAACAAGGAGGCTATCTATACAACCTACTTTATATATTTACTTAACAAAATGATGTCATTTCTCTCGCAACCTCATTTTCCGCGCTTACGTACACAGATTTATCGATTACTTTTATAGACATTTCGGCGCCTCCGCTTTTACAAAGAGCAACATTCTCACAGAACCGACAGGCACCGTAAGTAAAAAGCTTTGCTCTATTCAAAACGTCAGTTCAGTTTTTTATTAAACTTTTATCTTTACTTGCTAAAAACGGCTACAGTTAGATACAGTTATTACAGCAACTTACAAAATGAAATAGAACTTTCCGTTTCCATCGAGAACAGAGTAAAATTTGTAAATTTGTCTAACCCGGCCACTGCTCTCTGGCAACCATCGAATGGGTACGGACGGCCTCAGAAGCCCAGCCCACATAAAAAGTGAAGACGGAGGCCAGTTGCATTTCGTGCATGTGTAACTGTGTAAGTACATGAGGGACGAGGCGTAGTTTTATTATATCGCCCTCAGTCCGTTCTTCGCAAAGCTCTGTCTACACTTTCTTATTTGGTTTGAGCTCAGAAGTACCTAGATTAACACTGCAAAAAAAACCTTGCCATAATAATTATGTTGATATGAATGGTACCAAAGTGTTATTTTTTGAGGTCGGCCACAGTAAACCTTACCTAGTACCACAGCATACCAAGAACAGTAGTTTATCTGCGGGCTGTCGGCGAGTTATAAGCCTACTCTGCGTTGACGCTAGGGCTAATTTTTTGGCTTATGTATAAAATAGGCATAAACATTATAACGCACAACTCTTGAAAGACATATATGTATTTGAAAATCATAATCAATTTTATAATTTAATCTGTCATATTTTTACCAAGCATAATTTACAACGCATAACTGTTGAGTAATTTCAATATTTTTGTTTAATATAATTTAACTATGCTTAATTCACTAAAGACGTAGTTTTATAGCATAAAAGTGTAAGATATCCGTAAATCTTATTTGACATAATCTGGAATGTATTTTTCTCCATAAGAGGATTGCTTATTAAAACCGACTTAGTCAACCCGACTACGTAGTCTTGTCTGATCTAACCCTAGAGTGCAATTGCGGCAAGCAAACCGAGGCTGCGGTTATGAGCAAAAGCCATATGCGACGATTAGCATGCGTGGGACCGCCCGCCGGAACCCCTCAGAGCCTCTTGCATGCTGCATGGCACTTTACAGCATAAATTCGTTCGTAACGCATAATACCTATTATAATACCGCAATATGTTAGGCATTATCACAAAACAGAGTTATGCTTAAAAATTTTTTTTTGAATATTATGCCTCTTAATATTATCAAACATAGTTATGCCTTTTGTTACATAAGCTTCTTAAAATTATGCTTTTCCATGGTTATACTTACATATTTCGGTATTATAATATTATGCGTTATGTTATGTAGTTAAAAAGGCTTATGACAATTAACGATTATACACACATAAGACATAACAGGTAACAGTTATTGAATATAGAATAGATATTTATCTTTATGCGTAAAACTTAAAAACTAAACTATTACCCAAGGGCAAGTATCCCTAACATGTTAGTATTAAGGTTGACTAAACATTACTTTATTGTAATTTATACATTAATAAAAGAAAAAAAATCAAAAAAGTACAAAATTTAAAAAATTAAATGAATTAAATAATTTTTTTAAAAAATATAAATTTTATTGGAGTAAGTTTCTAATCCCGCTTCGTAGTCGTAGTCGTAATCCTCGTAAATACTCGTAGTCGTAATCAATTGACGAATTATATAATTTTAGTTTATGAAGTAAACGTTATGTTAGATAATATTACCGTGGTTATGTGTCCCAATGCATCAACCAAGCACTATTTTTTACTCTCCTGGACATCGAACCCTGGAGATCTGGATCTAATTCCGGTAAACTCACGGGTAACTAAGTACCCCACAAGAGAATTTGTGAGGGATGATAATAGCGAGTGTTGCTAAGGGTTAAAACAGAATGCTTACAAGAATGTCTCCCATGTCCTGCTTGCTCTATGACAGTAGCAGGGACGTCAGCAAGGCTCCCATATAGATATCCCAGATAGTTGAAAACATTGTTTCTGTGCACTTGTCAAATATAAACAGTGGTGATAGTAACTGGAACTAAAGAGGTGCATTTGCTAATAAGGTAAGATATTTGTGGCTAGATATTATAGACCATATAACACTTTTAGAACTATAGGCTAAGCAGTAGGTACTCTTTATCAAAAATCTCTCTTTAGTATCTAAGTGTAGATAAGTATATTCCATCACTTTGATTTTTGTAAAGCTGTAGGTATCTATAATTTTATGTATGTCTGTAGGTATTAGGTATATATTTGTGTAGTTATTTATTTATCAAAGTTAACATCAATTAAGAATGTTTTTTGTCTTGACGTCTTTTTCTGTTATTTTATGTTAGGTACAGTCAACAGTACGTCGGGCTATACAAAACTGTCAAATTTCTCCAAAAGATTTTCAACCTAAGAGTATTCAATATAAAGTGCATAATCGATTGGGAAAATTTGACAGTTTGTGGTAACCCAACGTGCTGTTGTCTGTACATTCATGTCGCATACAATAACAACATTACAACACACATTCATATGTTGTCCGGAAGTGATCTTTTTGGAGATAAGTTCGCCCTTGCGAAATGTGTTAGTGGCAACCTTGACATGTATATTAAGTGCAATAAAGAGTACCTATACAACGTGTAACAGAAATAGCGCACACACGAATAATCGTCGCAATAAAAAGTAAATATATCAAAATAACACTTTAAATAATTGTTATTATAAACACTTTCAATATTAATATTTAAAGTGTTTAAATAATAACAATCATTTAAACACTTTAAATAAATGTTATTTTGGTAAATTAATTTAATTTTAATTTACAAGTTAAATTAGGTTTTTTGTAATGAAATAAAGTTTACTTTACAAAGCGATACAAAAATTGCAAGAAAACGTATTTTAAAATAAAAATGACTTTAATTGATTACTTTGCATATTAATATACTACTTCAGGATGAGCGTTATTTCTGTTACCTACATGTTGTAGGTATAATAATAACTTTGTTACAATATAAAGTTGGAAGTAGAGTAGGTAATTACATTTTTTTTCTTATCATTGCAGGGGAAGTTATTTTAATAATATTTAAGCAGTATAACCCCTAGTTATACTGTACAGAAGGGCTGCAATAGCCGAAAGATTACGGAAACCAATTTAATAAATTTTTATAAAAAAAAACCGGCTCAATCTATCTTGATTTTGGTTTGTTGAAAATTCTGAAATTTAATGACAACATAAAGTTGTCTTATATTGTCAATAGTTAAGAACATAGATAGAAATCTATGTTCTTCAGTAATATCATTTTTGTTCTTCTCATACCCTACTGGACATCCATGTCTCCTAATAAAAATATTACGACTGTGAATAATTTAAAAGAAAACGAAAATAATATTGAATTAGTACATTTACTAACGAGGGCCTAGGGCGGAAAACAAGGAATGTCTCAGATCGCAGATATTTGACGCCCGGGCCAAAGGATATGCGAGCCCGAGGTAAGTACAAAATTTTTGTCACCATCTCACTAGGAAATAGGATAAAAAAATAGTACTTAGGGTCATTGCGCCTGTTTGCCGACCGCTTCCCCTTTTCGTCCATTTAACCGCCCTCCTTGATATAACGCCAAAAAATAGCAAAACGGTTATACATAGGTCCTTAAAATATTTATGTATTACGACCTGAATAACTTCACAGTAAGTACATGCCTACACAGTTCACTGGAACGCGGCCATTAACCAGGATTAAGCTATGCAGTTTATGGTACCCGGCGAAAGAGTGAAAATATGTCAAATATTGCAGAAAAAATAGTGACGTGCCGGAACTTACGCAGTAAATAAAAAATAGTTCTATTGTGTTTCTTGGTTTGTTTACTGTTTATACATATAGCTTGCTATAAATATAGTGTGGACGAATAGTTTATTATTCTAATTTACAATAATTAATATATAAAACGAAGTGGACGAGAAAGGGTACGCCGTTTTTATTAGAAAGCCCTAATCTCGACCGGGTGGTCTGTAACAGGCCCGCCCATGTCAATTAGGTTCTGTCTGATATACGAAAATGCATGTAAGTAAACTAAATTTTATTTAGCAATATGAACTTTATGTGAACAAATATTTGCGATGGCCAATTTTCGTCCGCTTATTAGCTTTAATAAAGTATAAACCTAATACGTTGAAATGGCCTATGGTCGGAAATCGGGCATAAAGTACAATACGTCCCAGTTTTCGACATACTCATTTTATGATACCTGCAACCAAATGTTACAATATTATTATATGAAATAATATTAAAACAATTGAATGAATAAATATTTACGACGGCCAATTTCAGACCGCTTATTAGATTTAATAAAGTATAATTAATGTAAGACATTTAAATGGGTTTAATGGGGTCTTATCAGACCCATTGTAAGGCTCAAGGTCACCCAAAGGGCAATGGAGAGGGCTATGCTCGGAGTTACTCTGCGTGATCATATCAGAAATGATGAGATCCGCAGGAGAACCAAGGTCGCCGACATAGCCCAAAGAATTGCGAACCTTAAGTGGCACTGGGCAGGGCACATTGTGAGGAGGACCGACGGCCTTTGGGGTGGAAGGAAAAGTCCTCGACTGGCAACCACCTACTGGGAAACGCAGCTTTGGTAAGCCCCCACAAGGTGGACTGATAATCTAGTAAAGGTCGCGGGAAGCCGCTGGATGCGGTCAGCGCAGGCCCGACCGGTTAGGAGATCCTTGGGGGAGGCCTATGTCCTAAAGTCTCTCGGCTGATATGATGATGATGAATGAAAAAATATGCAAGTTTAACATCATATTTTAGGGGCTAAAAAGGCAAAATGGACTAACGGGTTGTTTTCAGCCAATTTTCTCCAAATTTGAAATATTATGATGGTCTCAAGACGAAAGTCTTTAATTCGTGTCTGTTGCCAGTGATGACTTACGGAACCGAAACGTGGCCGCTTACAATGGGCCTCATAAGAAGGCTCAAGGTCACCCAAAGGGCAATGGAGAGAGCTATGCTCGGAGTTTCTCTGCATGGTCATATCAGAAATGATGAGATCCGCAGGAGAACCAAGGTCACCGACATAGGCCAAAGAATTGCGAACCTCAAGTGGCAGTGGGCAGGGCACATTGCGAGGAGGACTGACGGCCGTTGGGGCGGAAAGGTCTTCGAGTGGCGACCACGTACCGGGAAACGCAGCGTTGGTAGGCCCCCCACAAGGTGGACTGACGATCTAGTTAAGGTCGCGGGAAGCCGCTGGATGCGGGCAGCGCAGGACCGACCGGTTTGGTTCCTTGGGGGAGGCCTATGTCCAACAGTGGGCGTCTTTCGGGTGAAATGATGATGATGATGATGGATAATAGTAATGAGCTCATTATTTGAATAGTGATTGGTGTTATTTTTTATGGTAAATGGTTGGCAGACAAGCATACGTCCTGCCTGGTGGTAATCAGCAACTGTAGCCTTAGATGCTTGCAACAGTGATCTGACACTCGCGCGCTGGCAACCCTTATCCCTTTCCCGTGGAGCTCTAGCGACCTTACTTACCAACAGAAATACAACACCACAAAAATTTTTTTTTGACTGTGGTCTTTTGTAATGGGGAGGTAGGTACTACCTAGAATTTGCAGCCCGAACTTGGGGTGCAAATTCTAGCGGCTAGTCTGTTGTGCCCTACCTTGATTAACAATTTCATTTTAAAACATATTTTTATTCATGAAATCCATACTCAATTGATGCGGTCGAAAATAGGACAACTGGTGGACGAAAACTGAACTTTGCGGTCGGAAACTGGTAATATTGGCATTTTATTAGTTATTTTAAAATATTAAAAACAACATGACTGTCACCACTAACACGTTCGCAATAATTATAAATAGACTAATATAGGAATTCATTTCAGTAGTTATTTTATAAAATTATAATAGAGAAATATTTTAATTTTATTTTCAAAGTTGATAACTCCACTAAGTGGACGATAACAGGCGTAATGACCCTACTTCGAGCGGTAAAAAAGAAAGTCATACTTGCGATCTGAGACGTTCTCTGTTTTACCGCCCTAGTTAATGAATGTACTATTTCACTTCAGCGTTATTACACTTTCTTTGAAGGTTTGAACTCAGTACACCCTCACTTTGAAATTTTAATAAACCATAATTATGAAACCTCATTAATTACTTGTGACCTTGAGACAAATCGATAATTCAGTTACAGCGGTGTGGGTGTAAACAATTAATTTTGAATAATTAAATTCATAATTTGATTTGATTCATTCATATTTTGACGTGGTCGTAGTGGAGTGGTCAGTAACGCTTCCTACCAAGCGGCCTAGCACTGACTTCGAATCTTGGTATAGGGAAATTTTTGTGTGACGAACACGAACATTTGTTCACGAGAGTTGTTTATGTATTTATTGAAGAGGCTTACATGAGCCAACTAGCGCCGCCGATAAATACAGGGTGTAAAAGACATGAACAGTCAAACGAGAACCATGTATTCTGCTCACAATCATAACATTTTTTTCATTTAGACTATACCTGGCAAATTGATAGTTACGATTTTATTGAAGGTCAAAGTCATAATTGTTTTTTTTAATTTTTTTATGAAAACGTATTCTATACGTTATTTCTTAAATAATGTCCCAAGAAACATTATCTTGCAAAGAATTGCGAACCTTAAGTGGCAATGGGCAGGGCACATTGCTAGGAGAACTGACGGCCGTTGGGGCGGAAAGGTTCTTGAATGGCGGCCGCGTACCGGGAGACGCAGCGTTGGTAGGCCCCTCACAAGGTGGACTGACGATCTGGTGAAGATCGCGGGAAGCCGCTGGATGCGCGCAGCGCAGGACCGTTCAGGTTGTACATCCTTGGGGGAGGCTTATGTCCAACAGTGGACGTCTCTCGGCTGATATGATGAAACATTATAATTTTTTTTAGTATTTCATAACAAAAAATGGTTTCAAAACATTAGCGTTCAATGTACCTCACTCGATGCGCACGGACACTAACGAACGGGGCCGCCGTCTGGCAAAATTATCGCGGTTTTGCGAGTTACGTGCGAGTTGAGCCCTTTACATTGCGCGGTACAATTTGCAATTTTTTTTAACACCAAAAAATAAAAATCATTTCCCAGCAATATTTTTTTTGAAATATGTCTTATTTTGATGTATAGAATACATGGTTATCGTTTGACTGTTCATGTCTTTTACACCCAGTATACTTTCATAACTCCTAAATCAGATCAATTTTGAAAAATCTTATTCGGTCCATCTTCTTAAACGATGCGTGTTGAACGTATAAGAGGATAGCACGGCGAGCACCGTCTCCATACAAAATATAAAAAACCGCCTTCAAAACTAAAATTGGAGAAATAAAAATTATGTTTAAGTATAAAAAATCAAAATTTTTTTGAGGTCGGTCCCAAATACAAGTGACAATGTTTATTCCAAATTATGGAACCGACCTCAAAAAACATTTAGATTTTTATACAAAACAAATTTTTCCCCGTTTTAGTTTTGAAGGCGGTTTTATTAATTTAAAATCGACGTCAATTAAAAAGGTATTATTAGGGATAGCTCAAAAACTCCTCGTCAGATGTCAATCAAATTTAAATGGAACCACATGACAAGCACCAGCTTCTAAAGGTTGAAAAAACCTTCAAAATCGGTACACCCAGTAAAGTAACAAACATAAAAAAATACAGTCTAATTGAGAAATCGGTTAAAAATAACACAAATTGGGAAAACGTTTCCCTACCCCTAAATCTTATCCGATCTTTTTGATATTTTTTAGTTTTTAACAAACTAAAAAGCTATGTCTGTACCGCGGTTTCATTTTTTCATAATTCTATTTTTACTTTCTCGTATACGTAGTATAGAGGAAGTCTTGTAATCGTCAAAAAATTCGACCTCCAGATTTTGACGGATTTACACGTTTTGGACCAAAACTATTTTTTTACTTTCTCGTAACGTAGTATAGAGGAAGTCTTTGTAATCGTCAAAAGATTCGACCTCGAGTTTTGACGGATTTACACGTTTTGACCTCCCTGAGTCCAAAAATATATATTTTTTTAACACAGACGTGTGTGTGTGTCTGTGCGTTAGCACGATAACTTGAGCATGCTTTAACTTATTGCAACCAAATTTAACATACGTGTATAACATCAAAATATAAGGTTTCTATCAAATTTTGAGCCGTCGATCATGAAAGTTAAGCAACCGAGTGCGCGGTCGGTACTCGGATGGGTGGCCCAAATTTTATAACTATGTATGACATCAAAATATAAGGTTTCTATCAACCTTTGAGTCATTTCCGCTGTACGAGAAAGTCAAGGGGAGACCACTCCCGATCTTTAATTTTTCAAATCAACTTGAATGTACACAAGTGTTGTCGAATTTTGAAAAAAAAAGGAAAATGTACAGACGTTGGTTTTTTCTTTTTATTAAAAGTATTCTGAAAGAAGAAGGAAAGAATCGTCGGTGGTCCAGCGTCGGTGGCGTAATGCGTAAGGACGTTCGTCTCCCATACGGGAGGCACCACCGGTTCGAACCCCGCCACGTACCAATATGTTTTCAAATTTTGAATTCATATGTATCTACGTTTAATCGACACTTTTACGGTGAAGGATAATATCGTGAGAAAACCTGCACACACCTCTAAATAAATTCTTAGGTTGTATGTGCAGTCGACCAACTCGGACATGGCCAGCGTGGTTGACTATCTAATCGCCCCCAATGTGGGGTAGGCTCGAGCCCCTCAATGGGGACATTATATTAGGTGTTGATGATGAGGATGGAAATCATTCTAATACATCATAATATATCTAATACGTATAATTAAATATTGATAAATAAATCATAAATCATGAAGATCGGATAAGAAATAGGGGTAGGAATACGCTTTCTCCGTTTGTAACAACTTATAATGGTGGGTGCTATCTAGTCTAGGGCGTTTCGTGTATCGCTAGCATTTATCGCTTTATTTAGGTAGGTACGACCGCAGGAAACAAAATCAAGCTGTCGTCAAAATCAGGGCCGGATTTAGGGGAGGGCAAGCGGGGCTACAGCCCCAGGGCCTCCACAAAAGAGGGGCCCCCACAATAGAGACTTCGAAAAAAAAAATTCAAATTCAGACTAGTAAACAGCAGTAAACAACTTTTCCTTTCATATTTTATTTCGCGTTTTACCTTTACCTACGGTACTTTGTACAAACATGATTACATGAATAATAATAATAATAAATCTTTCTATTTTGTTCGTTTTTTTAGGTCTTAAAGAAGTATGCCTATTTTTTAACCGAAAACTCGATTGAAAAAAAATTTTCATTTTATTTGGAAAATAATTTGGGGCTAAGGGGCCTCCACTCCTTTGTTGCCCCGAGGTCTCCAGACCTTTAAATCTGGCCCTGGTCAAAATGTATGTAACACGGGAGTTTTCTCCCGAGTTCTCGTTGTAATAATACGTGTTGAGAGACCCCATTTTTGACTCAATCTACTGTACAATTTATTGTTACTAGATACATTCTTCACTTGACATTGACTAAATGCGTAATCCCACGAAGGCCATTAATTAAGAAGAAAAAGTAACACCCCCTTTTTGCGTCGGGGGCATATAAAACATGCGTTTACTGTCGGGGGTTAGAAAGAAGAACATTTTCGTGTCTTCTTTTGCCAAACACCACTACTTATATCGGCTCATTATACATAGTCTTTGTAGTATTTGGTTTTAGCTTCAACGACAACGTCAATACAATGCGTTGAAGCGGAATAATATCAGATTCAGCGCAGATTGACTATAGTGAAATATTGGGTACCTAAAGAAAATTTATTTGCGCTTTCGGACTCAACCAACCATTCTTCATTTATCAAATCGTTTGTCTGTAAAATATAGTACGCACTTATGTATACAGGGTGTAAAAGATATGAACAGTCAAACGAGAACCATGTATTCTGCTCACCATCATAACATTTTTTTTCCTTTAAACTACACCTGGGAAATTGATAGTTACAATTTTATTGAAGGTCAAAGTCATATTTTTTTTTTTATGAAAACGTATTCTATACGTTATTTCTTAATTATTGTCCAAAGAAACATTATCATTTTTTTTAGTATTTCATAGCAAAAAAATGGCTTCAAAACGTTAGCGTTCAATGTAGCTCACTCGATGCGCACGGACACTAACGAACGGGCCCGCCGTCTGTCAAAATTATCGCGGTTTTGCGAGTTGTGTGCGAGTTGAGCCCTTTACATTGCGCGGTACAATTTGCAATTTTTTTTAACACCAAAATATAAAAATCATTTCCCAGCAATATTTTTTTTGAAACATATCTTATTTTGATGATCATAGAATACATGGTTCTCGTTTGACTGTTCATGTCTTTTACACCCAGTATGTAGATAAGATAGGTGTTGATAAATTATTAATTTATTTCCAGATGGGGCCAGAATTAACAACATGTTGTTTCATATTCGATTTGAAAACTGGAAATACTATAATAGGTGTGGTGAATGCGGTATGTGTTCGTCATAAATCATAATCAACAGTTCATGTATACAGTCAACATCAGTAGTAGATTAACTCTTTAGCACCTTGTTATGATAATCATTCATATTCATAATGGTTTTAGCTAATCACTGCACAAGTGATAGCATTGCTTTGACATGGTTTGAGAAGATTCTCGTCCTCGGACAAAATAACGTATTAATATTATTTCAGATGTGGTCATTTATGATGTTCGTTATTCTGGTGGTTATGACTTCAATGGCGGGAACCGTGCAGAACAACGAACTGATAGAGATTGATCCTGAGGCAGAAGCGGCGGCTACTGGCCTCTATGTAATATGTATAATGCTGGTGTTCATGTACCTCATTAAGTTCTCTTCTGACCTCCTTTTCATATACGGCGTCCAAGTGGTAAGTACATGCCGTCTATAGAACTGCTTTGTTTTTTTATTTTATGCTACACCCTCAGATCACATACTTTACTTATATGATCTGAGGTCCTACGCGTACCTGGTCAGGCTACGCGTAGGGAAAATCCCAGTTTCAGTTCGACGTGGAAAATAAAAATCGCCTCTCATTGCCGGACATGAACTAGCATATGCAATGCAATACATTGCACATCTAGTTCTTTATGCTAAGTTCACATGTACGCACGTAAACGAGCGGCAACGTATAATTAAATTCCAAGAGAGTACCTTCTCGATACAACCAGTCTAGTTCGGTAGAACTTAGAAAATAGACATGGCCATTTTTTCTAATTCATCAATTATTAGGTCCATGTCAATATCTTCAGATTCGCTTATTTTAAATGCGGAAACAATATACACAAATTTACTTAATATAATTTTATATATCGTTGTTTATTTTTTTTTTTTAAATAATATTTTAAAATTCTCATTTATAATAAAAACAATGCGTGCAATAAAATCGACTCACATCGTAGGTTTCAATTCTTATTATATCGGTATATAAAAATAAGATTAGATAAACAAAACCTGTAAATATAATTTGATTGTATATTTCATAAGCTTTATTTAACCTACTCTACACATCGATAAACGAAGTATTGGTGACATAGACTCATTTCTTCGGAAACCCTGGTTTCTCATTTTTACGTTATACGCCATTTCTGTGATTATGCGGAGTGTTCAGAGTTAATTGAATCATTGTTTATTGAATAATTGATTAATCTTACAGATTTATTGACCCTTAAAATTCAGCTGATTTCGCAAAAAATTTTAGCTCTTTTAACTGTATTTGGTTTTCAAGTTGTAAAATTAATAAACCAAAATCTATCACAGTAAAAACTGGTCTAATGTAAGTTTAGGTTCTTGTTTAACACACGGGGTTAAAAATTATTATTTACTAATGGTAGATTTTGATTAGGGAGTTCTGAACCACAGTGTACAGGTGACTCGATTTCATTGCACGTAAGTGTATAAGTAATTACGATAATAATTAACAAATTGCAAAAGAAGTGCGTGCAATCGCAATGAAAGCGCTATCATCTGCGTCTATACGCTTTTCTGTACTTTTATATTGCATTATTCCAAATTAGCATACTTTCTTTATATTATCAATAACAGCGACGTTTAAACCTGTGATGTGATGTTGTAATATCTTTTTCAGGGTCACACTGGTATTATTAAAGGGTATCTAATTGTATGGAGCGTGTTTTTCCTACTATCAAATTTCCTGTTTTTCATACATGTGATGGATTTTCAAGCCTACGCTATAATAGCGCAGCTTTTGTATATAGGTATGTATTTCTTGATTTTCCCACACTTGATTGAAACATGAAGATGATTGCACTGTAGTTAACACATAAAATGTGTAGGTCAAACAAACTGTGCCTTAAGGCGCATTTCCATTATGCAAGTAACTTGCATACAAGTTGCAAGTTGCATGCAAATTGTATAGTGGAAACAACAACTTGCATACAAGTTGCAACTTGTATATACAATGTGTAACAGAAATAGCGCACAACCTGTATACAGGTGGTTTGGGATCGACTTCTGAGTTGATTTCAATAAAAAAAAATTTAAAAACATTTTTGTTTTACAAAAAAAAACAAAAAGTACAATATTGTACAACATTTTCTGGGTACTTTTGATTTTTTTTTTTTTTTTGTTTTTTTTCAACAACAAAAAATCTTTTTTTTAAAAAAAAAGATATTGAAATCAACTCAGAAGCCTATCCCAAACCACCTGTATTCAGGCTGTGCGCTATGTCTAAATTATAAATTTCCTAAGAAATTTTTAAATTTTTGTAGGATTCTAAACGAGAGATAAATTTTAAGCCCACATTTTCGCAAATTGATAAACTTACCAAACTCACGCGTAAAATAAGTAAGCAGTAACCAAGCACTTGTTCCTTCTCCTTCCTCTCCACCTCGTCATTGTCACCACGGAACATAAACAAACCGGTTGCTCGTGTGTTTTTGTAAAGTTTTTAATGTTGTAACAGTGTTAATAGTTTTAATACAGTTACAACAAACTGTGAAAATATTTTTTTTTTTGCAAATCTGTACCTAAGTCTCTGGACACAATCATTGCCACTGTCAACATCGACCAATCGGAGAGCAGTGTGTTATTTGCCGTATTTTAAAAAAACGTAAAATTTAAAGCTCTTCTGTGATTGGTCGAACCGTTTAGAATCTTACGAATGAATATCCGTTAGTTTATAAATTTACCACGAGACGTTGCAATTTGATAAATTTGCGAAAATGCGGGCGTAAAATAATACAATTTATCTCTCGTTTAGAATCCTACGAAAGTTTATAAATTTCCTAGGAAATTTATAAACTTGCGGATCTTGTTATCTTCCGGTGACATATATAACTTGTACACACAACACTCAAGTCAGTTAATTTGCATGCAAGTTGCAAGCGCATGCGCTCGTGTATAGAAGGAAGTGTGCAGGATTACTGTACAACTAGGAGAACTAACTTGTATGTGCCACTAAAATCTTGTATGCAAGCTGCAAGTTGAACAAAATCGTGTTTCCAATTCAAGTCACTTGCACACAAGTTTGAAGTCATACACGTATGCAAGCACTTGCATACTGGAAACGCGGCTTTAATGACATTCATATTTGTTTTTTCAGTTCTCAATGGCTACGCGATATTGTTAGCAGTGAGTTACTACAAGCAACTAAATATCAGAGAAGAAATTTAAAATGCCAAGAGAATGAAAGCGCCAATAGTTCGTTCCTTAGATATCTAATATACAATAATATAAGGTTCGTTCCAATCCCAAAATTATTTTTTTTTATAAAAAAAGGTAAATGAAAGATAGCTTCACGGGGTGATCAATCAACATTGAGCTGCGCTGTTTTGAGGGGTTTTGGCTTGGTAATTGGTATCTAACACATAAATTCACAAACAATTGATATGAGGTCTCACAATGCCCGTGGACGCACAGGAACATAAAAACCTACTCATACACAATACAAACTTGAGTAGCAATCAGCACCATGCCTACTTTAAAATGAACACATAGCTAAGGAATCCTGGCCAACCCTTATTTCGCGGCGCAAAAATTTGAAGTGTTTGTAACAAATTATGCTTGTAGAGATAAAAGAAAATTAGCTTTATTTCAAGAGGATAATTTGTAATGTTTGAAAGTGTTATGAGGTCAGTTTTAAGTTTGTTTCAGAAAATTTCTTAATCGCACTGGAGCAAGCGAAGGTAGTTGAAACTGCTCAAACTTCCCAGTTGTTTTCTTTTTCTATCAGGAAAAGCCTGTGGAAAATGTTTATTTTATTAATAATATTATAAGCTTAGTATCGTTATGTACCTATCGAGAAAATAATTATTTTATTTTTCATAATAAGCATAAGAAAATGACGACTGTCTAAGACAGAATGTAATAAATGTGCCTAACTATTTACTATGTGTATATTGTTAGTAGTAAAGTGTTGTTATTAATTATAAAACAATTATGAAAATGTTTTCATGGAGTTGGTTTTGGCAATTTAATTTCACTGTACCTCTACCTAACTTAAAAAGTTAGGAAAACGCAGGCAGCTGAGACACAGTTTACTATAGGAACTAGTAGGCACGGCTGATGTTATTATCTAATGAGAAAAGTAATCAATTATTATGTATAATTAGGTAAAATATATTGTTACCCTATATTATGTGTTGTCTTTGTGTGTTGAACAAGAACATTTGTTCACGAGTAATATGTTTAAGTGTTTATTTACATCCGGACCACGCCAACGGCAGCCATAGAAAATATCCTTGGATTAAGGCCCTGTCCGCACAGCGATAAATTATTCGCGCGGAAATAATATCGCATTCAATTTGCATCAAACCAAAGATTTTTTCGCGCGATTTTTATACCGCATGTGCGGATAGTCCTTTAAGATCCTATGTGTCACAGAATTTTGCGAGAAAAATTTCGTGTGTCGTGTCCTCGGCTGTGAGCCCTTCCATGTTCCACATACCTGTAACTTAAGGAGAGTGTCTATTGCTTGTGATTCGATGACTATGTGCAGCGGTGTTAGGGACTATCCACAGATGCGGTAAAAAAATCGCGCGAAATAATCTGTGGTTTGATGCAAATTGAACGCGATACGGTGCGGGATTATTTCCGCGCGAATTTTTTATCGCTGTGCGGACAGGCCCTAACACCGCTGCACATAGTCATCGAATCACAAGCAAGAGACACTCTCCTTAAGTTACAGGTATGTGGAACATGGAAGGGCTCACAGCCGAGGACACGACACACGAAATTTGAAAAGGATCTAAGCCTAGATATCGTCACATCACAGCGATGACAAGCGATGTAAACCAACCATAGTTTGTATCTAGGAGATCATTCAGCATTCATATACCCACGCGGAAGTAATGGAAGCAAGGACTCAAAACCCCTAAGGAAAACAGTCTCATATGGTACACTGACGGATCAGAAATGGAGTCAGGTACAGGGGCAGGCATTTACGGCAACGGGTATGAGTACTAACAAAGCATGGGCAAATATACAACAGACTTTCAGGCTGAGACATAATAATTATTGCCTGTGCTCAATAATTTCCTGTGCTCAGAAGAACCTAGAAATGGACACCAAAGGAATGACCATATGCCTTTCATGCCCAGTAATTAGTTATGTTAGTTTCGTGGTTTTATCTTTCAATAAGTTGTGTTTTTAGTCATATTCTTTATGTCTATTTTTTGCTCGTCACTCTAATATATGTCAATTTTATGGAGTCACGTATTTTTATTTCGTAAATGAAATACAATAAAAGCCTCCCACAGCTAATATTTTACGGCGTGTGGGACAAACAACAGCACCTGGCGACCGTGCAGTATTATATGAATTACAGTAATGGAGCGTTACACCGCGGAACATTGGGTCAGGAGAAGGCTCTTCACGAAGTGCGCTCAGCAGTTAGAGCAAGCATTGGGGTCGGCCCAGCAATACGAGGTATCAGCTTATTTAAATAAATTAGCCAAACAACATGACGATCTTCAGCGGATACAAAATTCGTTAATGGCTATAATGTTGGATGCTGAAGATCGCGATGATAATTTTATAGAGAGCGATATGGATGCAGCGGATACCTATGAAAGTAGATGGTATATTTTGCACCAGAAGGCTACTGAATTTTTGAATGTTAAGCCATCGTCAGTACAGTCGCGTAATACTGTAAAAAGTCCAAGCAATTCCGTCATACATTATTTTTCCGTAACTTTAACCGTTTACGCAGCGCACGCAGTGAAAGCTTTGAAAAGGAATATTTTTCGTCCCATTTATGCAACATTCTTCATTGATTCTCAGCTCCTATTGGTCGTAACGTGATGTTATATAGCCTATTACCTTTTGGTCCCGCTCTGTAGATTAATGCGAAAAGATGCGAAACAATTAAAAAACAATAATTGTGTCTGGATTTTAATATTTTTTTTATTTTATCCACAGGTTAAAAGAGACAAGTTATTTTTTAATGCACTTGTAGTGTGTGTCAAGATCAAGTACCTAACAAAATAATTCTTTACTCGCCATTTTTGGGGTTTTAGATATATCTACTTAATTATGTAATGGCGAGTCTCAGACCAATAAAGACTTTTTTATTGGTCTGAGTGGCGAGTAAAGAATTGTTTTGTTATTCGTACAAATTACAATTTTGTTATCTGAATGGTTGTTCGAAACGAAACCCCTCTTTCCGGATACCACACCACACATTGTAAGTAGGTAGTAGTGTGTGTCAAGATCAAGTAACAAAAAAATTATTTACTCGCCATTTTTGGGATTGTAAATAATATCTACTTAATAATGTAATGGCGAGTAAAGAATTGTTTTTTTACTTGTTTTGTTACTTACTTTGTTACTTACACACACTACAAACTAATTACAATAAAGATAATATGTGTAGTATCTATAAGTAGTAACCGGAAAGAGGGGTTTCATTTCGCACAACCTTTCAGATACCCAACAAAATTGTAATTATAATAGTTCAAGTATGTAGGTATCTACTTAGGTAGGTACCTATCAATGTCTTGCTAGGCACGTACTTTACTCTTTCATGTTTACATATCCTTGGTAGGTTTTTCTTATACTATGAAATGGCAAACAAGCTTGCGGCCCACCTGGTGTTAAGTGGTTACCGTCGCCTATAGACACTTGCAATATGCCATCCTGGGGACTAAGATGATATGCCTTCCATGCCCAGTACCTAATTACACTTCGCTTCGCGGCAGAAACTAGAAAGGCGGTGGTATCTACTCCGACGAGCCTACATATGGGTCTACCACCTAGTGAATATTATGGTATTAGAAATGGTAACTTAAAATGTTTATTAGATAGATTTCACCCTGAACTTTGATCATATCATGGAATCATTTTTGTGTTTACAAACGCGTAAATAGCTTTAAACTCGAAAAAATACACTGAAAAAAAATTATTATATCGATTTGTATGTACTTTAGTTTTTTTTTATTTTTAGCTGCTTCGATTCCCGGGTGAGGCAAATGAAATTTAGAAATCTTAGCATTGAATTTTGTTTCTAATAAAAAAATAAAGCAATGTTTCCCTTAAGTAAAATAATCTATCTTAACCCATTCAGTGCCGCGGACGCCCATGGGCGCTCTTTGCGAGTATACGCACATGCCGAAGACGCCCATCGGCGCCCTACTTTTTCGGTCGACTTTTTCAGTCAAATGTGATTTGTAAAATGAAATAATACTACCAAAAAATTCTTTCAATCATTAGTATACAATTCCCTCATTTGGCCTCTGGATATCTTAGAAATAACAAAATACGCATTCTTAGTTAACATGCCGCCGGCGCCCATAGGCGTCCTGCTTCAAAGTTCAGAGATACTTAACTTTTTTATCACATTATAATTTTTATGATTTTTAGCAAATGAGTCCGAATACTATAAATATAACTAATTTTGTATATTAAGTAATATTTTATTAATCTATACTAATAATAAAGCTGAAGAGTTTGTTTGTTTGTTTGATTGTTTGTTTGTTTGTTTGTTTGTTTGTTTGTTTGTTTGTTTGTTTGTTTGGTTGAACCCTAAGATCTCAGCAACTACTGGCTCAAATTGAAAAAAACTTTTTTCGTTGGATAGTCCATTTATCTAGGAAGGCTATAGGCTATATAACATCACGATACGTCCTATAGGAGCTGAGCATCAATGAAGAGTGTTGCAAAAACGGGAGAAAAATATTTCTTTTCAAAGCTTTCACTGCGTGCGCTGCGTAAACGGTTAAAGTTACGTAAAAATCATGTGTGACGGAATTGTTCTCCATTAAATTTTCTAAAAAAAAGTCCGCGACAGCATATATCTATCTTTTATGGTTGGCTCACTATAACCTCTCTTTTTGGTAATCGAATTTGTTTTTTAAATAATGCATTATCTGCGATGGTGTTTTTGTACGCATGATATTATTCCTTATCAAAATAAATACATTATTTATCACAAGTATTTAATTTTGCACAAAATTGTTCATGACTTCATTTGATTTCAATGAATATCTTAAGGAATATCATAGTTTGAAATAAACGGAAAATAAAAAAATTTGATTTTCAGAGATTTCTTTGCGTGCGCTGCGTGAACGGTTAAAGTTACACAAAAATTATGTATGATGGAGTTATTCTCCTTTAAAAGTTCTGAAAACAAGTTACAGACAGCATTTATCTATCTCTTAAGGTTGACTCGCTATAACCTATTTTTGTTAATAAATTTTGTTCTAAAATAATGCTTAAGATGCGAAGGTATTTTTGTAAACATGATATTATTCCTTATCAAAATGAATACATTATTCATCACAAGTATTTAATTTTGTACAAAATTGTTCTTTACATCATTAGATTTCAATGAATATCTTCAGAGATATCATAGTTTTAACATAACTCCGCAGCTAAATAATGATCAAGTACTACGCACGCATCTATACTGAGTTGTTTTTTTTGGTTGATCGCGCTTATCTTAGGAAGTACTGATCCCGTCAGATTCAGACGCCTTAGCTCACCGGTCAGGAATCCTCTCTGGAGTGATTCGACCTTAAAGCTTGAGGACCCACCGAGGTCCTCTCCTTTACTAAAACCCCTGGTGACTCAAAGAAGGTCATCAGAGACATCCTGTAAAAATAGTAAAAAAAAACCGCCTAGAAGGAGTCGGATGCGTGAACGAAGGGTTCCGTGCCATAGATTTTATCAAAACTGTCCGAAAATTATTTGAATTTAAAATTAAATATTTTGTTAATATTTCAAGTTTCTACCTGTTATCGTTATTGAGACCGAGAAATAAATCACGTTTGTTGTTGATCCAACTAATATATTAATTTTATTTTTATTTAATTATTTATTTTTAAAGTGAATAATATAACTAAATATTCTGTGAATATTTCAAGCGTCTATCTGTTGCTGTTATCAAAATTGACCAAAAAAAAAGTCACGTTTATTTTATGGGAGCCCCTTCAATATTTATTTGATTCTATTTATTAGTATTTGTTGTTATAGCGGCACCAGAACTACGTCATCTGAGAAAATTTCAACTGTCTAACTATAATGGTTAATGATATACAGCCTGGTGATAGATGGACAGTCGGACGGCGGAGTCTTAGTAATAGGATCCCGTTTTACCCTTTGGGTACAGAACCCTAAAAAGGGGAACTATTGATTCAAATTGAAAAATTCTTTGATTGTCTATTTATCGAGGAAGACTATAGGCAAGGACTTCCCAAACTTATTTTCATAGTGACTCCCTTAGGAATTTTCCAATTTTTACGAGCCCTCCCCCCGTTATAGTAACAGCAAAGTTAAGTACATACCTACAAAAACAAAAAAAAAACGGACGCAGCCGCCCGGATTGCGAAAGATGCTGTGTTCGATTTTTTCGCCCGCCCTAGACAGTCGATCCGGGCTCAAGTTTTGAAATGGCGACTTTCATTTCTTTCTCTACATTTATTTTCGTTCGACTAGCTCGCATAGCAGCTAGACAGCCATTCTATGTGGATCGTCTCACTACGCCCGCCCCCGGGATAGAACCGCGAACCCTGGGATGCCAGGGCATCGCGACGCGCAGTATGGGAACCCCTGATATAGGCCTATATACCCCCATAGCATCACTCTACGACTAATAGGAATTGAGCATCAATGAAAAATGTTACAAAAATAGGAAATCCACGCGGACGAAGTCGCGGGCACAGCTAGTAAAATTATAAAACATCATGATATTTTCGAGATCCAATAATAGCGGACGCGAGACGTGACTTTTCAATATAACCAATACGGGTATATCTATCATCTTCGTATTTTTCGAGGGTCGAGATTCCAAATACAACACCTATTTCGAGATTCAAGATGGCCGCGACTTTCTAATATAATATCAACAAAAAAATAATATTTATTCTATTGTAGGTACACCTATCTTTTTCGTGCTTTTCGGGGGTATTACGAATACAACATCTATTTCGAGATTTATTATGACGAACGTGAATTTTAAATATAATATCAATATAGGTATCATTTTCATGGTTTTTGGGGGGTTCCAATTCCGAATAGCTGGGTCCACGCCGGACGATCGGCGATCCCGCGATCCAGGGTCATGGAACTGGATCGTTAACATACTACAATAGAATGTGTGTCCTTGGATCGCGCGCAGCACGTCCACGCTTCGCGCCAAAAGCGCGCGACCGCGTTTGTGCTGCGCGCGATCGGAGCGCGTTGGATCGTCCGGTGTGTGGATAATATCGATATGGGTATGATTTTCGGGGTCCCTATTCCAAATACAACATCTATTTCGACATCCAATATGGTGGACGCGACTTCTTAATATAAAATAATATCAATATGGGTATCATTTTCGTGGTTTTCGGGGGTCCCCGTTCCAAATACAACATTTATTTCGACATCCAATATGGCGGACGCGACTGCTTAATATAATATCAATATGGGTATATTTTTCGTGGTTTTTGTGGGTCCCGGTTCCGAATACAACATCTATTTCGAGATCCAATGTGGTGGACGCGACTTCTAAATATAATATCAATATGGATATTATTTTCGCTGTTTTTGGGTGTTCCAATTTCGAATACAACGTCTATTTTGGAGTTCCAAGATGGCGGACTCGACTTCTAAATAAAATATCGATATGGGTATCATTTTCATGGCTTTCGGGGGTCCCGGTTCCGAATACAACATCTATTTCGAGATCCAATATGATGGACGCGAGTTCTAAATATTATATCAATATGGGTATAATTTTCGCGGTTTTTGGCGGAATACAACATCTATTTTGGAGATCCAATATGGCGGACGTGATTTATTAATATTATGGATATCATTTTCTGTGATCCCAATTCCGGATATAACGCCTTTTTCGAAGTTCAATCTTACGGACGCAACTTCTTAATATAATATCAATATGGGTTTCATTTTCGTAGTTTTCGGAGGTCCCGGTTGCGAATACAACATCTATTTCGAGACCCCATACGGTGGACGCGACTTCTAAATATAATATCAATATGGGTATCATTATCGTGGGTTTTGGGGGTTCCAATTCCGAATGCAACATCTAAGTTGAAGATCCAACATAGCGGAAGTGACTTTTTAATATAATATCAATATGAGAAAGGATGATGGCGAAAATTAAATGGCCAGAGGTGCCACAGATTATATTCGATGGAACTTGCATACCATACAGCCAGACCGTTAAAAACCTTGGTGTACTGTTTCATACACACTTATCTTGGGGTCCTCAATTACAAGAAGTCAGCAGGAAAAAAGTTTCCTGCTTTTCCCCTACACTATAACCTATTATAAGGTTATAAGTTCATAGCTAAAATTTTAACGGAAAATGTTATTTTCTTCTTTTTAGAGCATTTAAATAAAATTCTACCTCAAGAATAATTGAGGTCTCTACATCAAATTTCAGATGGATTAGAGCAACAGAGCTTATAATCATCATCTTTTTTTAACCTGTCTTTTTATTCTCAGCGAACCCTTTCATTTAATACACATACTATAAGAAAGCATAAAAATCTTTAAAAGTCCGCCATATTAGATTAAGAGTGATGTCAGAATATTTTTCTAATTATTCTCGGCAAGCCTTTTCATTTAATACCCATATTGTAGAACTGCATAAAAAAAACTATTCCGCCATCTTGGATGATCCGCCATATTGGATTTAGAATGACATCACATTATTTTTCGAGTTACTCTCAACAAGCCCTTTCATTTGATACCCATATTGCAGAAATGTATTAAAAATAGCTATTCCGCCATTTTGGATTTAGAACGACGTCGCACACAGCTTATCGTATATTGTCATCCATACTAAACGTGTACACAATATTTCAGCTCAATCGGTTGAAGATATCTGCTTCAAAATCGAGTAGCAAGATTCCACCCAAACAAATATACATTGCAAATTAAATAAAAGCTTTTAATGAGTCAGTTTCTCCCTCCAATTGGTGTTCTCCGGAACAACTATCATACTTGTTATGTATAGAAATTGATTTACAGAATCTACAAAAAAAAAGATATTTTATGAAAGTGTAACAAAAAATATTTTTTATTATTATTTGGAAAAAGGTTGAGGACTTCTTGGTTTCACATAACGCTTAATAATTTACAATTAAACTTTTGTTTTATCGTGTTTTATCTTTCTTTTAATTAAAAATTACTAAATAATGTTCCATAACAATCTAAATCGCAAAAAAAACTTAGTAACGCACCTTTATTCTTCATCGTTGTTTTGAAATATAATACCCGTTAAAATTGCAGTATTTAACTATAATAACACAATTACACATTAAAGCAGTTTTATTACCCAGTAACAAACACCAATAAGAGAAAAAAACTGATTAACGTGGTAGTGTTCTAAGGCCTCATGCCGAAAGCGCCGATGGGCGGCAATAAATCCGTAACTAAGATGCCGTGGCCGCCGATGGGCGCTCGTTGACAAATGTATGGCGGCACCTAGGTTAAGACACAATTTTAGAGGTGGCAATGAATGGGTTAACGATTTAACGCGGTTTCACTTCAGGCACATGAGTAACTTTAGGGCCCATTGATTTTTTCGAAGTGGTGTTTTTATTGGCTTAGAAATGTGTACATCTTCTACTACTACTACTCTCTTTGTACAAGACTACTATTACTCTTCGTAACTACTCTTATGTACAAGAGGCTCTAGCTATAGAATCCCTAGAATTATTAAGCAATCAACATTGAGCTATGCTGCGTTGCTAAGTTTTATCCTCATTTTCCGCGCTTGCGTACACAGATTTATCGATTACTTTTATTTCGGCGCCTCCGCTTTTACAAAGAGCAACATTCTCACAGAACCGACAGGCACCGTACGTAAAAGCTTTGCTCTATTCAAAACGTCAGTTCAGGTTTTTATTAAACTTTTATCTTTACTTACTAAAAACGGCTACAGTCAGATACAGTTATTACAGCAACTTACAAAATGAAATAAAACTTTCCGTTTCCATCGAGAACAGAGTAAAATTCTCCTTTTCACAAGTCGGGATTTAACCCGGCCACTGCTTTCTGGCAATCATCGAATGGGTACGGACGGCCCCAGAAGCCCAGACCACGTAAAAAGACGGAGGCCAGTTACATTTTTGTGCATGTGTGTAACTGTGTAAGTACACGAGGGACGAGGCGTAGTTTTATTATACCGGCCTCAGTCAAAGCTCTGTCTACACTTTCTTAATTGGTTTGAGCTCAGAAGTAGATTAACACTGCAGTAACTTGCCATAATAATTGTGTTGATATGAATGAATGGTACCAAAGTGTTATTTTTCGAGGTCGGCCACAGTAAACCTTACCTAGTACCACAGTATACCAAGAACATTAGTTTATCTGCGGGCTGTCGGCGATTTATAAGCCTTCTCTGCGTTGACGCTAGGGCTATCGTAAATGTGCCGGGGGGCGGACGAGCGGCGAGCGAATGTGCAATGACATAAAAACGCGCGATCACACCGAGACGGCGAGACCACCTTATGCCCCCACATTTTTATGTCAATGTGTGCGTCATAGTGCGTACACGGCGCCGAGTACGCACGCAAACGTTCTAATGGATAGCGGCCAGTTTGTATGAAGACGTATTACTGTTCTTGGTATACTGTGCTAGTACGACGGTTTTAAAGGGGTAACACCCTATCCTCCTCCTACAGCTCCTCTCGTGTCTCTTTACATCTTGGAGGTTTCTAGTGCGGGAAGGATAAAAAAAAAATAATAATAATAACTTTATTTACTTACCAAAAAATAGGCTCTTTCTCTTTAACATCGCCCATCTACAGTTTCATATATTTTGTGCAGGCGGATAGTAAAACACCTCGTTTAACTAAACGGCTAGGCGGATTATAGTCTGTGAAAGTGACTAGAGATAAAAATTCTACTCCGCTTGGTCATAAAAAACTAACTAGCAAAAATATTTAAAAAAAAAGCTTTTATTTTAAATTGAATGCACTAAAATGATAAAAATAAACTTTAAATAGCAATAGAAGCTTGTCGCGAGATTTACTTGTGATTAAGATAAACGATAGATCAAAGTAAATCTCGCGACAAGCTTTTATTGCTAGGTATTTAAAGTTTATTTAAAAAATAATCTAGCTAATTTATTTTTTACTTTTAAGTCAATATTCGTATTCTTCTCAGTAATCCCTTTCATTTGATACTCATATTGTAGAAAAGCATTAAAATAACTATTCCGCCATCTTGGATGGTCCGCCATATTGGATTTAGAATGACGTCACACAGCTTATTGTGTATTGTCATCTAAAGGTGTATACAATGTAAGATTACATTTCAATCGGAGGCCTTAGAATGAGTTTTGATAGTTTTCGAGCTCGATCAAACGTATCGTCTTTCTTCATACATTGGCCACTGTTTCTGATAGTTTACGCTAGGGGCGCTAAGTAGTGGGCAATGTATGAAAAGAGACGATACGTTTGATCGAGCTCGAAAACTAACAAACTCGTACTAAGGCCTCGGTTGAAGAAATCTGCTTCAAAATCGAGTTGCAAGATTTCACCCCAACATTGCAAGTTATATAAAAGCTTTTAAAAAAATAACCTGAACCTACCAATGAACAAGGGATCTCCATTCGATGTACGGACTCATATTGATACAATCTACTACGGATTGTTCAACAAATGTTTTATTTGGTTAATTCTCACAGACTACAATCCGCCTAGCCATTTAGTTAAACGGCGTGTTTTACTATTGCCCTGCGACTTATTACTTACTTTTAACCGCCTCCGTTTTTTTTTATAAAAAGGTCAAGCAAATGACTTTATTCCACCTGATGGTAAGCAGAAGTAGAGTCCATATGCGAATATAGCTGGTGCGAGAGATAAAGTGGTCTAATGAAAATAAACTCAGTGGTCTAATGTTTCGCCCATCGGAATTAGATCCAGAACAGAGCTTCAATGGGAAGAAAATGCACCCGGTTTGGTGAGTATGACTATTTTCAAGTCCTACCACCATCTCATCAAAATCTGTCGCCGTAATAATAATGTTAACAGCATTATTGTGTTCCGACAATTATGATAACAGGCCAGTCCATTTGTAGTTGAGGGTTCCAGGTGAAGATCGATTCTATCTTTGGCCTTAACATCACTTACCACCAGGTGAGATAAAAGCCAAGAGCTTCCTTGTGAAGAATAAATTGTTTTGGACAGATTTAAATAATATTGTGGTTAATACCCCCTATTCCATATAAGTAATCGTACTGATACTGATCAAGGCCAATGCGTTGAATAGTGCTCTGTGATTGGTTCGTTTCTTATCCAAGAGTCAAAAGATCTCGTATTAATGTTTGTGAATACGGGTGTCAGTCACTTCTCCACTTCATCATATAGGTGTTATGAAAAAAAACACCGGCCAAGTGCCAGTCGGACTTTCGCACGAAGGGTTCCGTACCATTACGGTGTAGTCGATGACATTTTGAAACGCACGGATAGATACTGTCGATTTTCATCATTTCGATTGGCATACATCACATTGACATTAAAAGAAAAAAGCATATATTTTGGCATAACATAATTATGTATAAAATAGGCATAAACATTATAACGCACAATTCTGGAAAGGCATAATTTTAAAGATCATAATCAATTTACAACACGCATTACAAAAAGCATAATTTACAACGCATAGCTATTGTATAATTTCAATGTTTTTGTTTAAGTAATATAATTTTACTATGCTTAAGTCACTAAAGAGAGTTTAGTTATTTTTAGTTTAGTTATAGTTTAAAAGTGTAGATATCCGTAAATCTTATTTGCCATAATCTGGAATATATTTTTCTCCATACGAGGTTATTATAAAAAAAAATAGTGCGATACAAAAACCGACTTAGTCAACCCCGACTCCATGTAGTCTTGTCTGCCCTACCCCTAGAGCGCAATTGCAACAAACCGAGGCTGCGGTTGTGAGCAAAAGCCATCTGCGACGATTAGCATGCGTGGGACCGCCCGCCGGAACCCCGCAGAGCCTCTTGCATGCTGCATGGCACTTTACAGCATAAATTCGTAACGCATAATAATTATAATGCCGCAATATGCATAACCACAGAACAGAACTCTATGCTTATAAATAAAATGTCTTGAATATTATGCCTCTTAATATTATGGCAAACATAGTAATGCCTTTTGTTACTTAAGCTTCTTAAAATTATGCCTTTCCATGGTTATACCCTTAGACCATTTATCACGGGACGTGGCATAGCGCAGATTTAGTACTGAAAACATTCTGCTGGTTTTCGCGGGGGGTGAGGCAAACACGCATAGCACACATTTACTCACTCGTGCACACACACTGTTGCAAAAATTGTAATGGCTATTATGAACGCACACTCGCGGGCGCGGCTAACCCGCGTACCACTATATCGCCTAACGTTGTTAAATCGTTGTTTCTGTCGCAAAATTTGTAGATGAAAAATTGTGTTGTTATGTGAAACAGTAGTTTATTTGAATAGAAAATTACTTCCGTGTGATAAATAACTCCGTTTTAGGATAACTTTAATGTTTCGTTTACAAGAAAACACTCCGCAACCAATAATTTTTACGAGGTCCGCTTAACGACAGATACGAATTTAAAATGGCGGTCGGTCGTCGCAGCGAACTAGTTTTTATAAACTGACATGAACTTTGTTCATGTACTTTAGCAGAGGGGAAGCGTCCGCTTGCCACGTCCCTTATTAAATTGCCTAAGGTTATACCTTACATATTTCGGTATTATAATATTATGCGTTATGATAAGTCCGTTATGCTTTAAAGACTTGTGGCAATTAAGGAATATACACACATAGATACGGTCACGCTCATAGTCACGTAGCTCGTAGTCGTAATCAATTGACGAATTATGCAA
The DNA here is from genome assembly GCA_955850985.1 of Elophila nymphaeata. Classification (NCBI taxonomy): domain Eukaryota; kingdom Metazoa; phylum Arthropoda; class Insecta; order Lepidoptera; family Crambidae; genus Elophila; species Elophila nymphaeata. The sequence continues at coordinate 8,357,889 of OY039080.1, read as the reverse complement.
TTTTAGTTTATGAAGTAAACGTTATACGTGTCCCAATGCACCAACCAAGCACAATTTTTTACTCTCCTGGACATCGAACCCTGGAGGTCTGGATCTAATTCCGGTAAACTCACGGGTAGCGAAGTACCCCACGATAGTATTTGTGAGGGCTGATAATAGCGAATGTTGCTAAGGGTTAAAACAGAATGCTTACAAGAATGTCTCCCGTGTCCTGCTTGCTCTATGACAGTAGCAGGGACGTCAGCTAGCCTCCCAGATAGTTGAAAACATTGATTCTGTGCACTTGTGAAACATAAACAGTGGTGATAGTAATTGAAACTAAAGAGGTGCATTTGCTAATAAGGTAAGATCGACGGTCCCTAAGTATAGTCACATAACTGAAAATAGTAAATTTTACAGGAGAGCGATTCAAAGATTTTAGATTTGTTCATTGATCTGTAACTTTTAAAGTATATTACCAATGGTTTCCAAAATTGGCAAGTAAACAGAAGATTCATGTAGGAATGTTATGAATCGAGTAATACTTTTAAGTTAAATACATCGTCATTGGACACTTCCTTTACATCTGCTATGTAGGGACTATTTACTGATTCTTTAGGTATTTTAGCTAAAGGTTAGTTTACTGCGTTAGTAATTGTGGATGCTGAAGGCAAACTCAATTCAGATATTGCAGAATTAATAGAAGTAGAAGAAGAGACTAAGGGTGTGCTCGTATTAATATGGGTTCTACGGCTTTTTTGCGTAGTAATGACAGTGCTTTTTATATTAGACGTCGGTGTCTTTGATATATCAAACTCTAAATCAGTCTTCTATTCCATCGTGTCGCATTAAGCGTACGCATTTTGCCAATGTCAAGTGAAAATGTAACTAAAGTAATAAAAATTGTACGGTTGATTGAGGTTAAAAATGGAGTCTCTCAACACGTGTTTTTACCACAAGAACTCGGGAGAAACTCTAAATCAGTCTTATTTGATTATTCAATCATTGGTTCGAATGAAGAGTCAACTGTGATACCTGTTGCTACAGATAACAAACTCAAGTTGGTAGTCATTGTAAGATCCATGTTGTTTATTATAATTGAAATAGAAGGAGAAAACAAACTTATGTTATCATTAACATGATCTTTAGAATTATCTGGATCAAGGGCAATAATATCTTCAGTATGAGAAATTGTATCAAGTGATCAATTTTATAAAAAGCTAGTTGACTCGGTTTATTATCAAAATATCTTTATTATCAAAATACCCTGACTGCTGAGTTGTTTTGGGTGGCTTTTGTTCACTGAATGTTTACCTGCCGCAGCGTCTGTATGTGGCCTATAGTGATAAAGCCTTTTCGGAGGCTGTAAGTCGTTAAGCCTTCGTGTAAGACGGTTCGTTATAACTCTCGAAAAGAACTTAGAAGCATGATTCAGGAGCGTGACAGGACTATATTTCTTAGGACGGGCTAGTTACTTGGTTATGATACCTCTTTTAAGTAAGGTAACCAAAGGTTACTTCAAAAGTTCTGCTCTTCCGCTTTTGGGATTATTACGAGGTTGATGTTTTTCCGTTTAAGGGACTAATCACAATAATTCATCATCATCATTCATCAAATCACAACAGCTTTTCTCCATATATAAGACAATGATTTTGTATGGGACGCGTTAACGCGTACCTACCTACGCGTCCGTTCAGCTGCGGATAGCAGAACGTATGCGTACCTATCTGCAAAACTGAATAGAGTTGAATAAGTGTCGATTAAATTTATATATGACCATAAGCACCAGCTTCCAAAGGTTGAAAGAATCTTCAAAATCGGTACACCCAGTAAAGAGTTAGGAGGTAACAAACATACAAGAAAATACAGTCGAATTGAGAAACTCCTCCTTTTTGAAGTCGGTTAAAAATAACATACAATTGGGGAAAACGTTTATCTACCCTTAATTCTTATACCTTGATTCTCTTTGATATTTGAGTTTTTCTCTTTGATATTTCATTTTCTCAAAAATTTATTTTATTTCTTCAAAATAACTTGAGATTTTGACGGATTTACTTACACGTTTTGGACCTCACTTAGTCCAAAAATACCGTTTTTGGAATTATGTCTGTATGTTTGCGCGTTAGCACGATAACTCGAGTATGCTTTAACTTATGGCAACCAAATTTAACATGTATGTATGACATCAAAATATAAGGTTTCTATCAACTTTTGAGTCGTCGATCACGAAAGTTAAGCAACCAAGTGTGCGGTTGGTACTCGGATGGGTGACCAAAATTTAACATGCATGTATGACATCAAAATGTAAGGTTTCTATCAACCTTTGAGTCGTTTCCTGTATACGAGAAAGTCAAGGGGAGACCACTCCCGATTTTTATTTTTATTAAAAGCATTCTGAAAGAGGATACGGAAAGAATCGTCGATGGCGTAGTCCGTATGGACGTTGTCTCCCATCCCAGGAGGCACCGGTCTTATCCCCGCCACGTACCAATGTGTTTTCAAATTTTGAATTCATAATTATGTAGGTATGTAGGTACGTTTAATCGACGCTTTTACGGTGAAGGAAAACATAGTGAGAAAACCTGCACACACATATGAAGAAATTCTTAGGTTGTGTGAAATCGACCAACCCGCACTTGGCGAGCGTGGTTGGCTAAGGCCTAATCGCCCCTTATGTGGGGTAGGCTCGAGCCCCTCGGTGGGGACTGGTGGGGACATTGTAATTGAGCTATTGATGGTGATGATGAAAAGCATTCTAATACATTATGAAGATCGGTTAAGAAATAGGGGTAGGAAAACTTTTTCTGATTGTATTGAGTACGCCGTACTACTTACTTACTTATAATGGTGGGTGTTATCTAGTCTAGGGCGTTTCGTGATTATGCCGAAGGATTTAATGGTGAGCTTTATCGCTTTATTTAGGTAGGTAAAACGGGAGTTTTCTCCCGAGTTCTTGTTGTTATAACACTTGTTGAGGGACCCCAGTTTTAACTCAATCTACCGTACAATTTATTGTTACTAGATACATTTTTCACTTGACATTGACTAAATGCGTAATTCCACGAAACCCGTCGGGGGTTAAAAAGAAGAAAATTTTCATGTCTTCTTTTGCCATACACCAGTATATCGGGTATTTATATATACAGGGTGGAATTTTGTAATGCCACCTGAAGGGAAAGTATTCTTAATACTGTAGACAGAAATTTACTCAAAGGAAACATTCCTTTATTTTTGAATAGAAAGAAAACTGCATTCATAATTTTTCGAAAATTCGCTTGCCACACCCGGGAATTGAACCAACTAAAATCTGTAAAAATCACTCTTTGTACTTTTATTGCATCGATCGTTAGAGTCATTTATTAAGACGAAATCTCTCCAACAAACTTGATAATTGAAATGAAAGGAAAGCCATGAAAAAGGTGTTATAAATTCAATGGGTCAAGTTAAAGCACTTTTACTCAAAGATCCATCTGCTATACATGTTAGTAGTTAATAATTACCATTGATTTATAAGTACATTAAAATGACGAATTAGGTATTATTTAGATAACACGATTGCAATTTGTTAGTGTTTGTAATGCAGACTCCTTTCTTAGATGCGACATAACTGCGTGTATGAGGTAGTTTAAATTTGGAATGTTACATTTGAAAATAGATTGTCATTTGTTATTCACATTTGATTGTTATTGGTCTCGAGTGAATCCGGTTCGGGTTCATGAAACTAACAATCAAGTAAGATTTTCTTTTAACGTTTGGTGCGGAATCATGAGACATAATTATGGTTGTGTTAGTCTACGTGTACGAAGGACATTTAAACACTGTCAAGTATCCAGAAATACTGGAACTCTTAAGAAATTAGTTAAATGGTTTCCCCGAGGAAGAGCGAAATCAAATTATTCTACAGCAAGATGGTGCTCCAGCCCATAACAGCAGAATCACTACTGCCTACATAAAAAACCATTTTAATACCTGGACAAACGGCACAATCAGATGGCCTGCGAGATCACCAGATCTCACCCCTTTAGGTTTTTTCTTTGAGGGTTGAAGTTCAGAATACGATTCATAATATTCACCACAACACGTTATTAAAGGTTACTAGAAATGAATTTGTTAGAAGAATAAATTTGTGTATTCAAGAGAATGGAGCCCATTTCGAGCAACTAATTAGTTAGTTTACCATTTTATGTAAATAAATAAAATAATTTATACGGGACCACCTTTGAAGTATGACCTTCTTAACGAAAAAAGAATCATCAAAATCGATTCATTATTGGCGGAGTAATCGCGGAACATACATACAAAAAAAAAAAAAAAAAAAACATACAGTCGAATAGAGAACCTCCTCCTTTTTTTGTTTGAAGTCGGTTAATAATTAAGGGTTTCATGGCTTTCCTTTCATTTAATTTATCAAGGTTTATACAGAGATTTCGTCTTAATAATTGACCCTAACGATCGATGCAATAAAAGTACAGGTGTAATTTTTACAGATTTTAGTTGGTTCGACTCCCGGGTGTGGCAAGCGAATTATCGAAAACCCTTTGAAAGCAGTTTTCTTTCTTTTCAAAAATAAAGGAATGTTTCCTTTGAGTAAAATTTTCTATCTACAGTATTAAGAGTACTTCCCTTCAGGTGGCATTACAAAATTCCACCCTGTATAGTGTTTGTAGTATTTGGTATTAGCTTCATCATCAACGTCAATACAATGCGTTGAAGCGGAATAATATTAGATACATACAAGGATAAAGTGCAGATTGATCATAGTAAAATATATAAAAAAAAATATTTTCGCTTTGGACCCAGCCAACCATTCTTCATTTATCAAATCGTTTGTCTGTAAAATATAGTACGCACTTATGTATATACGAGTATGTAGATAAGATAGGTACTGATAAATCATTAATTTATTTTCCAGATGGGGCCAGAATTAAAAACATGTTGTTTCATATTCGATTTGAAAACTGGAAATACTATAATAGGTGTGGTAACTGCGGTATGTGCTCGACATAATCAACAGTATCATGTATACAGTCAGCATCAGTAGTAGATTAACTCTTTAGCACCTTGTTATAATAATCCTTCATATTCACAATGGTTACAGCTAATTACTGCACAAGCGATAGCATTGCTTTGACATGGTTTGAGAAGATTCACGTCCCCAGGACAAAATAACGTATTAATATTTTTTCAGATGTGGTCATTTATGATGTTCGTTATTCTGGTGGTCATGACATCAATGGCGGGAAGCATGCAGAAAAACGAACTGATAGAGATTGATCCTGAGGCAGAAGCGGCGGCTACTGGCCTCTATGTAATATGTATAATGCTGGTGTTCATGTACCTCATTAAGTTCTTTTCCGACCTCCTTTTCATATACGGCGTCCAAGTGGTAAGTACATGCCGTCCTTAGAACTGCTTTGTTTTTTTATTTTATGCCACACCCCCAGATCATATACTTTACTCCCCTTCCGACACGGACGCCCTAGGGACGCTAGGCGGTCGAGAGACTCCTCACGGGCGAGATGCTCGGTCGCCCAGTAATCCCCTAGGAACGTTCGACCTACAGGCTTGAGGATCCCCCAAGGTCTTCGCCTTCTTAAAAACTCGGTGATGCAGAAAATGTCATCTCAGGTAGCATATTAGGCAAATAGCGATCTAGGACATTCTTTGTTTAAAAGCCCTAGTTAATAAATACATATACTGAGTATTTCAATGCATAACTGAGTATAAGTATTTTTATTTTACGAACGATGGTGATGGTGTCATGGATGTGTGTATGTTGTGATCAGGGGTGTGCACAGATACTTCGGGTCCTATTGGCCCACTTCGTAACTTAATTTCGTGTTTTGTGCCCGTGGTCCTACTGCGTGGTTCTACTGATAGGATAGGACCACGGGCAATTTTTTTTGTCCGTAGTTCTACTGATAGTACTACGGACAAATTTTTTGGTCATAATTCTTTCAATAGGACTACGGACGGACAAACGCCTTCGGGCCACAATACTCCCGAGTTGGGAATCGAACTTTCTCCCAAGTGTTACATAGTGCTTTATACTACACCTGTGAGGAACATTCAAAGACTTGTTAAATTGAAATAAGCAGTACCTATATAAAATTATAAAGAGATTATGATTATGCAACTCTATTATAGTTGCAAATGTTCTGCGAAACACCACGGTCCAGCACGGCCGCCACGGTCGGCGGCGTCGCATTAGAAATAGATGTTCATACAACTTTTCTTTCCGCTACACGTTAGAAATGGAATTTCTTACAACTATTCCTCCCGCATATTTAGGCCAAAGAAAAGATCAACTTTCTCTTTTCAATTTGAGGGAATAATAGCTACTGTTCCGATCAGGTGTAGTATAAAACACATTTTTCCTGTTTATTTGGAAGCCACTTGCAAATTAAAATAAAACCCCCAAAAAGATCGCAAATATCGATTAAAAATGACGACTTCATTATGAAAGTTCAGATGGAGCGCCTGTGTTCGCCCGTCAAGCTGCTGCGCCTGACTTAGTAATAATATAGACTTAAAACACTGCACATGAGATTTAATTTCGTTTAAAGATTGTATAATCCGTTCCTATCCGACCGTTTCGTAGACTTCCTTTAGTAGGACCATTGCCCATACAAAACAATGATGCCTTTGTTACAGTCCTACTGATAGAACTATGGACAAAATAATTCCCCGTGGTCCTACCAGTAGGGGCATTGCACATACAAAATAATGATACAAAATAATGTTCCTACTAGTTAGGACCACGGGCAATAGATCAATTTCGTAGCCAACTTCCATGTGGAAAATAAAAATCCCCTCTCATTGCCGGACATGAACTAGCATATGCATATGCAAATTATGCAATGCAATTCGCACATCTAGTTTTGCTAGGTTCACATGTACGCACGTTAATGAGCGTTAACGCACAATATAATGCAAAGAGAGTACCTTCTCTTTATAACCAGTCTAGTTCGGTAGAACTTAGAAAATGTACTTACATGGCAATTTTCTACTTCATCAATTAGTAGGTCGATGTCAAATATATTCAGATTCGCTTATTTTAAATGTGGAAACAATATACATATCATTACGATAATTAACAAAATTGCAAAAGAAGTGCGTGCAATCGCAATTAAAGCGCGATCGTCTGCGTCTATACGCTTTTCTATACTTTTATAATGCAGTATTCCAAATTAGCATACTTTCTTTATACAATAATAGCGACGTTAAGCCTGTGATGTGATGTTGTAATATCTTTTTCAGGGTCACACTGGTATTATTAAAGGGTACATAATTGTATGGAGCGTGTTTTTCCTACTATCAAGTTTCCTGTTTTTCGAACATGTGATGGATTTTCAAGCCTACGCTATAATGGCGCAACTTTTGTATATAGGTATGTATTTTTCGATTTTCCCACACTTGATTGAAACATGATGATGATTGCACTGTAGTTAACACATAAAATGTGTACAGGGCCGGATTTAAAGGTCTGGAGGCCTCGGGGCAGCAAAGGAGTGGAGGCCCCTTAGCCCCAAATTATTTTCCAAATAAAATGATTTTTTTTTTCAATCGAGTTTTTGGTTAAAAAATAGGCATAGGTACTTCTTTACGACCTTTAATCAACGAACAAAATAGCAAGATATTATTATTATTATTATTCATGTAATCATGTTTGTACAAAGTAGGTACCGTAGGTAAAAGTAAAACGCGAAATAAAATATGAAAGGAAAAGTTGTTTACTGGTGTTTACTAGTTTTTCCGAAGTCTCTATTGCGGGGGCCCCTCTTTTGTGGAGGCCCTGGGCTGTAGCCCCGCTTGCCCTCCCCTAAATCCGGCCCTGAATGTGTAGGTCAAATAAACCCATGACTAACTGTCCTTTTTTTGTCGGGGAGGGCAAATGCATTTACGCATCGTCCCTGCGGGGTGGTGCAAACCGCAGGGGATATGTGGGACTCGAGGTAAAGGCGTTCCCTCCATACCCACTAAACATCCTCCCCGGTCTGACCTCCAGTGCGCTATTACGGGACGGCTCGGGATCTGCGCACGTGAGCGCAACTACACCGAGACCGTCCCAACGCTGCCCGTCTAGGCACTCCTTGTGCACCAATTGGTGGCCAGCAGCCCACAGGGGCAACCAACTAACGCCAGCCCCTGTGGGCTGCTAGCCAATGCCGGCCTTATAGGCCGCCTCCTCACCGACGGCTGCTCGACCTGGCGCGTCCTCCTGACGAGGACACCGGGAGCAGCCATCGGACCGCACCAGGGGGACTTCGGGCGCGGTCATGGCCCTAAAAAGGGTCGTCCGGAACTAGCCGTGGTGGGAAAACAAAAACAACTCGACGATGGCATTTGACTTCGAATGCCAAGGCGACCCACTTGACATCAAAAGCCACACATCCGCCGATAAAGTTTCCCCACCACGTTACCAGGGTCCGCCACGAGGAGGCTTCCGGACGTGGACCCCATGACTAACTGTCCCTTAATGACACTCACATTTGTTTTTTCAGTTCTCAATGTGTACGCCATATTGTTAGCAACGAGTTACTACAAGCAACTAAATCTCAGAGAAGAAATTTAAAATGCCAAGAGAATGAAAGCGCCAATAGTTCGTTCCAATCTCAAAACTATTTTTTTAAAAAAGGTAAATGAAAGATAGCTTCACGGGGTGATCAATCAACATTGAGCTGCACTGTTTTGAGGGGTTTTGGCTTGTTAATTGGTATCTAACACCCATATTCACAAACATTACTATGAGGTCTCACTCACAATGCTCGTGGACGCACAAGGTCATAAAAACCTCCTCATACACAATACAAACTTGAGTAGCGATCAGCACCATGCCTCCTTTAACGGCTAAGGTAGCTAGCTAGCTACACTCACCGGCACGGAATCTTGGCCAAGCCCTTATTTCGCGGCGCCAAAAACTTTAACAAATGCTTGTCGAGATAAAAAAATAGCTTTATTTCAAGAAGATAATTTGTAGGTAATGTTTAAAGTGTTATGAGGTCAGTTTTTAAGTTTGTTTCAGAAAATTTGTTAATCGCACTGGAGCAAGCGAAGGTATTTGAAACTGCTCAAACTTCCCAGTTGTTTTCTTTTTCTATCAGGAAAAGCCTGTGGAAAATATGTATTTTATTGATAATATTGTAAGCTAAGTATCGTTATGTACCTATCGAGAAAATAATGATTTTATTTTTCATAATAAGCATGAGAAAATGACGACTGTCTAAGACAAAATATAAACGTCATGCAGCAAAACACAGATTGACTTGAAAACTGATTTTATTTATTCACAATCACTAATTCACCGTACTTCTCAGCAGCGACCGCACTCGACGGGCGCTCGAACTCGAATGGCCGACGGAATGAAACCGATCAATTGAGTGACTAATTATTTTAAATGAACGTATTCTGAAAATATTCTAGTATGAACATTTTTGTATTAATTATAATTAAATTGACAATAATAAATAACGACTGCTGTAAATAGTTAAAATAATATTGATTGTAACACTACTTATTTACCTACTATTTCTATATTATTGTATATTGTTAGTAGTAAAGTGTTGTTATTAATTTTAAAACAACTATGAAACTGTTTTCATGGTGTTGGTTTTGGCAATTTAATTTCACTGTACCTACCTACCTAACTTAAAAAGTTGGAAAACGCAGGCAACTGAGACACAGTTTACCTACTATAGGAACTAGTAGGTCCGGCTGATGTTATTCTCTAATGAAAATAGTAATCTATTATTCTGTATTATTAGGTAAAATATATTGTTACCTATATTATGTGTTGTCTTTGTGTGTTGAACAAGAACATTTGTTCACGAGTAATAATAATAATAATAATCATTTATTTCGGGCAAAGCCCATAAAGTGTTAGTAACAATGATAATCTTAAAATAGTGTTAGTAAAACAATTATGAAATATAAAACTAGGTACCTATCTTCGTACACTCTTTTCTAGTGCGTGACATGGACCTGGATCCATCTGTGCACTAGAGGCATGTCCCAACGGTCAGTGAAAACCTTGAGTACTTAATGTGTTTATGTACCTATTTATTTAAGTTTATTTACATCCGGACCACGCCTACGGCAGCCATATAAAAAATCCTTGGATTAACATCGCTGCACATAGTCATCGAATCACAAGCAAGAGACACTCTCCATAGGTTACAGGTATGTGGAACATGGAAGGACTCACCGCCGAGGACACGACACACCAATTTAAAAGGATCTAAGCCTAGATATCGTCACAGCCACAGATTAGAAAGAATATGTCTAAAGGTCACAGCGATGACAAGTGATGTAAACTAACCATCGTTTGTATCTAGGAGATCATTCAGCATTCATATACCCACGCAGGAGGAAAGGAAGCGAGGACTTAAAATCCCTAAGGAAAACAGTATCATATGGTAAAACGACGGATCAAAAATGGAGTCAGGTACAGGGGCAGGCACTTACGGCAATGGGTATGAGTATTAACAAAGCATGGGCAAATATGCAACAGTCTTTCAGGCTGAGACATAATAATTATTGCCTGTGCTCAGAAGAACCTAGAAATGGGCACCAAAGGAATGACCATTTACATTTTTAGTGACAGCCAAGCGGCACTTAAAGCCTTAACTACCTACAAAGTCAATTCAAAACTATATAGTTTTGAATGCGATACACACACTAAACAATCTAGGCAAACACAACCTAGTCAGACTAGTGTGGGTACCGGGACATGTAGGGATTGAAGGTAATGAAAATGCTGACAAACTAGCAAGGAAAGGATCGGCTCAAGACCTCAATGGGCCCGAGCCTTTTGTAGGATTATCTAGAAGTACCATAAAAATGGCACTAAAGGAGTATTGTCAAAAGAGGCACCTCAGGGAATGGTTGCCCACTCCCCGACTGACACACTCAAAAAAATTTTTAGGATCCTTACACACAGGCTACCTTAAAAGAATAGGAAGAATCAGCAGGACCCAAATCCGCTGCCTCACAGGGTGCTCTCACTGGCCACTTTGCCACTAAAAGACACCTGTGTACAATAGGCAAAGCTGAAGACCCCATCTGTAGAATGTGTGGTGAGGAGGAAGAAAGCATGGAGCACATACTATGTGACTGCGATGCACTAGCCAATAGGCGACTAAAGGTCCTGGGTCTAGGTTACCCTAAACCTAAGGACCTTATTCCCGCCAACATCGTAAAACTCATACAAAATGTTTTCGATGTTGGCGGGGATGGGTGATAAAGAAAGGGGAAGCACAAAAGATCCCATAGGGTCGAAGTGCTCTGAGACACAGCCTCAGCCCCTTGCATAAGAATAAGAATAAAAATAAGTTTATTTATGTTGTTCTGCCTTATAGCCTGCCGTTTTGGAGGAGTGCGAACACAAACAACGTACCTAACACGAGATTTTTATATGTATATTAAAATATGTCCGCCTATCTAGTAGGTATCTATGACACAAGTTCTTAATGACACGCCTATTTAATTTGGACTTGATAAAGTTTGAGCGTGGAAATTTATTATTATAAGGCATATCATGTTATAATTCAAATATCTACTTACAGCTACGAACGGCTCTACTTGCGTTGAGTTAAGTGAGCCAATAAGTAGGTAGGTAGGTATTATTTAGACTCGGTTATTTTTTACTTCCTCGTTATACCTACGTAGTATAGAGGAAGTCTCTTGTTTCAACTTTGTTATTAAACGCCTTAATATTACATTATCTACATTATTACATTACAGTATAGGCAAATGCTCCCGGTGAAGGAGAACCTTTAAATTTAATCCGCCTGCACATTGGTGCTGAAAGCTGCCGTAGCGCGGCGAGAACCTAATGTCTATTAGGTGCTAATATATTATGATGTAGCTAAGGCATTCAGCTAATTTTGTAATAGATATTCTTTTGAAATTAAACTTACAGTAGAACAAAAGAACCCCTCTATTGTTCTACTATAAGTTTGATTTAACATTTTTCAATTAAGTTGCAATGTCAATCTTTTGAAAATTGTAAAGTGCCCTTTGATTAAAGTACCTCAGCTCAATTCAAGTGTTAATTTTGTACTATTAGGTAGGTACTATAACACATTGTTTTTTAGGTTAAATATCGCCAGAACTGTCCATCATTTCAGAATATAAGTACCTACCTATTTTAATAAAATAGTAGTTATCTAAATATTAAGGTAAATATTAAGGTACCTACCTAGATATAAAAAATTATGAATTGGAATTATTTAAGCCATAAAATGTTTTTTTAATAAAATGCAAAAAAATAATATAAGTAACATAATTATCTACCTACCTATTCTCTACGTATTTATATAGGTTGAAATTATATCATTGTCTATTTATATCACACAAATTTGTAAATGTATACTATCTAACCATGTTTCTAGTCAAATATTATTTTTATATTATGTAATAATAAAGGAATTATTATTAAAAATATAAATACCTACATTTATGTATTATTTATTAATCGAATATGTAATTCCTGACACGGCGGCTGCCCTATTATGGCTTCGATTGTCATCAGAAACCCAATACGAAGACCTATAGTTATTTAATGGGAAATAATTAGGCAACTAAAAAAAATGTGTACCTAGGTACCTACCTATAAAACATAGATTGCCTCCAGAATCTATGATGACCTAGTCTTGCAATTAGGTACGTTGTTTTTAGTTGCCCACCTCAGACCAATAATTGGTTTGAGTTGCCCACTTAGAAGTTTTGTAGCCGTGCGTTCCGCTGCGTAATAATGACTAGGTTATGGCTATGTTAGTGGGTAGGTAAGTAATATGTAAATGAGCAAGCAAAAAGGTTTTGAAAAAGTTGCCATGGAAGTAGATACGGAAAAAAATAAAAAAATGACACTTATCATTACGGAAGGCTATTTTGACCTGTTTTAGTTACGACCCGAAACCAATGACCCGAAACTGAGAATTTTATTAAATTCCAAAAGCAATGGATGGAAAAAATCTCATCCGATATTTTTAGCTGTCATAATGAAAAATTTAGAACCACGAATGCTGTCGAAGGATGGCATAGAATAATGAATTCAAGGATTCCCCCAAAACCTATAGTAATTTCATAAAATTATTAGAAAAAGAAGCCATAATTCAAGAAAAAAAAGTCACGAAGATTAGCAGTCATGAGAAAAAACGAAAAAATAATAGCAGGTTTATAATCTCAGAAAAAATCATTGGTCTGAGAGATTAATTGATATTAGATTGTTTAAGACGACTCGCTGTTGTGTGTGTAGCGTACCCGTACCCCTAGTGTAAGTTTAACGTTAAATTTCATAGACGAATTCGAACACGTTAATCGAGCGTACTAATGACGCTCCGTTGTTTTTTCACTAACCGAACCGAGTGTAAAATTGTAAATGTCAAATATCTTCTCAGCCGCACGCACTCCACCCGTAGATTGAGAATAGAGACTCTATTCTCAATCTACGACTCCACCAGCCGCTCCAGGCTGCCGTCGCCGCGCCGCCCCCTCTGTCACACAACAATGTAATTGGCCCTACACACTCACGCGGCTACACTTGACCCCAGAAACGAGATATTAGGTCCCCTACCACCCACCTATGAAATTGGCGATTTTTTTCTTACAGCTGTGTAACTTCTTTGATTTAGTCTTTTAAGTTTGCTCACTTCGAACACGTTTATTTCGTTTTTGAAGGTTGGCAAAACATTAATTATACGACTTAGTATAAAAGTTACCAAATTTTGTCGTATTACATTGCAATAAAATTAACCCCGGTACAAGATACAGACAAACGATTATAATAATTTATACGAAAATATTCGTTTTGTCACTAAACCATTATTATTATTACAAAATTAAAAAAAGTAGTCTGCCTAGCTGGTTGTGGTCTGTGGATACGTAGTATTTCTAACTAGTCTGTGGGTCTGTGGTGTACATACGTCGTAGACAGAGAAAACTATAGACTGCTGGACATTCTTTATTTCACTTACACTAGAAAAGGATGCTCATATACGCGTGGCTGATGAAAAAAAGAGACAAAGAGAATCATTTTTTGTCCCTCACTGCGTGGCCGGTTTTTTCAAGGCCAGCAACTCAGTTGCTAAACAAACTTTGACGTTTCTTACGGGTGACAAACTTATTATTACGTTTTTGGTTTGTTTCTTCAATTACGAATAATTGTTTTGTGCTATTTATGTGCCTGAAGGTGGTTATGTACAGAGTGCATCTTTAGAAAATGGTGCGGTGCAGCATAATAGGATGTAAAAGTGATAGTTCGAGAAAAATTAGTGGGTTGTCTTTTCATTCGTAAGTAGACATTATTCCCGACTATTTTACTTATTTATCATAGTTAAACATCCTAATTTTAGTTTATTTTTAACAAATGATATCAAGACTCATCATGTTTTTGTTAATACGTGAGATTTTAAATATTTTTGTTAACATAACCTCTCAAGTCAGTACTGCTAGTTTTTTGTGGAAAATTTCCCTAAAATAAGGCAAAATTCTTAATTGTCAATTTAACGGTATCTTGTTGTGGTAATATAGACATGACTGGCACTCAAGAAGGATATTACTAAATGTCAAGGTTTTGACTAATCATTCTATATTGTCAGTGTCACCTAATTAATAATTATCTCTATGTAATATTTACTTAAATAAAGCCTTACAATATCGGGCTCTCTCTTATTACAATTTATTTAAGTAAATATGTATCGATATCTAAAACCAGAAAGGTTTGAGATCGACCCAGCTTCGAATCAAAACGCATCCTCTCAATGGACACATTGGAAAGCCACATTTCAAAATTTCTTGGAAGAATCAAAGGCTTCTTCAGATATTGATGCATTCGAACATACGGATGCGATTAAGCTAAGACTACTCATTAATCATATATCGCCCGCAGTCTACGAATATATTGCCTCTTGCGATACTTACTCAGCAGCTATCGCCTTACTGGAGAATATATACGTGAAGCCAAAAAGTGAGATATATGCACGCCATAAGCTGCAGACACGCATGCAACAACCAGGTGAGACTATAGACCAATATATACAGAATCTTAAATTATTAGCCAAAGAGTGCTCCTTTAAAGCTGTATCTGCTGAGCAAAACGAGAACGACACGGTACGATGCGCATTTATAGCCGGCTTAAGCTCATCTAACATAAGGCAAAGACTTCTGGAACATCTAACACTAACGCTTGAGGAAGCTCGTGATAAAGCCCGGTCGCTGGAATCTGCTCAAATACAGTCAGATAATTTTGCTTCGCCACATGTAGCATCCGTGACAAGTTCGACGAGTAGAAGCACCAACAGACCTAGTCTAATGAAGAACACCGCGCGGTCAAATGAGTGCTACTTTTGTGGTAATACTCGCCATCCTCGCCGTTTCTGCCCTGCTTCAGATAGTACTTGTTTGAAATGTGGTAAGAGAGGACATTATGCAAAAGTCTGTAAGAGCCAACCATCTAGTTCTGCAATAGTTTCAGATGAATCAACATCCTGCCTAATTCTCGCTACAGCTGGCTTGCAGAAATGTATATTGCCTATTTCTGTTGACGGCCTACAACTGAAAGCCTTGATAGACACTGGCAGCTCCGCCAGTTTTATAGATGAAGACATAGTTCGTCGTAACAGGTTATGTACGCAGCCATGGCACCAGTCCGTAACTATGGCATCTTCTTCATTACGTCTGGAAATTAAATCTGTGTGTTTAGCTTCAATTAGAGTAAACAATCTAGAATTCTCAACGCCATTACGTGTTATGAAAAATCTATGTTCTGAGGTTATATTGGGCCACGATATATTTAAACAATGCTCTTCATTAGCAATCCAGTTTGATGGCCCTAAAGAAGCGTTACGTATCGCTGCACTGAAAGAAGCTGAGATAGAACCTGTAAATCTCTTTGCACATCTAGATCCGAACTTTAAGCCAATTGCCATAAAATCGCGGCGCTATACACCCGACGACTTATCTTTCATTAGATCTGAAATTCAGAAATTGCTACAGGATGAGATAATAGAAGAAAGTGATTCTCCATGGAGAGCGCAGGTCCTTGTAACTTCGGGAACGCATCACAAGAAACGCATGTGCATTGACTATTCACAGACTATAAATAAATTTACCTATCTAGACGCTTATCCGCTACCGAACATTGAAGACATTATAAATAAGGTAGCAAAATATAGAATATTCTCCAAAATTGATTTGAAATCTGCGTACCATCAAGTACCAATTCTGGAGTCAAATAAAGCGTATACTGCCTTCGAGGCTAATGGCAAGTTATATCAATTTCGTCGTATTCCATTCGGAGTAACTAACGGAGTCGCTTGTTTTCAGAGAACAATAGATAGTATTATTAATAAGTCTAACCTAGATGGTGTTTTCCCATACCTGGATGACATAACTTTGTGTGGACTAGACCAGAAAGACCATGATGAGAAACTCAATAGATTTCTAGAGATAGCTGGTAAATATTCTCTGACTATAAATAAAGAAAAGAGCGAATTCTCGGTAACCGATATAAAGATCTTAGGCTATCACATCGGCAACGGTTCAGTAAAGCCAGACCCAGAACGCCTAAGAGCACTCTTAGACATGCCAGTTCCACGGGACTCTGCCTCTTTGAAACGAGCCATAGGTCTTTTTGCACACTATTCGCGATGGGTACCTAATTTTTCAAACGTATTACGTCCTCTCGTAACTGCCCAAGGATTTCCTTTAAACCAAATTCAAAAGACAACATTTGAGGAATTAAAACAATTAATATCTAAATCATCTCTGACAGCTATTGATCCTTTAGAACCCTTCACAGTTGAGACGGATGCCTCCGATGTATCAATTGCGGCCTCCTTGACTCAAAACGGTAGGCCGGTAGCCTTCTTTTCCCGAGTTTTGAATGATAGTGAAAAGAAATACCCAGCAATAGAAAAGGAGGCATGTGCAATTATCGAAAGTTTGAAAAAATGGAAGCATTATTTATTGTGTCGAAAATTCTATCTTATAACTGACCAGAAGTCAGTGGCATTTATGTTAAGGAATCATGCAAGTAAAATAAAGAATGATAAAATTCAAAGATGGAGGCTAGAATTATCTAACTATAATTTTGATATCAAATATCGGCCTGGTAATGAAAATATTGTAGCTGATGCTTTGTCCAGACAGACCTGTGCTACCTCAATGCTCGACTGTAAATTATACACCCTACATAAATCACTCTGTCACCCTGGAGTGACTCGTTTCACTCACTGGATACGGACTAAAAATCTTCCATACTCTACAGATGATGTGAAAAGAGTTATAGCGAGTTGTCCCGTATGTAATGAGATAAAGCCAAAATTTTTGAGGTATACTGGTACACTTATTCGTGCTACAACGCCCTTTGAACGGCTATCTATGGACTTTAAAGGCCCTCTGCCGTCGATTTCTCGGAACAAATACCTATTAACTATCATCGATGAATATTCAAGATTTCCGTTTGCATATCCTTGTCCAGACATGAGTACTGAGAGCGTAATAAAATGTTTAACCGACTTGTTCTCAGTCTTTGGTATGCCGTCTTATATACATTCGGACCAAGGCTCATCTTTTATATCCTCAGATCTTAGAAAATTTTTAAATGATAAGGGAGTAGCCGTAAGCCATTCTGCTCCATACAATCCTAGAGGAAATGGCCAAGTAGAAAGGCTCAATGGAACACTGTGGCAAACTATCAAACTTGCACTAAGATGCAGTCGTCAGCCTATCACGCAATGGGAATCTGTAATCCAGTCGTCACTACACAGCATTAGATCGCTACTCTGCACAGCTACAAATGAGACGCCTCATGAAAGAATGTTCCTCCATTCGAGACGTTCAGCCCTTGGTCAATCTATGCCTAGTTGGCTTCGTTCTGGTAATAAAGTATTTAAACGAAATTACACTCGCGGTTCGAAGTACGATCAATTGGTTGAAGAGGTAGATGTCATTGAACCCAATCCACAATATAGCCGAGTACGGTTAGCAGATGGAAGAGAAGCAACAGTATCTAATCGGCACCTGGCTCCACAAGAGAATGGAATCTCGATTCCTCAAGAAACCCCGACTTTAGTCCAGGAGAGCGTGGAAGCGCAGCCTACTGGCGTACAGCCATTGGTAACTCAGTCGCCGTCTCAGACTCAGCCACCACCTCAAGCTCAATCGTCACCTCAAAGTCAGTCGCCACCTCTACCCACATCTCCGGCTCCGCTGCCGCGTAGCTCAGGTCGTGCTAGACGACCGCCTGCTTATCTGGAGGACTTTGTGAGTGGCATCGTAAACCCACTAGGGGAGAATGTGGTAATATAGACATGACTGGCACTCAAGAAGGATATTACTAAATGTCAAGGTTTTGACTAATCATTCTATATTGTCAGTGTCACCTAATTAATAATTATCTCTATGTAATATTTACTTAAATAAAGCCTTACAATATCGGGCTCTCTCTTATTACACTTGTATTGTCATTTTTAGATTTGTTGGTGATCCTGAGCTGACTAGTTTGTGGATTGCGGCTACCAGAAGAACAGTTTGGATCCCAAAACCTAGTTCAAAAATATGTAGTGAACACTTTGATAAAAAACTACTATGGAAGAAAGGGAATAGAACATATCTCAATCCTGACGCTGTTCCCAATATGGTAATAATGTGTTCAGTTAAAAATAACTTAATGATTTCTTAACAATTAATATACAATTTAAGAATAAACTGAGTAACCGGTAGGGTTACTCAGTTTATGCTTAAGTTGTTTGTCCATCCTCAATCACAGTTCAAAACAATTCGCTATTTATTTATAAAGTATATTATTAAAGAAAATATCTATCACCTTACAGATTTTGCACATCCCAATATTGTTCAGCCGATGGAAGTGGAAAATTGTGAAATCATGTGTCATAAAAGCCCAATTACAGATTGTGTAAGTAATGAAATTTTACACACATTAAATTTGTCTCATAATTATTTTTAATGTTTATATACATTTAATTTTTGACCAGAATGAATCTGATGTTTTCAGTTGCACAGCAAGCACATCTGTGCCATCAATGGTGAAAAAAGGTTTGAGTGTTTTAAATACTCAAAATCCACCAGGTGGCCTATTCCCTAACTTTTTTTGACAGTTGAAAGTGATCATCACTGAGTGAATTACATATCCATTGCTGTTTTACACGACACGCTATTATGGCACTTGTCATGTAAAAACAGCAATGGATATGTAATTCACTCGGTGATCATCACTTTCAACTGTCAAAAAAAGTTACGAGGCCTACAGGAGTAGTTAAGATTGTAAGTAATCTCTTCATTCACAAAAATATGATCACTATTTTTCTCTAAAAATAAATATACATATTAATGTATTTTAATTTTTAGATGGACGAATCTTATGTAACAAGTATTACAGCAAGCAACATCTGTATCTTCGGTGGTGAAAAAAGATTCAAGTGCTTTAAATACTCAAAATACACCTGGAGCAGTTAAGACTGTAAGAAATCTCATCATTCACATAAGAATGTTCAGTATATTTCTTCTCAAACAAATATACATGCTCCTAATCTGTTGATGATGATGAATAGATAATCAATTTATACTCAGCAATATTAATTGTTATCAAGTAAGTTTCATGGAACTAATCAATATTTTTATTTTTAGAGTTCATCTCCTGACTATACCCTGCGAACATTAAAAAGGAAATGGAATACTGAACGAAAAACATCTGAGCAACTTTTGTTAATAAAATACTAATTATAAAAAAAAAACTCGACTGCATGAAATTACCTCTCAAAAGTGAAAAACAAGCTCCATGATTTATTGTGAAATGTATGCACCGTGTATTATATTTTATTTGATACCTACATAAACAACAAATATATTTTAATGTATTACAGATACTTTATAATATGTTTTAAATCACTGCAGGTTTGGCGTCTAAAATCCGTCACTTTGTTTTTTATATTTTTATGTATTCCGTGTCAGTCGCGCTATCAAGACATATCTAACGACACCTCGTATGTAAAATCCTTCAAGCCATTCAGGCTGTAGCAGGGAATATAAAAATTTACAAACATACACTCAAATAACATAACCCTCCTTCGGGGGCAGTTGGGTAAAAATATCATATACTGCTTTTCCACCCTGCAGTTTCATCGGAGTAAAATGTTTCACTCAATTATAATGTAGCATTCTAATGGTGAAAGAATTTTTGAAAACGAACCAATACTTTGTGTTTATTCGTTACAAACATACAAAAAATAAAATATTTCCAGCATCTAAAATCGTGTAATATTTTGTAATAAATACATATCTAATTTGGCAATGTCTTAGGCTAAGCAAAAAGGGATAACTTATAAATTACTTATTTTGTATGAAAAGTTAATTGTGAGTGTTTGTAAATTGTAATTAATGAATATAATAAAAATATCCGATTATATTTTCGATTGCTTTTATTTTATTTCCAACAATACTTCTTTACTATACGGGCAGTTTTAAAGAGACAGCCTTTTCATTATAACTTTCTCGTACGTAGTAAAGAGGAAGTCTTGTAATCGTCAAAAAATTCGACTTCGAGATTTTGACGGATTTACCCGTTTTGGACCTCCCTGAGTCCAAAAATACCAGTTTTGAAATTATGTTTTCTGTGCGTTAGCACGATAACTCGTGTATGCTTTAACTTATTGCATCCAAATTTAACATATGTGTATGACATCTAATAATAAGGTTTCTATCAACTTTTGAGTCATTTTTGGTATACCTACGAGAAAGGCAAGGGGAGATCACTTACGATTTTTTTTTACATTTATTTGTAGTTTTTCCTTTCTTCTATGTTTATTTCCATGTTCACTGGCGAATACTTAGTAGAATTAGGTATTCCTTTGAAAAATGCATGTTATCTTGAAGTATGTACATATATTAATCAGTACCTACCATGACTTACATTACTAAATTGTTGTGAAGGCATATAGCCTTATTACTGGTTGCTAGGCAGCGAGTTGTTGATTAAGTCATGTCAGTGTGCAATGTAAATTATCTAAAATAATAAAACAATTTGTTAGTTCGCACATATATATATTATTGAATTCTACTAGTTATATCCTCACGTTAGCCTCCGCACGTATTCAATTCACAAGATTTATCTCCGATGTTTTGAAACTAGGTATGTATTTGTCAGTTCTAAAAATGGATTAAAAAGTTTCCTAGTAATATTTTAACATGTAACATTACCTACTAAATATAAGCATGTTAGTTTTTTGTATACAAAAAGGGAACAGAGAGTATGGAGTAAGTTTATCCTTACCTGGCAACTCTAAATCTAGTATGTACTTTTTTTTCTGTCCCTTTCAGCGACACGCTTACTAGCTGTCTATAGGTTTCTCTGTCTACGACATACGTAGACCAATGACATAGGAAATTCCTACGTAATTGACGTAGACAGAGAAAACTACTGTCTACGTGTACATACTACTGTCTAATCTGTGTTTACTTCTATTTCTGTCAATGGTATATTGTTTACAATTTTTCTAGTTACTTACCTACTTTTCTATAATTAAACCATATGTAACTTATAATTTATACATTTAGGTATTCTTACAATGGATTTTTACGCATAATATACGTAAGTAAAGGCTTATTTACCAACCCTAAGGTATACCATTAACCAACCGTTTTTAC
Source organism: Elophila nymphaeata (assembly GCA_955850985.1). Lineage (NCBI taxonomy): Eukaryota > Metazoa > Arthropoda > Insecta > Lepidoptera > Crambidae > Elophila > Elophila nymphaeata. Next base: position 8,336,244 of record OY039080.1, on the reverse strand, counting down.
TTATTGTGCGAGTGCAAAATAAAATTACCTTCTTACGTCTCTTTGCGTTTGGTCACTTGTGGACACGTTAAATTCTTTTTGAAGGTTGGTATGGTAATGGTATAGTCCGCGCAATATAATAGGCCCGTTTTGACAGATAGATACGTCAGTAGAATAGACATATTCTTTCTAATCTGTGAGTAGAATGCAAGGAACTTATAAGGTATATAAGTTCCTTGGTAGAATGTAACTGGGACGCAATCAAAACAGACGCAAGCAAAAAATAAAAATATATTATTGCATTTTTTAGTAATACAAATACAATCATATTTTAGCGAAATAATTAAAATGTCATAATAAAAATAAAAACTATTCTTTCTCGCATAATATTTAAAGTTAAATGTAATTTTCTAATGTTCTGAAACTTCATAAAAACAGTTACATTCATTTTTTTTTTCTTTAGTGATAGTGCAGTGACTTAAATTGATCGTTAATTTCACGAATACATTCGGTGCAGTATACGAATATATTGTATCGAAATTGAAAAACAGAATTTCTAGGTTTCTAAATTAAATTAGAGTTAAATTATAAATATAAATTTTCAAAAATAGCGAATTGCATGTTTTTAACGCAAGTATCTTTAATGAAAACAGGGAATTGATCAAATCCCAAGTGATTTGATCAAACCACTGAGGATGATAAAATAACAACATGATTTTATCATTTTACTAAATGAATGTCTACACGTAGATCGGTGGGATTTTTATTTATTATTAAAACCAGGATATAATTACGATTACAAAGCTCATAATATAATTGTGACTCGATTTCTCATGTTAATCGTGTAAGTAAATAATCGATTATTTTGGTCACATCACCACTTACGATATTTTGACATGTGTCAAATCGGGCCTATTATATCTTTAGACATATACCTACTCTCTAATCTAACGTGTACATACCTATATAAATATTTGTGAAAGGTGTCAACACGTGTGTGATTTAAACACACAGTTGCGCGCAAGGAAAAGGAATCGGAATCGATTATTGCATTATTGCATCCGTTATTATAAACGCAAAAGTTTATATGGTGTCGCGTTACACCTACTCCCGGGAGGAGAATAGGCGTAACGGAGCAGGTGAGAGAACTGAAGAGAGGTAAGAGATAGGATAGATAGGGAAAGCTCTAAACTACAAAGGATAAGAGAGAGTTTTAGAATAATATATACATTTATTTAACAACAAGTAAACACCTAGTGTCCCTAGTAATGTAGCACTCGCGACGGGAGGAAGAGGACGTGGGCGGAACGGGTACGGCACTCGCGTTCGGGTTGTACGGCACTCGCGATGGACCACCGGTGGTAATATAGGAGGGAGATATGGGAGCGAGGATGAGAGAGCGCGCGGAGTAGAGAGACTCTTGCGGGGTACGACGTCCAGGGCCAATTCCCGCAGCGGCGGCTGGGCGGTGCAGCCTTGCCAACCAGCCCAGCAGTGGCGGTGCTCACAGCACCCGGAGCCTCGGTAACGCAGCGGGTTCCAGCAGCCGCATCCGGAGCCTCGTGGGTAGCTGGTAGTTTCTTCGTTTTTTCCTCAAAGACTAATTTACGCGGAGCCTTCTTGAGTCCCGGGCCAATGCCAAATGGCCCGGGAACGGCCTGCACCACAGTGCGTAGTGTACGAGCTAAACTCGACGACTGAACTCCAGTATCAGACGACCGACCTCATTTATACAGCCGTCACCGATGAATAATTTCGAAAAACGAAGAGCAGCTAAAACAGATGAATTAAGAATTTAGAATTTTGAATAAAGAAATATGCTGTTCTCTCGGTAGCCGTACTATAGAAAGAGATGAAAATACAATTTAAAAATGACAAGAATAGCATATTTGAACACGCATAGTCCGATATGAAATTAAATAATGAATTATTTATAAAGAAAATATTAAGAAAATTAGGAGAACAGATGAGATAGAAACAAATACACGATACGAAGTAAAATAAATATATAAAGAAAAGGCTACCGAGAAAAAGCTTATTTTCCTTAAAATTTCGGAGATATGCCAAAAAAACACTTAATCCTACAAACTTAAAACTAACTTAGAACTAAACGGCAGCAGGACGGTACATTATACAACCCGAACGCGAGTGCCGTACCCGTTCCGCCCACGTCCTCTTCCTCCCGTCGCGAGTGCTACATTACTAGGGACACTAGGTGTTTACTTGTTGTTAAATAAATGTATATATTATTCTAAAACTCTCTCTTATCCTTTGTAGTTTAGAGCTTTCCCTATCTATCCTATCTCTTACCTCTCTTCAGTTCTCTCACCTGCTCCGTTACGCCTATTCTCCTCCCGGGAGTAGGTGTAACGCGACAATGGATGTCCGGATGTGTGTTTGTTATTGTAGTATTGCGCCCTAAAGGTGCTCTAATACTACGCAATTTTGTAAAGTGTGCCTAGATGTGTCCTACATGTGTAAAAATGTGTCCTACCTTTTGTAAATAACTTAGTCGACACATTTACCTTGAAAATAGATTTATTTCATCCTTGTAAATAACATTTCTATGTATAAAAATAGCTTTAACACTTTTTGGCACTAAACCTGTCATATCCGACTAAATTGTACGCGCTATGCACTTTTTCACACTCGCACTTGTATTATTTTCGTATTTTAAGAGCTGATTTCTCTAAATTTTCTATGTTTGTTTACATGGCTGACAATGTCAATCTCCGTTTGGCAACCGCTTAGAACATGTTATTCTTTTGTTTTTATATTTTTCTACACTGTTTATTTTTCGTTTTCTGTGTTTTTAGCCTCTTTGGATGCTTCGAGTCTTCGAAATTTGGAATCCCGAAAATCTAGAATCTTCGAAATTTAGAATTCCGAAGACATTCGGGATTCTGGATTTCAAATGCTCGAAGCGTCCTATATAAGCACGGCCAAACAGTATGGCAGACACACTTCTCTCAACTCTCGAACTGGAAGGTAGGGTCTATCCCTGCCTTTATAAGTCGACACAGTACTCTCTAACCTATCGGTGGGGCCTACCCCCCACCTTCGCAGTTTCCGCGTTTAATCTCTGACGGGACGTGGTGCTTCCGGAGTAGTCGGTCCTCTACGGCCTGCCGGCTCCAGGGCTCCCGGCTATGCCCCGAAGCACCTCTCCTGTCCGCCTGCCAACTTCCAGACTCTGTTCCTGATCCTGACGCCGCTCCTGATCCCTGCCACTGGTCCTGGTCCTGTCCGTGGCTCCGAGCGGGTGACCTGATCGGCGCGCCTCCACGGGCTGCCAGCGCGCCCTGTTGCGCGTCCTGCTTGCGCGCTTTGTCCGCGCGCCTTACCTGCGCGCGCTTCCTGCGCGCCCTGCTGTGCACGCTACCTGCGCACCCTGCTGCGCGCCCTGCTTGCGCGCCCTACCTGCGCGCCCTGCCTGCACGTCCTGCCTCCGCGCCTACCTACGTGCCCTGCCTGCGTGCCCTGCCTGCGCGCCCTGCCGCGCGCCCTGCTGCGTGCCCTACGACTGCGACACTCCGGAGCTCTGCGTCCAATCGCGTGTCCCTACTGCTTGGCCCCGCTAAGTGTCCATTTATTTTTGTAGCCCCGGACGTGCCCTATTAATCTAATAATTTCTCCCCATTTTATCGCTTTTTATTTGATAGGTACACACCACATTTAATCTCTTGCTCCGTAACCTTCCGTTACGTGACATTATGCGCCTACCACACGTACATGTTTGACGACTGTTTTGCTTGCGCATGCCGGCTTGTACACTGTGAAAACTGTGCGTGTAGTTGGTAAACGGTAGTATGCGCGTATGGCCCTGCGCAAGCAAAACTGTGGTCAAGCATGCACGTGTGGTAGGCCTATTACTCTTTCATGCAAAAACTACTGAATGGATTTTTTTTAATGAAACTTTGGAATATTAAAGCTCATACATCAAAATAACATCTAAGTTATATGTATTCATACTAATACTGCGTAAATGAAGTCGGGTGCAGAAGCTAGTCCAACCTCAATGAATGAATATTGAATAGTCAATTGAACAAATTGAATTGGTATACATCTACATCACTAAAACGATTTTTTTATCACTCTTCTGTCTGTTGCCGACAGAATCATTCTCTAACTAGTCTGTGGCGGTGCGTGCTACTGTCATGCATATCAAAATTTCAAAAACTTTGTTTATTTTTCAGCGCGAAGTTCAATGACGTTGGTAGAAAAACTTGTTCTTGTTTAATAGTTTTTTTTTCGATAATGTAACATAAACCTGTTAATCTTATCTAAATAGATATTATTAGACAAAGCGATTTGATATTAAAAGCAGTTTGTATGTAATGTAACGTGAAAGACTCGTACAGTGGTGAAAGGTCTACATAAATCGTAAAATAGAAAAAAAACAGGAGCTATTTCACCGAGAATCATAAAGAAAACGGCAGTTTTCTCCATAATCGCTGGTGAGTGTAACATTATCATTAATAATCTACGTTTTTCTGTACAAATCTATATCTATCTGTACCTACTTCTCATACTAACATTAAAAATAGGCAAGATTTGTATGTTTATAACGAATAAACTCAAAAACTACTGAACCTATTTCAATAACGCTTTCACCATTAGAATGCTACATTATTCCTGAGTGACATAGGCTGTATTTGATGAAAAACTTCACACGGACGAAGTCACGGGCGGAGCCCTAGTCAATTGGAACTTCGTTCGATAGTGGTTTATTTTTTGAAAATATTTAATTGTTTATTCAATATTTTGTTTAATATTGAACATACAATTTAATATTTTTGTTATTACATTCATTAGTGAATTAAATAGTGGTTGGAGTTTGTTTCAGATAAGTAATAGATGTTATATTTTTATAGAAAAAATAATAATTAGATGTACTTACCTACCTATCTCATTATCATCTCACTCCCATAGCATAGAAAGACTTAAACTAATGCTAGGGTTGGCTGGAAGAGATCTCTTTTAGAGAGATAAGCTCATCTTTGTACATGTTTTTTCTTGCACTATGTTGTAATTATATTTTGTGTGTGCAAAATAGAATTAATAATAATCTACAATGAATATAAAATTATACCTAAGTGTTGGCTGCATTAAAATTAAAGATTTTGTTTCACCTCAGTTTGCATTGTATTGTGTTATGAGTTTCTAGTTTAACTTTATCTACTATACAACTTTAAGCTTATTGTTACTAATATTTTCAGTGGACATTGGCAATATGTATGTCTAATTATTGCAAATCCATTACTTAAGAAGAAGAAAATTAATGGTAGGTAGGATATAGAATATAATAGAATAAATCGTTATTGTACATCAACCAATTCAAAGACAAATACAAAGTAGGTAAAATAAAATTATTTGTACAAAGGGCGACCTTATTGCTTAGAGCAATCTCTTCCAGGTAACCTGGAACCTAAAAGATATACAAAATTATGTGCACATAATCTTATCGTGAATTTGGTTTTTTATTTTATTTAGTATGATTTAAAATATTTTAAATTTATACCAAAATAAATATTATATTTATATTTACTCTTTATTGCACTTAAAATAACAAAAAAACAAAATTACGGTAATACAGTTTGCAAGGGCGAACTTATCTCTATAAGAGATCTCTTCCAGCCAACCCAAAACGTCAGTGAGGTATTATGTCAGTAGGTGAAAGATTCATAAATAGAAAATGAAAGATAATAAAAAAAGACTCTTTCATGATAAAGCCTGAGAAGGTATGTGAACGATCTTTCCCAATCCGAGCAAATGCTCTTTACTCTGAGCTACACCGGACTCCTGTGTATTCACCGGGATTGCAAAAGGTCGCGGTTCGAGATACGTCTCAGCCTTTATTCTTATATTTTGTTTACTAATTTGGAATAAATTTCATGTTTTGTTTTAACTTACACAATGAAAAATCATTATTATTGTTGTCAATATCACAAGCTAATTATTCTAATATTATTAATGTTTCTTTTTGAATGAATAACATTTATTGTACACCAAAATATTTTATTTTAAATAATGTTTCAATTGCAATTTTATGTGATGGAAATTGATGATGTGTTTCTCTCCAGATGGAAAGTGATAAATAAATAATTAATAGCATTGATTTTTTTTCAACATGTCGTATCAGAGAGTGTCCGACCTTGGCAATTGAAAGAAATTAGTTTGAAGCAAGCCCTTTTTGCTCACCCTGCTTTCTATTACAGTGTACCAAAAAAATACTATGTTCTTCTATTAGTCATAGTAAGTCTCAGGGAATGGTTGCCACATGGTATTTTATTTTTAAAACCTACCTGCTGTTTGCAGATGTTTTACTTGAAATATTTGGCATGATCATAAGTGTCTGTGGGCAAGCATAGCATTGATATTGCATTGATTGCGAGGGTAGCGTTATGTGTAAAAAATAAAAGAAGTATGGGCCCATATTTAATTGCTTTATTTCAAGTACCTATCACAAAGACCACTTTACACACACCCCTAAATTCTAGTCTAATACAAAAATTACCCTTAAGGTGGTAAACTGAACGATTCCGTAATAAAGTATGTACCTAGCTAATGAAGGCTAAGTTTAAAATCACAAACAAAAAACTTGACAAAACCTTGAATTAATATGATTTGTTTTTTTTAGGTATCGTTGGAAGGCATGGGATAATACATATTTACATATATATCTAATGCTGTTACATTAGTATTTCAAAATGGATAAAATCACTTTTACTGTGAATGGGGAACATTATTCATTATGTAAGTAATAACCTCAGACCAATAAAAAAGTCAAGACGGAGCATTCGTAAGCAACCGCGACGAAAAAAGTGAAGCCAAGAATCGGCTACGTGTGCGTGATTTACACACACATCCAGTGCTAGACGTGTGACGTAATATAAGCGTGCTAGAGAATAATATTGCCAGCATATGTCTCAAGTACCCAATATGTAAAAGTTATTTCAATATATAACCAAGCTAGTGTACAATATTTTTGGAGGTCAATTTTATTAGTAATTGGTAATGACTGATATAAAATAATCGAAATGTCAATTGTAGCTGTTATAACGTACAACCACAGATTTATAATAATTACTGACGTTTATAGATTGGCAATGAATCGACTAGGGCGAGACCAAAAAATGCACCAATGAGTGAATAGTGTGCGTGAAAAATAGTATTGCAGTCTGACAGTTGCTGTCTTTTCTACGTGACTGACAGGCCAACCTAGGCCGCCTGTAAATACTGTACTGTACTGGTCGCGTCTATCTATCTCGCTCTAATATACGTGTTAGTATGTTCTTCTATGTTGCCGATCTACAGTATTCTATAACTATGCATATAACTGAGAGGAGTTTTATTTATGAAAAATCATAACAAATACTTTTTGAAATAAAATTACCCTGTTTTTGAATGTGATTGAATTTTGAAGTCTTCGTGTGTCCCAGATAGAGGACGCGACTTTTTCATATAATATCAATATCGCATCTCATTTTATAATCCTATAACGAGAATGTGTGGGTCTTACAACGAGATATCTCTTATGAACCCTCGTATATATGTTTTCAACCCAAGACCTAATATATTTAAAAAAGTGGTTAAGCAACACTTTAGTGATTCTACCTGCGACTCCCATGTCGCTTAAAATTATTACTATAGATAGATACATATTTAATTTAGTTTATTTGTAATATTGTCAATCTATAGGTTAAGGATCTTTTTCTTTTACTGTTTGATCTAAAAAAATATGTGTCAACATAAGAAGCATTTCAATTTAGCACAAAACGATACCCATATTGACATTATGTTAATAATGTCGCATCCGCCATCTTGGATCTCAAAGTAGATGTTGTAATTGTAATCGGGATCACCGAAAACCCCGAAAACGATAACCATATTGACATTATGTTAAAAAGTCGTGTCCACCAACTTTGATCGCACAATACATATTGTATTCGTAATGATCACCGAAAACCACAATAACTTTACCCATATTGATATAATGTTAAAAAGTCGCATCCGCCATCTTGTATCTCAAAATAGTTGTTGTATTCGGAATGGGAACCACCGAAAACCACGAAAACGATACCCTTATTGACATTTTGTTCAAAAGTTGCGTCCGCCATCTTGGATCTCAAAATAGATGTTTTATTCGTAATCAGGATCACGGAAAACCACGAAAACGAAACCCATATTGACTTTAAGTTTAAAAGTCATGTCCGTCATTTTGTATCTCAAAATAGTTGTTGGATTCGTGATCGGGACCAACAAAAACCAAAAAAGCTATACCTTTATTGATATTCTATTAAAAAGTAGCGTCCGCCATCTTGGATTTTGAAACAGACGTTATATTTGAAATCGGAACCTCCCAAAACCACAAAAATGATACCCATATTAATATTCTATTAAAAAGTCGCATCCGCGATCTTTGGTCTCGAAATAGATGTTCTCTCTTCTCTCTTGTCTTCACTTAAGAAAGTGTGAAAAAGGTCGTGACGGAAAACTCTTACATTTTATTTGTTTTAAAATATATATAACATCTGTAACACTATCGAAGCTACCCAATTATTGGGTAAAAATAAATTTCTTAATTGGCAACACTGATGCAATGGCGCCCGATAATCCCCAAATACGTTCCGTAAATTACGTAATAAATATTTTTGTGAAATAATACGAGAATTGGTTAGTTACTTGTGGAAAGTAGTCCCTGATGACTTATTTTTAATACATGAGTTGTTTTGCAGCAGTATAAGACACATGAAGGCATAATTACGCCATTTTTTAATTTCAAAATATTTGTCAACATTGTGTTACTCATGTCGTGCGTCGCGGCAGACTGACGAGCGGCCGTCTTCATATTGCCGGTTCGTCATCCTATTACTTGCCTCACTTTTGAGCGCGGTTAGCTACGTCTAGACTTTTTTATTGGTCTGAGGTAATAACATGATAACTTTTTCAATTGTAACAAAAAATAGGTACTTTGTTTGATATTAATTCACTGAAACTCTGCTATGCATGTGCTGACAGGGAATTCCATGGTCTGAACCAGAAATTACCTAATTCACATATAAATAATGCAAGTAGTAGACAAATGTAATTAGTACTTACAACTACTTATTGAAATAATTTATATTTTCAATATACTGTATATTGTCTTGCGCTCTTAATGAGCCTTTTCCATACATAATTAGAGGCGACCTAGTCCCAATTTTCTATAAGGTTCGTAGGGTGCCACTTCAAGCAGCTAGTCATCATAATAACCTACAACTACTTATTGAAATAATTTATACATATTTTCAATATACTGTATATTTTCTTGCGCTCTAAATGAGCCTTTTCCATACATAATTAGAGGCGACCTAGTCCCAATTTTCTATAAGGTTCGTAGGGTGCCACTTCAAGCAGCTAGTCATCATAACCTACTAGAGCTTTGCAGCAACAAGTTGCACAATCCCTAACTTTGGGTCTCTTGAAACCTTATTCACAGACATAAAGCCAAATTCACGAAAGAGACTGTAATCCTACTCCAGTCCAGTGCCTGTTTAGGGTATGAGGCCGCGCACAGGAGCGTAGGAGGGCAACCAAGTGGTTCGCCTGCCTCTTAAGAACATAGTTTTGATGCTCTTGGACATGTTTGCGAACGGTTCGCGTGCAAGAAATAATCTGCACGACGAACACGATCTGTGCGGTTCGTATGCATCTTAAGGACAGTTTGGATGTGATTGCGTGCTGCTCGCGAGCGGTTCGCATGCAAGAGAATGTTAACCGCTCCTGAGATTCTTCCTTGCACCCAAACTGCGCGTAAGTACCTTGCACGTGATCCGTACGCGAACCGATTGCGTGCAGCACGCGCGCTCTAAATTGGACGCGTCCAATAGCCGCAATAAATGGAAACAGCATTTTCCATGTTATCGCGCGCCTAGAATAATAGGACATGGGCTATAAGCGATGGGCCAGTCTTCTGTACCTAAGGTCAACAAGGCGGGCGCCAGTTACAGTAGCTAGCTGCTGTAGGTACTGTCCACTAAAATATGGAGTAGGTAAGTATAATGCAGTTATAATAAACGTAGCTTTAAATTTATTTCCTCTCTGTAGCGGGCTCGGAGGTCAGCCCGATGACGTCATTGAACGACTACCTGCGCAACTACCTGCAGCTTCACGGTACTAAGTTCATGTGTCGGGAAGGCGGTTGCGGCGCCTGCGTCGTATCCGTCTCCCAGACTCACCCCGTCACTAAGGAGAAACATACCTTTTCTGTGAACTCGGTAAGAAATTTAAATTTAGAATATCAACTTAATATACCTTCCCCAAGGGGTAACAAATTCTTGCTCTTCGTTTGGAGGTAAACCGAGCCTTCCCGCGGTCAGGTCGGGGAGGATGTTTAGTGGGAATGGAGGGAACGCCTTTACCTCGAGTGTCAAATGCATTTACGCATCGTCCCTGCGGGGTGATATGTGGATATGTGGGATATCCCCTGCGGTTGGCATCACCCCGCACAGGGACGATGCGTAAATGCATTTGACCTCCCCGTCGACAAAAAAAAGGTGTTATGAAAGCAAGGCATAGAGCTTCCTTGTCAAGTAAAAACTGCTAAGTACACACCCTCACTTTATTCAAAGACGCACGAATGTCGCAACATTTATCTACAAACGCTAATGCTTAGGTATATTAGGGAAACTCGCCCACATTACGCGGAGTACCTAAATACAGTAGGGGAAAACTGGGCCGAAAGTGTCGGCTATCGGAAATCGTCCCATTGGAATTTAATTTCATTAATTTAAAAAAAGGTGTGAAATAAAACATACATAAATATTTTAATTGTTTTACGGAAAAATTGTTTAGATGTGGCGTCAACAATTGAAAAGCTGTTAATGGTTTTTAACCGAATTAAAAAAAGGAGGAGGTTCTCAATTCGACATATTAATAATTATAGGCTAGTTACTCTGATATCCATTTTTCCCAAAATCATTGAACGAGCAATTAGTAGATTTGATCATTTTTTTGAGAAAATAGTACATTATTGCAAAGGCCGCGTAGTAGGCAATTGCAGGTCGAGTATGAGTCTGAAGGTCGAGCCGCAGGCGAGGAATTCACTAATACGAGACAGGCAATTGCCATTTCGGCCGAGGCATATAGTGCTTTTCTTAAAAGAATGCAGGGAAATAAAACATACTTTACCTTTGTCGCTAAATATATATCATGGGGCTTTAATTAAAAATTACTATATGTTTTTGCCTTTAAATCCGGTCAATTGTCGTTTAAATCTGGTGAAATAAAATCAATCTCCATTTCACTCTCTGAACCGTCGGAATTAATTTTAATTATTAAATTTATAAATATATTATGTAAATAACAAATCAAGACGAATTTTCAGCTTTGCCACCAATTTTCTATTTATCACCAAGACAAACGCATTATGCCTATACAGCCACGAGAACGCAATTTGTACTAAGCAAAGAGACTTTAGTATGCCAAGATTGTTAATAGAGATCTAATCAAAGAGTATTTAATAACTCCAGGGCCCTATGGCATAAAACTACTATTATTATAAGACTATTTTTATAAGACTTCTAAAAATATTTTAGAAGTTTAAAAAATTCTGTTGCATAAAATAATTTCAGTTTTTGTTGCATAAAAATAAAGACACTCATATAATAAGTTGGATACTTATATTATTTGTAAAATTTAGAAGCGTCTCGTTGCATAAAAAATATAACTAATAATACAAGTTAGTAGTCTACTGCCGGGAAATACAAGCTAATAATATATGTGAAACAAAATTTCTGTTGCAAGAAATGACGCAGCTACTATTATTTACTCCTATTAATGGTGTAATTCTATCAACCATTGAAGGTGGTTAAAATATTTTATAAGTATCATTCTGTATGCTTAGTTGCGATCTTAAGTTAATCGCAATGTGCTTGAGTGATTCAGGTGATAAAAGAATGATGCCAAGACGACGACCGTGGATTTTTAAAGCAAGAATCAATTAGAACTGTTTGCAATTCACTTAAGAATGTAATCGGCGATTCAGAATAAATTTTAATCAATTCTTTTTTTATCCTGGAATGGAAGGATACAAGGCGTACCCATATCAACATCAAACGCTTATATAGAAATTATGCCCTAAGTCCTCAACAACAATTACAAGTATCGCAGTGGCGTCCATGGTCTACTACTTTCTTTATTACTCTACATACTTTTTCAATACCATGCATATAAGCAACGCAATGATATTGGATTCCACTCCTATTATGACTTTAAAATTTAGTAGTAATTTTATGAGTATTAAAATTTCTTTATGCACCGTAAATTAATAGACTCTTAAAATTAGTTATAACTCTTGTAACTATTATTATGAGCTATTAATTATATGCAACACGACTCTATTAATATGAGTAAAAGTTAAGAGTATATCGCTTATAATATAAGTACTTATTTTTTATGCCATAGGCCCCAGCACGCCGTTTCATACAATATTGCTGGAGCGTTGTAGTGTTCCAAATTCAAAAAACGCTCCAGCAATGGATTTGATTTTCTTTGTCCGTAAATTCGATACTTCGCGTGTTCTTTTTTCGAAAATAATGACAATATTTCCATGCATGTTTGAGAAAATAATATTACTGATGAGCAAAATGGATTCCCAAAATGTACAAGCACTTCATTGGGCCACCTTTAAATTGATAAAACAGGTGATGGAATGTATCGATAAACATATACCTATTACCGTTCTATTCATGGATATGAGTAAGTAAGTATAGTATAGTATAAGTATAAATCTTCATATGTAAATAATAATTTCGGTGTACCACAAGGCAGCATTCTGGGCCCTTTACTGTTCTCGTTATATATAAATGATTTGCCAAAAAATATCTCCCAAGAATGCATACTATTTGCAGATGACACCACCCTGATTATAGAACGTAAAGATATATTAAAATACAACGTTGATATAAATAAAACACTCGCTCAAGCTATCAATGGCTGACGACAAATAATTTAAAAGTATATGCAATTAAAACGAAATACAACATGTAATTTAAATAACCAACATCCTGAATACAGGTGGGTTGGGTTCGGCTTCTGAGTTGATTTCAAAAAAATAAAAATATAAAATTATTTATTTTTTGAAAAATAAATACTCAGAAAATATTAATATGTTTGGTTTAGAACTAAAATATTCAGTCGATAGATGTCGCCTCTCGCGCCGGCCTGTTTTGTCGACCATCAAAGACCGTGTGGACGTGCTCCGTCTAATTAATTTAATAACTAAGTCTAAAGTTAATTAAACATTGTAAAAAGTTTATTACAGCAATTAAACATTGTGAGTGAAAGTGCTGGTGTATTAAATACTCTCCTGCAACAACATTAAACATTTGACATATTTTTTTTTAACAAAATACCTTTCATGAAAATTTCACTTAAATGGAACTGTGAATTTACGGCTATCGCTTTTTTACATATTTTTAAAAAAATCTGTGTATTCACTAAGAAAACTATCAGATTATCAAGCTAAAGAGTTGTCTTAAAATTGATTCTTATTACCATGTAGGTAAAACGTGTAGGTATAAGTACCTACATAAGTCAACAGTACAAGGAGTATACAATTACGCACAAAAATTATTATTGTCATTTTACAAGTGCAGTCAAGTAACTATTTAGCTCTTTGTCATTAAGGCTAGGTTACACTATAATAAGCCTGTGTAGTCGCAGTGTATTAGATTCATAAATTGCATGTTAGAGGAGTGTGGGAGTAATGGTTGTTCGTAGCAGCCGTTTATTTGCCAATAGTATTATTAAGGACTGTACAAATTTATGGAAGTTAATATAGTTAGTATTAGTCCCACATGCTCGCAAATATTTGTACAGTTTATACGATACGGATCTTTCTACGCGTCTGTGGGGCCAACATTCGCATATTAATTTTCAAACCCATTTGCGAGTTTTATTTCTACACATATTCAAAAATGCTCACGTCTTGCTCACGTTTTTGTATATCACGTTATTGATATGGACGATGAAGAACATTCTATTTATTTTTGCATTTTTTTTTACCAAGGTTCGTATAACTAGGTAGGTAGGTAGGTACATCATCATAACAGCCTTTATAATTTGGGTTATTCCCTGAGTCCCCCGATCCCCGAGGCTCCGTCCCGGAGGACCCCGACTTATTTTAGATTGTGTTTATAAATAAAAAAAATAAGTCGGGTGGTTCCGAGACGGGGGCCTAGGGGATCGGGGGTACTGAGGGAATAACCCTGTAATTCGACCCACTGCTGGGACACGAGGCCTCTCCTTAAGGAGGTTTAGGTTTACCCAACGAAATCATTCCTAATTCGTTGGGTTTACCCCATTCGCTGATCCATTAGTTGCCTTCTACGACACTCATTGGAGGATATGGGGTGATGCTATACTACTCTGCCGGCATCACATGGCTACTAGGTACATATTATTATATTATGTAGGTACTGCATAGAGCGGACCGCCCGCCAGCTGCTTCGCCACTAATGTGAGAGACTTCGCAGAGGCATTAGCCTGCTTTGGTGTTCATAAAAAAACCTACACAGCTGGGAATAGCCGTTCTTGGGTACCTAAGTATATGGTTTTAATTTGAAATAATTATATCTCCACACGTTCCCGAGATAAAGGCAAACCTTAGAGGAGAGTGACCAAATATGGGCTACCATTTTGTTTTTGCCCCAAAAATAAAAAAACTTTAAAAAAATTAACCATTTATTGACGTCAGAATAATCACACATACCTACATTTTTAAAGAGCTGAGTAACAATCTTATGTTCTTAATATTATACTATATTATTCAATTGAGCATTAAACAAAATATCAAAATAGACGCTTAATATGGAACAGGTACTCAAACATGGGCTACAAATAAAAACTTATAATATCTTGTACGAAAATAACAATAAAAATATTTATCTTATAAGAGATCAAATTACTTTGGTAGATGGAAGAAATCACATAATTTACTTACTAAAATCACATATCCAGGTGTCAAACTCTGGCCCAGCACAGTCATTATGTTGCAATGTGGGGCCCAGAGCTTGCACATTAAAAATTTGACCCACAGTTCTCCTACCGCGTTTTCGGAAAAAAGTTCCTAACAAAACATACACGCTGCATCGACATTGTCAGGAGCTTCTCTTCCTATAGGGGCATCTGGTTCACTATCTGTATGAAATTGGATAGCCCATATTCAGAATCATAGTCATAGCCCATATTCGAAATTCTTTACTAAAATCAACTTGATCGTGTACTTTACAAATCATATAACACAGCAAGCAATAAATCGACTGAAAAACATAAAATTAAACTTATATTCTGCAATAAAACGTATAGTTACAGTATTTAAACCTAATTTTCATTCCTGAAATTGATATGTACCGCAGAAAATTTTTCGACAGCAGCAATACTAGTACGGCCGACACTGACGACATCTGGCGCGCGATTGACGAGAATGAGTGAGTGCGATGTTAGAGCGAAATAGCGAATGAATACGATAGACGATCGTCGTTTGTTGCGACTTTCGATTGTAGGTTTTCTAGAATTGTTACTATCCCATATTTAAGCACTAGCCCACATTTGCTTACTTTCCTTACGTACTTTAAATAAAGACTACTTACGTATAAGTTTTATGATTTAATTACAAATCCTATAGTTTTTAGTTTTTCTGTACCTGTGGTATAAGACGATATTACTTGCCAAATCTCATAGATCTAGGTCAACGGGGAGTACCCTATGAATTTTGATTTCCTTGAGATTGTCGAATTTTTTTGCGATATCTATAAACCGCGTATCTTTTTTTGCGTTAATTAAGAATTTAAATTTTTTCACAGCTTCAAGGGACCGTAGATTTGTAGGTACCTACTTACCTATATGGTTTTAGTTTCAACTCGATACCTCCACTCGGTCCAGTGGCGGATTTACAAATTTTCCGCCAGTGGGCTAATAAATTTATGCCGCCCCTACTTCTTCTGAAATTCAATAGCCTAGTCCCATCGAGCATTTGCCTAGTTCACAATCATATTAATTATATTTGCAACTTTATTGTGCTCTATCTTCCTCATTACATCTGCTTTTTATCTTTTATTAAAGAACTTAAATTTTCGGGGATCGTTTTCTGTGTTAGGTAACATAATTTTAAAAAATTGGGCCAAATTTGCTGCCCTGCTGTTATAATTCCATAATAAGGTAATGGTTTAAACTACAGTTTGATCAACAAATTTAACTTAAAACTAACTCTTACCTACTAATCGCAGGTTATGATGTAAGTACCTACATTATAATTTATATTTACCCCTGTGATTTTCCGTGATTACGTAGTTTCATAACTAGGTACCTAATCACGGAAAATCACAGGCGTAAAATTATAAGAATCAACACAGATAAATAACATACAAACTCAAATTAAACTTTTCTAAGCAATGACCGACATTTATATCACCAGCCAATAACTCAAACCACAAAACTGTTTTTCCAGTAGTATTCTGGTCCACGCATTTGCCCAGTTTTCCACTACTGTATGTTCCTTGTAATGTTGCCCCCTGGCTGATTTCAAGCCATGACGCCGATGCTTCTATCTCGTATCGCCGTCTAGCCGCAATCAAACCTTTTAGAGTACATCGAAATTTACACTCCTATCCGTCTTAATTTCCAGGAACATAAACTAACAGAAAGCCTTTGGTGGATTATTAATAATAACCGTTCTGTTAGTATTCCGCCTCTCGGATCTGTCATCAGTATCAATAATACATATCCACTAGATAGGTTCTAAGTATTAATAAAAATTAAATTCGTTCTGGATACTTTATACCAATTTATAGTTATACACCACTATTTTTTAATTTGTAGAAAATTTTTAGCATGTGGTCCCACTCATCTAATTGAAATTGAGAAAAAAAAATCTGCTGTGCCATACAACATAGCCATATAACCTACTTCACTAAAATGTATGAAACAGCTGATTTTTTTTTCTCGATTTCAGTCTTGGTCCCATAGCAAAAGTTGTTCCATTTGATGAGTGGGACCACATGCTAAATATTTTTTCTACTAATTAAAAAATACAATAACTATAAAATACAATACACATTAAATACATATAACATAATTATTGTTAAAGATGCAATAATTATTGATGTTTTGTTTCAATAATATTTTTTTGTGACCTACATTAATAAAATAATATTACCTATGTAACATACAATTAGTAAAAGTGAATAATAAGTCGTAGAGCTAACAAGGACCAAGTATTTCAAACTAGAAAAGCTGTTAACCTAATTTAACTATTCGATTCAGTAGTTTTGTTTGTCACCAATTTCTCTGCGATGCACTGTAAAGCTAGGACGCTGCGTGCCAAATCAATTATGTACCTAATAATATGCTTTTGCTCACCAGTGCCTCGTTCACGTGTTATCGTGTCATCAATGGGATATAACTACAGTGGAAGGTCTGGGAAACCTAAAAGAAGGCTATCACCCCATACAGGCCAGGTTGTCTGCTTTTAACGGCACTCAATGCGGCTATTGTACTTCTGGTTGGGTCATGAATATGTACAGGTAATTCACACTTCCTATCTGTAGAACACTTTCGTGATTAGGGCCGTAAACAACATGCATTATATTGCCTTTGTGCGAATTGATGGGTAACAACAAAAAAAGTATGTCAACAATAACAACTAAGCAGTCTGGAGCTTAAGAGTACAATATTTTCGGTAATTAGTTTTAATCCGACCCCGGCCGTCAATATGAATATGCGTTATTTAGATAGATGTGCATATTCATATTGTCATACAACAGTGCAACTAACAAGATAAGCTAGTCTCATCTTACGTCTTGAATTTAAATGCGGCAGAACCAAGTCTCAATAGATTTTAATCGTTATATCGTATGTAATTACCTTGTGCTATGTCAGTATTATGATCGTAGGTGACATAACAAATAACAAGTCAATTTTCAAAAATAAACAACCACGCCATTTCTCACCAATTGACTGGTAATTTGACGCAGTAGATCATAGCAATTTGGCTACAGTTCGCATAAATTTATGATTTTTATAAGATAAATTTATGATTTTTATAAGATAAATTTATGAATCTATTACAATATGAGTTCATAAAGACGCGACTGATTTCCAATTACCTTAACTACAGTGGTTTTGCAAATGTCTCGGTATGATACGAATTATTTTCAGAATGGGTAATTCAATTACCCAATGTAATTCTTTCCATTATTTCCAGTGCTAATATTTTCTACAAGACACACAGTGCATTGTTTTTGTTTAACATTTGAATGTATTTACAGTATTCTAGAGAATTCTAATTCCAAGTTGACTGTTGGAACAGTGGAAAGATCTTTTGGCGGCAATCTTTGTCGATGCACTGGGTATAGGCCTATATTGGACGCTTTCAAAAGCTTTGCCAATGATGCTGATCCTGCACTTACAAGTAAATTACAGGTAAGTAATTGACTGGATTCTCGTTTAGTACACGAAGCTGTAGATCTTGTATCCTTGTTTTGTATAAACAAAGAATACATTTTTACTGATGGAAAGTTTCTGCTAGTTTACAAATATTTCTCCTAGGTCATTTATATTAATATTCTTGGGAGGTAAGAAAAAAAATGCCAATTACTCTCAGAGTCACTGTTGACAATATTGAAACTGTATTCTTCTAAATCCGACTAATAAATTGTCTTAGCCGAGTAATTCAATTAAGAAACTACTTTAGCTCTTTCCTATTTTTACCTTACTGAAGCAACGCCCACCCTGATAATAGTTGTTACTAATAGGTATGTAAATCAGTAATTTCTTAAAATCATTTTTAACTATGATACTCTATTAACCGTGTTATAAACACAAAGCATGGGTAGTGTATGGGCTACGCGGGCTGGACCAATTACACGCAAAAATTGTGTGTGCATTACTCCTGTTACGCGTAGCTTAGAATTTTGACATTACATAGCTTAATATGAACTTACATACCTCTTATTCGCTAGGACCTTGAAGAATTACACCAAGTGAAATGCTTGAAAAAGTGTATGAAGCGTTGCAGCTTGGCGGACGACGAATGGTGTATCATAGAAAACAAACAGCATAACTTGATGGAACTGGGCGGAGAGACTAGTCGCTGGTACAAAGCGTTCAATATTGAAGATGTATTTAAGGTAGGTACTGTATTTTACACTTTATCTTCTTCTTCGGGTGGTCTCCGAAAATCGACGACTGTTACGCCTGTTCTGGTAGCAGTGTGATGCCGGCAGAGTAGAATAGCATCACCCCATATCCTCCAATGGTGTCGTAGAAGGCGATTATTGGACCAGAAAAAGGGGTATTGATCACCTTATAGTCCGTCCACCAATCCGCATTGGGCAAGCGTGGTGGATAAGTGCTTAAACCTCCTTCGATGACAAGGAGAGGCCTTGTGTCCCAGCAGTGGGTCGAGTTATAAAGGCTGTTATGATGATGAAGACGCCTGTTCTGTGTGGTGCTGGTTCACTCTGGCCATCCTAATTCCTCCAGGAACTCACCCAGCGCCTTGATGTCCAACTCAAGAGGTCTCAGAGGCTACCCGGAGATACCAGATATTTTCGCCAGTAGCAGACCAGTGCATTCCAGGAGAACGTGGGTGGCTGTATCTTCTGTCACCATGCAGGCTCTGAATAGTGGACTGTCCGTGATAACCTAGGTTAAAAAAATGTCTGTTAAAGTTGCTATGTCCAGTCTAGGCCCGTAATTAATCGGAATCGATATCTACTTAGCTGTAATGTCAGTAACAGTTTTATAATTTGTGATAGTCATCTAATCTGTGAAATACAGGATTACTTCCATTAACTTGTATCCTATAAAAAGTAGTATAAGAAGGATTATTTTATAGAAGGAAAATGTCTCCAATCCAGCATGACCTGATGGTAAGCAGAAGTAGAGTCGAAGGAGAGAAATGTAAATATAGCTGTACTTATTATGGGGCTTAGTGTGATAGATAATCGCTTTTCCAGCCACCCTTACTTTGTCGACCTGCAAGAATCATCATCATCATCACAGCCTTCATAATTCGACCCACTGCTGGGACACAAGGCCTCTCCTTTTCAACGAAGGAGGTATAGGCAGTAGTCCACCACGCTTGCCCAATGCGGATTGGTGGACGGAGTATAATGTGATCAATACCCCTTTGCTGATCCATTAGTCGCCTTCTACGACACCCATTGGAGGATATGGAGTGATGCTATTCTGCTCTGCCGGCATCACACGGCCTTATTAGTACGAAATTATCTCTGTTCGGCAACCGTACTTTAGTAAGAAAGAGAAACTTGTGCTGACAGAGAATTTCATTTTAGTTCGAGTCCACAGAAATAATAATAAAGAGGATATTATTTCTGTGTTCGCGTTGGAATGCTAGCCACAGTTGTTCGATAACGATGTAAGCTAGCACTCTTGGTCCTAATTAGGGAATGATTAAATAAATACATAAATCCATTGCCACCGTTGTTTCTAAGTATTGTTTCTCAACCTTATTTTGGCCACCGCTCATTTTGAGAATATTTTTTTCTAGGGCTCTCCATCTTTATACCCATAAAGTACCGGCCTCTTAGGGGAATCCATTGAATGCTATATAAAAGTTTTAGGTTTCTTTCGGATTGTCCCATCTGTCGCAGACTTAAAGCAGCTATTGCTACGGTTATAATTAAACTTGTAATATAGATGTTATATACTTCTTCTACTGCCTCCTTGAAAGACTCGAGACCCCACAATGGGGCGTTATCGCCCCTTACTGTATGGTCTATCTATAGCAATTTGTACTAAAAAATAATTCACATTTTATTCTAGAGAATTTCAAATCCAAGTTCCTTGGACAAGTGGACAAAGAATAATCGTGATTTTTATTTTCAGGTCTTGTCTAGAGAAGGCTCGGATAACTATAGGCTGGTAGCTGGAAACACGGGCATAGGTAAATCCGATTGAGTTCATAATTTATTAGATAATCTTTAACAATAGTACTTACCTATGTAGATTACTGCTATAGATACTTGTAGCACGTTTTTGTCATAGCTTATCTTCAGAACATCAATCATGTGATTTTTTGGTTATACTTTGTGAAAGTTATACTTAAAATTCATTCATGTCAGAGAAAAGGATATTACACTGTTTTTGACGGAATAAAAGCTACGTGATAATTGCCAAGATCCCCTTCTCTCCCACGTGAGATTGGGCTAGAACTTCTGAATACCTCTCGTAATTAATAAACAATTGGCCGCTCATAGCCTGGCTGCAGGAGGTCGATGGCGCCGTGATCTTCCGTTCTTCCGAAGTGCGCGGAGGATGGGTGCCCGAAATTTTTTGCCTTCGGATGAAAATTGAGTTGAAAAATATGGTTGTTGTTGGTGATGGTCTCGGCTGCTGTTGAAAGATAGCAGTCATTCCCAAGGAGAGTTGGTGTCAGGCACACGGCTGTGAAAATTGAATGCCAAAACCATTGTCGTTATCAAGGCATTCTGCACATTGGAAGCAGATAAGGAGGAAGAAGAAATTGCCGGTCGTGAAACTTCTAAGCCAAATCCTTTTTTGTATGTTTATAACTATTAAGTCGACTTCTTTGGTACAAATGATGATGTCATTAGTAAACACATACCATACATACATACAACACGCCCACAATCCCACATGGGGTCGAGCAGAGCTTCGGGCAGTATGGGCCATACAGTACCTCCAAAATAGTGACAGGTTACTAGCGTGTCGCCTACACAAAAGGGGCACCAAACCCAAAAATTGACAATCCTTCGGTAAACAGACAAACGTAAAAGCCAACGACCAAGACAGATGTTACACTCAAAAATCATCTCAGAAGTCCGGCAATGTCATAAAAAAATAATGGTTATATTATAAGCTTTTCTGTACAACTACCTCGTATCTTATTTTACTACTTTCTTGATATCATCCTTAGATAAATCTGATACCTTAGATAAATCTGTTTATCTGAGCCGAATTTGTACTCAATACAAATACCTAAGTACGGTATGTTACCGCTGATATTGCTATTGTTATGACTATTTTATCAATATAACCGCGTATTGCAAAAGTAAGTGCAATAGATTACGTTTATTTGGGAAGTACTCGTTACACTCATTTCTTTTTATTATAAAGCATTTTAGACCAGGGTCGATCATTTCTAAGACCAAAAAAAATTATAGTAGGATGAAACCCATTGGAAAAGGTAGAGAATATAACAAAAATAAAAGGAAAAATAAATTACGGGCGATCTGAGGTCGGGTAGGGGGAGGGGGGAGTTTTTAAGGGTAAAAAACGGTCTCTCAAAAAGGGTAAAAATCTCTATTTCCGGTAAAACTGCAAGTCCTATAAAAAAAAGTTAAATGGCAAAGTTGTATAATAAAAAAAGATCTTCAACTTTTGTATCGACACCTTTTTCACATAACCTCAAAATTTATGTGAAAAATTTGAATAACCAAGTTTTTTTTATCTTGAATAGTACCTATAGGTACCAATATAGATTATGTATGTAGATCGTGATGTATTTCATCCTGTAGGCCTATTCGCTAACATTATTTGACAGTTGAAAGTGATCATCGCTGAGTGAATTACGTATCCATTGCTGCTTTACACAACACGCTATTATGGTACTTGTCGTGTAAAACAGAAATGGATAGGTAATTCACTCGGTGATCATCACTTTCAACTGTCAAAAAAAGTTAGCGAATAGGCCTACTGGACGTGGAAATATTAGAAAGTTTCTCTATTTTTCAGCTGTTTTCACAACATACTGGGCAGAAAGACCGCGAGTGCTCATAGATATATCGTCTATAGAATCGCTCAAAAGTACGTACGTCGACGCAAACTTGGTAATCGGTGCTGGGACCACATTGACGGAGTTGATGCAACTATTTGCTACTAAGTCAAACGAAAATGAATTTAAATATTTAGCTGGCTACAATAACCACCTCGACTTGGTCGCTCACGTTCCAGTTAGAAATGTAAGTGCCATAATTTATTTTAGTAATATCTTTCGGGTCTTTTTAATTTGACCGGGAACCTGTTGGGCTTCGTCTGACGTGATATTAAGTGATGAAAAAATCAGATGATAAAAGAGAGTGTGTTATAGTTAGTCACTGACGAATTACCGTCGCACCTTAGACCGTTTGCTTTCCTATAAATACTTAAAAAATACTAAACTTTTTCATGCAAGTTTGACTACAGTTAACATCAGAAGCAAGTATATTTATTAACACTTTAGGTACCCACTCTGTGCACTGGATATGAATTAAATATAAAATACTGGACATGAGCCCCTTTTCACCACCAGACGACCAGACGCGGCGAAGGTTTTCACCCTTACGTTGTAGATATACCTCCCATCCGCACGAAGCGCTTTGCTTCCTCTTTCATTATACGCATAGCTAAGGAGTGGAACTCGTTGCCAAGGTCTGTTTTCCCGCATCAATATAATCTGGATATCTTTAAGGCCCCAGTGAACAAGCATCTTCTAGGCGAGCGTGTACCATCTTAGGCCACATCTTCGCTTCACATCAGGTGAGATTGTGGCCAAACACTCAGCCTATCAAATAAAAAAATAAAAAAAAAAAATTGGTTGTCTGTAAAGTCGGTTTACTGACGATAGTTGAACGTGACAACGTCTTAAGAAAATACTGATGGAATGGTAGCATTTTTCAAAAGAAAAATTTAATTTCATTTGTTTAACAGATTTCGCATTATAGTATGAATAAACTTGTAATAAAATCTCTTTGGCTATACTATTTGTATCTGGCTGGTTTTGGTATCATTGAAAGTTTAAATTTTAAAGAACATAATTCCAAATTCAAATTAGAGAATTAGATTCAGAGCGAGGTAACGCCGCATGACGTCATGTTTTTTCGTGCGTGCAGCCGGCTCTATCGAATTATAAGACGTTGTCACGTCAAAAAAATGATTCCAGCGTGGATGAGGCCGCGACCGCGGGCGAAACCTTTCGCTGTCGATCGTCGTAAAAGCTATGATCGACATCGAGAGAAACTGGGAAATGGTGGCCGAGTTCTGCGAAGAGGTCATTACGCAGAAGGAGGCTGCGGAGCGGGCGCGGGTGGACGACCCTCTCGCAAAACTCTTTCGTAGGCGGAGAACGGGCCGAAGAAGGAGGCGCTATGCCCAACTTCAGCCACCATAGTAGGGGGCGCGGGTGACGGAGTGGGGCTCCGTCACTCGCGATAATGTTCCTTCCTGCGGGAGAACGTCTATCCTGTTCCGTAGACGTTCCCTTCCCCCAATGGACCCGGGTGCGGGTATGTCGTCCCCTCTTTGACGCACATAGTGATTGCGCCAAGTACCCTGTGTGCGTTAAAGCCACGACCTAGAGGAACACGTCAGTTTTTAGTGGGTATGCCCTGACAGGGTGAGTCCCACATAACTTTGGGGTGGCCCCATCTGCATCAAAATATGCGTAAAGTATTTTCTGACGCAAACAAAAAGGTACCCCTTCTGTCATAATAATCATTCATACATAATGGTGGCAACGATAGATTTATACGTGACTGACAGGCCGATTTAGGTCGCCTGCGTGTACATGAAATGGTCTCGTCAATCTATATCGTTCTTATATGCGTATTAGTATGCTCTTTCTCTTTAAATTGCCCATCTACAGTTTCCTATATCTATGGTGGCAACGTTTACTACAGAGCCCACGACCAAAATTTTTGTCTCATAGCAATACGGCCAAAACCGCATCAAATCGATAGATACGATTATCCTGAACTCGAAAATACCAATATCAGACATTTTCCGCGTAGCGTTTGATCTGACCGAATTTTCAAAATTGTCAAAGAATTTTACCGAACTGCATCATAGCAATATGTCTGATTTGCAGACTGTAGTTGAATGATAGTTCTGAGATACCGGAAACATATTTTTCAGACGTTAGTGGTGTAGCGGAAACCCGTAAAATCACTTAAAAAAATTAAAAATGAGACAAAAAAAATGTCTCATAGCAATACGTCTGAGAATCTTTTTTATTAGTAAATTTTGGTTATTTGATGCGAACAAAACAATTTTCAGACGGAAATGTGAACGCATTAAATTTTGAGACCGTTTTGAAAATGTTAACAAATTTTACCGATCGGTATCATAGCAATATGTCTGAAAATTGTTGGACATGATAAAATAAGTTGTCCACATGTGCAAAAAATTTATATCAGACAAATTAAGTGTAGCACCTTCTCTATCAGACAACTTTTCGATACTCAGATATCATTTAAAATCGTATTGAGGCATCTTGAATTTTCTGTTACAAACCAATGAATACGTTGCGACCCTGAATTTATTAGATGATAATTAACAAATAATTTACCCGAAACCGTAACATTGAAGTTGAAGGACTGAAATAAATCGCACAAAAGGAAACTGGGATGAAGTTGAAAAAAAAAACATTTTACACCACCACAACTGCACAACGTATGACAACTAAGTGAGCGTCGTTCCAACGTTTGGAGCAGCTGGCGAGTGAGTTGTATAATAGTAAGAAAGGGGCAGGAGCGTAACAAGCGCTGAGGCTGTTGAAATTAAATACTGATTGATTTGATAGTTTTGGTTTTATTTAAAGAACACTTGAGTAACTTTTACAAAAGAAATAAGTAATGACATCTGTCATCTGTCAAAGTACATAATTATAATAGACAAGGGAGATTCTTGAATATCTATGAAGGCTGTAAATTTAAAAAAACATTTAACAGAGGCGTCGGCCAGGCGACTCCGAAACGTTATTTTCGTTTTTGGGAGTATATGCTACACTTAAAGTGTCTGAAAACAGGTTTTTGGTAATCATGGCAGCAATACGAAAAGTTGAAAAAAAAACTATCCGTATTGCTATGATACAGGTCGGCTAAATTTGTTGACATTTTCAAAAATGCGCTCAGGCTATATGCTACGCGCAAAATGGCTGAAAACAAACTTTTTCGTAAAACAATTATAAAATCTATGTACATTTTCACTATCAGACGTATTGCTATAATACCGACTGTCTTTTTTTTTGACACAGCAGAAATGGCCTCCCACGCAGTTGCTACACTTTCGACCGTTACTACACACCTAGTCGGGTTCAGAATCATACAATCTAACGATTTTATAGGGTTTTTGCCGTATTGCTATGAGACATGGTTTTGGTCGTGGGCTCTCGTACTATACAGAAGCGCTGGCGTTGACGGTATTAAAGTGTTAATCTACTTCTAATACAATAAGATGGTATTAAAGTGTTAATCTACTTCTAATACTGACTGGATCACGAGTACTTTCTTTGAATAGCTTAAATGCGATTTTATCTATTATATTTTATAACATTACAATCTTAACTAAGGCCTTAATCACTGACTGTTTTTCTCATTACCCGCATTTTATTTAAGACACCATTTAAAGAATTTATTAAAATCTTATGCCCATTAAGAAAATCTTTCCGTCGGTAAACAAGCAAACATGAATAATTCGGACAGATTTTTTTTTGAGAACACTTAGATATAATTTATCTTCTATGTTGAGAGGTTAAATAAAAAACGATACCTACTTCTACAGCAACTGGTTCTCGTACAGCTAAATGTTGTGCAATACTATTAACATACATAACGTGTAGGTACCTACTTAATACTTATATTGGGATATCACACAGACATGACATATTGACATTTTATGATAACGCAATGTTTGTTTTTAGATTGGCACTATTGGTGGCAACTTGGCTATGAAGCACTCCCATCCCGAATTTCAATCCGATATATTTCTAATGCTCGAAACTGTGCAAGCTGCTGTGTGCGTAGGTATGATATTTATCTTATGTACAATAAGGTTTATTTTAGCGCTATGTCAAACTATTTTATGAATATTATTTACGTCGTTATTAAAGTTCAAAATGTTCGCAAACAAGCATACAGTCCACCAACTCTGACGCTGTCAACCCTTACTTTATGGTGTAGCACTGGAAACCTTACCAACAAAATACTAGAAAAGGTTAAATGTTTTATTTTCCGAACAAGACGTGCGGTAGGTACTGTTATGAGATGATCTGAGATTCATGCCGTTCTCGAGCGTATAGACACAGTATCTATATCAAGAACAGTACTACGTCTTCATACAAACTGGCCGCTATCCATTAAAATGTGTGCGTGCGTACTCGGCGCCGTGTACGCACGCACTGTGACGCACACATTGACATAAAAATATGGGGGCATAAGGTGGTCTCGCCGTCTCGGTGTGATCGCGCGTTTTTATGTCATTGTACGTTCGCTCGGGAAATTTACGATAGCACTAGCGTCAACGCAGAGTGGGCTAATAACTTGCCGACCAGCCCGCAGATGAGCTACTGTTCTTGATATACTGTGGTATAGTGTACTATGAAGTATGAAGCTTATACTGCCCTTCATCATCATCAACCCGTGTTCGTCCACTGCTGGACATAGGCCTCACCTAATGCACGCTACTGCTCCCGATTTTCGGCCACTCTCATCCAGCTCACTCCAGCCAGCTTATACTGCCCTTACTTCGTGCTATTTATTTATTAGAGAAGCTTACGTATAGTTTCATAATAAATTACACGACAATTTCTATTATAGAAATATAATTCTGTCGCGGTATGGTATTGGAGTGCCGCAACCGGGGTACTAGGTACATCCACCTTACCGAAGTACGCCGTTAAGAAATACTAAATTTTCGTGGTGTTGTGTTTCTATTGATAAGTAATGGCCCGAGCTCCACAGTATAGGGTGAATTTTTCAAGTTACAAAAACTGCATCATTGGATTTTTAAAAAATCAATAATCCTAGCCAGGAATCGAACCCAATGATTTTGTAAAAAAAGACCTCAGCCTGTATTATTACATTATTCGATAGTGTTGTTAATAAGGATCGATTTCTGGTAAGTAATGATATAGGTACGGGAAACTAATGGAAAATGTTAAATTTCAATAAAATATTTCTTGTTCCGCCTTGGTTGAATCGATAACCAAAACGAGGATCATTATTTTATCAATCAATCCAATGATATAATTGACCATTTTTCGATATTCCTTACAGTTTAGGATTTGGTCCTGAAGGCCCACTTGAAAAATTCACCCTGTATAGGGTAAGGTGGCTGCTGACCACCAGTTAGGCCTTGTCTGCCAACCATTTAATATAAAAAATACAAGCTTTCCCAAGTAGGAAACTATACAACATGTAAACTAAATAACCAACACCCTGAATACAGGTGGTTAGGGATCGGCTTCCGAGTTGATTTCAATAATTTTGTTCTGAAAAAAAAAACGTTTTTTATTTTCAGAAAAAAAATATTGAAATCAACTCAGAAGCCGATCCCTAACCACCTGTATTCAGGGTGTTGGTTATTTAGTTTACATGTTGTATAGCTGTCAACAGTTACTCAAAAACATAATAAGAAAATTTTCAATCTGCAATCTTCTGATGTTCTGTTAACGCCTAGCAATTGGGAAATGCCAGCGCAGGAGAGACATTTTAGTGTTGTATTGTAATCCTCTATACTGCTTACTTTTCTAGGCGGTATGTGTGCTTGTTTGCGAACCACATAGCATTAAAAAAGGTAAAAAAAGGAATAACCTTAACAAAAATTAACTTACGAATTCCTTTTATTTCCGATAAGGTACGTCGACGTTAAAAATTAAAAGAATTTTAAAAATATTTTTCTTTTTAATTTAGTAAGCAGCGACATGAGCGAGGTAACCCTGAGCATGCAAGATTTCCTTAAAACAGATCTAAGTGGCAAACTGATAAAAGCTGTCAAACTGCCACCTCTCTCGGCGCGATGTCTGACGCGCAGTTACAAGGTAACATATTGATATACTTAGATTTAGATAAGGATACATTGATGTTAGTCTTTTTGAGGTCAGAGCAGAGACAACTATTTTTTTTTTCAAATTCACCACTATACTATAAGACATTATAATACTTTCAATACCATATTATTTATTAAGAATTTGTCTTTTGTATTTTATACAATTAAAATAAAAAACAACAAAAGAGTTTGCATCTGTCTGGTAGGTAAGGCATTAATAGCTAGGTAATAGAAAATTGCTTGTGACTAGAGTAGCAAACGTACATACATAATATTATGCACCTACGTGTTTAAATAATTAAAATGTTTTAAGTAATTTGAATTACAGAAATATAAAGAAAAAATCGGGAGTGGTCTTCCCATGACTTTACCGGAAACGTCTCAAAAGTTGATAGAAACCTTATATTTTGATGTCATACATGCATGTTAAATTTCATCACTCGGATGGGTGACCAAAATTTAACATGCATGTATGACATAACCGACCACGCACTGCTTAACTTTCGTGATCGTCGACTCAAAAGTTGATAGAAACCTTATATTTTATTGGCATACATGCATATTAAATTTGGTTGCAATAACTTAAAGCATACTCGAGTTATCGTGCTAACGCAGAGACACACGCACAGACATAATTCCCAAAAAAAATTTTGGGCTCTTTTGGCTCGTCAAAATCTCGAGGTCGAATTTTTTGACGATTACAAAACTTCCTCTATACTACGTGCGAGAAAGTAAAAACCAGGATTTAATACAGTAACTCATCTCAGATTTATTTTCATTATTATAAAGTTCTGATAGTACCCGAACTTCTGAGATGATTGAGAGTGTATATCCCTCTCCTGTAGGTATCTGTATTTGTCCTGGTTGTTGGCTGTTATTTCTTAGTTCACTGGAGGTTTAATTAATTTTTAAGTTTAATATTTTTTATGTAGGCAACAGGCTGGCAGATACTGTCAAATCATGCTATATGTGTCACTAAGCCTCGACAGAAACGACCGACCACAGCCACTCGCGACGAGTAAAATACACGATTTGTCATACATTTTGTATAGTCTCAGCGCGACCAGTCGCCACTACAAAATCTATAAAAAAAAGTGGCGAGCTACTGGTAGCTATTTGGTGACCCGTCTGCGCCAAGCCTTACACAGCTAACACTTAATGTTAGGTACCTAAAGCTCTTCTCAACTGTTTTGGGATAAATTTCTATACAGATGAATTTTTCAAGTGAGCGTAGATGGTCAAATCCTAAAATATCTGTCGGGCCCGATTTTGATGAAAACTAAGCCTGTGACAGATGTGGTAGGGCTTTTGACGATTTAAAAGTACTTAGCAAAGTCCATTTAAATAAAGATATTTTTCATTTTCATTTTCATTAATATTATTATTTAAAAAATGCTGGATTTTTTCCAACTTAGGCTATAGGAGAGGTTACATTTTAATTTATAATATAAATAAGTAAAAACAATATTTTTATTTTCCCATAATATACCTGTTCCTACCCGTCGAATATTTAATGGCCGTCACGTCGATTATCTATCATTACTTAGGCAATAACGTGTGGAGGATCAGCTAGTGTATCAATATGTATAATTAAATTCAGTGAATAGTCTATTATAGGGATTCAAACGGTCCTTATTTTCAGATAATGCCGCGAGCCCAAAATGCCCTCGCCATAGTCAACGCTGGATTCTATTTCAAACTTGACTCTGACAACAAGGTCCAAGAAGCGCACCTCGTCTTCAGTCCTATTACACCCAAGTTCGTAAGAGCGACAGGGACAGAAAACATATTGACTGGCCTAGATTTGTTCAATGATAACACTTTGCAGAAAGCTCTTAAGAAATTAAGTGAGGAACTGGTGCCAGCCGAGAACCCACCTGAAGCTTCGCCGCTCTGCAGGAAATATATCGCTTTAGGATTGCTCTATAAGGTAAGTACGATAATTTATTTACATGTGTACTAAAGTCAGAAAATGGTGATATAGTCGATTGTTATCTTACATCGTGCATCTAAAAACTGTTCTAGAAGTCTATTCATTATGAATTTTGATTTCAATAAATTTCTATATGTATACTGGGTGTAAAAGACATGAACAGTCAAACGAAAACCATGTATTCTATACATCAAAATAAGACGTATTTAAAAAAAAATATTGCTGGGAAATGATTTTTAACTCGCACGCAACTCGCAAAACCGCGATAATTTTGCCAGACGGCGGCCCCGTTCGTTAGTGTCCGTGCGCATCGAGTGAGCTACATTGAACGCTAACGTTTTGAAGCCATTTTTTGTTACGAAAAACTAAAAAAAATGATATTGTTTCGTTGAACAATAATTAAGAAATAACGTATAGAATACGTTTTCATAAAAAAATGAAAAAAAAATTATGACTTTGACCTTCAATAAAATCGTAACTATCAATTTCCCAGGTATAGTCTAAAGGAAGAAAAATGTTATGATGGTGAGCAGAATACATGGTTTTCGTTTGACTGTTCATGTCTTTTACACCCTGTATATATTACTAATTAATAGGTACAAATCAATTAAACAACAAAATTTAAAAAAATTGCGCCAGATAAAATTTAGTAGGCACACAGTTACAATTCTTATAATGTCAAAAAAAGGTAAAAATAAGAGTAAATTTAAAATATTATCATTACTTTATATGGTATGCACTATCGTCCAATACTACATAAAAGCACAATATACATCCATCCTTCCAGTATAAGTTTCGGGTAGATATTGGTGCTACCCCGCACTCGATGTATTATTGAAAATATACCTACGTTTCCGCATGATAACATAAAAATAGTTGACAAACTAACAACTCCCTTTTACTAGCATTATCTGAGTGTTGTATTTTATTTATTATTTTGCAAAAAATAATCTATTAAATATTAGTTTGTGGTATAATATTCTTTATGGTCATGTCTGTGGCTTTATGTCTACGATGACTTTGTCTGTGGTTGAAGCGCCATCTTTTCTTAAGTAATTTTTCACTTGTTTGTTTGAGCTTCACCTTCTGTTGAGCAGCGCTAGGCAACGGACGTATACCTTCTTAGTGACGAGAAGAATATAGTACACAATAATTTCTTCAGTATAATCGGTGTTTCAATTACCCGTAATCTCCTATACTGAGCCCATGCATCTCTCGCGTATCTCTTTACCAGCAGCTTACAAAGAGCACTGATCGATGGGCTCAGATATATTGTTGACCATGACACCATCAAAAGAACAACCGACCATGGTGCCGCTGAGCTCAAGAAGCGTCCATTGATATAAAAATTAAAGAGTCTGGGCGAGTTTAATCTGCCTTGACGCACTCCAAACTCTAGCCCGAAATCATCTGATAAGGACCCGTTCCATCTTACCAACATCTTACATAGTTACGTTGATAGTCGTACCAATGTTTAAGAAGCATAACTAGTTCAGACGGTAGACCAGTATCACCCGCAACCATAGACTATATAACCTTCTGCCACAACCTGTCGTATCACACAAGATCAATAAGATGAAAGGAGAAAAGAAGGCAAATGAATCTTATAGATATATCTACATACTCGTACAGAAGGTCACGAATTATGGGATAGACACATTTTTCTTTCGCTTCATAGTCCTTATCCTATCCATGTTCGGCGATTACCAGTACTTTTTAATTGCCTTTTCTTTACGATATTTTCGATTTGATCGACCAACTTTCGCATAGGTCTGCCCCATCCCGCATCTGCACTTAGGTACTTTAATGAATTTTAAAGTAACTTCCCAACTAGCACATAAGCAGCCTAAACAGTCTTTATACGACTTAAATACTGTATAGTAATCGTACCACAGCTTTACTATTATACTGAAGCTGTACAGTAGTGAGTTTAAACATGATTTAACAGACATGTGGTATAGTAGCCGTATGATGGTAATCATAATACCCAAGAACATACAACAACGTATTATACAATTATTGTATCGGCATTAGATATAGAGCCGAGTTAAGAATTCCTTTTATAACACTATAAGATCTAAATAGAGAGTGGCTGCTGGCCAAAGAGTTTAAATGAAGTTATAAACTGACTTTATGTGGCTTTAAGCTGTTGAATTGGATTTGATTGATCTTTGTAGAGCTATATTTACAGAAGAGAAATATTATCTTCTTGTAGCGCGCAAGCCAGTATATTTGAGAATTTTACAACATCCATATGGCAAATAGTTGTATAAGACAAGGCAAAAACGCCTTATAGATCTAAAACAGTACAAATAACTTTTCTATCGTCATTATAACAAATAAAGCGCGTCAAGAGTGGTTGTAGGTACTTGTAAAGTACTATCAATTTTAATATTGTTCTGTGAAAGAATGAAACGGGTTCCGTAGTTCCAAATTTGCAAACAGCGTAGGTATCTTGTACCAATTGTATAGCTGACACTATTATTATTTTAAATTAGTGGGTGTAGTCCTTACTCCCTTTTAACTAGGGTGTAAAGGTTAAAAAAAAACTTATGGTTTGGCGGTACAATATTTATGTTAGAATTTTTATACAAAATTATTGTGAAGACAATCAACATAGGTAGGTACCTATTATAAATCTACTAAACGCAAATATCATAATCTCGTTTGACCAGGTTGAGCATCACAGGCATTGCAAGAGTCGACAGCAGCTGTAGTTGAGTTTTCACACTCTTCTTCAATTTACAGGTAGTACCACCTGTAAATTGATAAAAGATTCTTGCATTAAATTACAATCAAAATGTACTGGTATATTATAGGTACATTATCTTCATCGCTAAAACATAACCGCACTGAACCATGCCATAGAACTTGGAAAATCTTTATTTGTGGTTCTTGGAAATATATTTATATTAGTTGTACCTGCCTGCGGAACCGCTCACGTAAAATATTAAATAGGCCATAACTGGCCAGAAAATACATGTAACAATTGAACAGAGAGATGTTGACTTTTATAAATTAATTTCAAACCCATACTCAAATTTCTTTATTCACTAAGTTGTACATGTACACTTATGAAAGTCAAGTTTGACGCCATCGGTTCACGAGTCTACCAGGAGGCCTTGTTCTGAGAAGGTTCTTCTCAGCCGGCAAGAAACTCAACAAGTTTATCCTCCCTATACAGTTTTCATAGTATTGATTTGGAAAGAGTCATAATACACATTGTTCACAATACATAATAATATGGAAGAAGGAAAGGAAGAGGTTTTTAAGTCATCACGCGGTCCCTAAATCGATCTCTGCTATAATGGAATATATTAGCTCAATTAAATAGCTTTGTGCTCTGTAAAGAAGCGTAAAAGACAGGTGTACGTTTAAAAGCATACAAAAGCGCTTCACTACTACTATTGTAAAGGAGAAAATCCTATTACATCGAATACTAGAGCATTTTTGCGATACAAACCGGTAGAATAGTCATAGTGGATGTTGAAAGCTGTTGTAATTGGGCGCCATTACAGTATTTGATTAAATCATAATTTTGTTGGTTATTACCAACATTTATTAACTGTAAATGTGTACAAAATCATAATTCAAGCCATTATTTCTCACCTATAACCCCAATGAAAGACGAATACAATACCAAGAAACCAAAAATACAATCTATGCTAAATGCAGATTTAACACTTTCTAATATTAAATTTACTTTTAATATTAAAAACTGCATAAATAAGAGGCGCGTGAAAAATTTAACTAAAACATATATATACATTCACGATAAACTGGTACTCCCACTGATAATTCCAAACATAAATGAAAGAAATTGATACTGACTTACCTGTACTTAAAATATTTAAATCTTCATGTTTCACTTCATCTGTCATTACTTCACTGTCACAAATCTATTCTTAAAAAATATATTTTGTTCACTTCCAGGATTATCGCTATTATAAAATTAATAAAGAGTCGTAAAATCTAATTCCGCGATAAAGACACGTCAAAATACGGCAAGAACGCTATAGTCGCGCTAAAATAACTTAATATAGATACTATGGCGTATATTCCCGCTTTCATGACATGTTAGTAACGCCGCATTAACACACATTTTCGACCATTTTAGAGCAACTGTACAACAAATAGCCGTATAATTTGTGCCTCTTTTGAGGGTAAAGCAGCGCTTTAGCAGTCTTTACAATTTCTGTAGAGCTTGCTTATAGAGCCAATGCCGTATTTGAAAACTTCTATCTGGCCACTGAAGCGCTCGTTATAGAGCTTGTGTGCTAGTTGGGTTATTACTAATTTATACTTAGTATTATTGTTATTGTACAGGCGATACTATCCCTCGCTCCTGAGTCAGCCATAAATCCAAGATATAAATCAGGAGCCAGTATACTGACACGCGAAATATCAAGAGGAACTCAGACCTTCGATACTGATAAATCACTATGGCCACTCAACAAGCCGGTGCAGAAAATAGAGGCGTTGAAGCAGGTAAGATTTTTATTATAAAATGCACGGTGATATATTATAGTCGTCATCATATTAGGTTGGGGAAAAAGTCTTTTCGCATTATAGTATGTATAAACTTGTAATAAAATCTCTTTGGCTATACTATTTGTATCTGGCTGGTTTTGGTATCATTGAAAGATTAAATTTTAAAGAACATAATTCCAAATTCAAATTAGGAAAATGTGTGATTTTCATTTGTTTTTCGTACCGCCAAGATGAGTGAATCTAATGAAGAAATTCGATACATTTTAAAATTTTACTACAAAAAAGGTAAAAATGCAACGCAAGCCGCGAAAAAAATTTGCGATGTTTATGGACCTAGCGCAGTGTCTGTGAGAGTAGCACAAATTTGGTTTAAGCGTTTTCAATCCGGAATTTTTGATGTCAAAGATGCACGTCGCTCTGGTCGCCCTATTACAGATAAAATGGATGCCATTTTTGAAAAAGTGGAGCAAGATCGGCATCTCAGTAGTGACGACGTAGCTGAAGAACTGGGAATTGACCACAAAACAGTTTTGGCGCATTTGAAAAAAACTGGGTACACAAAAAAGCTCGACATTTGGGTACCTCACGAGCTCACTGAAAGAAACCTAATGAACCGTGTACTCATTTGTGATTCTTTATTACGACGTAATGAAACCGAACCATTTTTGAAGAAGCTGATAACTGATGATGAAAAGTGGATCACGTACGACAATAACTTGCGAAAAAGGTCGTGGTCAAAGGCCGGTCAGGTTTCACAGACTGTGGCGAAACCCGGGTTAACTCGCAACAAGGTGATGCTGTGTGTGTGTGGTGGGATTGGAAGGGCATTATTCATTATGAGCTGTTACCACCAGGCAGGACCATCGATTCTGAACTCTACTGCGAACAACTGATGAGATTAAAGCAAGAAGTTGAGAGAAAGCGGCCGGAATTAATCAACAGAAGGGGTGTGGTTTTTCATCATGATAACGCTAGACCTCA
This sequence comes from Elophila nymphaeata, assembly GCA_955850985.1. Lineage (NCBI taxonomy): Eukaryota > Metazoa > Arthropoda > Insecta > Lepidoptera > Crambidae > Elophila > Elophila nymphaeata. Next base: position 8,300,027 of record OY039080.1, on the reverse strand, counting down.
CACATCTTTAGCCACTCAGCAAAAATTAAGAGAGTTTGGCTGGGAGGTGTTAATGCATCCGCCGTATAGTCCTGACCTTGCACCTTCAGATTTCCACCTGTTTCGGTCTCTTCAGAATTCTTTAGGCAGTGTCAGGTTAACATCACGAGAGGACTGCCAAAACCACTTGTCGCGGTATTTTGACCAGAAGTCCCAAAATTTCTATAGCAATGGGATCATGTCCCTACCTACAAGATGGCAAAAAGTTATCGAACAAAATGGTACCTACATACTTTAGTTAAATGTAAATAAACTATATTAAAAAATGTTTTGAATTTTCTTAAAAAATGCGAAGAAACTTTTTCCCCAACCTATTATTATGTTCATAAAAAAGGTGATACAACGATTAGCCTAGGGCTTCTGAAAATTATTTTTATTGTGACGCCCTTAGGGATTTGCGATTTTTGCGGCTATTTTAGTTGCGTTAAGAGTTGAATTCGTATAGGAAACGTGAATAGCGCCCCTAGCGGAAAAACGCGTAAATTTTTTCCCATACAAATTGAGATCTTAGCAACTATTTTTTTTTAATACTAAATAATTCACACTACGGCCTCTGGTCTCTGTAAATAGGTATTTCGATAACTCCAGTGTCGAGTTTTGACGAAAGCATAATCTACCGAAGTAATGGTTTTCACCCATAGCTTGTAGTTAATAATTAAGCAACTACCTACTGCATTATCTAGTTATGCTCGTATTACATAAATAGGCTATACTTACAACAAATTGCGCAAATTATTATTCAACCACCAAGCGAAAGCTTAAAGTGGTCAATACGGTTGAAATTCTCGTCGCTTGACGTAACACAATTACATTTATGCAAAGAGCTAAGCTAACTGTTTCTTGATACAAGATAGCTTTGGTATATAAATTTATACAGTCAATGACCTAGCTCATAGTATCAATGAATTGGTTTACTGCCCTGTCAGTGACTAAAAGTTTGGTAGACAATATCAGTAGGAATATATGGAATAGGGGGAATAAATTGTGAAATACGTTTAGGATGCCAAAGTCTATGTCTTGTTCGCTCTGGTTACGATTGTGAATTCATCGGACAATTTTTGCATTGGCCGGTCTAAGATCACCATCATCATAACAGTAATTCGTCCCACTGCTAGGACAGAAGGCCTCTCCTTGTCATCGAAGGAGGTTTAGGCAGTAGACCACCAGGCTTGCCCAATGCGGATTGATGAACGGAGTATATAAGGAGATAACCCTTTGCTGATCCATTAATTGCCTTCTATGGCACCCATTGGAGGATATGGGATGACGCTATTCTACTTTGCCGGTATCACTGTCGCGGTCTAAGATGGGTCGCAAAAATATTTTAGTGTCGCTCTAACATCTCTGATGCTTGGAATGTAACTCCATCAAGTCGATTGTTGCGACTGTTTCACCAATCCGCGTTGAGCCAATTACAATACGCGTTTCTCTTTCTACAAAGTAGGAATGTCCAGCTGTTAGGATTTGGCGCTTGAGTCCTATGCTGCTTAAATAAAGTTAATTTTGGAATAATTTTACAAAAATGCGTACGCGCAGCGACCGCGCAACTACCACGCAGTTCAATAGACTGAGTAACATAATTGTATGTTGGTACGCGCCCTTATCTCCTGAAGTGGCAGGCAGACATAATAATATGTCTGACAGTTTATATCGCGCGTGTGGCACGCAGACATATTATGTCTGCCTGTTAATTGCATTTTTTATACTACCCGCGGAGGGGCCCCGCCATTCGACGCCATTTTGGTGTTTTGGAGGTGCCAACACCCAAAGGATTATGTTTATTCTAATTGTTACTTTATTTAGGATGAAGAAAAATGACTAATTCGGTTCTATATTGCAGTGCTCGGGAGAAATAAAATACTCGTGCGACATAGTGCCGAACAGACGAGAAGTGCAAGTGGCGTTCGTGTTGTCAACTATATGCAGGGGTGAGATCGACAGGATCGATGCTACGGCGGCTTTGGTAATTAATCTAAAATTATTTTGTTGTTACTAGCTTATGCCCGCGACTTCGTCCGCTTAGAATAGTTACTTCGGTTCGCTTAGAACAGTTTCATCCCCTTAGGGATTGAATTTCCAAAAATCTTAAAAAACGTCCATCTTAATTTGTAACTGAAAGGCCATGTACCAATTTTTATGGATTTTATTTTAAAAATGACGGATATCCATACTAAATCCCCCCCCCCCCCTTTTCACCACCTTAAAGGGTGAATTTCCAAAAATCCTTTCTTTTTTCATCATTCAAAATTTGGAATCTCTAGACCCAGCGGTTTGGGTTGTGCGTTGATATGTCAGTCAGTCAGTCATTTAGTATTCATTTTTATGTATATAGATCAGAGATTATCAAACTTATTTCTTTACCGCCCTCTTTGAAAATCAATTGGTTTTCAGCGCCCCCTATTTTTTATAAAAAAACCACAATCTCATTACTTTAATTACACAAACACGCACAAACTCATTTATCTCTTTCGAGGCTCAATCGTACTATACCCCCTATGAGTTTTGTTAGTTTTCAAGCTCGATCAAACTTATCGTATTTTTCATACATTGCCCACTATCGCCTCCAGCGTTAACCATCACAAACAGTGGGCAGTGTATCAAAGAGACGATACGTTTGTTAGAGCTCGAAAACTATCAAAACTCATACTAAGGGTACTGAGCAAGTTAGGACAGTATCGATGAACCAGCCGATTGCTTCCGGACTGCACCAATAGCGCTATTTAACAAAATCTTGTTACAACTTGATTGGGTACGGCGTAGGGGCTATCTTACGAAATCTATGTTAAGTAGGTATTTTTAGTTTAAATACCATCATACCATCATACAGGGCAGAAATATACGAGGGTGGATTGAAAAGTTCTCGGCCTGACATATAAATAGTGATGGTATTTATATGATACTAGCCTCTTTGAATTCGTTTGTTTTTTGGCTATCACGATGGTGAATTTCTTCTTTGTGGGTTTCGTAGTTTTTGAGTAAGAGCGAGTTGAGTGAGACGAAACGCAACGTTTTTGGAAAATGTAGAAAATTTAACAACGCGTGGTCATCAAATATTTGTGTAAAAAAAAATTAACACCACAAGGGATTCATATTGTCATGACAACAACATTAGGGGAATCTGCCCCGTCGTATAGCACTGTGAAAAAGTGGGTTGCGGAACTCAAACGTGGTCGAGAGAGCATCGAAGATGACCCTCGCTCCGGCCGGCCTTTGACGTCTATGACTAGAGAAAACATCGGTAGTGTGTGATTTCATATTGGAAAACCGCAGATTGACTATCAGGGATATTGCTGAGACTTTGGGCATCTCATATGAACGAACACAAAACATCATTGTGCACGAACTTGGATTTTCTAAGGTTTCTGCTAGGTGGGTCCCCAGGTTGCTTTCAGTTGAACAAAAGCGAATTCGACTCACGATTTCTCGCGACTGCTTGGAGATGTTTGAGACTGATCGGCAAAATTTTGTGAATAGGTTTGTAACAATGGATGAAACCTGGGTTCACCACTATACTCCAGATTCGAAACAACAATCCAAACAATGGAAAAATCTGGTGAACCGACCCCAAAAAAAGCGAAAGCAATTTTTTCAGCTGGAAAGGTGATGGCATCCGTCTTTTGGGATGCGAATGGCGTCATCGTGGTGGACTACCTCCCGAAAGGGGAAATCATTAAGTCAGCGTACTACTCCACTCTTTTACGCCGTTTACGTGAAGAAATTAAAGAAAAACGCCCAGGATAACTGAGCAAAACAGTGTTGTTTCATCAGGACAATGCTCGCGTTCACACGTCTGTTGAGATTATGGCTCAAATTCACGATTATGGTTTTGAATTGTTGCCCCACTCGGCTTATTCACTTGGTTTGGCTCCCTCGGACTTTCACCTGTTTCCAAACCTAAAAAAACACCTCGGTGGCCATAAATTTTCATGAAATGAAGAGGTCAAAGCTGCAGTTAGTCAATATTTGGAGGAGCTTCAGGAATGTTTTTTTAAAACAGGTATAGACGCTTTAGAAAACAGATGGAAGAAATGCATTGAGTTAGATGGAGATTACGTCAAAAAATAAAAATAAATTTGTATGGATTGTACTTTATTTTATTGACTAGGCCGAGAACTTTTCAATCCACCCTCGTAATTCTCATAATTCGATATTGAGTAGTAGGTGAGTTTAATTTTAGTGGATTTTATAATATAAAGTAAATGAAATTACAAATCGACCATCGCCCCCTTAAACTACGCCAACACCCCCCATTTTTTTTCTGAGCCCCTTAACGCCCCCCTCTAGGTCTCCAATGCCCACAAGGGGGCGATATCGCCCACTTTGAGAAAGACTGATATAGATAAATGCATAATTAAAGATTTCTTTCAGCCGAATCCTCATCTCATTTATTAAGACTTAGGGCCAGTTGCACCAAGTTTTACGTTTTAAATTTTTTGCAAAAAGTGACATAATTCATAGGAATGTGTTGTTCCATTTTTTTTAATTTTTTTTTACGAATTTGAAAAAGTGTGACTTGGTTCCAACCGCACGTTATGGTTCGACAATTTAGTAACAAAAATAACCATTTCAAATTACAAATGTGAACAATTAACGAATTTTTTACCGTCTATTGACGATGGTGCGCGTGTGAAGTTGTTTATCCAACTATTTTAAATTTTAGAACACACCAGGAGTCATCGGCGTAATTACAGCCAAAGATATTCCTGGAAAGAACTCGTTCGTACCGACAAATGTGTCCTGGCAAAGCAATAACGAAGAACTCTTGGCTAGCAAGTATATATCACACTATGGGCAGCCGATCGCTCTGGTGGCTGCTACCACGCAAACTTTAGCCGTCACTGCCGCTAGCTTGGTACAGGTTCATTACAAGAAAAGCGATGCTAAACCAGTTCTCAGCATTAAAGATGCTATGGTTGCCCCGGATAAAGATCAGAGGGTAAGGATCTTTTTAATATTATAAAGACAGATTTCATCTTTCGTACTCTTTGGAATAAACTTAGAATTATTTTTTATAATTTTATCAATTATATTTTCCCGTGTCACATTCAAAATTGTCCACAATATACAAATTATCTATGAGGAATTCAAGTTACTACACACAAAACAACTAATGGAAATCGCATGTAAAAATTGCTTTAAAACATAATTTTGTAATTTTGGCAGGTAATAAAATAGACAGTCTCTCTTAGTTGGTTTTGATTTTTTTGAGCGTACAATATTCATTCGTCTTTAAATACATAATAATATAAATTGGTTAGTATACAGGGTGAATTTTTCAAGTGGGCCTTCAGTGCCTTAAGTGTAAAGAACATCGAAAAATACTCAAAGGAGTCGTGAGCCCGACTTTGATGAAGACAAAAATTGCATCATTGGAATTTTGAAAAATCAAAAATGCTAGCCTGGAATCGAACCCAATGATTTTGAAAAGTGAAAAGTTAGTTTAGGGTTTGGCCCTGAAGGCCCACTAGAAAAACTCAACCTGTATAATTATGCCGCAGCGCAGGGCTATTGTCTAAACTGATTTTATGATAGTAGATAATAGTAAAAATATGAACTTGCGGAAGTTTCTTATTTAATTTTGCTATAATTTTTTTTAGTTTTTGGTACCTTAGATAAGTTAAAGGTTATTTTTTATGATCAAGAATAGTGGATCTTGTAAACGGTTTTCTGGTGCTTAGCCGTTGCCGCTGCTAATATTCCGGCGTTGTTAGTAATTCTGCAGGTACTATAGGTACTCCCTTTCCTAGATCCGACTGGACGCCGATTACAAGCCGACAAGTCGCGGGTTAGACACTACCCACGTGATCAAAGGGTCTTACTCCATGCCGTCACAGTATCACTTCACCATGGAGACTCAGTCGTGCGCAGTCTCCCACACCAACGAAGGGTTGGTGGTTCGATCCTCGACGCAATGGATGGACCTCGTGCACATTGCAATTTCTCAACTGCTCGGTATCGACCAGAATAAGTACGTTACCAATATTTTATTACTATATTGAATGTGTGATAATTTGTAAGCCTTGTGTCCATTTTATTTTAATAACACGCCGGCCCTACATATTGGCCCCAACTCGTCTATTCTTCCAATTTAATCAACTTTTAAAAATAGTTGAACTAAGTACTTGGACTAAAAAATACAATTTGTTGAAACATAATTTATTATTTCATACAGGGTTAAATCGTTCGTTAAATAAATTAGTAGATATTGTGTACCAGGATATCAGAAATGATAAAAAGGTATTTGACTCTAGATTCACCAGCAGAGTGATAACGGGTTGCGCGTGCGGGAAAATCTTCTTCATGGTTTATGCATTCCTGGTCTTTGCGCTTGGTAAAAAAAAGATTCTTGATAATCTTGCATAGGTATTTCAATAGAACTTATTTTTATCATTAAAAAATTCATGGTAGAAATTCTTTAAAATATTGTTTGAACTAATTGTAATTTTTGGTCCAAGTACTTGAACTATTTTTAAAGTTGAATATATTGGAGGAAAGTCATCCGATTTCGTTCAACTGGTTGAACATATTGGAATACATGGCCCCAACTCTTGTAACGATGTTGGTCGGTTAATTTCGTTAGGCATCCACACGTTGGCTATCATTCCAGTTCCGTGCCGACTGAGCAAACGTGAGCATGTCCGATACAGAAATAGTACAGAGTGCATTTAATTTGTATTTGTTACTGAAAATAAAAAGCCACATCATTTGGTTTTTCTCCTTCACATTGCTGATCTGCAGATTCCTATAAGTATCTATGATTTCTTGTATTGTTGAATATGAATCAAACCTGATAAAAAGATTCAAGCATCAGTTGCATAGTATTATTACGAGTACGAGAGAGCCGCCTCCACGTCACTAGTGTGTTAAATTTCCAATAACTTTTACGTTACGTTATAACGTGTAAAATGAATGGTGTCCTTTTGACCTTAATGACTATTTTGGTTAAAAACAAGCCAACTACAAAAAGTACTATACTAATTCGAAGTTTTACTCAACCTTCAGGATACTGGTATCAGCGGCACGTTTAGGCGGAGGGTACGGGGGTAAGGCTACTCGTTCGTCCTTGACAGCGTGCGCGTGCGCACTGGTAGCGCACTGCCTTAACAGAGACGCGAGACTGGTGATGCCACTGACAGACAACATGCTCGCTATTGGCAAGAGGCAGCCCTTTTACACTGAATACGAGGTAATATTTTAGTATCTATCTAATATATAAAATTCACGTGTCGCGGTGTTTGTGGTTAAACTCCTCCGAAACGGCTTTCCCGATTCTCATAAAATTTTGTGTGCATATTGGGTAGGTCTGAAAATCGGACAACATCTATTTTTTATCCCCCTAAATGTTAAGGGTAATCCACCCCAATTTTTTTTTTAATTTTAGATATTTTTTTTTATTTTTTTATGATACAGCATTAGTAAATACATACAACCCTAAATTTTTACTTTTTTATCACCAACCCCTATTTTTTTATAGCCATTTTAGTAATTTAATCATTTTTGTAAGGCAAAATAACGTTTGCCGGGTCAGCTAGTAGTATTATATTATCTGTGGTATCACTATAAAACGTTTAGTCGCATAATACTCAGTTCGCAAAATGGCACCAGCGACTTGAAAAGACTATATCGCGCAATGGCTAATTCTGAAAAGAACTAATTCGCAAAAAGACTCGTTCTTAAAAAGACTCATTTGCGAAATGGCTAACTTAGCAACGCATGAAAGAACAAGCCAATCATACTAGATGGCGATGTGTAGTTATGTCTGATAATGTCATAACGCAGTCACATATAACTCTATTATTATGGGTACAAACTTTGAAAAGTTGGTGATAGTTAACCAGGCGAACTAAAACGAGCACAAATTTTTACTTCCTGGGAATAAACTAGACCTTCGCAGTTAAAGTAATTACATGGATTATTATAACTACCATACGAGTGTGATTAGTCCCTTATCCTCTTCCTTTACCATTTTGACACAAGGCGCAATTTAAATTACCACTCATAAATATAGCATCTCAACAATCCACACAAAGAGAATTCTCTAACAGTTTCTTATTGCGAACATTTAGGGATTATTATTTGTTGCATATTGATGTTTCTCTGTACTTAGGTACGTTATGATTCTCAGAGGCTAGAGTGAATGTTTGTTTTACATTAGCATTGACCATATTAACCCACATCTTCATTAAGATCAGGCGTGTGAGTTGACCAACTAATTCGCCATAAACAGACATACCGCTTTGCACATTCTATTCGTAAGCAGACGTGTTCGTTCTAACTACTAGAACAAATCCTTTTTTGTAGGTGGGCGTCAATGACGACGGCTTAATCCAGTACATGGACATGAGTTACTACTCCGACAACGGAACCAGCGGTAATGATTCTTCAGCCTTTATCATTTCCGAGGTTTTACGCAACCTGTACGACAGTGAACGTTGGACCATTAAAGGATATGGTGTGGCCACGGACAAAGCTCCTAACACGTGGTGCCGGTCTCCTGGTAAGTTGTTCATAGATCTTGGTCTGCCTTGGACCCCATTGAATGCCAAATGTTGCAATTCCTTTATAAGAAGCAAGCTTCTAAACTTTAGGTTTGCGTAAAGAGTAATAGTTGTAGCCTTTATGTTGAAGTATCATCTCCATGGTCTCACGACATAGGCTGGTTTTGATATATATTTTATAATAGTGTCAATGTGATGTTCTATGTCTTTGCTACTCTTCTTGTGTGTTCGTTGTTTTGTCTTTCTAGTCTTGTATTTTCTTATTATATATTTATTATAATTACTCCATAATTACTGTTGTTTTGCATTCCACTAATAACCCTTACACTTTATCGTTTATTCTATTCTTAATTCGATCGGAAAAATGTCTTGGTTTATATCTTACTAGCTTTGACCCGCCACTTCGGGCAGCATTTAAATTTTCTTATTATTTCTTCTAACCCAAGCGCCATATACCAATTTCCATGGATTTTTACTTTAAAAATGACTGATTTCCATACAAATTCCATCACTTATTTTACTCCCTCATGGATTGAATTTTTAAGAATCCTAAATACCTCTTACTTAATTTCTAACTGAAAGGCCATACACCTATTTTTGTGGACTTTACTTTAAAAATGACGGATTTCCATACAAACTTTGCACCCCCTTTTCACCACCTCAGAGGGTGAATTCCCAAAAATCCTTTCTTAGTGCACCCCTGGACCTCTTAAGGAACCTACGTACCAAATTTTTAATCTCTAGACCCAATGGTTTGGGCTGTGCGTTGTTATGTCAGTCAGTCAGTCAGTATTAATTTTTATATATAGATTTGCTGTACAGTTACATTTATTTAAAGTTATCTTTCCAGCTGCAACCGAAGCGATCGCCACAATGGAACATATTATGGAACAGATCGCTTACACCACAAAAAAAGACCCAATCGAAGTTCGGAAAATAAATTTAGCGCCGAAACATAGTTCCATCAAAGATATAATGGACTCATTCAGACTAGAAACAAAATACGACGATCGCAAAGTCGAAATCGCGAAGTTTAATGCCGAGAACGCGTGGAAGAAACGCGGTATTAAGTATGCGATAATGAGTTATCCAATGCAATATGCTGGATCGTATCCCGTATTCGTTTCTGTATACCACGGCGATGGTAGTATATCTATATCCCATGGCGGTATCGAAATGGGTCAAGGGTTAAACACTAAAGTTGTCCAAGTGTGCGCATATACTTTGAAAGTGCCTATGGAGAAGATATCTATTGTGGGTAGTAATACATTCGTTGGTCCTAATGCTATAGCTAGTGCTGGTAGCATCACGAGTGAGAGCGTCGCATACGCTGCTTTGAAGGCGTGCAATATACTCTTGGAAAGGTTGGAACCTATCAGGAATCAGATGAACAACCCCAATTGGGAGGAACTCGTGGAAAAAGCATATAAAAGTAGTAAGTATATTAAAAAATTTCAAAAAAAAAAAACCCTAATCATACCTTAAAAAGTTTATTATGATTCAAATATATTTGACAGGGTGGGAAATTACAGCGGGGAAATAAGGGGAATTACAGATCGAAAGAGGAACTATTTACGCGTTTATAAACGCAAAAAAATATTCCAGGAATATTGATTTTACATATCAAAAATATCTTAATTTCTGTACCAACGGTACATAGAAACAGTACTTTTTGCAACTTTTGAGAAGTTTTTTCATGAGTGGAATAGAATTTTCACGATCACTTTCTTGTAGCTGCTATGTTTAAGGACGTGCACTCGATTTACGTCAAAATTGTCACATTTTGTGTATTTTTCAGATCAGTAGGCCTATTCGCTAACTTTTTTTGACAGTTGAAAGTGATGATCACCGAGGGAATTACATATTCATTGCTGTTTTACACGGCACGCTATTGTGGCACTTATCGTGTAAAAACAGCAATGAATATGTAATTCCCTCGGTGATCATCACTTTCAACTGTCAAAAAAAGTTAGCGAATAGGCCGGCTGATGTCTGTTACTGTGTCAACAACTGTCAAGTTTGTTCGCATTGCTTCAAAATTATTTGAAGCAATGTTTTTGCTGATCCATTAGTCTAGTCGCCTTCTATGACACCCATTGGGGGATATAGGATGGTGCTATACTACTCTTCTGACATCGCATGGCTGATGTATACTTATTACGAAATAATTATAAGACTAGATTCAGAGTGTATCCGTGTTTTTGAACTAGAAAATAAGCGCAGGTGAGAGGAAACATACCCATCCGAGTATCATCTGCGCTGTTAGTCGGCTAGCTTTTGCAACCTTTACGAAGAACGCATGCCCGTTGCGAATTGACCTCCTTTAGGAGAATCAACATCTTAGGTGTACAATTCCCGTGTCACGATGTTTGTCCGGGATGAAATCTAAGATTTTAACTTGTTTTTAAAATGTGTGTTTGTTCCGACTTGAGAGATAGGCTAGTTTTTTTCTTGATAAGTAGTTCTCATTTTTTTGACGTGACAACGTCTTATAATTCGATAGAGCCGGCTGCACGCACGAAAAAACATGACGTCATGCGGCGTTACCTCGCTCTGAATCTAATTCTCTAATTTGAATTTGGAATTATGTTCTTTAAAATTTAAACTTTCAATGATACCAAAACCAGCCAGATACAAATAGTATAGCCAAAGAGATTTTATTACAGGTTTATTCATACTATAATGCGAAATCTATTAAACAAATGAAATTAAATTTTTCTTTTGAAAAATGCTACCATTCCATCAGTATTTTCTTAAGACGTTGTCACGTTCAACTATCGTCAGTAAACCGACTTTACAGACAACCAATTTTTTTTACTGTAAATTAAATTTAGGACAGTCAATGATATTATATTTAACAAGAGGTAGATAGGTTACTTGCTTGCAAAAAGTGGCACCCTAAAAGCCATGTTAACTCGCCACATACGACAACAAGAAATCGTAGACTTTAGGTGCCTATACCTATAAGTAGGTATACACAATGACATTTTGGACCATTTTTGACTTTGAATTAGTATGAAGGTAACCTATCTACCTCTTTTTAAATATAATATCATTGAGGACAGTAGTATAAAATTACCACAGCAACGCGTGGCCAGGACAGCTAGTATCTAATACTTTCTTTTAAATCTGGTCGTTTTTCCCAGATGTACATCTCCAGGCTTCTTCTATGATGTCAGCTCTTGACTCGTTGGTCAACTATGACGTTTACGGGGTATGCGTGGCCGAAGTTGAGTTGGATGTACTGACGGGCCAGCATATCGTGTCCAGGGTCGACCTCGTAGAAGATACCGGCGTGAGCATCAGTCCAGATATTGACGTGGGACAGGTAAGATGCTAACACTATTGGCAACTAGCTTGCCTTTTTACTTTCTATATACTTATACGTAGTATAGAGGAAGTCTTGTAATCGTCAAAAAATTCGACCTCGAGATTTTGACGGATTTACACGTTTTGGATCTCCCTGAGTTCAAAAATATTTTTTTTGGAATTATGTCTGTGTGTATCTGTGTCTGTGTGTTAGCACGATAACTCGAGTATGCTTTAACTTAGTGCAACCAAATTTAACATGCATGGATAACATCAAAATACTTAGAAAATTTAATACGGGACGTGGCATAGCGCAGATTTAGTACTGAAAATTTTCTGCTGTTTTTAGCGGGGGGTGAGGCAAACACGCATAGCACACATTTACTAACTTGTGCACACTTGCAAAAATTGTAATCGCTATTATGAGCGCACACTCGCGGGCTCGGCTAACCCGCGTACCACCATATCGCCTAACGTTGTTGTATCGTTGTTTCTGTCGCAAAATTTGTAGATGAAAAATTGTATTGTTATGTGAAACAGTAGTTTATTTGAATATAAAAATACTTCCGTGTGATAAGCAACTCCGTTTTAAGATAACTTTAATGTTTCTGGTCGTCGTTTACAAGAAAACACTCCGCAACCAATAATTTTTAAGAGGTCCGCTTAGCGACAGATACGAATTCAAAATAGCGGCGAACTAGTTTTTATAAACTGACATAAACTTTGTTCATGTACTTTGGCAGAGGGGATGCGTCCGCTTACCACGTTCCGTATAAAATTTTCTAAATCAAAATATAAGGTTTCTATCAACTTTTGAGTCGTTTCCGGTATACGAGAAAGTCAAGGGGAGACCACTCCCGATTTTTTATTATTGCAATTATTATTTGAATAGCAAGAGGTAAATTATTACAGGTTTAATTAAAATTGTTAACCTTGAAACATCTACTTGCCTTAGCGTATGTTGGGCTTGCTGAGCTAAGCAAGGAAGCAAGCCCAACATGGTTTTATTTTATTGGTTTTAGTGTGTAACTTTTACTGCCCGCCTAGCATGACCACCGAAACATGTTATAACTTATTCATGACTTCATAGACACTTTCTATATTTCACTTTTGACCAATAGATTGAGGGCGCGTTCATAATGGGGCTCGGGTTATGGACAAGCGAACAGATTGAGTACGACAGCAATACTGGACGCATACTGACTGCCCGCACTTGGAACTATCACCCGCCCGGCGCGTGCGATATTCCCGTCGACTTCCGCATCAGCTTCAGAAGGAATGCTCCCAATCCTGCTGGAGTTTTACGGTCTAAAGGTGAGTACAGATCAGACTCCTTTTCAATCTTCTAATCACATTGACTTTAAATAATCCAGAAGCAAGCGAATTAGGTTGGATCCTTTGGATCCTGAAATTGATGATTGGGTTTCCTTAACTTCTCTCGGACCCTCTTGGCTTTCACCACACTAAGTGTTATGTGACGTGACGATAAGGCTGAAAGTGGACAAACTTTTCTTGCCGGTTCTTCTTAATAAAATAAAGTGGCTCTTTTATTTGGTCAGCAGAATCAACTCTTAGAATAGTTGTAACTTATGGCTTATTTTTTGTCTAATTTATTGATGCTATGTTTAACTAAGTCTTACCCAATTATGTACTCCAAGTTATATTTTTTTTTTGAAAATATTCATAATAATGGGCGTTTTCCACACCTCTTTTGATGAAAATTTCTGTCTACTCAGGTGTTTTTTTTAGGTTTGGAAACAGGTGAAAGTCCGAGGGAGCCAAATCAGGTGAATAAGCCGGGTGGGGCAATGATTCAAAACCACAATCGCGAATTTCAGCCATAGTCTCAACAGACGTGTTACCGCGAGCATTGTCCTGATGAAACAACACTTTTTTACTTTCTCGTATACTTACGTAGTATAGAGCACAGAGAGGAAGTCTTGTAATCGTCAAAAAATTCGACCTCGAGATTTTGACGGATTTACACGTTTTGGACCTCAGTCCAAAAATGCCGTTTTTGGAATTATGTCTGTGTGTGTGTGTGTCTGTATGTCTGTGCGTTAGCACGATATCTCGAGCATGCTCTAACTTATTGCAACCAAATTTAACATACGTGTATTGACATCAAAATATAAGGTTTCTATCAAATTTTGAGCCGTCGATCACGAAAGTTAAGCAACCAAGTGCGTGATCGGTGCTCGGATGGGTGACCAAAATTTAACATGCATGTATGGCATCAAAATATAAGGTTTCAATCAAACTTTGAGTCGTTTCCGGTACACGAGAAAGTCAAGGTGAAACCACTCCCGATTTTTTGCTCAGTAATCCTTAGCGTTTTTATTTAATTTCTTCACGTAAACGGTGTAGTTCAGAGTAGAGTAGTACGCTGAGTTAATGGTTTTCCCTTTCGGGTGGTAGTCGACCATGATGACGCCCTTTGCATCCAGAAGACGGACGCTACTTTTCCAGCTGAGAAAATTGCTTTCGCTTTTTTTGGGATTGGTTTACCAGATTTTTTCCATTGTTTGGATTGTTGTTTCGATTCTAGGGTATAGTGGTGAACCCAGTAGGTTTCATCCATTGTTACAAACCTATTCACAAAATCTTGCAGATCAGTCTCAAACATCTCCAAACAGTCGCGAGAAATTGTGAGACGAATTCGCTTTTGTTCAACTGAAAGCATCCTGGGGACCCACCTAGCAGAAACCTTAGCAAATCCAATTTCGTACACAATGATGTTCATATGAGTTGCCTAAAGTCTCAGCAATATCCCTGATAGTCAATCTGCGGTTCTCCAATATGAGATAACACACTGCCGATGTTTTCTCTAGTCGTAGACGTCAAAGGCCGGCCGGAGCGAGGGTCATCTTCGATGCTCTCTCGACCCCGTTTGAATTCGGCAACCCACTTTTTCACAGTGCTATACGACGAGGCAGATTCCCCTAATGTTGTTGTCGTGTCAATATGGATCTCTGTGGTGTTAAATTTCTTTTACACAAATATGATTGATGACCGCGCGTTGTTCAAATTTCTCCATTTTCCAAAAACGTTGCGTTTGGTCTCACTTAACTCGCTCTTACTCAAAAACTACGAAACCCACAGATAAGAAATCCACCATCGTGTTAGCCAAAAAACAAACGAATTCAAAGAGACTAGTATCATAAAAATACCATCATTTTTTAAATGTCAGGCCGAGAACTTTTCAATCCACCCTCGTATATTAAAAATTTACCGATCAATGTCCAAAGTATTTAAAAAAACTATTTGTTATAACTACAGCGACAGGAGAACCAGCGCTGACTCTGGCCGTAACAGTTTGTCACGCTGTTCGTGACGCCATTCTGGATGCCAGGAAAGAATTCGGCTACAAAGACGACAGCTGGTACAACGTCGGTAAGTCAATTTTAGTCTTAAACTCTCTAGTCCGCCATATTGGGCCATCCGCTATATTGGATTTAGAATGACGTTAGCTAACCATGCGTAGTCATCCAAACTAAACGTGTAAGTATACAAAATTTCATCTTAATCGGCTGCGGATAACTGCTTTAAAATTCACTTGCAAGGTTTGACCCAAACGTAAACATGCAAGTCAATTAAAAGCTTGTTTTAGGACAGATTTCCCAGGTTTTCTGATTAAGAGATCTGTCAGTTAAATTATCAGTTTTGTATAGACTTTAGCCCCCCATCCACTAGCGTTTATTCCGTATGACTTGTCCTCAAGGATAAACTGTAGAAAATCACCGTAGCGGTAAATAAAACCGCTGAGGCCTAACTAATGTCATTTCTACGTGCTTTCCTGCGACTTTGTATCTAAGTAAGTTCCGTTGCGTCATGAAGGCGTGACGGAAGGGACAAAAAGATTTTAACACCGACGTTGCGCGCTTTGCCACATCCACTAGAATTCATTCCTTATAGATTGGACATTCCGGCAGGAATAAACGCTTTGTGGATGGGGGGCAATAAACACTACTGGACACTAACTTGGGAAACCGTCCCCTTAAATAATGAGATTATTATTATTAACAGATCCCTTTAAATTAAGACTTCATAGTGCTTTACCCCAAATATGAGACAAATCAAGTGTTAGGTATGTACTTATAAATTATAATACAAATTATTTTATTTGTTCCAGATACGCCTTATTCCGTGGAGAATATATTGAAAGCTATTGCACCTAAATATGAAAGTTTTCAACTTAAGTAAATAATTTCATATTAGATAATATAAAATTATTTTAATAGTATTGTTAACATCGAATTATTAATTAGGAAATATTTACTTAATAAAAGTGACGTAAACAAAATGTATTATTATAAATTTATTTTCAAGCACGAATTTATATTTTGTTTCTATATCATTACGGATTTTGTTTTCAAACACCTGTTATATTATAGCAATGTATGTAAATATACAAGGATAACATAAACGATTAAGTACTTGTTTTATTATCAAGATTCATTTAAGCCGTCCTAGGCATATTATCTGATCAATGTCGTCTGAAGATTGGTTTATTTAAAATACGAATAAATGCGTATTTTAAATAAACCAAGCATTATAGGTAACTATATTTTATAGGGCATTATAGGTAACTATACTTTTCTAATTTTGCTATCCAATCATAGATATAGGAAACTGAATAAATCTATGTATTCAATACATATAATAACGCTCGTAATTACAAAAGGAGTTGAGCGGAGCTTTAGGTAACATTTATTTAAACATAAAAGCCACATTTGGCAGTATTAGCTATGCAGTGCCTCCAATAGTGACAATTTATACTATGTATAGATATTAAGAGTACTGACGATAAGGATGTTAGGAAGTCCTTGGTAACAATACATTCATCACTGACTGGCAGACTTATTGAAAAAACAGCAAAGGAAAACGTATTTTTATAATCGACGCGATTCTTCTATTGACAAAATATTTTAAATGAAAAAAACATGACTTTACCGTCAAAATAACGTCGCATTTACCCAAAATAGCTTTGGTTGATAAGCAATAAAAAACTATTTATTATTACGTAAAGTTTATTTTAAAATTTATCATCGAGAACTTATAACTTCTATTTACACACCCCACAATCCCACATCATCCAGTTCATAACCATTCCTAGGAATAATTTAACAATGCAGTTTAGGTACACCTTTCCACGCCTTAAAAGAATGTATGCATATCTTATTGAAGATGTGCGTTAGCGGCATAACGCCATTAGTGGCGCGAAAATGGATCTCAGGATAAAACGGTAAGCTTTAAATTTAACGAATTTGAATTTCCAGACGTTAGCTCATAGATCTCAAGAAATTCTCATAAATTAACCTAATTTCTTCATAAGCTGATAAAATTTCTCGATGAGATTGTCGAGTTCGGTCCTATGCTCGTATTTATAAGATTCGATCTGTTTATGAATTTTTCAACCGTCAACCCATGTTTGCATCACAAAACACATAAATAGGTTACAACAATACGTAATCTTAGAAAAATAGATTCTTCATATTCATACAGAGCGTGCACTTCAGCATAAATTTTCTTCTAACAACAATCGTACATCGTGTGTCGATTCAATGACAAAGTCTCCAATGAACATTTTTCCAACATTTTAGCGGCATTTGATCTTTACGTTACAAAACAAAATTTCTATTTTGGTAGATGTCTTGATTCTATTCATTATAATGGCATTAGATTTTATCTTTGCACGTCAACCAGCAGCATACAAAACAATATCGATTTAGGAAATATAATAACTACAATTCTCATCATAGTTTGCATGTTTGAAAGATAATAAAATAAGCAGGAATACTTACGCTGCGCGAATACATAGGACATGTCTATACTGTATGAGAAACAATATTATTTTTAACAGAGTTTTGGTACATACAATTAAAATCATTAATACTTAGGTATACTTCAGTGAATGTTACGTAGTATGTCTCATTCCATTCTTCGCTAAATTTTGCATGTTATTTTAGTAAAAACAATTTTTGTAAAATTATTTATACAAAAGAAAACAGATTTAATTACACAATGCTGTATTTTGTGCATGTAAGGTATTGTGACACGTTCAATAATTATATTAAATTTCTTAATTATCTTCAAAAATATACTATAATATTTATAATAACACCAATATATTATATGTAAACACCAGAAAAGTTTATTGTAAGCACTTATTTTTGTAATATATCTGCTATTGAATATTGTTAATAACGATCTACCAATATGCCTCGAGACCTGAATAAAGTATCAATTTGTGGTTAAATACGTATTACAATAAAATGTTATTTTTTTAAAAACCACTTAAAATTACGTTGATTATTTGCTGACCACATTTTGAAATTATATTTAAATTCTATTTATGGAATCTGAAAATGAATGAGCAAGTCTCCAAAAAGTTCGTGATTTTGGTAGAGTACCCGACATTGATTCTTATTACAATGACTTAAGCTACAATTTCGCTGAAACGGAAACGAACAGAACAGATATTTTAAGAAACCAATATCAATAAACTAAGTTAACGCTAACTACAATCCTCTTTGATGGTATTCAAAAAAGAACCGTAATAATGTAAGAGAAGAAGGCTATTTGTTTATTTACTCTGTTCGTCTCAGCTACACTGGAAATTCACCTTTGCACCTTGGGAATAAAAATCAAAGTGCTCTAGATTGCTGACCTATTTCGTCTAAGGAAATTCATTTATTACGCAAGACGTTTTAGGGGGGTCGACCATGTCTTATTTTTTCTTACAAAATGTTTTTTCTTATATACAGGTTTGTTTGTAATACATTAACAAACTTCAAATTATTAGAAGATCTCATCTATACAAAAAACTTTTTCTATGGAAGCAAAACTGGAATCGCGATGAAAAAATCTACTATTCCATATATTTCAGACGAGTTCTTTTGTAATATATTGATAAATATTTAATCTGTTCCATAACAGATTAAATATTTATCGCGATTTCAGAGTTGCTTCTATAGAAAAAGTGGTTTATATTGATGAGACATCCAAATGGTTTGAAGGTAGTTGATGTATTACAAATAACCCTATATTTTTTTCAAATGATGGAAAGCGGTCAAAAACTAGCAAAAATCGTATTATGTAATAAATAAATGAGGCCATTCATTAATTTTTATTGTGTTATCCCTACTCATGGCTCGGGGTGAGAGGGATAGCAAACGATTGTCATTCCATCCCTGGCGGCAGCGGCTCCATAGGGTTGTTCATCTGAGAGTAGGCTTTCTCCTTCATCTGAAATAATATTTAACTTTGGTAATTAAGTTGATGGGGAGAATCTAGACAGCATCGGAAACACGAACTTGTCAATGAACTGGGCCAATCGAGATAAGCCTAATCATGGGCATATTATGCCATATGCCTAGCCTATGCCTGGGCATATCATGAAAAGTGGTAAAGGTAATTGGTAGGTTCCGAGTTATTTTTTATGACCAAGCGAAGTGGACTGTTTGTGGGAGAGTTGAGATCGGTAGGTTCAGACAGATCTCGATTGGCCCAGTTCATGATATGCCCAGGCATTTCATGATATGCCCAATTATACGATCGGGCGACGACTTATCGATTGACAAGCGCATCTGTCCTTTTCTCTGTTTAAAAATATCTGTCAAATTAATCGATGATGGATGCCGAATCTTACTGTAAAATTTTGTTTACCGAGATAGTCGTGCTAAAGGTAAGCAAGCACCAAGCCATTTGAAGATAAGCGAGCACAGTATACCGGAAAAAAGCCCTTAATATTTATGATGGCAAATTTTACTAAAAAGGAAACATTCCTTTTTTTACAAAAATAATTAAAACTCCATTTAAAGATTTTTGAAAATCACCTGCTTGAGCCGGGAATCGAACCGGTAAAATGTGAAAACAAAAACATCGTGTACTCTATGATGCAAACCGAAAGAGTAATTTTTGACAACATAGTATCTGAAATTAAAGAAAGACCAAGAAAAGTATTAAGGTATAAAAGGTACTACAGGTCAGTAGAGGAATTGAAAACCGAAGTTCAAAATATTACTTTAAATTGATCCTTATGAATGAATCTTTCGGTTGGTATTAAAAAATATATGCTACTTTTTTACATCACCGGTTCTATTTCCTCTTCTATATATTCCTCTATGATTTTTCAAAAACCTTTAAATGCAATTATTTTTGAAAATAAAGGAATGTTTCCATAATAAAATTTGCCATCATCACTATTAACGGTGCTTTTCCTGCAACCACGGTCTTTTTTCCAGCCTTATTCGGAGCTCGCAGCAAAAAGCGATTTTGCTTCGAGATGTCACAAATCAAAAGAGCTTTAGTGCTGGAACCTCTCCAGATCGTTTTGTGTGAAAAAGGAATAACTACGTGTGTATTCTGTTGGCTGTGTTGGTGTATTATCTCACCTGTGCTGCAGCTATGATGTGAGGGGGCAAGGAACTCTTTTCCCTCTGAGGGAGGGTTGCCACGTGAGAGCTAAGTGCCGTCAGCAAAGACGGCGGTGCGTGTTGCAAGGCTCGAGCCGGCAGTTCGAGCAGCAAGAAGTTGGCCGTCGTCCCGAGCCGCTCACAACACTTCACCCAACCCTCCCACGCTACTTTGTTGAGCCACACCTTTATAAGACAATTGACAACATTAAAAAAAAAACAAGTTATGATAATCACGTAACCATTTGGAGCTTTGGTCATCTAGAACAATATATATTTTTTTCAGAATTTATTACTTGCGAAATTATGAGATATTAAAAAAAAAACTAAATGTAACAAAAAATAGGCGCCGTAGGATTACTAATAGAAAATGTCTTTGCCTAACATAACCTCAAAGAGTTGACAGTTGTGTCATCTTTTTTTAATATTGTAGAGCTCATGACATTAATCCACAAAAATCCTATTTTAGAATGAGAAAGTTTTGATATTTTAAATTAAAATACTTAAAATCAAAATTAAAGAAAATTAAAAATACGCGTTGAGTGTTTTAATGTCTATTTTCCATTCATATAGCAAAAAAATACTATTAAAAAAAGTAATTTTGTCAATTATACACGGAAGCTGAAAGGGGGTTAA
The DNA here is from genome assembly GCA_955850985.1 of Elophila nymphaeata. Lineage (NCBI taxonomy): Eukaryota > Metazoa > Arthropoda > Insecta > Lepidoptera > Crambidae > Elophila > Elophila nymphaeata. The sequence continues at coordinate 8,279,128 of OY039080.1, read as the reverse complement.
ATGGTCCCGTGTAAAGAGTTCATCTCAATATTTGAAAACCTTTTGTATCACTAGAAAATAATCGTAAAACATCGTCATTTTGTCAATCTGGAAATAATGTTGGAAAGAAACACGAAACAATATAGGATATCGATTATGAAATTGACATTACGTTTTTTTTGTTTACGTTTTAGAAGCTAGTAGGTACTTATGCATAATGCCATCCTAGTAGATATTGAGATTGCAAACCTTTGTGAATGAAAAACAGAAACAATATTATGTATTTTTTTCAAATACTTGTATTAAGGATAAGGCCAAACGAGCGCAATTTGTGACGCGTATTTTTGGTAGCGCAATTATTTTTAGCGCGTTTATAAAAAAAAAACTATACGTTTGTAAGAAAACGAACGCAGCAGAATTTGCGTTTTGCCTTAACCCGTAAGTCAAGTCACACTGACGATAAACTATTTTTCTTATACTATACAGACTCATTATCTCTCACATATCCACAAAGACAAAGAAGCGATACAATTTCGATAGAACGCCTGTTTTTTATTTCGATAGAAATGTGTCTTTTTAGAGTAACGTTTTGATGCGCTTTGATTATGGGTCACAGTGCCTTGACCCTGAATATTGCCTTCTCTTTCTATTCTACTTACCTCTCTTTCAATAAGCAGCTGTAGAATGTTCAGCACCAGCGGCCCAAGGGTGGGATACAGGGTCAGCGCTTGTAGTACCGTTCGCATCATCAGTACTGGAATTTCTGTTTCCTCAGCCAGCCTTTGGAGGACCCCGGACAAAACCTAACAGAGAGAACATATTTATGTTACAATATTTAGTATCATTTGTTTCAGAGTGTAACCACTGAGTGCTTAGACAAGTGGCAGACGATACAAACGTTTCTATCGAACGAATGTAAATTTTTGACTACTACTCTTATGATTGAAATGGATACCAAATTAATAATAGTAATTATTTATTTATTTTCTTCACAAAAAGCATCAAGACAAGCAACAAATTAAAGATAATACAAAGTCGCAGATTACTTAATGTGAAGACTGGTGCTTGAAATGAATTGAAACAATCTGTAATACAAGACACCAGGTCCCCACCTCCAAGGTTATTTATTGCTTTCAGTTAACTAATGCTTCATTTTAACAACAATTTAATGCTTGTGTGCTTGTGTTGATTTGTCTATTGGTGAACTGAATAAGATTAAAACATGGAAAAAAATTAAATAGAAAACGAAAAACATATTAAAAAAATCCCCGCGACCTGTGTAGCTCAGTTGGAAGAGCAGCCCTGATAGCGTAAGGTCGCGGGTTCAAGTCCCGTCTCAGCACTTATCCATGACAGGAACTTTTTCCATTATGGAATAATTTTAATTTTTGCGTTTATAAACGCGTAAATATGAATACTAGAAAAATGCACTGAAAAAATGTCCCGCCTGAGGCAAGTCGATTTTTTTCAGTGCATTTTTCTAGAACTTTTTCCATGTTCATCGTTTTCTATTTAATTTGGTATCAACTTAAATCATAACTAAACCTGCCAAATAAAAATTAGAAACAAAATCAATGTTTCAAAAAGCAAATGTCTAACATAACTGATCGACGGTATTTGTAAAAAATATCTCTTCGGGTGTCAAAGATGTAAATCTTTAACATTGTTAGGCATACGTTAGCTTACGCACATAGTCATAAAAATCTCTTCATACACATAAATTGAGTGAAGATCATCACTATGCGGCCATTAAATGTACGCATTGCTAAGGGACCTTATTGGCTGTCAAAAGTAACATCCAGATGTCAAAAGATGTTTTTTAAACGTCAGTCAATCACAGCGCTCTACTCAACGCTATGCGTTTACTTATCCAAGAGACGTTGAAGTATTGTTTATGAATTGAAAGGCTTGCCATATGGCACGTACTGGGAAATCATCATATCATCACAACAGCCTTGATAATTTGACCCACTGCTGGGACACAAGGCCTCTCTTTGTCATCGAAGGAGGTTTAGGCAGTAGTCCACCACGCTTGCCCAATGCAGATTGGTGGATAGAGTATAAGGTGATCAATACCCCTTTTGCTGATCCATTAGTCTCCTTCTACGACACCCATTGGATCATATGGGGTGATGCTATAGGAAATGCCTTAACTTAATAAGTCAACAAAGAAACTTAAAGCCGTATCCGCTGCGCTAAGTTTTAACAAAACATTGTTCATAAACATTGCTAGACTGAACATTTTCCGTCCGCTAGGACTTTCGGCAAAGCGATGAATAACGGCACAATTTCAAGACGCGAATAAATAAACTGTTTCGAGATCTAACATAAAATGAACGAATTGCGCGGATGAACCCTGGGGATGTTTTTCTACAAACTCCGGCAAACATGGAATGTTTTTGCACGACAAAAATTTTAGGCCACGCCCCTAATATATGCTTTCTAACAATTTTTTGTTAAAATTTTGGCGCAAAATCTTAAGACTTCGACATTTTAATATAATAAATTGTATTTAAAATACTCACATCGTACGTGTAGGTAGATTTCTCTCCAAAGCACATCGCTGTAGCTTTGATGATGTATTTGAGATCGGCTTGACCCGGGTCGATTAGATGAAGAGCTATCATCAATTCTACCGGTGAAACTGAAATTAGATAATTAGCGTTAACCTTTTGTTCGCCGCTCGGTAGATATCTACGGCGAGACAATCTGTCCGCCGTCTTGGTGGAGTGGTCAGTATAGCTGCCTACACATTAAGCGGTCCGGGTTCGAGTCCTGGTAGCGGCAAATATTTGTGTGATGAACCCGAGTATTTGTTGACGAGTCATGGTTGTTTATATATTTATTTAAGTTTATTTATAAAAATATCTAAAATATCATGTTTTTAAAAATGTCCGTTATCTAGTATCCATAACACAAGTTCTTAATGATACTTACTTTGGGCTAGATAATTGGTGTGAGCGTGGAAATATATTATATTATATCACAGATTAATGTTAATTTTAAACTGAAAATACTAATATTATAGACTATAGCGCTCCGACCGCTACTTTGTTCAACGATAATCTGTTTTGGCAACTACATAACTTAACCCCTTCGGACCTGGCGTCCATTTCAATGGACATAGTTTAAAAATACTCTTATTATGAAGGGTTCTTACCACAGTTGAAATATAAACTTTTTATGACATTCGGTACATTCTTAAGATGAATTTATATCAAACAATAGCCAAGAAATATGTGTAGGTATAAAATTTACAAAAATAAAAAATAAATAAAAAAAATATAAAAAATCATCAAAAATGATATAAATAACCTCCCCCTATTCAAAAATATAAATGAAATATATTTTTAAGGCGAAACACTAATTCAGGTCTGAAGGGGTTAAAGTAGGTACCTGGGGCATTAGGTCACGGAGTCACTAAGGGACGACATGAACATAGAACGGGAGCGCAGGGCCCTGTGCATTCGAGCTAATATGCTTTCCCGCAGGTTTGCACGTTGTTTCAAATAAGCCAAAATCACGCCTTTTAAACCGTATTGTTACTCTATGTACACGTGCAGGCTGTGGTTGAATTACACTCAGGGAGCATACAGGGCCCTGCGTACCCAATATCATAACGTCTTTAGGGCGTTGTTGGGGCTGCCACGCTACTGCAGTGCTTCGGGGATGTTAGCCACAGCTGAGGTTGATAGCTTTTCTGCTATCATCAGAATATGTATCGTATCCCTGATACAGCTTCAACATCCTCCTTAGGACAGTAGCGGGGAGGTTTGACGTGGACAGTTCTATAATGCAGCACCGGACTCGCGTCGACCTCAGTAAAGATAACTACACTACTATCACGTGTACAATCGATATGCGTGATAGTAGTGTCGTGTTTATTAATTTGTTTTTATTTCAATTTTAATTATTTAAATTAATTTAATTTATTCTGTTACTAACACTATGGATTCCGGTCCGAAATAAATCAATTTTATTATATTTATTGGTCGGCGTATATTTTTTTTTGCAATATTTTAAAATCAAATGATGAAATAATATTTTGATATTGGTCTTGTAGTTTTTAAGCCTAATCATTACAAGTATACATACAAATCTTTTCTCTTTATAATATCAGTATAGATTATTTGAAAAAATTAGAATAATACTGTATGTTATGCACTGTGATTTTTTAACCATCCTAAATATTTTCAGGTGAGAGAGTGGGAGTGTATGAGTGATACTGAGTGTACTGTGTAGTAATATATCTAATATATGCGTGATTTGTAGTAGTTGTATCTAATATACTTTTTATTGGTAATATTATGGAATTTCTTATATGTAACTAGCTGTCCCGGCCACGCGTTGCTGTGGTAATTTCATACTACTGACCTATAACATTGTATATGCAGTAAACAAAAATATGACTACTTATCAAGATAAAAACTATCCTATCTCTCAAATTGGTTCAAACTGCACACGGTGTACAAATTTTATTAAAATCGGTTAAGTAGTTTAGGAGTACATCGCGGACAAACAACGTGACACGTAATTTATATATATTAAGATATACTTTTTATATGTGATAATATCGCAAAAACCAATGCAATCTAACTATATGAGATAAATAATTACAGAATACTTACAAAGTTCAAGCACTGAAAAGCAGACATGCATGAATTTAGACAATTTCTAAGGCAAATATTGATTTAAGACTAAGCAAATGAAGTCTTAAAAACATTTGTGGAACTTACTTGGTGGATCTTCTTTGGGATTTTGTAATCCCAGCAGTTTATTGAATACTTCTTTCACAACCACTGGGTTGAGTTTTATAAGTTTTGGTAGCGCTGCCAATATCTGAAACGGTGATTAAAGTTAGTCATATAAATACTATGATGTGAACAAAAATTCAAAATTAATTTGGAAATTTCCCAAATCTACTTTTTGTTTTACTGGCTAAATTATTGTGTGGAGAAATTTGAAATTTAATTTACAATATATAATTTTTGATAGCACCTTAGTATTTATATGACTATGTTAACATAGCGCATAGGTGATCGTTTGTCATAACATGTACTTAAACACCATTTCAATTTGCTTGGTCCATATAAAATTATATTATTTTAAGTAAGACCGACGAAACAAGATAAAACGCAAAAACAAACGCAAAGCAGCCTTATATCTTGACCATAAAGCGACACACATTCATCAATATTTTGCTTAAATGTGGAAAATTCTCTGTGGGAGTCACGGGGACCTAAGTTTTAATATAGAACTGAGCAGATTACTAGAAAATTCTTTATTCTTACCTCTTTCTTTGATAATCCCGTCAGAATCGGAATCAGGAAGCGTACATCGGACACCCTGGTGGCGTACAGCTCGCGTACTCGAGATACCAACTCTGGGGATGGAGGGGCTGCGAAAAATTTAAATATTGAATTGTTAGTCTCGGTCTCAGTGTCCTTGATGTAACGTATTTGAGCTTAGAAAGCGAGTCATGCTTTAAATCCACAGAATTTAAAGCACGACTCGCAATTGACCGCTTTTTGAAATTTCTATTGATTGTTCAGCACCCAATTGTTACATGAATTACAGTTCGCCTAGGAACATTTTGCCAAAAAATATAAAGATTCCATTCCGCTTCATCATCATCATATAAGCAATAGTACGTCCGAGTGACTATCGTCACCTAAAAAATGTTGAGTTACACGTCGAGGTGACAATAGTCAACTCGTATAGCGGACTGCTTCCCTTTATGGTACGAGAGCCCACGACCAAAATTTTTGTCTCATAGCAATACGGCCAAAACCGCATCAAATCGATAGATACGATTATCCTGAACTCGAAAATACCAATATCAGACATTTTCCGCGTAGCGTTTGATCTGACCGAATTTTCAAAATTGTCAAAGAATTTTACCAAACTGCATCATAGCAATATGTCTGATTTGCAGACTGTAGTTGAATGATAGTTCTGAGATACCGGAAACATATTTTTCAGACGTTAGTGGTGTAGCGCAAACCCGTAAAATCACTTAAAAAAATTAAAAATGAGACAAAAAAAATGTCTCATAGCAATACGTCTGAAAATCTTTTTTATTAGTAAATTTTGGTTATTTGATGCGAACAAAACAATTTTCAGACGGAAATGTGAACGCATTAAATTTTGAGACCGTTTTGAAAATGTTAACAAATTTTACCGATCGGTATCATAGCAATATGTCTGAAAATTGTTGGACATGATAAAATAAGTTGTCCACATGTGCAAAAAATTTATATCAGACAAATTAAGTGTAGCACCTTCTCTATCAGACAACTTTTCGATACTCAGATATCATTTAAAAATCGTATTGAGGCATCTTGAATTTTCTGTTACAAACCAATGAATACGTTGCGACCCTGAATTTATTAGATGATAATTAACAAAGAATTTACCCGAAACCGTAACATTGAAGTTGAAGGACTGAAATAAATCGCACAAAAGGAAACTGGGATGAAGTTGAAGTTGGGAGTATATGCTACACTTAAAGTGTCTGAAAACAGGTTTTTGGTAATCATGGTAGCAATACGAAAAGTTGAAAAAAAAATTATCCGTATTGCTATGATACAGGTCGGCTAAATTTGTTGACATTTTCAAAAATGCGCTCAGGCTATATGCTACGCGCAAAATGTCTGAAAACAAACTTTTTCGTAATACAATTATAAAATCTATGTACATTTTCACTATCAGACGTATTGCTATAATACCGACTGTCTTTTTTTTTTGACACAGCAGAAATGGCCTCCCACGCAGTTGCTACACTTTCGACCGTTACTACACACCTAGTCGGGTTCAGAATCATACAATCTAACGATTTTATAGGGTTTTTGCCGTATTGCTATGAGACATGGTTTTGGTCGTGGGCTCTCGTACTATTACCTCAATTTAAAAAAAAACAGAAACTTTACCAAAAGCTTCTAAAATTTAATACTAGATGGCAGCACATTCTCAGGAATATATTAGTTGGTAAAACAGGCTGCTATAATCTGCTGCTGCTATAATTCCGAGAGACATCCACAGCAGGACATAGGCCTCCCCAGTGACTTCCCGCGACCTTTACCAAATCGTCGTGCCACCTGGTGGAACGCGACTACCAACGCTACGTACCAGGAGGCTGCCACTCAAAGACCTTTCCGCTCCAACGGCCGTCAGTCCTCCATCTCAAAAACCCAAGGCCCCAAGTTAAACTTACATTTCTCCGTAAATATATGCACCAGTCTAGTGAGCAATGTCTCGGCGCCTCGCGGACACTCGTCCAGCAACATCCGGAAGGCGGGGCGGAGGCCTTGTTCGTCGACGGTATCATCGGACCCTACGGCGGCCCTCACTGGACCTTCCACCGTGCGGAGGACCACCCTTTTAGCATCGGATCCCGAACAACCGTATACCCGAGCTACTTCCACTATTAAGTCTGAAAATGACATGGTTAAGATTGATTTACATTTTCTAGAATGAAGCATTTAACGGGTGATTATATACAAAAATATACTTGTCAACATAACTAATGTTCACTATTTTATTCGAAACTTCACAGGAGTACCACGAATGAGTAAACAAGTGTTTCAGGTTTATTCAGTAATATATAAGGTAATTTTAAATGATGTATAAATTATTTATACATCATTTAAAATTACAAATTATTAAAAAGTTCAAATAAACACACTTTTTAAGAAAAAATATCTTCACTTACCTTCGTTTAGAGGAAATAGAGCCATAACCAGATTAAGACACAGTTTAAACAGTTCATCATTCCATGGAACCCTAGTCCCGTGCCTCGGATTGACGAGCTCCTGTGGAGGGCTGGACAGCGAAATGAAGCCCAAGTACAGGAGGGCATGCTTCTCTATTACCTTCTTGACAGAGTCCGCTCCTTTCTTGTATATCTTTAAAACTGAGTTGATTGTCGTGCTACGAATTTCTTCGTTTTCATTTACTGGAATAATAAAATGTGCATTAAATTAAACGTCGCAAAGATTTTCCCTAACAAAAATCTACCGGTATCATTGTGTTTCAATTTTTACTTCTATTTATTATAAAAAGGAATCACCAATTAAATTACTTACAGACATGGCACACCAGTGACGTCACAAATTTATGCGCACGCGGTGGTCTCATTATACACAATTCTTCCAGTATGTCTAAAGCTAAAAATGCAACCTTATCTTCAGTAACTAAGTGTTTTAAGTATTCCACAGCCTCATCTGTTATCACTGGCGCTTCGGAGTAAATCTTTCTCAGTAGTATGTCTTTACTATTCTCCATAGTAGGATCTCCTCTCTCACAAATTTCCGTAATTAAAAAACAAAGCAATTGATTGTAATTCTGATCGTGTTTTTCGTGAAGTTTAGGCTGTAATGTCACCGGGTGTCTATTGAAACCTTGCATAAAAGCATATTCTTCAAACAGCCACTGCAAGCCCAAGTCGATTCTATTTATTGGGTCTTCTAAAATGTAATTTTGAACTAGATCCCTTATCTCCGGTGTGTAACTTGATGCAAATATAGTAATGAACTTTGCACGTATTTGAGCGGCACCCCCTATAGCACTTTCTTTTTCTGCTCTCAAAATTCTCCCGACCGCTTGCAATATCAATTTCTCCTTTATTTCTTTGGGAATTGGCCGTGTCAGTTCCTGTAGCTTCAATAGCTTTACTTTATGTTTCAGCTTAGGGACTGTCGGAGTTTGGGGTGGCACTGGTTTCTCCTTGTCCTTCGCCTTTCTTTCTTCTTCTTTCAAATGTTCTTGCCTCGTTTCTTCCATAAGTTTAGATATCGCACTTTCAACTTGCCTCTCTTTTGTTGATTCTTGCAACTTCGCTACAGCATTCTTAAGTGTCATTTTTTCTTCGTCGTCTCTAAGAAGTGGTATTTTAGCTGCTAAATCACTTAGAGATGGTTGAGGTGGCTGCGATGTCTCGGAGGGAGGTGGCTGATAAGTTTGAGGTACCACAGGTAGTTGTTGAGTGGGAAGAACAGGAACCTCGTCTTTAATAAGAGCCAAAATCATTTTAGCTAAGCTTTTCTTCTGAACTTTACTTCCAGAATTAGGGATAGGTTTGTAAACATTCACGAAATTATGAGGCATCTCATTTGGAAGGCAATTAACTAATGTTGATGTCACTAGGCCTACAACGTTTTCAACGTTATTTAGACCATCAAAAATGGTTTCTTCTGTTACATTAGATTTCGACATGACCTGGCTATTGTTATCTTCAACAGCAAATTCACTAGGAGTGTTGCTATCACTTCCTTGGCTGTTGCTTTGTGGAGAGTCAATTCTGATGTTGCTTTGTGGAGAGTCAATTTTGATGTTACTTTGTGGAGAGTCAATTTTGATCTTTTTCGCAGGGGTATCACCATTCCTTATTTCACCTAGGCGTTTGTTTCTCCTCTCTTTCGGGAGTACCTTGTTTATTTCCTGAGGAGTCATTCCAATGTCCAACAACAGTTGTGTTAGTTTCGGCATCATATCAACGGACGATGGATGTTTTATCAAGTTTATGAGCAACATTCTCAAGTGTTTTCTAACCGAATTCACTTGTGATTGAGACAATGTTGGTGGCAATGTTGTGTGTAAGTCACTTAGAGCTTGTAAGACTCTAGGCATGTATTTAGGCCTCAATTTGGCCAGCAAGCATAAAGTAGTCATACAAGCCATTAAGTTAACACTAGATATATGTTGTGAATTGTGGAATTTCAGAAGCAACTTGAATATGTGCCTGAAACAAATATAATATAAATAAACAACGAATTTTATCAAGTTTATCTATACCAATATTGTATGTTTATATCGAATAAACTCAAAAACTATTTCACCGATTTCCGATTGTTTCACCTTTATAATGCTACATTATTCCTGGGTGGCATACGCTATTTGATTAATAAAAAACTTCACGCGAATGAAGTCACGGGCGGAGCACTAGTTGAGAAAGTTAGTCACCAGAACTGTTTTAAAAATAGTATATTGGCAACAATTAACATATAATCAATCACCTTGGGCTGGTTTCACATGTTCTGGTTAGGAGATATCTGGCAGTTAAATAAACAGTTTTGTATGGACTGTCTGTCAAATAAATGCTATGGAACTCAACATATCGAACGGGGTGTGGCGAAACCGCGCCGCGCCATTTCCTATGTGCGTTGCCCTGCAGAGACGTGGTGCGTATTCGCATTATTATTATCATCCTTTGTTTTTTAAAATTTTTCTATAAGGAGCTCCACACATCGAACGCGAGGCGGCGACCGCGGCTACCGAATTTTTTATGCGTTTCTATGGAGTATAACACACCGAATGCGACGCGGCAAGGACGGGGCGGATGCCACCCGCGCTGCGCCGCGCTCGGTGTGTGGTGCTCCACATATAGCGTAAAATAAAATCTATTAAATAAATAAATATAGCACTGCGCCGCGCCGCACCGCGGTCGATGTATGGAGCTCCTAAAGTTATTTGAATACTCACTCTGATTCCTCTTCAAGCGCCCGCTTGTTCACAAAGGGAAGATGGGACAGCAAATTGTTTAGACTAAATTCATCTTCAGAGTTCTCAGTGTGACTCTGTACTAACACCACCTCTTCTAGGAACTTTATGGACAGTGTTCGGATGCCTTCATTGTCACTGTCTATCATGTTTAGTACCATAAGCTGAAATAACAAATATGATTTAGTCAAATTATAGTGTTTAATATTTATGAGAGAAAAGACTTGGTTAGTACAAGCTAGTATTATGTTATCTGTGGTACAAGTAGTAAGAGTCAATGATGGAGATTGATACTTTGATGAGATAATACAGTAGATATGTGTACTTTATAAAAGCCTTTCCACAAGCCATGTATGGCATATACAGAATTATTCAAGTGAGGCCCACTTGAATAATTCTGTATATGCCAATACATGGCCAGATCCTAAACTATAAGGAATATCGAAATATGCTCAAAGGAGTCACAACCCCAATTTTGATGAAAACATAAACTTCCTTGCCTTGCATTCTTACTTAATTATTTTTCTATACTAATAGTATAAAGAGGAATGATTTGATTGTTTGTTTGCATGAATGGGCTCCGAAATTACTGGACCTATTTTGATGAAGTTTGGTATGGACATATTTTGAGACCCAGCCAGGACAAATGATACTTTTTGGCGCGATAACCGACATGAACGCGGACGAACTTGCCGGGTAGAGTGCTAGTTATACCTACCTACCTAAGGTAAGGAAAGGCAATAGAAAATATTTAAGAGCTTATCTTATCAGCATAACATTTTAAAAATTATGTTGCACCCAACTTTTACTTGAGATTGTATGTCCATATTTAACAGCTTCTTCCTCTATTTAATCATTTTTAATCAATGTGACCGATAGGTTTGAAAAGTACAATAAAACACACATCAAATAAGAGCTATGGTTATGTACATTTCAATAGTTTTTGTTTCATTAAAATCGATGCAGTATTTCCAAAGTTATTAACGCTGAAAGTTACGGTCGCTATTTAATTTTTCAAGTACGCGTGCTCTAAGTAGGTGACGTCACACATCGACAGCCGACATCGACAGTCGCAGGTCATTCAAAGTTGCTCTGCGTTTTGTGTCGTACATACCTACTACGATCTGTGTAACTTGACTTTTATTGTTTGTTAGCCTTTGAATTACAATAAAGGAGAAAGGATTTCAACAAGGTCAATCAGATAATTTACCAAAATTAGACAGTTTGTCGCTCAATATTTTTCCGAAAATAGTGATTATACTGGGTGTAAAAGACATAAACAGTCAAACGAGAACCATGTATTCTATACATCAAAATAAGACATATTTCAAAAAAAAATATTGCTGGGAAATGATTTTTATTTTTTGGTGTTTGAAAAAAATTGCAAATTGTACCGCGCAATGTAAAGGGCTCAACTCGCACGCAACTCGCAAAACCGCGATAATTTTGCCAGACGGCGGCCCCGTTCGTTAGTGTCCGTGCGCATCGAGTGAGCTACATTGAACGCTAACGTTTTGAAGCCATTTTTTGTTATGAAATACTAAAAAAAATGATAATGTTTCTTTGGACCATAATTAAGAAATAACGTATGGAGTACGTTTTCATTATAAAATGAAAAAAAAAAATATGACTTTGACCTTCAATAAAATCGTAACTATCAATTTCCCAGGTATAGTCTAAAGAAAAATAAATCGGAAGAAAAATATTACGATGGTGAGCAGAATACATGGTTCTCGTTTGACTGTTCATGTCTTTTACACCCTGTATAGTAACGGAAATGCAAGGACTCAAACTGAAACAAGTAAAGTAGGTATTCTTTTCATTTAGCATGTGAATAGCATTTTTGCAACATAGATCTTGCACTTATCTTAAGTGTACCTACTTATTGGGTATAGGCACGGAAGGTAAGTAAAAGCTCTAGTCGTGTAACCTAAATGCAGTAACAAGTGATGCTGAACATTTATGTTACTGTGTGCATGTTATAAGATAATAAATACCTACCTATGTAGGTAATATTAGGCATGTAGTGCAGTGGCGCAAAATATTTTTGCCAATGAGTGCATTTTTACTTTCTCGTATAGGTACGTAGTATAGAGGAAGTCTTGTAAACGTAAAAAAATTTTGACGGTTTTACACGTTTTGGACCTCCCTGAGTCCCAAAATATTTTTTTTGGAATTATGTCTGTGTGTGTGTGTCTGTATGTCTGTGCGTTAGCACGATAACTCGAGCATGCTTTAACTTATTGCAACCAAATTTAATATGCGTGTATGACACCAAAATATAAGGTTTCTATCAAATTTTGAGCCGTCGATCACGAAAGTTAAGCAACTAAGAGCAACCGCGGTCGGTACTCGGATGGGTGACCAAATTTTTTTAAAATAAACCTTTTAAGTCGTATTTTATAGTAAAAGGAAGTAGGTAGGTACATACATAGGTAAGTAATTTATTGGTCATGAACTCATCTCGGAGTTTTAGGATTTTAGTTATTTTTTCAAACTAAAATCTGTGAGAAGGGCCATAATACATGCCATAATACGGGCTTTTGGTCTGCAAGTCGTCGGTTTTTAAATAGGTACAATCATGGAACTATAAACATATACATGGAAGGTAAGCGTCTGGACAAGAAATACATTGAATAGTCCATATTGTAATATTTAGTGTGATGTTTGTACTACTATTCGTCGCGTCGCCAGAAGGCGCTGCTGTGGCGCGATAAAGAAACCAGGGTGTGAAACCAAGCGGGTGAAGCCGCGGGCGGCTGCTAGTTTATTTATAAACTTGGGTACCTATTTTTCTACCTTCATTTAACGTCAAGAAAAGTCAACTTACTTAATCATACATAGGTAAATACCTATGTAGTATAAAGAGTGACAAAATGAAGATATTGCACCAAAAACCTCATAATACAACTTAGTTATAGGGTATTTCCTAGTAGGTAATAGGATTTCCTAGTAGGTAATAGGTACCCCAAAGCTTAGTATATGTAATTACATATTATCTTACTCTAAATGGTCTTCACAAAAAATCTAACGGTCTTAGGGTCAATTGGATCTGCCCGTTTCATAACATTCATCCACTTTTTACGCCTTTTGGCATCCAATGGCACTTGAAAAAATAGTTTTGTAGCGTTTTAATGGTTGAATTTGTACACATAGGTACTACACAATATTATTATATGGCATAATGTTGATTCAAACCTGATAGCCACATAAAATTAAAGACAAGCATGCGTACCAGTTGCACAGAGCTAAAGAAGTACGCGGCCGCGAGTACCACTGCCCGTTCTGTCGATGTGTGACGTCATCAACTTTCCGCGACTCGTTTTAAAAATCCGGACGGCGCGGCAACTTTGAACGCTTATATCTCGGTCACTTTTTAAGATATCAAAAAAATAAAAACACTGTCGTATTTGTCTAGTGACCTATATTCTGGGTATATCGTTAACAAAAATCGATGGTCAGATTGATTAGGATTCCTAACTACTCATCAAACAGAGGTCTTAAAATCAATCCTGGTGCATTTGATACAAGTTTCTCTCTAGGGCTTGCATGAACAGTAGTGGGTGTTTAGAATAATTCAAATACCTTGAGCTGTGTAAGATTTTCCCAGGCATATTGCTTATCGAATGTGTCTGCTTCACCAGTGCAAATCCATCTCATTGCATTTCGGTAAACAATAGTGGAGGCCTGAATGGCACGCTTTTGTACCGCATTGACAGTATCTGTGATGAGGAGTCGCAGCTGTCCAATTACTTGAGGTAAGAAATTTGGGTGATGAATGCTGTAATAAAATACAAACAATTTATTGAAAATTTAACAAAAAAGACATACAAATATAGTTAGACCTCATTGAAGGCAAAAGTCCAAAGGAAAGAGAGAAAGGCAGATTTAACATTCAAAACTGTAGTCCCCAGATGGCAAAATACATTCAGTTTACAGAAAAGTTTATTAAAATATTTTAAATAGTTGTGTCAATTAGTGTAATTGTTGGTTATAAACCTAATTTAGGTACAGAGGTATCAGAGATATGCGGCATAGAACTAGAAGTTTTAATTGCCTGAGTAGTATCCTTTACGTTAAAATCTACCTCACATATAATGCCACTTATGCTATGTGATTTTCTGTCAGAATGATTTTGGTGCTTCATAGAGGGCAGGCGAATGATATAGATTGTTTTTAATTTCCATAGGTATTGCTTGCTATACATATAGTTTTTTTAATCCATGTTGTAATGAAAATGAAAAAGTTCTTTATTTAAATGGTCTTTGCTAAGTACTTTTAAGTACTCCACTTATTTAAGCCATCTTAGCAGTGTGTAAGTGAACAATCGAAGTTCATTATTAAGACCCTCCACTTACTATATCATACTCTCATCTTGTATGTATCTATGATAGTGTAACCCAGTGGTTTCCAAACTTGATGTTACTATGCCTCCCTTAGGCGCCCCTAGGGCCTGATCGACACTCTGGACAAAAGCCATAAGCACCCCCTCTAGGAATTTTTTAAATTTCTCAATTTTGCCGCACTGGACGTATGTCCGGCTGGCCACATCGGGCTACATGGAATGAAATCTAAATAAAATAAAATAAAATATATGATAACAATTTTTTTAACGTGTCACATTTTTCACGGCTCCCTTCTCCCTAGGGAGGCGCGCCTCACAGTTTGGAAAATGCTGGTATAACCCATAGATTTATAATTACTAACGTTTACAGATTGGGAATGAATCAACTAGGTCTTCTCTACATGACTGACAGGCCAACTTGAGCCGCCTGTGTGTACGTGAAATGGTCTCATTCTAAAATATGTGTTAGTATGCTCTATCTCATTGCCGACCTACAGTTTCCTATATCTATAGTGTAACCTATCTTTGCCTACAAGAAATTCTTTCCCATGCTAGCTTTTTTAATTTAAATAGGACTTTGCTTACTTGTTATAAACTTTTAAATAATACATACCTCAACTCTTCAATAAAGCTTATTACTAGCTTTCTTACATCATTGGACTTATCGTTAACGAAACTTAGGATATTCTCAATGTAAACAGGTAACATTTGAGAAGCAGAATGAAGTAAGATTTCTGTTATTTTCCTTAGCAAACCTGCTTTTTTGCCTCCCTCCGCCATCCCAGCTTCGTTTATCCATTGTATTAGCTGAAATGAAAACAGGGAAAGAAAAGACGTTTCAATTAATATAATTTAATAACAAGGATAGAAACATAGAATTTCATAATAATAAAAGCGAACGCTATGCCGCGTTCTGAAGAAATAACCAACCTGATTTTGAGTCGTTTTGTTAGAGTTTTGGTGAAATTTACTAGACATCTTGAATAAATTTAGGTCAGATATTACTGTTTTAATATAATCTCATGTTTTTTCGTAGGAATAACTAAGAAAATAAGTTAAATAAGCTTTAGACGAGCCTCCAAATGAGTGCTCAACAACGTCCTTAATTTATTACACGTAAAAATAATATTGCTTTATGTATTTGAACTAATAAGAGAGATAGAAATAGAGTTTGACGTTTACTACATAATTTTTGCGGAATTAGAAAGAGACAACATTAAATTTTAATAGACTTTTGAACATAATTAGGTTATATGTCACTTTGACAGCTTATTTTTTTTTTGGTTAATTTTTCCCTGTTACGGGACGGCAAAGGGATCCAGCCCACACAGCCAAGTCCTCAGTTTCATCTTCTTTCTTGATTTTTGCATTAAAATGTGGATGCCACACTTTTTAATGCATCTAGGGAGTGCTTGGCGAGAAATGCATGGTACAGACCTCATGATGGTGGCTGATGAGAATTGTATAGTGGGATTTCTAACCACTATACAATTCTCAACGCCACATACACAAAACCTTTATTTCAATGATTCCTCATAACTGTTCGTCAACACGGATGCTTATGCAACAAAACGACACCACTTTCACTGCACAAAATCCACTCCGAAGCAATTTTGAATTACCGAAATAAAGATCGACATCCAGACGCCATGATTTCCCGCCAAACACTCCCTTATTTTTTTTTCTTAAATTTTCCCTGTTACGGGTCGGCAAAGGAATCAAGCCCATACAGCCAAGTCTTCAGTTTCATATCTTCTTTCTTGATTTTTACAATAAAATGTGGGTGCCACACATTTTAATGCATCTAAGGAGTGCTTGGCGAGAAATGCATGGTAAAGACCTCATGATGGTGACTGATGAGAAATTGTACAGTGGGATTTCCAACCACTATACAATTCTCAACGTCACACACAAAACCTTTATTTCAATGATTCCTCATAACCGTTCGTCAACACTGGATACTTTTTGGACCTCCCTGAGTCCAAAAATATTTTTTTTGGAATTATGCCTGCGTGTGTGTCTGTGCGTTAGGACGATAACTCGAGCATGCTTTAAATTATTGCAAGCAAATTTAACATACGTGTACGACATCAAAATATAAGGTTTCGATCAAATTATGAGCCGTCGATCACGAAAGTTAAGCAACCAAGTGTGCGGTCGGTACTCGGATGGGTGACCAAAATTTAACATGCATGTATGACATCAAAATATAAGGTTTCTACTTATACAAATAATTTGTCTAAGGGTTTCTATCAACCTCTGAGTCGTTACCGGTATACGAGAAAGTCAAGGGGAGACAACTCCCGTTTTTTTTTCTTAAATTTTCCCTATTACAGGACGGCCAAAGAATCTAGCCCATTCAGTCAAGTCTTCCGTTTTATATCTTCTTTCTTGATTTTCTTGCCTTAGTTACGCTTCTAGGGTATATGGTGTTCGCAGTATATTGGTAATTACTTACTTACTCAGACCAACTGCTTCAGCCGTGCGATCCTGTAAAGATCTCATATTCATATTTGTCGGACAAATTTCATGGAAAATTCATTGTTTTGTTGAGTACCTAAACTGAAAACGAAGTAAGCCATGGTAGTGTTAGCGACATTAAATCTAATTTAGAAATCATATTGAAAAGCGTCGGTGGCGTATTAGTGCGTTAGGGCATTGTCGCGTTGTATTTTTAAATTTTGTACGCTTACTCGACGCTTTTACGGTGAAGGAAAACATTGTGAGTAAACCTGCTCACACATATGAAGAAATTCTTAGGTTGTGTGTGAAGTCAACCAACCTGCACTTGGCCACCGTGGTTGATTAAGGCCTAATCGCCCCTAATGTGGGGCAGGCTCGAGCCCCTCGGTATATTCCTTTTAATATGAAATATTCGTTTACGTTTGACAGCTAAATTTGAAATGGGATGTAAAATGAAAAGTGAGATCCTTACAGAATCAAATGGCATGTCGTTTGAAAAGGGTTAAGCCGCTCTCTCCAAGGGCGGATCCAGCTTAGGCGCCAGGGGGGGGTCACATAGTCGTGGTCAAGTCAAGTGGCGTAACTATAGGGTGGCATGGGTGGCAAAATGCCACGGGCCCTGCGAGGGATAGGGGCCCCGGTAGTATCACTGACATTTTAAATTCAAAACTGGGGGTGGGGGGGGAGGGGGGGGGGTTGTATATGAATTTGCCACGGGCCCCACATGGTATAGTTACGCCACTGGTCAAGCCACAAGAAGTTATAATTTAATTTTGATAATAATAGAATAATAGACGATTTTGGAAAAACGGTTTTTCCGATTTTCATTTAAAAAAAACCGGCTATATCGGTTTTTTCAGGTTTGAGGTAAAAGTCAATAAAAAATGAAAAAAAAATCGAAATATTTTTTTCTTTTATATTAAATTCTAGATTTGCATGATAAACACTTTTTGATGTAAAGAAATAAGTGATTTACTTCAAAAAGTGTTTGAATGTCCACGCTCTCGCAATGACATCAGATGTCTTGCTTCCAGAGTTTAACTTCCACAAGAAGTACCATGGAACTGATTAAAATGGTGGACTGGGCACAACACCGTTATAGTAATTCGGGAACCATAAGACTCAGACCAATAAAAATAATTTTTGGTCTGAGCCGTAAGAGTGAGTCATCGGTAGCGAAAAGGTCAATAAGCTAGCAAGGCCTGGGACTCAAGGACTACAATTTGGCCCAGAGCCTTTCTGTCGTATCCCAACGAACCAGGCTATGAAATACTTAAAAACCCACCTCCTCTGAGAGGCAAAAGCATACTGGCAAAGAACGCCTGGGTTAACACATTCAAAATCGAACCATACTCCCGTAAGCGCACTAACCAGCAGTGATGGAAATCGCCCCGAAACAACGAAATAATAAAAGTGGCGCCAGGTCATGGAATTCTCCATGACCTGGCGCCACTTTTATCAGTAGAACCATAATGTTCTGAGCCGGTTCTCTCGACGGAGTGCTTGTATCAGTCTGCTCTGAATTCCGATACCTGGGCTATACATACAGCGCAACGGTAATATAGACCGAGATGTCAATCATCGAGTAAGCTCAGGATGGATGAAATGGCGGCAGGTTACGGGGATGATATGGGATTCCCATTGCGGCCCCTCAATGGGAGTATGTAAGCGGCCTCAATGGGCCGCTTACAATGAGCCTCATAAGAAGGCTTAAGGTCACGGAAAGGGCAATGGAGAGGGCTATGCTTGGAGTTCCTCTGCGTGATCATATCAGAAATGATGAGGTCCGCAGGAGAATCAAGGTCACCGACATAGCCCGATTGACGGCCGTTGGGCCGGAAAGGTCCTCGAGTGGCGACCACGTACCGGAAAACGCAGCATTGGTAGGCTCCCCACAAGGTGGACCGACGATCTGGTAAAGGTCGCGGGAAGCCGCTGGATACGAGCAGCGCAGGACCAACCGGTTTGGAGATCCTTGGGGGAGGCCTATGTCCAACAGTGGGCGTCTCTGGGCTGAAATGATGATGTCACTCCCCTTGATTACTTCAAAATCTATAAAAGCATCTTGAGATCTGTCGTTCTGCATGGATCAGAAAGTTTGGCATTAAAGCGAATGGATGAAAATAGATAACACGTGCATTTGTGGCAAAAATTTTTAAGAACACTATTACAGAATGAAATTTTAAAATGTTTTAACTTAGTACTTTATTACTAAAGTTTAGTCGTACCGGTTGAAATTAGGTCTAGCTAGACGTTAGTCGAAACCTTGTCGAAACATGGCAAAAAACCCTCAGGAAAAACCTCAGATCAAGTAAATTCAAATTTTCTCGAATAATGCGTTTGCCGTCAAAGTGTGTATTATATTAAATTATTTAAATATTGAAAGTACTTAATTAATAAAAAAAAATTAAAATATATAAAAACATTATTTTAATTAGTGGTCCACCTAGGTCCTGGACCCAGCCCAGGGGGGGGTCATGACCCCCCTGACCCCCCCCCTGGATCCGCCCTTGGCTCTCTCACGGGTCTGCAAGCAAGCGGCAAAAACCGCGCTCGGTATGCTCGCACACGGGTCGGTGTGACATCGGTGTGGTGCGATATGCGTTCGACATGCGGCCACGCAACATCATCATCATCCAGCCGAGGCTCGACATTTGCAGAGCGCGTGCCGATTTTGTTTCCCGCACAAAATGGTAGAACGAGGCTGACTAGCTCTTTAAATAAGTTCTTGAAATTCTATACATTGACTTGAATTTTTCGTCATTTTCCTGCAATTCTTTTCCTGCTACAAATAATCTACTAATGTAGTTGCGTTGAATATATGGGTGCACCCAATATTTCTTATTTTTTCGTGTCAGTCGCAAATAATTGTATATTACAACAATATCTTCATCGCTTGATGAATCACCAGACGATATGTTTGCTCGTCGACTCTTCACCATTTAATAAAGAAAATGCAGTCAGCATGCAGACGCCTAGTGCAAGACTAGCCCGTAAAGCAGCGGTAAGACATTTGCTGCATACACGCCGCACCGAAACCTTGCCGACCCGTGAGAGAGCGGCCTTTGCAACGTGTCGTCTTTTGAAAATCGAAATGTTTCAAAAACAAGTGAATTTTCTCTACTCATCATACCTAACGTACCTAACACAACAAAAACAAATAACAGTTATTTTTTAATTATTATTGTGTTATTTAAGAAAATACATAGGAAAATACAGCCTATTTCTAATTCGCTACTAGAACAATGGAACGTTTTTATAAATAAACTTATACAATCAGTCTTGTCATTTAAGCTACGGTACTAAGTGAATAGGGCGTGGGGGTCCGTAGAGATTTTCCATTTCATAAGGTGGCGGCTTGTTCTTCTCCTCCATTTCTAAATAAGTGCTCTTGACAACGAGAAGGCAGAAAAAGTGGATCACTGTAATAAAACGGAAAATAACGTTGAATAAAAAATACAATAATTCATTTATTATTTTCTTCTACGTCCTTGTTGATCCGCATGACGTCTACAATACAAGTATACCTATCTACACGCGTGTTACGGCTAAGTGCAATAAAAAAATTCCGAAGAAAGAGAAGTTAAACCCTGTGCTTTTATAACCGTCTTAGTCTTAAATACTTCAAGGTGTGAAAGTGCCAGTCAATACAAACAACTCTTAAGCTTCCTACGGGACCATCATCGAAATCACGAAAAAAAAAAATGTTTGTGTGATGGACACAAACATTGTTCATGAGTCATATGGTTGTTAATATAAATATTTATTAAAGTTTATTTATAAAATATCTAGACTATATATATCCATAGCACAAGTTCTTAATGATACTTAATTGGGGCGATATTAGAAGTGGTCTGAGCGTGGAAAAAAATATTATGCTGGTGGAGAACAAACTCCCAAAGCTTAAAGTTTGTCCATGACTCATATTTAAGTTATTCTAATTAATTAAAACAATGATCTACTGTAAAATGACCTGACATTCATTCACACGAAAAAAAGTAAAAAAGATTCCGATGGGTTGAAGTGCATCGCAGTCCCTTGTAAAATAAGATTATGTAATTAATATTAATACTTACGACACCATTTTAGGAGAGGCAATGAGGCCAGTATTCCTATAAAAACTACCGACACTACCACCAATGCTAGCTCCATACCAAGCCAGAAACATCCACTATAAAAGTATGCTTTAAGTAGTTTCGGTTTCTCCTGAAAAAAGAAAAAAAGAGAGAATTTAATACAATCCCACTAACTTATATTTTCCTATTCCTAATTTCTTAAAGATTTTATTAGATTGAGAGAGGCACACACAGGATTAGACGCTCGATGGCGCGTCGATAGTTGGTGAATAAATAACCTAAGTCCACATTGCAGAAGGCCTCAGTCAAATAACTCTATCGGCCAGTTGCACCAAGTTTTACGTTTTAAATTTCGCAAAAAGTAAAGCCTGATTTACACAAGGTAGGTAAGTAACAAGAAAAAATGCACTGAAAAAAATCGACTTGCCTCAGGCGGGAATCGAACCCGCATCTTCCGCAATCCGGGCGGTGCGTTGACCATACGGTGAAGGAAAACATCGAGAGGAAACCTCGCGATGTTTTCCTTCACCGTAAAAGCGTCGATTAAACGCACATATGAATTCAAAATTTGAAAACACATTGGTACGTGGCGGGGTTCGAACCAGTGCTTCCCGGGCAGAAGACGACGCTCTTACGTACTACGCCACCGACGCTTACAACATTGTGTAAAAAAAACTATCCTCAAAAGCCCCTACTTCAGAACTTGATGCTGTTTATCTTTTTATTTAGGTATTTACTTATTTAATGAAGTAAAAAATACGTGTCTAATGTTTTTTGGGAATCTATCTGACGACTTTTTTCTCATTCATTATTTATTGTAGATAAATCTTACCTTATGAACTCCAACTACCAACACGATATTGATGGTAACAATATACAGGAGCACCAGTAAATAGTACGCCTGAGAGACGTACACACCCAAAGCCACTTTATCCAAATCTTCAGGAGAATGTTCATTATTCGGTTTGTTCTTATTGTCTTTTATGAACATCGCTATCAAATACGTCATGTAAGATGTTGCTGCTATGGATAGGAGAGAGGCGATCTGAAAACAGAAACACAGTAATGTGCAATTTGGGGACTGAGAGGTGGACAATGCAAAGACTAGTTGTTCTTAATGGGTCTAGTCACCGTCCGTCACCGCGGCCTTAAAAGATCACCTAGGACATTCCTACATAGTCTTTTATCAAACTTCTTTATTTTACTATCACACTCTTTCTTTATTAGCCTGTCTCCTACTTTAACTTCTTCCAGCCCAAAAAGTAGATTTCAATGACCCAACAAACAAAAGTCCGGGTAAACTGTCTTGAAAGAGAAGATAATCTGTTAACCGTGTATTTTCGATGCAGGGAAGTTTAGCAATGGAAATGGCATGTCTAGTGATTTAAATCTTTGCTGAAGAAACTGATATTAATCACAACAACAGCACATTCTATAGAAATTATTAATAGTGTTTTCCCAGAAAATAGACGCATTTTCTTAGCACTATACCATATAAACGCAAATTCATATGACTCTTTTTACCGTTAAATTGGTACGATTATCAAAGATTATGAGTAATACCTATAAGAGGATGGAACACACATCGGTAATCGTCCTTAATCATAACTTAAGTGATACATCTAGTATTTTGTTAGTTAGAAACCGGAAACTGTATTAAATTGAATGATAAGAGTTACTGAACGCTTGAATTTATCATTTTTAGGGTTTAATATGTCGGCAACATGCGTAATGCAATACTCCGTGGTCAAGATGTTTGCCTACATCACAGACTAGTTAGAGATACTACGTATGCCTACATGTATAAAGTCCAGAAGCACCTACCGGGTTCGATAGCTGGGAAGTAATTTTTTTTGGAAATAGGGTTTTTTAAGACCGCCTGGCTAGCTGGCACCATCGCTGTAACCGTAGTGCTAATTATTTTGTTCCGAATGTCCCATATTTAATTATAGATTCAGTCAAAAAATTATCAGGAATGGATCATTTGTTTATGGTTTCAACTTGGTTTCAAATTATTTTTTTTTGTTTTTTTTTGTTGTTGTTAGATTGGCACATCTGTTTTCCATTTTGGCGCGGAGTTTGAGTTGCATCTGTTATTTATAATAAACACAGTGCTGTTTTTTGTTATATCATATCTAATGTGTATTGCGAATTTCATAATTTTAATTATATATATTTTATTTTAAAGTTTGTCTTAAACTTTGCATCGCCAATAGAATTTCGTGTTCGGAGTTACTGAAAATGTTACAGAAGGCTTACTGTGAATCGACTTTATCAAAAACACGTGCTTATGAGTCCGTACAAAAGCGGTCGAGATGTGATGGAAGATTTGCCATCTCTGGTAGGCCATCAACGTCTGCAACTGAAGTTAACATCGCAAAAGAGAAGAAGGAAATAGTGATTGAAAATCGTCATTCAACTTTGAGAGAGATAGCCGCCGAACTTTCTGTATCTCACGACTCGATCTGTACCATTTTAAATAACGTGGGTTTACGAGTTTGACATGCAAACTAGTCAACAAGCTTCGGAGTGGGGTCTTCCAACTGAACCGAAACCACGCCAAAGTCGATCAAACGTCAAAGTCATGTTGACTGTTTTCTTTGACTCTCGTGGTGTTGTGCACTCGGAATTCTTGCCAGAAGGTCAAACGATAAATAAAGAATATTATTTGAGCGTTATGTGGCGTTTCAGAGAGCAAATCTGACGAAAAAGGTCAGATTTGTGTAAAGAAAATTCTTGGATTTTGCACCACGATAATGCGCCGTCGCACACAAGGCCATCATTGTGAACGAATTTTTGACCTAGCACTGAACAAATACCATCGAGCAACCACCATATTCACAGATATGGCTCCAGCCAACTTTTCTTTTTCCTAAACTCAAATTACCACTTCGTGGCACCCGTTTTCAATCGATAGAAGACATAAATTCGGGGCGAGAACTGAAGTCAATTCTGGAAACAGCGTTTAATACATGTTTAGATGATTGGATTAATCGTTGGCGTAAGTGTATTGGTTTCTGAAGGAGCATACTTTTAAGGTGATAAAATAAATTTGGATGAATAACTAACATTTTGTGTATTATTGATTTTTTCCCGGTAGAGACTTTTTTGACAGAGTAGTATAGCTAGTCCCTCATGGTTGAGGGTGCCTTCCTCAGCGTGGTTCCAGCTTCATGATCATCAAATCTGAATATTAAGATATCCACGAAAGCTGTGCGAGGAAAAATCTACTATTAGGATAGCTGACTAACAGCTAAGTTCAGCTGAGAAAAATTCATTCCTTTGGTGCATTATACTGAATATCAGACTGGACTGGAATATTGTACCTAATTTTTAAATTTTAATAAAGAATTGTGTGTGTTTTACCTTGATTAATTTACCTATTACTCCCAATTTTTGGTATATTGCTATTCTTATTACTAGTTAGTGTACAATTGCATTGTACAGTATTTCAATGCATTTTTCCTAGTATCTCAACTAAAAATGCATTTGTTTGGCGTGTAATTGTGTATGACAAAAGGTCTCGTGTCTAATCCAAACTCAGTATTGGCAGAATTGTCAAATTTACAAAGGCAATTGAAAAGGACTATCATTTTCATATAGATAGAAATTCTGCTGATAATAATATCAGCCGCGGCTTCCTACGTTAGAAACGAGCGAGGAATTACTGTAGGTTTTCATTTGCATATGTAGTGAAAATAAAGTTTTTTGGATAACCTACCTCCAGTTCCTATAGCCTGTACAAGACAAAATAGACTGTTCATAATCAAAATCAGATTCATACCACAAAACTCCTTAAAACATGCATCATAACCAAATTATGTGAGAGGTACTTACTATAGAAACATATCCAATTATCAACGATCCAGTTCGTAGAGAGAAACAAAAACAACATCTTGTCAATCTTGGCAGTTCAAACCCCATCTTATAAAACTTTCATTAAACTGAAATATACCACAAGACACTTGCTCTACAAGAGTTACACTAAAAATGTTAACTAAACAAGGGCCTGCTTGTTTACTTTTAAATACCAGACTACGAAAAGTGGCTATGGTATGGCTTATCAGCCGAATCGCTGCGTTATATCTTATCGAAAATAAGAGGCCATTGCATAGGCAGATAAAACGGACCAATAAAAATCGAGCAACTGCAGCTGTAAAGCAGGTTGCTAAATGACAAAATGAAGAATTTTTAGGTTAAAGTGGCATAGGGATCCACGTCCGGAAGCTACCTCGTGGCGGGCCCAGGTAACGAGGGGAAAATTTTCTAGGGTGTGTGGCATTTGAAGTCACATGCCATCATCGAGTTGTTTTGGTTTTCCCACCACGGCTAGTTCCGGTCGGCCCTTTTCAGGGCCACGACCGCGCTTGAAGTCCCCCGGGTGCGGTTTCCAATCATGCAGTTTTAGTTTTCAGCAAAATCGGGCCCGAGACTCCTTTAAGTACATTTCGCTTCGGATTTGGCCATCCACGCCCACTTAATTCTGTATAAGTATGAGGGCAGCAGACAATAGGCCTAATCTTGGGTTGAGTTATAGGCGCCACAAACCACATGCTCAACAAAATGCCAATTCACAAAACACCGAATTGCAGACCATGTGGACATGAACGGGAACCCATGAAACAGCGGCTGTTTGACCGCGATTCTATAGTCAGTTGGAATGAACAGAATATCTTGGAAATGGCTTATCCAAGTCCAGAGAACTACAGGCTGTGCAAACCCGATGTTAGTTATACTGTAGAACTACAACAGTAAAAGTAAGGGTAAACACAAAAGATCCCGTTGGGTCGAAGTGGACCGTAACTTACGGCCTCGTCATAAGAGCCGGCTGCCTACTTGACACGAATCCTCCAACGCACTAGTGACCCCCGGATCCGATGGTGAATTACACTCAGTCGCTTTTTGCAACACTCACAGGATGAGTGCTTAGTTCCTGTGCGTAACTGGTAACTAGGCACATAGGTTTCTTTTATTAATTATATTTACCGCGGAGAATCGTCGACTTATGGTAGCAAAACTTCTTCGAATTTGTTCTGTTCATCTTCAGCCTCTTGTTCTTGTAGCTCGCAGTAATAGCTGTACACCACCACCCAAGCGTACACCTCCAGAACTGTTAAATTTAAAACTTTAGACTTTATACATAAGGCAAAATTTATTTCGCTGGTTAGGTAACCGTAGTGCTAACGTAATTTGTATATGAATTATGAGTTGATGGGAAACCTGCACTTATGTAACAAGAACGTTAGACCTACTCAGACATAAACATAAATCGCCAGGACTGAAAATTTCGTTTCCGGTCCTGGCGATTATGTTTATCACTCGCGGTCTATCGTTATTTTTTTTATCAGATATGTAAACTCTGAATGCTGTCCTTATCAGCAGTGGCAGTGTCTGCAGCTAACATGCTGAGTATGCAAATAGCGGACTCATGAACTTCATAATTATTATAATTGACTACCTACTAAGTATTCATAAGTTAAATGTAAATTTATTAAAAATGAAACAGCCTCAAAAGTGTAGATTCAGAGGTCCCCATGATTCCAGGGGTGTACAAATCTGTGTTCGGTTGGGTTGTTGGTGGGCACGGAGTATTGGTTTATGTAGTGTTTGTTGGTGGGCTTAAATCCGCTTGGCTAGCTACCCCATCGTCAAAGTCAGTCATCATAAAAATGGTGTCAATAGCATTATCGTTATCCGATAGTTTATAATACGATAGCCCGTCCCTCATCAACCACTGAGAGACGAGCTATCTTGCTCGGTACCCAATAATTCATCAAGGAATCCTGTCGATAGCTTACTACGCTAGCAGACCAGAAAGTAGCGTAGTGGCCCACCCTCATCAAAGTGGAATGATGTGATGACCTATTAAATGCTGCGGGAAGCCGCGTGTTGCGGGCAACAAATGAGAATCTTGGACTATTATTTCGGGTCAAAACACGCACTGTATAAACTTGTCCTTAAGTATAAAAGTAACATAATTATGTACAGTGCATGTCTTGGATCAAAATAATTGTCCAAATGAATAATGTAGCGCGAAAAGTGGATCGTTGTAGACAGACCTATAGAGCACACGTATTAGACGGTCACGTGACCTTCAAATACGTCATACGTGCTCTAGATGTTAGAAAGGGACAAATAGGAAATAACCGGTTCAATCCAGCTTCCAGTTTTACCTATAAATTTCTTGGTTGTTCCTATCCTTGGGGGGAAAGGCTCAGCAATAGCCGTCAGCTACCATGATTAACCTAGGTGCTTACCGACAAAAAACAACATGCCCAAATAGAACCCGATGAGTGGTTTGTGCAGCAGACATAAGCTCACTAGGCATAGTACTTCTTTGATCCACGTGGTTACTCGGCAAACTAAGAAGTCTACCAAAGGCGATGATGAATGCTGAAAATTATTTTACCAGTTTAAAGGTGCATCGTATGTTAAGGCGCTTGGCAGATGACGGGCGGGCCGGGCAATTTCGCCGCGAACGATAGAAATAGGAAAACTAAAAGAACTTAGTGCACTGCGCACATGACAGGCAAAAACAGTGCCGTTAGTGCCCGTGTAACACGCGGAGGCGCAGGGGCGGTGTGGCATGACCGTGCCTTTACGCCGAGAATCGTACAAAACCAGACTGTGGCCTAACCTAAGCCAGCTGCGAGCAATGACAGGTAGACGCGGTCAAAAAGGCCGCCCCGCCTGTCGTCTGTGGAGCACAGAGTAATGTGCGGAGCGCTAATGGCTACCTATTTTGTGCGGATAATGGAGATCGTCGCTTTCTTACCAAAAACAAGCCACGTACGAGATAGAACGAGTACGTAAATAAAAACGTTTCTGCGACCAACAAGCCAAGATACAAGCCGTATAACATCACGGTATGGTTCTCTGTCAGTTCCACCGACGACTTTGGTAGTAAAGCTCCGAAGGAAAAATTTTGTTTGATAAGAACTTCTAGAGTTGTCAATGAGAAAAAACTCACGCAGAACAACGAGCGTAACTGAAAAAGAAAATTTATTAGTAGGGTTTTCAGCTACACGTATTATTTATCGTAGGTAGCCCTTTCGTGTTTTACATTACAGACTTTATTCTATAGAATGACAGGTATACATCTTTATAAACTATTATTACACACATACCTACCTATTTATTTAGAAAAGTTTTCGTTTCAACAACACGCACTTTTTGTGTGGTACCTACCACTTCATAATTTATGGCATATACATAGTATTTTAGTTCTAATTACACGAATTGCCAGTTGTGATAATTATAAGGATAATATTGAATATTCTATCAAAAATTTCTGATAATTTAATATATTAAATATCAAAGTCCTCTCAACAAGACAGAATAGAGAAACCGAGAGAAGTGAGTGCTTCGCTTCGCTTGCTTAACCTAATATATCAAGTTTATACTTTTTCTGCAGGACTATAGATTGAAATATTAATTGAAACTTCACTTATATAAATGTACACTAGATTTTGAGATAAAATTTTCCAAAATTACATGCAAATACATGTCGAAAATACACCTGCCGCGGCAGCAGCCGGCGATGCGCCAGAAACTACTTTTTTATATATTTTACTGTAGGATTATTACATGTCTTTTGAGATTTTTTAATGCAATTTAGAATTTTTAACTAATCTTTTGCATTTATTTGTTAATTTTTCGGAAGTTGAGAGATAATAATTTTCCTGAGAGGTAAAAAAAAACAAAATTAGAACCTCAAAATCATCAGATATAATAATATTTTGAATTCTTTATTTATATAATAAGCTGTATGAGGGGTACCAACCTCCCAACCTACCCCCAATCGCCCCAAAAATGCGCTGAATTTGGCACTTTTTTTTAAAAGAGTTTCCGGAACTAGTTTAGAAAATGTCAAATATAATTATTAACCACGGCTTTAACGGCTGAATTAAAGGCTCATCATCATCAAGGCAGTCCATGTGCTGTTAGCATGTGATCACCGATGATAAATAAATGTGAGGACTCTACTATAAATAGAGATTTGCCCTTGTCATAGAACAACATGTCTAGGAAGTAGATAGTTTTATAGGAGGTAGGTAGGTAGGTTTTTAATATAAGTAAAAATGATTAATATTGTTACTTATGCTTACTTTTGCGGTCATATAAAAAAATCTTACCATAGTCCATATAAATATAAGCACACAACCACATCTCAACGAGTATATAAGTAAAAACTTTTGAACGGTAGGCAATAACACTTCTAATTTTACACACATCTATACGTAATATTAAAATATAAACAATAAATATTCACCGCATGGCGGAGATGCATTCATTTCACATCCGTAATGATACGTTTTATCATCTCAATAACAAAAGCTGCGATATATTTAAAAACATAAATAAACGTAGGTCAGAGGTCAGAGCCGATAAGAGCTATTTTTGTTTATAAGTCACTTTGTGTCAATAATGGCATATTTTACATTTTTGTCATTGTTGCATTATTAAGAGAAATTAGGTTTCATCTCATATGGTATAGGCCTGCTTCAATGACGTAGGAATTGCCTGTGTGAGATCTCGGGCTTTAATTTGTACATTAAGCCCAAGATAATAATTATTCTAATAATATTTGTTAACTTATACAATGATAATAATGATTTGTTATGAATTAGAAATAGATTTCTATGATAAAAAGTAATTGTCGAGGTGACCGACATAAATGTTTCGGTTATAGGACGCTGAGAATCTATTTATGTTGGAATAGTTTGGTAAAATAATAATAATATCATTTTTATTTAATAATTGATTAATCATGAATTTACAAATAGTTTTATATAATAAAACTATATTTATTACGAAGCTTTTGTACAAGCGTTACCGGTAGTCAGAGGCGAGGCGGAGTAGGGTGGGTTGTTCACATAAAACGACCCGCTTCCGCGTAGTAGCGGCATTCTCGTTCGAGCCGTCACAGTGAACACTACTCTGCCTCCTGTCAGTGTTATCTGATTCTGAGTACTTATTTGCTGGATAAAATATAAGTATTCTTTACTTTTGGGTAAGAAGTAAGACATAATTCTCTCGACCTGTTTCTTTAAACGTATTTCTGTAAGTATAATCTAACATCAGAAGTGGGATCGTCCTAATAAAAGGGTATGTACAAGTGAAATATTTTCGAATCAAAAGTGCTAAGATCTCAAATTTTAAGTTTGGTTGTGTAAAGAAACATATTGATATATGATTATGGCTGATCTGTGCATTGCATTTGGTCAGGACGACTCCCTGACAATGAGATGTGTGGGTTATTCATTTTCATGTAAAAAAAAAAATTTTTTTTTTCGTTATATACCTACTAGTTTAATGGGTTTAGTGCCACGTCAGGGCTACTCTCTGATGGTGTTAATTCCTGTTGGATTGGGGGTTGATGATATGTTTCGCTTATTGTGTAATATAATAGTAAAACATATTTTCCGTAGTTAGACTGACATTTCGATGTTCGATCGGGGCTACTCTCCGATAGAATTGATATGTGTCGACTAACGCAGATTATTTATTATTGTGTAGTGAAATATATGTTTCGTAGTTAGAATGGCATTTCTATGTTCGATCGGGGCTACTCTCCGATAGCATTGAGATGTGTCGACTAACGCAGACTATTTATTATTGTGTAGTGAAATATGTTTCGTAGTTAGACTAGCATTTCGATGTTCGATCGGGGCTACTCTCCGATAGCATTGAGATGTGTCGACTAACGCAGACTATTTATTATTGTGTAGTGAAATATATGTTTCGTAGTTGGACCGCGCATTTTGATGTTCGATCGGGGCTACTCTCCGATAGCATTGAAATGTGACGACTAACGCCGATAATATATGTATATGATTATAATATTGAAGCCTACTAAAAAGATTTGAGCTTGGAGCACTTTGGTTCTCTTCGAGCGTTGGTGTGTTTATTATAATTAAAGAATGAGAAATCATTAGATTACATAGGGATTCACTTGCTGAGAAATTTTACATGTGAGCTAGTGAACGTACGTGGAGAATAATTAATCTAACTATACAAGGTATTACGAGAAAAAAAAAACGCGCAAAATTTTCTCGATCTACCGCCATCACAAATATTGTGCAGCTGTAACTATGGGTGTGTTGGAATTAATTATCTGTTTCCAAGCAAATTAAATACTTCTACTGGCAACACCGGAATTTCGAATGAACTAAAGCGAGGCATGTTGCCGGATCGAGTCACTTTTTGCTGACTGTCGCCGTGTACGGTGGAATTACCAGTGATTTGTATTATTTGTTACCGACCAGTTTGTAAGAATATAGAAGTAACATTATAAAAATGAAGGATTCTTACAATTCAACTTGAAGGAATAAAGCAAGGTAATTCTGTGTTTTTCATTTGATTTAATTCTGTGTCGTTCGTTAAATTTTATTAGTGCAGTTAATGTGGGTAGTGCAAACATTTTTATTGCATTGGAAGTACCACGTGGCCGATTGGGGTCTACGGGGGAGAAAATTTCATTATTTTTGGACTACGAAGCATCGTTTTAGTGATAAAGATGAGCATCAATAATTATTTGAATTACTTTTAGAGTAACTTTTTTATTAATGAGGGTAGTCCAAAAATTTTTAATGCATTGGATGTACCACGTGGCCGATTAGGGTCTACGGGGGAGAAAATTTCATTATTTTTGGGCTACGAAGCACCGTTTTGGAGATATTTAAGTTTTTATCTACAGTTCCATAAAATTGGTATGTGTACCACTCTCTAGATAAAGGGAGGTCAGAGCATTGAATCGCTTTGGTGAGTGTTCTAATAACATTGTAATTGTTAATTTTAATTGCATTAGACCAGTTATTCAAATAACTGGATTGCTTTGACGGCAGATCCGTTGTTCGTTGGCTAGCCACAACACAAACCTGTAGCGAACAGAACACAATACTGATCTATGGATATTTCTATGTATTTGTAGGTAATTTTATTGAAGATTACCACAGCTTTAAAAGAAATTAAAATGGTAGTTGGATAGTTGCAATTACATTTTGTAATTGATAATAATTATTAGTTATATTGTTTTCTAGAATGGTTATTATTTTAGAGGATAATGAACTAAGTAAGTAATTATACAGTATATAAATTTCTTTGATTTGAACTGGCAAAAAAAAAAACAGACAGATAGCACTTTGGAAATTTTATGTCTACCCGATGTTTATACTAACGTAATGGTGCCACTAATGAAATACAATGACAATTTTGTATTTTAGCTCTCGATGTAGTGAAATCGACAAGAAAAGTTACATGAATGATAGAAATATCCAGCCACCTTCACTAGGAAAAATGTCAATTTTGCTAGCTACCTTTTTACACATTTCTTTAGATTGATGTATGAAATAAAAAAAAAATATACGTTTTTGTATTTAAAAAAAAAAGGTAAAAGTAAACATATTTGTGTAACTGAATATGATTGGTTAAATCTATTTCAGTTATTGTATAAATTGGGATGTATAAAAGCGTCGGTGGCGTGGTGCGTGGAGGCGTTGTCTTCTGCCCGGGAGGCACCGGTTCGAGCCCCACCGCCTACCAATGTGTTTTCGGATTTTGGATTCATATGTGGTTTGATCGACTTTTTACGGTGAAGGAAAACATCGTGAGGAAACCTGCACACACCTATGAAGAAATTCTTAGGATGTGTGTGAAGTCAACCAACCCGCACTTGGCCAGCGTGGTTGACTAAGGCCTAACCGCCCCTAGTGTGGAGTGGGCTCAAGCCCCTCGATGGGGACATTGTGAGCTGTTGATGATGATGATAAATTGGGAAATTTTATATACTAAGTTTGCTGACAACCTTAGGTAGTTTGGGCAACTTTCGCTAGATGGCGATGCCTACACCTTTTACGTAGTTTAAGTAAAATAAATAACGCTTTAATGTTCCATTGGCTGCAATTCTCGACAATAAGAAACTAATACATTATGAGAACTAATAAGTTGACGATAGCTTCAAATGTCAAGTCATTGAGTCGGCATTAAAAATAGTTTTCGTCAAATTTCTGGTCAGATTGGCCGAACGTATATTCGAAAGTCTACTGGCTTTCTGTCAAAAAGGTAATTTACGGAATATGGCAATCGCAAAAAAAATATGCGATTTTGACCTTGAGAAATGATACATGAGAATATTGTCTTAGAAGATGTTATAGCGAACTATTATGTAGGTATAGTTTTAATGTTTATAACAATGATTGACTTAATTAGAAGATGCTTTAACAATTGAATATGTGATAAAAATATGTATGTTTTTATGGTTATTATCATGTTTTAAAGATAGAAACGCTTGGCAAATAGTGATTGCCTGACATAATATGACTAATCTATGACGACAGGTATGGAAGGCCGTGTGAGATAGTTCAATTGCTGCTGATTGTTAAACTGGTGTAATGTCTGGACATCACGATGCAGCACGTGGTGGGACAAAGCACGACAGTTGGACATAGTTGTTACTGCTTGATCGGCCTGGTGAAAAAGTCTGGACATTACAAGGCAGTATGTAATGGGATTGATCACGACAGCCCGATGAGATTTAAGTATGATGCTGCTGATTGTTAAACTGGTGTAATGTCTGGACATCACGATGCAGCACGTGGTGGGACAAAGCACGACAGTTGAACATGGTTATTGGTTAGATAATTGCTTATTAGTTAAATCTTGATAAATCAATATTTCAATAGATGACTAGTTATACACCTACTTGACGAGTAACCAGAAATCACTTCGAGAACGAAGTGCTCTGCAGAATGGCCGTGTGAGATCTCGGGCTTTAATTTGTACATTAAGCCCAAGATAATAATTATTCTAATAATATTTGTTAACTTATACAATGATAATAATGATTTGTTATGAATTAGAAATAGATTTCTATGATAAAAAGTAATTGTCGAGGTGACCGACATAAATGTTTCGGTTATAGGACGCTGAGAATCTATTTATGTTGGAATAGTTTGGTAAAATAATAATAATATCATTTTTATTTAATAATTGATTAATCATGAATTTACAAATAGTTTTATATAATAAAACTATATTTATTACGAAGCTTTTGTACAAGCGTTACCGGTAGTCAGAGGCGAGGCGGAGTAGGGTGGGTTGTTCACATAAAACGACCCGCTTCCGCGTAGTAGCGGCATTCTCGTTCGAGCCGTCACAGTGAACACTACTCTGCCTCCTGTCAGTGTTATCTGATTCTGAGTACTTATTTGCTGGATAAAATATAAGTATTCTTTACTTTTGGGTAAGAAGTAAGACATAATTCTCTCGACCTGTTTCTTTAAACGTATTTCTGTAAGTATAATCTAACACCTGCTTATAGGTACACCAATGACGTAGGAATTCTTCCTACGTCATTGACAAGGCCGCAGCATTTTATAAAGTAAGTTCCATTTTTAAAAATCATTCCCGCCCTAGGGAAGAAAGAAATTACTATGAGTATTGGGTGGAACCTGGGTGGATCACGCTGTTCCCACCAGGAACAGCGTGATCCACCCAGGTTCCACCCAATACTCGTGTCCAACAAACTTTACTTCCCAAGTATGACAAATAAAAACTCCATAATCCCTACTAATATTATAATTGCGAAAGTAACTCTGTCTGTCTGTTAAGCTTTCAAGTTTAAACCACTGAACCGATTTTGATAAAATTTGGACAAATACAGACTAGAGCTCGGAAAAGGACATAGGCTACTTTTTATTACAAAAAAGCTTCAAGCCTTTTTTTTAATTGGGTTGAAATAGGGGCTGAAAGTTTGAATGGAAGTTCGTCATTCTTGAAGATAAAACCATGAAACTTTGAATTGAGGCACGAATATGAAAAAAATAAATATATGTTCTAGTATTTAACGAAATTTAGCATATACAAGTCAAAATTTTAAATTTTGACTTGTATATGCTAAATTTCGTTGTAAAAAGGGCATGAAGGGGACGGAATCAGGGATGAAAGTTGGTATGGAATTTCTCATTATCAAAGATAAAACCATGAAACTTTGTATTTAAAGCACGTGATGAGTATGTTAAAAAAATTGTTGTAGCGTTTTTGAACTTTTGATACACGTGTGGGGATGAAATAGGGAATGAAAGGTCGTATGGAAGTAAGCAAAGGAAGGAAAAACATACAACGTGGATTATAAAAATGAATAAATTAAGCGTTTAGAAACGCGTAAATATTTTTTAAACTAGAAAAAATACACTGAAAAAAAATCGACCTGCCCCAGGCGGGAATCGAACACAACATCCTCCGCAATCCGGGCGGCTAAAGCAGCGCCTCGGTAGCGAAGTGGAAAATGTATTAAAATAAGCTATTTACAGTAATCTACAGCCGTTTGTATGTGGTTTTTTTTTGCAAAATGAGTATAATAAAAAATAAAAAAGCTACCGAAAGTAACTAATCCACTAAAACTAGTTAAATGTAATACTAGAACAGTTACAGTTCACTGATAACCTTAAACATGGCTTGGGTACTTTATGATTGTAAAAATATATTATTGTGGTCTGTTTATTACAAGGTTATTGCGATTAACATGCAGCCTTGTAATAAGATGATAGGGATATTCATATATATATTATTGCATAAATATTCTATTCTATGTACTGAAGATAGGTAGCGTAAATATCTACGATAGTTACATTAGTTGTCTATAGGAGTCTGTCGACCATAAAAAAACCGGCCAAGTGCGAGTCGGACTCGCACACCGAGGGTTCCGCCGTACAAACGTAGCATTCCCTAGCGTGTGACGGAAATTCGTCTAAGGTGTCGGTATAAACTGCTGTATCTTTTGATTGCGTTAACTTAGAAGTTTGATATTTTCACAGCTTAAAGGGACAATAGACTTAGGTATTTGGTATAAATTTCAATTTGATACCTTTATTCGTTCGTGAGAAATAAGGTAGTAAGTTTCATTTTATTAAAATATTTTTATTATATTATATAACTAAAAAAATGTGATTTTCGCAATTTTTCCTATATTTGCATTATATGAAAATGCTTCATGCCAAATTTCAAGATTCTGAGTTTACGGGAAGTATCCTGTAGGTTTTGATTCCTTTGCGAGTGTCGGAAATTTGTCTAAGGTGTCGGTATAAACTGCTGTATCTTTTGATCGCGTTAACTTAGAAGTTTGATTTTTTCACTGCTTAAAGGGACAATAGACTTAGGTATTTGATATAAATTTCAATTTGATACCTTTATTCGTTCGTGAGAAATAAGGTAGTAAGTTTCATTTTATTAAAATATTTTTATTATATTATATAACTAAAAAAATGTGATTTTCGCAATTTTTCCTATATTTGCATTATATGACAATGCTTCATGCCAAATTTCAAGATTCTAAGTTTACGGGAAGTATCCTGTAGGTTTTGATTCCTTTGCAAGTGTCGGAAATTTGTTGAAAATATCGACATAATCGGCTGTATCTTTTGATTGGCTTGGTTTAGAAGTTTGATATTTTCACAGCTTAAAGGGGCAATAGACCTGAGTATTTCGTGTGAATTTCAGCTTGATACGTTCACGCGTTCTTGAGATAAAGGGTCTTGACAGACAGACAGACAGACACAGACGGACAACAAAGTGATCCTATAAGGGTTCCGTTTTTTCCTTTTGAGGTACGGAACCCTAAAAAATGGTTATTTGTGACACATCTATGTGGACTTTCGTGGACAAAATTGCTGTAAAAGCTATTCTAAATGTCGCACAAAATCTTTCCAGCGCCATATTAAGTGCTACCTGGGACAGATTTGGTTGGTATAACCCGTCAAGTCATCTTGGCATATAGTATTGAGTTGACGTAGAGCGCACGAACTTTTAGCTAAGCAACGGTCAAAATCGGGCTAAGAGTCCCTGTGTGCCACGCATACCCTGCACCAAAGGTTAAGCTGCCGCTGATAGTACCTTCACCACAGAAAACCACAATAACACTACATTATAGTAGCGCTGTGTTTCTGTTGGTGAGTATCGGTGCCAGAGCTCAACGGGGTAGGGAAGGGGAATAGGATGGGCATCGCGCAAGTGTCACATCAGTGTTGCAACCGTCTGTGGATACGGTGACTGTTCACCACCAGTAAGGTCACATGCTTGTCTGCCAATCAAAATTTAACATAAAAAATCGGGAGTGGTCTCCCTTCTGTACTAAGTATAGAAGAAAGTAAAAAGTATGCTACATAAAAAACATTTCCAATAGATGAATAAAATACGCACGTACTTATTCTAGTCGTTAATTTAACAGTAAGGTTTTAATGTAAAGCTTCTTCTTATTTTGATCCAATTTCATTTGGGGTCGGGGCTAATTTTACAAATTGTTATAGGTTTTCGCATAGTTTTATGGCCGGCTGCCTTCTTTTTTA
Organism: Elophila nymphaeata; assembly: GCA_955850985.1. NCBI lineage: Eukaryota > Metazoa > Arthropoda > Insecta > Lepidoptera > Crambidae > Elophila > Elophila nymphaeata. The sequence continues at coordinate 8,241,425 of OY039080.1, read as the reverse complement.
CGATGGCAAATGTATTACGCATACGTCACGTCTGGAGTGGCGTCAACGTTATGTGGGACTCTAAGGAAGGCAGGGCCTACGCACTAAAACCCAACGATGATCACATGCACCTCGGCGCGAAAACATCAACGACTGCAACCTCGTCCTCTCCGTCATCGGACGAGGAGAACGTGTCGACTGCGGATCGTTGCCAGTCGGGACCATGGGTATTGCGGTATTGTTTGTCATCTAGTTCTATAAAAAAACCTTTCACACGGCCCGTTATCGGATATCAGACTGTCAAATTTCATACAATCATTTGTCTTGACATTAGCTACCGATACCGATACCGGATCGGACAATGTGGAGCCGCTCTAAGTGTCAAAGCAAAGGGACCTCCTTAAAATTTTTCTAACTTTATTGACCTAAATTCAATGACGTAGAATTCCTACGTCATTGCCTAAATTGCAGCGCACGTCAAATAAAGTGTCAAGGGATCTCCATAGTAACCTAAATTGTCTAACAACATCTGTTTTCTCCTCAGACCAATGACGTTTTCTCTGCCCTCTTGTAGAACCAGAGCTGCAGGGAATGACGCTATTCTCCGAATGTGTAGGGCTCACAATCACGTTAGCAGAAAGTTGGATATATTTTCGCTTTCGCGCTCATCGTACCTAGGGAGGTTTTGTAAAAGTAAATTATAAGCTTTAAGTTCACTTAATTGTTAAATATTTGAATGACATTCTTTTTATTTGGCTGTTGTGTATACTTACCATTTATTTTTGTTTTATACTATAACATGTATTGTTTGCAGTGTAATCAAGTGCTGTGTATAGCTGTAATCGGGATGCAAATTCTATCATTTTAAATCAGTTTTAAATAGTCTACATTATAATTTGTAATCTGTAGCTGTACCTAATAAATAAATAAATAAACAAATAACAAAATGGCAGCCCACGTCATATAATTGACATTAATGTAATTTTCGAAGGGATATCTAATTGATAATAAATAAATACAGCCTATTTTACTCCCTGATAATGTAGCTTTCTTTTGGTGAAAGATTTTTTAAAATCGGTTTAGTGGTTTAGACGTGAAGACGTAACAAACAAACAAACTCACTTTCAAATTTATATATTATAGTCAGGCAGGCTTATAAAACGTAAAACTTGCTGCATCTGGCCGCTAGAGTGTTTATGGTGTGCTTGGAGTGTGAGAGTAACTACTCCATAGGAAATTAATTATATCCTTTCGTCTGAGTGTCTTTAGTGACTTTAGTAAAAGTGTCCTTTATTCGACGCTTTTACGGTGAAGGAAAACATCGTGAGGAAACCTGCACACAACAGAAAATCTCTGGTTGTGTGTGAAGTCGACCAACCCGCACTTGGGCAGCGTGGTTGACTAAGGCCTAATCGCCCCTAATGTGAGATAGGCCCGAGCCCCTCGGTGGGGACATTATATGAGCTGTTGATGATGATGTTTGAGTGTCTTTGGGTAACAACCAGGTATCAGTTTATTTGCCAGTTTATTTGAGATGATTCTCAAGCCCCCCTCTCTATCTTTAATCTCATCTTTAACGGTATTAATCCCTAGTTCCTCATATATTCCCTTGTTTGTAATATATCTACCACGGAGCTTTAGAAATGGAACACAGAATTGTGTTTTGGATTCTTTGGACGATGGTAGGGGTAATGTTTGAGCACAACCCCACGGCTACCATATAGGTTTTAAGACGGTGTTGTATTGAGCTTGTTTTTCAAAGTACGTTTTTTTACTTTTTCTTCTCAATGTCATTGTGTCTAATTTTAATCTCATCTCTGTTGTTATGTGTAGACCATGCTAGTCGTCGAAATTAGTAATAGGATAAAACTTTTCCACGTAATAACACAAAACACGTATGTATAATTTATCTTATCCATTAATAATAGTAGAAGATCCGAACCTACATCGACCTTCACCGAGCTGATAATAGCATGAAACATATTTTATTATTAATTTAGTATATTAGAAAATATATTAAAAATGGGTTGTCTAAAAAAATCCTGGACAGACTATTTTTGATTATTTTTTGAAAAATGATTTTTAATATAATTGCAATAAAATATTGCAACATCAAGATAATAAGAAAATTTTGTACTGACTGATAGTAGAAACCGTATAGAATGTGCAGCCATTGGGTTGTCTATTATTTACCTGCGCGAACTACTGGGTTGTCAGGTATGAACACGAACAGGTATGTGATATCAGTTACTTTCACTCGATTGGATAATAGAAAAAAATTTATATCATCATAAGCGCGCGACAAAATTTTCTTATTATCTTGATGTTGCAATATTTTATTAAAAATAATTTTTCAAAAAATAATTAAAAATAGTCTGTCCAGGATTTTTTTAGACAACCCATTTTTAATATATTTTCTAATATACTAAATTAATAATAAAATATGTTTCATTCTATTATCAGCTCGGTGAAGGTCGATGTAGGTTCGGATCTTAGACTATAAGCGTCACATAATGGGGCGTAGCACAGATTAAGTATTTCACTGTATGACCTTTAACGCACATTTTTATTTTTAAAATATTTTCTATTAAGTAAGGAGATCAAACAAGGATATGCCGCTTGATTAAAAACAGGCATATAGTCTTCTTTAGACGCCTGTAAAAAAATCTACGTGGAATGGTAGGTGCATTGCTATCTAATTCGCGGCATTCTTTAAAGCATCGTCTTCATCAGCCAAGAGACATCCACTATTGGATATGGGCCTCCCCCGAGGATCCCCGGTCGGTCCTGCGCTACCTGCATCCAGCGGCTTCCCGCGACCTTTACCAGATCATCGGTCCACCTTGTGGGGAAGTCACACAGTCAGTCCACCTTTCCACCTTTTTGAAAACACAATGGATATAAATTACTCTTTCTTTATATTTAAATAGATGTAGGGCACAGTGGATCCGAGAAATATAACACTACAAAAGGCAGTCTTATATGACTGCGGTAATTTTCATTCTATTCTAAAGATAAATTGACGACATAACACAGTGAAAGATTGAAAATAATTGTCAGAAGGCAAAGCTACGTCTCTTTACATTTGTTAGCAAATTATGGACTAGAGTATCACAATGATACCCGACGGACGTACGTTAGTGTCCAGCTAACTTTTATTCACGATACACGAGTGCACTTGATAACAATATTGTCGGCAAAGTGACTTTGGGCTTTTGTGGTATACAGTTGTTGTTTGAAGTTAAGATGTATTGCGATTGGCCTATATTACAGAGGTGCTGCTTCTGTTTCCCTCTGAGGAAAGGTGTGCTCATTACAGCTTACATAAAAGGGGTAAGTTATGAGTCATTGTGCCCAACGCAAATATATTTGCTTATTATGGCGACGACTGGGTAACATGCAATTTTCGAACTAAAATTACACGTTAACATAAGGAGTATTAGGACTTAATTTCATATACTTCCGCTCTCAGGTAGCCGCAACATATCAGACGTAATATTTAGAGGGACTATTGATTGCCCTGAGTTATTAGTTATTACAAAAGTTCCCATTCAGTGTGTCCTCACGCTTATTGCGTAATGATATCTATAAATCTTTCAGTATTCCTTTAGTCCATAGTAATTATAGAAAAAATAGTTTGCTTGTTAGGGCTTGTACGGCGGTAAACGACGCCATCGTCAATATTATTAAATTTTGTGACAGTATAAACAAAATTAGAAAAGCATTGCATCCAGTACTTGAGTCTAGTAGTTAGTTATTGTGCTTTATTGGATATATTTTACTCATGTATTATATTATTTATTTTTATAAGTATTGGAATATAGTTGAGTTTTAACTTGATACAACTAATGTTGTATAAAGTTTTGATTTTATTTTATAATATTGCAGTCATTATTTTGGTTATCTAAATATACATATGAGAAAATTAGCATACTTATGTATTTTAAAAAAAAGCATATTGCTAAGAAAAATCAACAGTTTTATAGTTTTTATTTGTGTTTTCTGAGGAGTTTAGTTCGGCAAAGGTCGCCAGCCTAGGTCACCTCCTTAATATATTCTGCTGTCCTTAGCTGTAGTACCTAAGTCGTGTCAGAGAAAGTGCAAAAAGAAAACTTGGGACCGTTATTTCTACAAAACTACCTATCCTACTCACTTATTACCTTGTTTTCTACTCTCTAATTTTACTAGGGATAAGATTTTGACAGATATCCTATACAAAATATAGGATATAGAGAATTCCTACGTCATTGGATATAGATCACGAAGATAAGACGAAGATAGATTCTATAGGTAAAATATAAGCTTCGGTAGAAATTTAACATTATATCTATCTATAATATAGAAATTTAACATTATATCTATCTATAATGGATATAATGTTAAATTTCTACCGTTGCCATGTAAACTGTCGGTAGTTATTAGTTAGTTATGTTATTGTGTTTTATATGCGTTCACTGTACTAATGAGTGTTATTGAAAGCGCCCGCCATAAGCGCCTTAAGGTAACTAAGGGTAACATATCTTTCAGTAACAGGCAAATTTTAGACTATAATGAATAAGAGGATAATTTTGAAAAAATATACTTATGAAAGTAGACTACTTACACAACAATATAGTATGAGAACAATAGAAATACACATTTGGTATTGTTCTCATAGATACTAATTTTAGTGTTTTAATAAATTCTGGAAAATAGGTATTCGAAAATAAAAAAGTTAATTGCTCAGAAACTACTGGATCTATTTTCATAATGACATAAAACTTTGTTCATCTTATAGATAATTTGATTATCTAAATATTCATATGAGAAAAGTAGCATCTTGTTAAGAAAAACCACAGAAATAATAATAAAAGAGGAAAAACCAACAGTTTAATAGCTTTTTACGTGTTTTCTGAGTTTTACGAAAGCGCGGGACGCTCCGCTTAGTAGTATCGTCAGCCCAGCCGGCCTATTCGCTAAAGTTTTGACAGATGAAAGTGATAATCACCGAGAGAATTACATTATACATATCCATTGGTGTTTTAACACGGCAAGTGCTGTAACAACGTGTCGTGTAAATTAGCAATGGAGAAACCTATAATTCACTCGGTGATCGTCACTTTCATCTGTCAAAAAAAGTTAGCAAATAGGTCTCTGCCCCCTAGCACGGGACGTGGACAAATTCTCCTCGGGGAGAACAAAATATTTTCCTCTCGCTCTAACTCCCACTAAATCCCGAGAAGAAATAGTGTCAAGTAGTGGAGAGAGATTTTGTCCACGTCCCGTGCTACGGGGGCAGGTCGCCCCCAAAAGTGAGATTTGAATATTTGCTTTCTACATTATCCTTTTGTTTCAGGTATTCAGTGTCCTGATGATAGGCTTGTACAGCTATTCTATAAAAGACGAGACCAGTGCAGATTTGCTATTCAATGGGGCTGTATTCAGGCTTCCTGCAGAAATTTGTTTAGTGATATATATCGTTGAATTCATTTTTAGCGTACTACTTGTCTATGGATGTCATATGGTAAGATGATAATTGCTTGTTTTTTGTTTTTAAATCTCATTTGTTATCATTAAATTCTACGAAGTATATGTAAATAAACATTAAGTTTATCGACACGTTTGATGACATCTTTCGGAGAAATACGACCAGTAAACATAATTAGTAAAGCTTTATTTATTTTCCTTTGTCTGTCTACATAGAATCAAATAAATGAAATATTGTCCAATCAACATTTTATTGGTCTTTCTCTCGCATCACATCATGGTGTCCTTGCAAATAATCTGTTTTTACAAATGTATGTTGCATCCCATATCCAATCCCTGGTAAACTGTAAGAGGCTCTTTAAGGTCGTGGCACACTTATCAGCTTGGAATCGGAAAGTAACCGTATCGTCTCATTTTCATAGTAAAAAAAAAGGCGATACGACAAAAATGGTTTTCGTGTAGAGAAGCCTCTAAAAGATTTCTATTTGATAGGACTCTCGTTTAATCGCTCGAAATTGTATTGGAATCACGTCGTAAAGGTTATGTTCTCAGAAAATTTCTCAGAGCCAGTCTATGAAAGAGCGAAAGCGTTTCTTCTAACTTACCGACATTCTGCCATAACTGGCTCTTTCACGGACAATTCCTTTTATTACCTAGAGTACTTTGCAAAGACCATTTAAACAAAGAGATTTTTCATTTTTATTTCATCTCATTACTCACCTAAAAATAAAGTAATTTCAAAGTTCGGTGCAAAGTCCATAGGTATGAAAATTTAGAAAGGTCTAAAATCAATGTTCTAAACTTTGAAATTAACATTTTATCAGCTTCACCTAGGTAAACGTAGTTTTTCCATAAAGCAGTGATTTTATTCCACACAGACATAATATCCTACGTTTAAATGTACGCTATGCTCTACCTTGGAACCAAATTTCATATTTCATTATTCTTATGCAAGGGGCTGTGGCCGTGTCTCAGAGCACTTCGACCCTATGGGATTTTTTGTGCTTCCCCTTTCCTTGTCACCCATCCCCGCCAACATCGAAAACATTTTGTATGAGTTACACGATATTGGCGGGAATAAGGTCTTAAAGTCCTCTGGTTTACGGTTTTTTTTTCGACCTTTAATCGCCTATTGGGTAGTCCATCGCAGTCACATAGTATGTGTTCCATGCTTTCTTCTTCCTCGCCACACATTCTACAGATGGGTTATTATTTTTTTATTTTGCTTTGTCTTTCTACACAGATGTCAAATTTCATATAAATCTGTTGAATCACTGCCCCATAATTAACGGACAAACATCCAAATATCTGAACGGTAAAATTTATATTTAGTAGTGTTATTTGGTTCGGCGAAAAGGATGCGGCCCTCTGTGGTAAGCAGTAACCGCAGCCTATAGAGCCTATAGGCTACAGTGACTCTGGTAGAGTGGTAACTCTATAGCATAGACGCTTGCAATCATAGATTTATTATTACTGACGTTTATAGATTGGCAATGAATACAATCAATCGACTAGGGTGAGACCAAAAAAATACACTAAAGTGTGCGCAATGCGCATGTGTGCATGAAAAATAGTCTGACAGTTCTGTCTTTTCTACGTGACTGACAGGCCTCCTTAGGCCCCCTGCGTGTACGTGAAATGGTCTCGTCTATCTATCTCGCTCTAATATACGCGTTAGTATGCTCTTTCTCTTTTACATTGCCGATCTACAGTTTCCTATATCTATGCTTGCAATGCTGACGTGACACTCGCGCTACCAACCTAGTCCCTTTCCCTACCCGAAGAGCTCGAAGTTAGAAAAACAAGAGAGAAGTTAGAAAAACAAGAAAATGTAGTGTTATTTGACTGTGTTCTTCTGTAAGGTGAACGTCTACCGCAGTTCGGGCTCTCCTTTGAGCGGCTAGATCGCTGTGCCCAACCTTGACTAAGATATGTATAATATTAGTGTTGTAACTTATGATTTATAATCAATGTCTTTTGTTTCAGAAAATCCTTAAGGTGTTAAGGATATGCTTTTATTACTCTACTTCTACCATATTAATGACCGTCCTAATAGAAATAATTGAAATCGTCAACCTACCAAGATTTCACTACATATTAGAGACGCTAATATTTTGCTTCCTGGGATTCTGTAAGTTACTTTTAAGGCGAAGGGCAATTAGTATCCTTATTTTAAGTTTTTTTGTGCAAAAAAGTAACCATTTTGGTTGTGTTAAGAACTCAATTTGTATCCGAAAATTGATTTGCGCCCCTCGCAGAAATAAGCGGATATCTCGTTTCCTCTTGAGCTCATAACTCATAAATTCAATCGCAATTACAGATCACTCTTTTTTTAAATGGAAAATCCTTTAAGGGCCATACCCCACCGCTGGGCTAAACAGTACGGGCGTATGTAGGACACTTCCGGGAGTGTTTCGGAGGAAAACCCACTAAAAACCATATGTACCCTCACAGCTCTTTGGGGACGTCCCAGGAACGGCGCATAGTGCACACTCGTCTCCGAAACGTCTCCGGGCTGCCTGACCTAATAGCAGGCCAGGCTGCGCCTGAGGTTGATAACCCTAGGGCACAAAGGCAATCCCCAGACGGGGGGCCTCTATTCCCTCACTTGAGGGCGGGAGAAGACTGGCGGTTTTGCCGCCCGCCCTCTCCTGCCCGTGCGTCTGAGCCGGATGGGAGCGGCTAGAGAATCGTTCTCCTGCTCCTTCTCCGTGGCCTCCTCGAGATCACCGTCTCGCAGGAGGCAACAGCCTCACAGAACCTCTGATTACCAAGAATGACTCTGACCATACTTGGCAATTAGAGATGTCTCCATCAACTTACCAAATTGTTTGGTTCGTGTGGTTGCAAAGGGACCACTGTTATTTTTAGTAATTTTAAAATAATGGCCCGGAAATCAAACTTACATCAAAATTACCAAAATAATTACAATAATCAAAATTACTAGGGATTGAAACATTAGAAACGGTTACAATATTGAAACCGGCAGTAGCGCTAGCAATAAATAAGATCAATTCTTAATAATTGGGCAACTATGTCCGTTACTCACAAAAAGGCGCAAAATGTGACCATTATTGGCGCTAGGCGGTAAAAACAGTCCAACTTGGTCCACTTTCATGAAAGAGGTCATCTGGTCTGGACAGCCTTCGGGGAGCTACGCGGCATATTCTCGACCCCTAACGCAGTGTCTCAAGACGAAAATCGTTGGCAGTGATGACCTACGGAACTGAAACCTGGCCACTTACAATCACAAAAAGGCTCAAGATCACTTAAAGGGAAATGGAGGGGGCTTATACTCGGTGTTTGTCTGCGCGATCATATCAGATTTGATGAGATCCGCGGAAAAACTAATGTCACCGACATGCCCCAAAGAATTTCTATCCTTAAGTGGCAGTGGGCAGGGCGCATTGCAAGAACTGACGGCAATTGGGGCGAAAAGTTCCTTGAGTGGCGGCCGCGTACCGGGAGACGCAGCGTTGATATAGAAGGTGGACTGACGATTTGGTAAAGTTCGCGGGAAGCCGCTGGATGCGGGCAGTGCAGGACCGATCGAGTTGGCGATCCTTCGGGGAGTCCAACAGTGGGCGTCTCTCGGCTGATATGATGATGATCTCGGCTGATTGATGAGTAAATATATCCATAGGTGTTTTCTCAAGGGACCTAGTCGCCCAATTATTGAAAAATCAATTGCTGGCGTTAGTTCTGCTTAACGTTATTATATTAGTTTTAAAGTAAGTTCTTTTCGGAAGCACTTGGCTTTCATCTCACCTGGTAATAAATGATGATAAGGCAGAACTCCTGGAACGCTCAACCATTGAGGAATTGAATGTCTTGACATAAAGTAATAAGTCCCTAGAGTTTGTGTTCTGACAGTTTGACATAAATGTATAGGTTCCTTTGTCAGACACAAACAATACAATTCATTTTTGGCTGGCATGGGTTGCTTTTCACCTTGGTAACTCCTCAAACCTGTAAGACGGCAAACTTAGACCAATTTTCATTCCGCCCAATGTAAAAAAATTGCCACTTTACGCATGATTAATTTCACGGATGACTCAATTTGCAACAAGCCCAATTCACGAAAACGCTAGTTCCCATGAATATGAAGTTAGTCTGTGTAATCTAAACAACATTGTTGTGTTGCGACAGTTAGGTCTAGCAGATAACTCCATTTCACCTGATGGTAAGCGAAAGAGCAGTCCAACGAATTAGGCTTTACAAAATGTAAAGCCTAATTCGTTGGATAGCAAGTGCGAGAGATAAGTCTAGGCTCGACTAGACTCATGCCGAACTAATCACTCTCGCTTTAACGGCTTTGTACTTCTTCACACTTTGTCAATTACCGCACCCGTCGAACAAGAGTGTGACGTGGTCTACACACTTCGCGCTATACTCTGTACAGATACGTACCGGGGCGCTGTTCCCCACCTCCACCACGACACGACGTGCCCGAGCCGAGAGGCACTCTCGGGCTCGTCGCTCCCTTCCGATTTAAACGGCCTAGGGACGCTATGCGATCGAGAGACTCCCCAAGGGGGAAATGCTCGGTCGCCCAGTAATGCCATAGGAACGACTGACCTACAGGCTTGAGGACCTCCCAAGGTCTTCGCCTTTTTACAAACCCAATGACGTAGGCAATGTCATCAGTCAAAAAAAGGTTCTTCACAAGTCTTTTTAATGTCTCAGAATTGTAAGACATCTGCTGGCAGAGAATTCTATTTCTTGATTTTGCGACATTGAAATCAGTTGAGACATTGAAAAGATAGCCAATCTCTGAGTGGTTAAGATTCAAGAGCTTCTGTGTGAAGTTAAAAAAAGTTTAAATCCAGACTTTTTGAAATAGTTTACTACAGTGTAAATGATTGTTGTTTTCTAGGTCTTCAAATATATATGATCATGCTGCTTTGGAGTCTTTTAAAGAAGTGGGAACTAGATGGTCCTCACGTGTACGACAATCAACTCCACCAGTTTGTAGAGGGACAGGCGAAGGTCGAACCAAACGGAGTTTACAACTCTAGTACTGTGCCCGTTGAAGTGTAGATATTGTAACCTTTATTTTTAAAGTAATAAAACTCTTAATAAACTACAGAACAGATGAATACTGAAACGAATACTTAGTTATAGGTATGTACTTAGTTAAGTAGCTTAATCTCTAAAGATCTCTTAAGATCTTCACAATCGAGTTGGACGTTAGATGAACTATTCGGCAGTATTCGACAATACATGGTAGTATTCATCATTGAAAAAACCGATGTTAAAAAAGCTGTTTGAATCTGTTTACTTGAAATAATATAATATTGTAATATACACGTAAGTTATATCAATACAGTCTACAAATATAGATAATATTTAACTTAAGGTAATTTAACAATTTTAAGGCGAGCTATATTCTTTATTTACATTATGTGATGAGTGACTTCTTTCCACTTGCCTCTGTGACCTGCCACCTGGCACGAAGTTTTCGATTTGATTAATTAGTTGGATTTGATCGACAAACGTCTTCTATGTCTTTCCCGTTCGGCATTTTTGTATACCTTTCATTCATAATTATATCCTTTTCGTCAAACTTTCACTCATACTCTCTACGTGACTGAACTGTTTGATTGAGCATGTCTTTCTCATCTCTTGTCACTATGTCTTCTTTCAATGTAGTTATAAGTTTTTTTTTCATTTTTTTATTAGTAACGAGGGAAATAAAATTAAACTCGATAATATGAATAGTCAAATGTTTTTTACGTTATAAGTTAGTTTATCTAAAAAGACTTCTTTAGTGATATTACACTTAAGCCTTGTAATAGGTGTTTTACCAAAAAATCGATTGTATATTTTTTTAAATTGTATAAATTGCTATTTATTGTCATAAAAATATTCTGAAAGTTTAACTTACATGTTTTATTTACCCAAATTCAGAGTAAGAGTTTTTAAACCTGAGATAAAAGTTAACAGCCGGTTAAATTATGGAGAAAAGTAAGCTAACATAGCGCCACTGCCCCCTAGAATCACAGGTCGCCTAGAAAGACAATATTTATTGAACCGCTGAACACTACTTCTGTTCTGTCTGTACACACTTTGTGTGGGTAAACTACGGAGCAAAACAATAATAATATTCAGTATATTATAGTTTTTTTCCTAGGTTGTATATAAAATTCAAAGTCCTGACTGGGATATCAACGCACAGCTCAAACCGCTGAACCTAGGCACTTGAAATTTTGCACATAGATACCTTATAGAGAGTAGGCATCCACCAAGAAAGCATTTTTGGAAATTTCACCCCTAAGGGGTTAAAATGTCCACGCGGACGAAGTCGCGGGCAGAGGATAGTCATTATATATTTTTTACTTGTTGGATATCGCACCATATCGACAAATCAAAATTACGAAGTCAGAGACTTGTATTTCAAGTGACATTTGTTTCGGTTTGGGTAATAACTTAACCGTATGCTTTTATCTTATGTTTGAAACATTAGCCTTTAGTAGCAGTAAAGTGATAATAATATTACGTTGGATCATTCAAAAGCGGCGTGAAGAAGCATCTTGCAGTTGAGCAAGGCGTGGGTGGCTAGCGCAGCGGTTTATCTCTTGCACTAGCTATTTGGACGTCACTTCTGCTTAGTAGGTATCACGTGAAAGGGAGTCATCTCCTAGGTCATATCATATGAAAAAAAGACAATACACGAAACGAGAACTGATAAAACAATTTTTCAAAATATTTTAGTCCGAAGCATTATTCTTTCTGTTTAACTTAGGTATACCTATATATCACGGTCACAACTCCAACATTGGTTGAGTAGAGTGAGAAGTGGCATTTATAGCCAAATGTTGCGAAGGCTGTGCTCATCCCTTTTTGCCATTATGAGCTGAGCGTGATCGTATGTATGTATGTATACTTTTGTATGATTGGAAGGCAGCTGCCGTGTCTCGTGTAAAAATAAACAGAAATACAGATTGTGGTCCTTTAAAATGTAGAAGTAGAACATAAAAAGACTTTAGAAACACCAGCACCAAGAAAAAACGACTTGAAAACGTCCCTAGAAAATGTTTATTCTATACAGAGTTATTTATAAGACAATAACAAACAACACACAACATTTATCTTCAAACAATTTGAAGATCTCGTCGATACGAACAACTTTTTCTATAGAAGCAAAACTGAAATCTCGAAAAATACCTACCATTTCAAACATTTCAGATGAGTCAATTTCTAAATTTGTATGGAACAGTTTAAATATATTTCGCAATTTCAAAGTAGCTTCCAGTAAAAGTTGTATGTGTTGATAACATCTTCAAATAGTTTGAAGTTTGTTAATGTCTTACAAATAACTATGTGTTCATTTTCTAGGAACGTTTGTAGGTAATTTTGTGTGCAGACAGTCAGTACGAGCAACAAATATTTTAGTGTCATTCATAACACAACTTGTCATTTCCTTGACCGCCGCCAGTAAACAAGATAATTGCACTGAGTAACGTTCCTGAATGGTACATCATCCCGGTGAAGTCAGACATCGTTACAACTGCTTAGAAAAATGTAGTCACGACCCAGTACATGAGTATTTATATGTCTTTACAATTGTAAACAATACGAGGATGCGCTTCGAGTTACCAGAGTGTAGGAGGTGCCTCTTCTGCGTGCCGCTGCGGCACGGTATCATCATATTTGGTTATCTAAATTTGGTACGTACTTACGTTGATTACAATGTATTATTTAGCTTTGAATCGAATTACAATCGTTGTTGGTAACATAATATTTTTAGCAGGTGCTCCGTAGTAAAAACAAACGAATGAAAACCTGTATTTTGTTCATAACATTGTAAAAAAACTTTCATTAAAATTTTTGGGCTTTTATGTAGGTACATACTTACTACAACGACGATACAAAGGCATTAAATAACTAAGTGCTTGATATTATTAATACTAGAAAAATGCTTGATATTATTAGTACTAGAAAAATTCTTGATATTATTTATCATCATTTAGTTCATCATATAAACAAATTAAAAAAATATATAACAATTGATTGCAAGACTTACCGACCCCAAAGTAGGACAAAATTAGACTATAATTTGTTTATATTTTTATTTTTGACTTGATTGAAATGTTTGACTTGGATAATTAAGGGTCCAGACGCACACAATATTAACATAGTAATTGTTGAAATACTATATTACCTTGACTCGACGTTTTAGTTAACGACGAAAGTTTAGCTTTCTTGGATGTCAAAGTGATGGTGAACAGTGAAGGTTCCATTGGACAGTCGGTATACAGAAAGTCCACGCACATTGGCAGATACCTGCACAAGTGCACGTCATGTCATCATCATCAAGATCATCTGCCGTCTATATCAAATGCCCTTACGAAACGTGTCTGCAAGCTATGTGACTCTGAACATCTCGAGTCCGAGCTCGCCTATGTTCAGGAGGTACTGTGACGACCGCCGGGATCGTCTAGGGCGTAGCTCAAATAAAATACTTGGTTTCCTAATATACTTATATTCTTTTATAGTGAATCTCAAATAAATACAATGGTACAGCGCGGCGGTCGTGCATCTAATGTGAAAAACTGTCAACTCCTATTCTCTGACGTCACCCCGCGGATCGCGTTCCCAAATCAAATATATACGATTTATTAATTATAAATCGGCAAACAACGTGCCAGTGGCGAAGGAGTATCGACTCCGCCACATTCCCCCCGTACAACTAAAATTTATTTATTCGACAAGTCGAATGAATAAATTTTCCTACCTAACTAACGACACGACCTTCTACACATTCTACTACTTAAAACTACCCTACCCGACGAAGGGCATCGTTTACAATTCATGACGGTCTTTAAGATAGACTGGCTCCTACCACCTTATCCATCCATCATGGGATAATGGTGGGAAAAACCCCATGCAAGCAAAAACCTCCGAAAAAGCTTGCGAACGCCATGTAAGACTCTAACCGAGAAGTAACAATATTCAAAAAAGTAAATTTTGAAAATCATAAATTAATATGTTATGTTCCACAAATAAGACCAAATCTATGATCGGTACAAGAGGTCACTGTCAGTTTATAGCTCCACGATCTTTAAATCAAACCCCCAAAAACGAATACAATACTCGTTTAAACAACTTAATCTCAAAATAAAACTTGACACGAGTAACCAAAATACGAGTTGTCAAACAGTGACTCTCCCTTCCCGACACGTGAGGTGACAGACCTTAGGAATGGAGACATAAGAAAATCTCTTTCACCGTACAATTACAAGAACCATTTCAAAACATTCCAAATCCGATACACGTCCACAATAATAAATTATTATGTTCGAATATGTAATTGGATCGTAATAAAATAATTTCTTATTAATTTGCAGGGAGAACATAAATGAGTGAGGTCTGCGAAATATTAAATAAGTAGTCAATCGCATTAAATGACATATAGGACAAAAACCGTGTTGCGCAAAAGAAAAAAAAAAAATTAATAAGACAAAAAAAAAAACAATCACTCATTCATAAAGAGACCGAAATAGACTCGTAAGTATACCAGTCAGACAACCCAATCCGACATCCATCGTTTCCCATAGGAACTAACGGATTTTAGCATACGTTACTAGCCCACGGCACGATGACGGCCTAGCTCCTATCTCCCCGACAATTTGTTGACCTAGCTAATCGTTTTTCTCTCTTGTGGACGTATATCTGGTTGTCTCCAAGAAAGTGGTAGGCAGGTCTGGTCATCTCACAGCAACATCATGACAGCTCACAAACCGCAACTCAGGAATCATGTAACAATTTACACAGCATCAATGAACCGTTCACAGTCCTAATCTAAAGTCATCCTATCTCTAGTAATTGCCAACCAAAACAAACATATTTACAAGAAATCCTAACCACTACTCTAAAACCTTACAACCTAACATAAGAAAATTTAAGTGAAAATTACATAAAAAACAACATCAGGAATTATAAGAATTATACAAACAAAAATCCACATAACCTACCCCATACATGCATTTCAATTACCCCTTTCTACAGCTATTATTACCTAAGCCTAAACAGCTTTAACCTATTTACATGTACTAGTACTCTTCTTGAGTTACTAATACTCTTTATTAGATAATTATTATCAAAACGCCTAATAATCCATGTGACGACCGCCGGGATCGTCTAGGGCGTAGCTCAAATAATTTTTTCGCTACCTCGTCGTATCTATTGACGGCCGAAATAACTTCGAATTGACTAAAAAAATCGAAAACATCACCAGATTGCCCGTCGTAGCGCTGCATTGCGATTTTTCGTGCTTCTTTTTTCTTCTCAATTCAGCTCCGATAAGCCAACGGCGCCTCCACCATGTGACGACCGCCGGGATCGTCTAGGGCGTAGCTCAAATAAAATACTTGGTTTCCTAATATACTTATATTCTTTTATAGTGAATCTCAAATAAATACAATGGTACAGCGCGGCGGTCGTGCATCTAATGTGAAAAACTGTCAACTCCTATTCTCTGACGTCACCCCGCGGATCGCGTTCCCAAATCAAATATATACGATTTATTAATTATAAATCGGCAAACAACGTGCCAGTGGCGAAGGAGTATCGACTCCGCCACAGTACCTACTTAAAATAATGGATACAGTGTAAAAAAGAACATGGGAGAAAATAGCAGAAGAAGGAGATGCGATCTGATGTGAGTCTTGAAATACCGCTTCGATCTGTTAAGCATACCAACCTTCATAGAGGCCAACTTAGCTTTGCTCTCCAATGGATACGTCGCTCGATGTGCTGACTTCAGGGATTCCGATACTCGCTGAGGCTTTTAAGGGAGTGTTTTCGAACTGAGGGGATAGGACCAATAGGTATTTTTTTGGCGGTAAACGCGCAAGCTTGTGTCTTCGTTGGGTTGAATTGGTCCAAATTAAGTCGACCCGAATCCGAGACTTTGGTTAAGGAGGTCCCAATTTCGGACAAAAGTTTGTTTCGGCACTCGATGACATTTTCACGAGAGACATTAGCACGAGCGGTATAAAAGGCATCACCCGTACTATCGCCTGCATAGTAATGAATGTTGCTTACTTGCAAAATTAATGATTTGTTGTATTGGTATGCAGAAGAAATATTTCGTATTCAAATAAGTATACAATAGTAATATTATAATAATATTTAGTACAGAAAGAAATATAAACACAGTAATAACAAAACAGTATAGTAACAAAGAAGTTAAATAAATATACGTAGAACTTACAAGACTAAGTTCGACTGCTACAACGATGAACATTTGTAATTAAATTACAATGAAATATTTCATCATAACAGCCTTTATAATTCGACCCACTGCTGGGACGGCGGTCAATACCCCTTTGCTGATCCTCTACGAGATCCATTATAAGATGTGGGGTGATATGCTATTCTACTCTGCCGGCACCACACGGCTAGTTAAATAATTATTTCTTTTGTTTCAGTAAAGCAAGGTTTACTCTTGTTGCAGAGTAAGCTTTGTGACATGAAAAATGAATGCCAAAACTCCTCTGGTCATTATTTATCAGTCGCGGTAGGGAACAGCGGTTCAACCGCTCGAATTTGGAACAGCCCGAAATGGGGTAGTTCCTCCACCTTACAGAAGACCACAGTCAAATAACACTACATTTTTGTGGTATTGTATTATTATTATCAGGGCCGTCTTTGCCCGGGGGCTCCGAGAGCCACTCGCGACTCATAGAGCCTCGAGTGTCTAACCATTTATTGTCATGGGCGTCACCTTTCCATATTTTTATAAAACTGGGGGGGGGGGGGGGGGGGCTAGGGCGCTCGGGTAGTGATTGTTATATTCTCGTGGTGTGTACAGTCGCCAGAACTGCATGAGGAAGGGAAGGCGACTAGGGTTGGCAGCAGGCGAGTGTCACGTCAGTATTGCGAACGTCTACGGTGACTGCTTAACAGGCAGGCCGTATGCTTGTCTGACAACAGACATAAACAAAACAACTGGTATAGGTATTGATTAATATTTTTACCCTTTTCCAGTTACTTTCCACATTTGTCTTTGGCCTGGAAATATGGCTGGATTGGGGCGAACCCCTTACGGCTCCCGGTATGGGTATTTACCGGGGAGCCCAAATGTATACACACCTGTGGTTGCACAGACTCCTGTACGCATTGGAGATTATCTTCAACATAATGCTCATAGTTGGGGGACACAAGGTCTGTAAATAGTATTTATTTGAGATTTCATAGGCAGAAGGAAAGATTTAATCTGACCTATTCTCTTACACGTAGGTGTACACTATTTGTTTTGTAATAAACTATATAACTATATTTTGCCATAAACCTTTTAATACCCAGATTGCTGAGATGATTTTGAGGATTTAGTGTCATCGACCCTGGTGTGCTACATTAAATAATTTACTTCTACAGAATGCTGTTTTTCTATTTAGTCAAAGGAACAAATCGTTACTTTGAACTAGTTAGACTAGGTCCCGCGGAATCGCCGGTGGGGGACTAAGGCGATGCGGGAGTGCCGCTGGGGTATTTTAGTGGGTATACCCGGAAATTTTTCCCGGGGAGTCCCACATACCCCTCCCGTCCCCCGGCGGGAGGGCATGCGTAAGCATTTTTCCCAGCGTAAAAAAAGGTCCCGCGGAATCAATCCATTAAATTAATATTTTTATTATTTCACTTTGGTCGTTGGAACATTTCCAATAACACTAAAATGAGACTGATTCGAACTCTTGTGTTTTCCATTTACCTATACAGCGTTGAGTCTTGGACATCTGATTTGTGCATCTGAAAGAAAGAAAATAGATGCGTTGGAAACGTGGTGCTGGAGCTGGAGACGTATGCTGCGTATTCCGTGGACGGCCAAAAGAACATATAAATCAATTTTCGACCAATTGAAAGTCAAAACCAGATTATCGACAATTTGTTACCAAAGAATACTCGGTTAGAGCAGACTACGAAGAGGCCATGATAACCTAGAAAATCTGGTACTTTTGGGCAAAGTGGAGAGGGAATCGGGCCGCGTGGACGATCATCTACCCGCTGGTCAGACCAAGTTAAATCCCTCACTGGCCTATTACTACCGCCCTGAAGTGCATGGAAGAGCTTAGTAACCAAGTTAGAGCGTGACGAAGGCATCTCAGGAGGGACACGACCTTCAGAAATGAAGAGCCCGACAAAAAAGAAGACTTTGGTCGATTGGTCTCGTATTTAATATTAGAGAGGAAATGCTAAAGATCTTCGTAGTTTAAGTAGGTACTATTTACTATTTTTAAAATACTAGAAAAAAATCAGTGAAAAAGGGAAAATTTCAAAGATTTGATGAAACAATGTTTACCTTAAAAACATAAGCACCAAGCACTTACAAATTTCGACAGCGAAAGTAGAGCCTCGGCGTAGTGGTTCACGCAGTCGCCCGGATTGTGGAAGATGCTGGGTTCGATTCCCGCCTGAGGCAGGTCGATTTTTTTCAGTGCATATATTTTTTTTTTGGTATAATTTTCCCTGTTACGGGACGGCAAAGGGATCTAGCCCATACAGCCAAGTCTTCAGTTTCATCTTCTTTCTTGATTTTTGCATTAAAATGTGGGTGCCACACTTTTTAATGCATCTAAGGAGTGCTTGGCGAGAAATGCATGGTACAGACCTCATGATGGTGACTGATGAGAATTGTATAGTGGGATTTCCAACCACTATACAAATTCTCAACGCCACATACACAAAACCTTTATTTTAATGATTCCTCATAACTGTTCGTCAACACGGATGCATATGCAACGAAACGACAGCACTTTCACTGCACAAAATCCACTCTGAAGCAATTTTGAATTATCGAAATAAAGATCGACGTCCAGACGCCATTGTTTCCCGCCAAACACTCGCATATTTTTTCTAATATTAAAAATATATTATTTACGCGTTTGTAAACGCAAAAATTATTCCATACTTTTATAATGTTTTAAATTTCGATCCTGAAGTATAAGGAGTCAGGACTTCACAAATATGTATGAGATGTTTCCTTTATTTTATTTAGAACTAGCTTTTGTCTGCAACTTCTTCTGGGCAGGATTAGTATAAATATTTCGATATATAAGCTATATTGTAAATCATTAAAATCCATTAAGTAATTGCGTGAAAGAATAAAAAACATCCATAAAAACTTTATCCCATACGTTATATTTTGAACAAGTACCTACAGTCTTAAATAAAATAAAGCAACCATCTCCAACGTATTTATGATGTCCTGGTACTTCAAGTTGGAAATTTAACATACGTTTTCATTATATCAATGCAAAACATCCAAAAATTTTGATGTACGAGTAGTTGAATGATATCAATTCCTCTATAATATTAAATACGGGACCAATCAACCAAACAAAAATAAAAAAAATATAAATTTATTCGATTGATCCCATGGGACCTAACTAGCACGAAATAACGATTTATTCCTTTGACTAAATAGAAAAACAGCATTCTGTAGAAGTAAATTATCTAATGTGGGGCAGATGACCCCCGTTAACAATTCCATTCCACCGGGGCAGATGACACTGAATCATTTTGAGTGTAACAGAGAGACGTATTTTTGAATCATTAGAATTCCAAATCGTGTATCGCCTAAAATCGCAATTTTTGAATATTCATACTCGTGAATTTTGCAACGAGTGGTCTTTTCTTTTTTTTTTTTTTTTTTATTCCACGCTCACACCAATTATCTAGCCCGAAATAAGTATCATTAAGAACTTGTGTTACGGATACTAGATAACGGACATTTTTTTTTTTTTTTTTTATAACATACATAATAATTTTAGATATTTTTATAAATAAACTTAAATAAATGTATAAACAACCATGACTCGCAAACAAACATTCGTGTTCGTCACACAAACATTTGCCGCTACCAGGATTCGAACCCGGACCGCTTGATGTGAAGCCAGCTATACTGACCACTCCACCACGACGGCGTCAACCACCCCACTAGTTTCCGTTATTCTACCTAGTTCTACCTAGAAAATCAAATGACTGACAGTGACATTATAACTTTATAATTTACATTCCGTTCCCCCGTAACTCATTACCGGTTTCTGAAATCAACGTGTTATGACCTGCCGGTTTTTATTTTTTCTGCATGAAATGAAAAATGTTATAAAATCGAGTTTTGGGGCAACACTCATTCCTAATCGAATCGAATCTAATTTCGTATACGTTTTGCTATCGTACATGAATTTAAGATTCACTTCAAATGATTCAAAAATGCGTCTCCTGGCCGTTGGCTTGAGTTGGTTTGTTTATTGAAGGAAAGTTAATTTTTGAGTTTATTGCCTCTTTGTGTAGGCAACAGACTAGTAACCTGTCACTATTTAGGTGTACTATATTGCCCATACTGCCGGATGTGGCTGTGTGTGTAACTAAATGTTACTTGAAACTCTCCTCGCCTCCTATTGGGATTATGAGCGTGGTGATGTAAAATTGTATCTTATAAAGTTGTTTTTTCTAAATTTCAGAAAAATAAGACGCTAATGCGTGCGTACTACTACTATGGCATAACGACGACGGCGGCTGCATTCGTGGTAGCAATCATCGCACGTTTTTTGATCGAACCCTACAATATAAGACCGTATTTATCCCTCCTCGACACAGTCCTTGGAGCATGTGCATTTGGTAATTATTTTTTAAGCTAGACGGACGAGTTTTTAGGAAAAAGGATGGAACTGAGGCCGGGCCGGAATCCTTAACCAATGAGGGACTAACTAATACTGAACGTCGGCAAAGAATAATGCTTTTAGCACTATTAAAAACGACTTAAAATCAGCCTTATCAGCAATCAAACAGAGCACTAAGAACAATGGCAAAAATGATGTCGAAGTTTTTAAGTGTCCCAAGTTCTATAAAATAATGTATTATAATTTTCATATAGTTTTAGAAGTTCTTTGAGGCCACAAATATAACAAACTTTATTGAGCATTGTAATGAAATTACTAAAATCTAACGTCGAGGTTGAGAGCCGCTCAAATACTACGCAACTTTTAACTATAATTATTATAAGTCTCAAATTAAAACGTTTTTACTGTCACAACCAATTTTTACGAAAACTTATTTTACTACTAATTTTAAAGATAATTTTCTAGTAACAATGTTATTATCAACGGAAAACTTGGGTATATCCATGATATAGCCAAGTTTTTCGTTAATAATACGTGTCAGACAAATTTTTATTTCGTGATGGGTGTTGGTGTTTTTTTATTGCACAAGCATTTGTGTAATCGGAATCATTCAATTATATCTATGTTTTTAATATAACGTACCCTTAAAACTTCAGCATTAATTAACCTATAACTCATAAACGTGGCCATACGAAGAAAACAAAATTAAATTTCAATTTCAATTGTTTAGTTAGATAAACAGCAACATCAATCTAAACATACATGATAAAATCGGCAAAGAGTAAATAAACGGACGATCAAAATAAATATCGTGACAAGCTTTGATGACATTTAAATTTAAAGTTTATTTTATTTTCTCCTTTAAATTAAAGCTTGTTTTTAAAAATGATTTTTTATAGAAGTGTTTTCAATAGCGTACACTTTAATTTGAACTGACGTCAAACAATTTATTGAAGTTCGTCATTGTTCTTTGTACCTCTTTGGTGATCGTACCTAATTTTAAAGTACCTACAGTATTTGAAGATATCATGTAATGCATAATTTTACGTACTTACGTACCTTATAATTTTACATTATAACTTACGTACCCATTTTGTATCCGAAAGTCTTTTAAAAGTACCTACATAGTGGATGAGAGTACAAAATTTGTACAACCCTAGAGATTGAACCCGTGATCTCGATATGGTGGCAGGCAGTTAAGGTCAATACAATTATTAAATATTTTCCAGTGATCCATGTGTACCTGCTGTTGCTGATACACAGCGAGCTGACAAAGCCCCGATACCGCTGCGGAACAGCCTTCGTCAACCATGCGGCTCAACTTAACAGTCCTGATCCTTGGACTGACGAGAGGAGTATTCATTGATATACTAGAATATCAACACCACTAAAGAGAATTTCTTCTTTCTTATATTTCGCATTAAAGGGTGTCAGGTGTCACATATTTTAATGGTTCAAGAAGGGAGTGCTTGGTGAGAAATGTCAACAAACTTCATGAAATTGATTTTTTTTTTCATTTAAATACATGTCGAAATTTGGACCTTGTATCCTAAATGAATATAGCGCTGAAAATATTTTTGTAAATAAATATTATTATAATTTAGTTTTTCTTATTGTAGACTAAGATTTGTATTAAAATATTGAATAAACATTAACAAAAATAATCGTTGGATTCTGAAATTGTTTTCTTGGCTCGTGATTCAACTTCAGTAAAAATAGTTTTTTTTATGGCAATCAAGCTTGCGGCCCACCTGGTGTTAAGTGGTTACCGTCGCCTATAGACACTTGCAATATTAAGGGCAAATCACTTTACACTGCAAGTGCGTTGCCGTCCTGGGGACGATGATATGCCTTCCATACCCAGTAAATATACTGGCTACCATTTCCTTCAATCCGAAACACAGTGGACTGCTTCACGGCAGAAATAAGAAAGGCGGTGGTACCTACCCAGACGACCCTACATATGGGTCTTCCACCTAGTAGGTAAGGTTTTATTTTTATCTTTCACATCGAAGCCTTTGATCTTCATCTCGTCTAATGGTAAGTAATCACTTAAGCGTCGGTCGCGTCCACTAGGTGCGCCGGGCCGAGTCACAGTATACCAAGAACAGTAATACGTCTTCATAAAAACTGGCCGCTATCACGGTAATATTATCATACAGTATTGTGACTCGGCCCTGTCCTTGAAATAACTGGCTACGGCCGAGCGGGGCGTAAACACGCGGAAGGGCTGCCCGCTTACAGTATTTTAATTTGAAAGAAAGAAAATAAATTTATTGGCCTTCACAGAGCACGATATTACCTAATAATTAAAAAACTATAACAACACATACATAAAGAAAAGAAACGTTAACAAAAACTAACATATACAGTACACACATTATATACCTACTATTTACTTTATATTTAATTTCTACATTTCTTGTTTTATGATTGGCAATATTTTATTTTATATGTAAAAAAAATGTTTGAATGAAATAGGAAGTGTTCAATAAAATACATGTTTTTTTAGGTAATATTTAATAAAAAAAAATTATAGATTTGAGACAGAAAAATATTTACGCCTCGACTAGAGACGTACTATATTATCACTGAAACACTTTTATTTTCAAGAAATTACATATTATTATCAACAAACAAAATATTGTTTTTTAAACTCCGCACATATATCCCTATTTTATAATTTTCCATTTATCTATTCCTGTCAACAATCCGTCTCTTTTTCAAATTACCTAATAACCTGCCATTATACACCAAAAAAATCCGATCACTACAATACCTACCATTTATTACTCTCGTAAGTTATTTCACAATGATATTTTATCATATTTAATAATATATGTAGTTAAGATAAATGTTGGTACATAAGTAAGTAGATAGCCTAGTCTAGGAAACTACCTACCTACGTATTATGTAGTTTTGTTTTTACCGCGAGCGTAGGTAGGTTACTCGTTTGTCTCTTTTTTCATCATCCACTTATTTATACTTATAATATTCCAGATTTTGCCCGATGGAAAAATCGAAATACCTACATATTAAAAACAAATTACGTACTAGTAGTTAGGTACATAAAAAAATATTGCTCTGTGCCATTTTGAATTATGTAGGTATCTACTTAATTCAATCAAATATTCACAATACAAATCGCATGTTTCAATTCACACCGTTCGGTCGTCGCTGCGGCGCATTCGCGACTGGATGCCCACCGGGTGCCCCGCGAACTCGAGGCGCGTAGCTATGACGCGCTTTCGGACCGTTTGTATGAAGATAGAATACTGTATAGATAATATTACCGTGCCGCTATCCATTAGAATGTGTGCGTGCGTACTCGGCGCCGTGTACGCACGCACTGTGACGCACACATTGGCATAAAAAAATAGGTGGTCTCGGCGCCGGCCGTCTCGGTGTGATCGCGCGTTTTTATGTCATTGCACATTCGCTCGCCGCTCGTTCCCGCCCGGCACATTTACGATTGCCCTACGTCAACGCAAGAGTAGGCTAATAACTCGCCGACAGCCCGCAGATAAACTACTGTCCTTGGTATACTGTGGCCGAGTCGAATCAAATCGCAAAAAGTCGCTTCCTATGTGCCGTTTTTGCTTTAAGATTCCCCCAGAACGCATGTTTCACCATACCTGAATGGGGCTATGATGCTTAACATGACCTCTAGGAGACATTTTCACCTGGCTAGTCTGTTGTTCGATGTAATTAACTCAAAAACCCCAACATACCTATATTCTAAAATAAAAATATCACCGTTTCGTAGCAGGTATGGAACCCGATCTACTAGAAGGTGTCTCTTGGAGGTTCATGCACATAAGACCACGGCATTTACCGGTAGTTTCCGCTACCTTGCTACCAAGTGTTGGAACAATATACCCCCACCGTTGAGACGGATTGCTTTTAAGTACACTTTTAAAAGAAAATTTTAATCTTTCCTTTTGGAAAAGCAATGTGTGGTTATACCAAACGGGTACTCGGTGGCGGATTTTGCTGTCTGACTAACTTTTTTGGCCGGGATCTGGCTATCAGATCTAGCACATGTGGGAGTGATCACTGGGTGCCGGAGTAGAGTTTATTAATAAGAAATTTATGTAGAGTATATTGCAATGTAATGTAAAATTATTTAGTGTGTATAGTTAGATTACTCTTTATTTTTTGTTGTGTATGTGTGTTGTAAAACTATACAAATAAAGTTTTCATTCATTCTTATAGATTTACCCACGATTTACCCACTATGAAACTGCGTCCAGCGGCGCGTCGAATCGAATCGACCGAGGCTAGATTCGACACGTTTCTGCTGTAGTTGACGCCAGGTTTTAAGACCAAAGGTAGACGTATTGAATTGGAATAACGAATTTTTTAAACCAATTCAGGAGCAAGAGAATTGAAATACGAGTAACTAATCCCACCAAAAACATTTGATTGAAAGTTATACCTTGAAACCGCAGTATTTCTGTGTTGAAACCTAAGCTTCAGGGTTGAGGGGTAAAAGTTTCAAGTTTTATAATTTTTTGTTGTTCCTTTACAGAAGCACACAGTGTAAGTAATTTTTAAGCCAGTGACTCCATTCCAACTGATGGTAACCAGCCACTTTTGCTTACCATCAGGTGGAGTCACTGGCTTGAAAGTCCAAATGATGCGAAGATAGCTAGTGCCAAAGATAAACCGTGGTGCTAGCCACCCTCAATTAATTGTAATTTTCCAAGCTTTAGTCAATATTTGTACCAAATTTCATAAAAATCGGTTCAGTGGTTTAGACGTGAAAGAGTAACAAGCAGACAGAGTTACTTATTGGATTATAATGAAACTTATTAATACTAGAAAAATGCACTGAAAATAATCGACTTGCCTCAGGCGGGACTCGAACTCGCATCTTCCGCTATCCGGGCGGCTGCGTTGACATATTACGCCACCGAGACACTACTTTTCGCTGTCGAAATTTGTCAGTGCTTGGTGCTTATGTTTTTATGGTAAACATTGTTTCATCAAATCTTTGAAATTTGCACTTCTAAGACCCCAACGAAATATTTTTGCAAATATTTGACGCTCAGTTAAGATGAAACTACCTTACATTATGGAATACTTTAATTTTAGCGTTTACAAACGCGTAAATATTAATACTAGAAAAAGTATTTTTCTAGCAAAAATCTTGCCGTCTTGGTGGAGTGGTCAGTATAGCTGCCTACACATCAAGCGGTCCGGGTTCGAGTCCTGGTAGCGGCAAATATTTGTGTGATGAACACGAGTATTTGTTGACGAGTCATGGTTGTTTATATATTTATTTAAGTTTATTTATAAAAATATCTATAAATATTATGTATATTAAAAAAGTCCGTTATCTAGTATCCATAACACAAGTTCTTAATGATACTTACTTTGGGCTAGATAATTGGTGTGAGCGTGGAAATATATTATTATTATATTATTATTATTATTATTACATTCATATTTATGGATGGATAAAGAAATACTTACTAAAATTATGTTGAGATTAAGAGATAGTGCTCTTTTACTAGGTTCACGAGACTGAGCTTCTCTTACTGACGACGTCGGCAATTCGTTCCACAAAAGAACCGCTTGTACCGTAATAGATTTGGCATAGAATTTGGTGGAATACAGGGACACTCAACCTTAGGTTCTCCGATGATCTCAACTATTTTATTGTTTAAAAAATAAATAACTTCATACTTTAATTCCCAAACGGGTCCATGACATTTTAAAAGTAGTTATAGGTATTTCGGTTTCCCAATGTCTACAATTTGACTGGAAAATCTTTGAAATGACTTTAGAGTTACAATTTTAAATCAGCAATAACATGACTTGTCATTTCCTTGACCGCAAGCCAACAAGATAATTGCACTGAGTAACGTTTCCGAATGGCTAACACCGCCGGCACCGTCCCGGTGAAGTCAGCTGGACCTTGTTACAACTGCTTGGACAACCAGAAGCACAATCCAATAAATGAGTATTTACCTGTATCTAGTTAATGTAAACAATATTAGCATGCGCTTCGAGCACAGACAGTGTAACCTAAAGACTACGCATAAGTATAAGTACAATATTATCTGAAAATTGTATAACATACATTACAAAGTCATATAATGTATGTTATAGCTGGAATCGGACCACGTAGGTACTGCAGGAGAAGCAGAATTCGAACTTTATTTAATTTTTAATTAGGTACCTTCATACCTACATCATCATCAGCAGCTCATATAATGTCCCCACCGAGGGGCTCGAGCCTAACACACAATAGGGGCGATTAGGTTTATTATTTTCCAACCACGGCTAGTTCCGGATGGTCCTTTTCAGGACCACGACTGCGCCTGAAGTCCTCGGGTGCGGTCCGATAGCTGCTACCGGTGTCCTCGTCAGGAGAGCGAGCCAGATCGAGCAGCCGTCGCTGGAAGAGTGGCTGCTGGCCACCAATTGGTGCAAAGAGTGCCTAGACGGGCAGCGTTGGGACGGTCTCGGTGTAGTTGCGCTCAAGTGGACAGATCCCGAGCCGACCCGTAATAGCGCACTGCAGGTCAGGCCGGGGAGGATGTTTAGTAGGTATGGAGGCTCACCTGAATAACCTGAAAGAATACAACTATCGTTATTTTAGGTACCTTTTATATTTAAATAATCAACAACCAACTCCTAACAATTAAGGAGTTTTACCATCCATCATCAGATCATCAACATGAGATGACTACCAGATGCAATCATACTAGAATTGCTTTATAATAAATATGAATAACCCTCCCTTTCCGTTGTTTTTCGAGGGTTGTCTCGATTTTCCTAGCTTTGCATCATCAGATCCTGACTTGGTGGCAATGAGACCACCTCAAGAGTATACACTATCGAATAAAAAAAGAATTTTGAAAATCGATCCACAAATGACAGATATATCGGTGAACATACATTTACTTTCCATCATCAGCTTATCAATATGAGATGGTGACTACCAGACGCAACTGCTAGTATAGCTTTAGAAAAAATATGAAAAACGTTGTACATGCCTATAAAATTTGAGGGTTGCCCTCGAATTTCCTGGTTTCCCATCATCAGATCCTGACTTGGTGACAATGGGACCACCTTAGGAGTAAACACTATCGAATAAAAAAAGAATTTTGAAAATCGGTCCAGTAATGACAGAGATATCGGTGAACATACATTTACCTTCCATCATCAGCTCATCAACATGAGATGGTGACTACCAGACGCAAATGCTAGTATAGCTTTAGAAAAAATATGAAAAACGTTGTACATGCCTATAAAATTTGAGGGTTGCCCTCGATTTCACTGTTTTCCCATCATCAGATCCTGACTTGGTGATAATGGGACCACCTCAGAAGTAAACACTATCGAATAAAAAAAGAATTTTGAAAATCAGTCCAGAAAAGACGGAGATATCGGTGTACATACATAAAAAAATACATACAGACGAATACAGAACCTCCTCCTGTTGGGAAGTCGGTTAAAAACAAGTTAAAATATTTAGCACACCTGTGCCCGTAGTGTAAGTTTTTTCGTCTAAAAAACGTTACTATTATAGTTGTGTTAAAAGCTCAATTTGTATGGGAATAATAATTTGCGCTTCTTTCCGCTAGGGGCGCTATTCACGTTTCCTATAAAAATCGAGCTCTTAACGCAACTACATAGTTGCGTATTTTAAACGAAAAAACTTACACTACGGGTACTGAAAGTAGTGTGGTCAAAATCGACTCGGTCCGCGCGATGCGTACCTACACTGTAATGAGGACAATTTGTTTTCCAAGAATCATTGTTAAAAATTATTAAATAAATAATGATTAATTTGCATATCAGTAAGAAACTTCTTTCGGGTGCGTCATTTCTGTTCTTGTTTCTTGTATACAACATTGATAACTTTTGACTGATTACGAGTAAACGAACATGCATGCGGAGGTGATCGCATCAAGTGAGTCCCGTCGTCGCATCGGTGTGAGAAACGCGACTTTAGTTTCATGCGCGTTAATTTTTGTGCAAAATCTTGTGTCTAGTTGTTGTAAACAATATTAGCATGCGCTTCGAGTTACCAGAGTGTAGAAGGTGCCTTTTCTGCGTGCCCCTGCGGTATGGAATCCTCATTTTCGGTTATCTGAATTTGGTACGTACTTTGAACAAAACAGATATCCCCAAGGTTGTGTGGAAATTTAGCGTTTTGTATTCACAAACATTCTCAAACTATTTCCGTTTAAAAACTCACATGGTATATCTCGTTCACTCACAGTGATTGAAAGGTATGGGGCCAATCAGTAACTTAAATGATACTTTACAGTTTTTTTTATTCTCCAGATATTTTGCCTATTAATATTGGGTCTCTTAATATGGTTGTACTGGGACCAACCCCCTGCATGGACTGGTGCAAGTCTGTACCGGGGAGCGCGTATGTATGCACAGATGTGGTTGCCAGTACTCCTGTATGCATTGGAGATTATCTTCAACATAATGCTCATAGTCGGGGGACACAAGGTAATTAGTAACTTGTATGTATTTTTCTTTTTAGTTACATTATCATTATAACATACATACCAGTGCATATACCTATCTACATACAACGCAAAAAAGCTCTCATCATAAGTCACACAACAAATCTCTATTAAAAAAACTAGCAGACCCCGCAAACGTTTGTTCGGCTGTATAGTGTATACAGGGTGTAAAAGACATGAACAGTCAAACGAGAACCATGTATTTTGCTCACCATCATAACATTTTTTACCTGGGAAACCTATACCTGGGAAATTGATAGTTACGATTTTATTGAAGGTCAAAGTCTTTTTTTTTCATTTTTTTATGACAACGTATTCTATACGTTATTTCTTAATTATTATCTAAAGAAACATTATCATTTTTTTAGTATTTCATAACAAAAAATGGCTTGAAAACGTTAGCATTCAATGTAGCTCACTCGATGCGCACGGACACTAACGAACGGGGCCGCCGTTTGGCAAAATTATCGCGGTTTTGCGAGTTGCGTGCGAGTTGAGCCCTTTACATTGCGCGGTACAATTTGCAATTTTTTTTAACACCAAAAAATAAAAATCATTTCCCAGCAATAATTTTTTTGAAATATGTCTTATTTTGATGTATAGAATACATGGTTCTCGTTAGACTGTTCATGTCTTTTACACCCAGTATATATTTTTTCTTTTTTGCTCTATGATATATACTTTACGACCTATTCTCACCACCTACCAAATATACCTAAACAACAAAAAAACATAAACATCGCTCGAGCCCACAGAAATAATAATAAATTATTTCTGTGGTCTCGGAGGAGTGTGACCACAAATTCCGTGATTTTTAATTAGGTAGGTACTCAAAATTACAAATTGTATGTGTGTGTATTTCATGATATTTTTTTGTCATATTTAGAAAAACAAAACGCTAATGCGTGTGTACTACTACTACGGCATAACGACCACAGCGGCTGCGATTGTAGCTGCCATCATCACACTGTGCTTGGGTCACCCCTACGGTACAATACAGTTATTCGTCATCGACGTGGTACTGGGAACAAGCGCATTTGGTAATTATACAATTTACTATTAAAGTAGTTATATCCTCCAATGGGCGTCGCGCGTAGTCGTCATGTGATGCTGGCAGAGTAGAATAGCATCACCCCATATCCTCCAATGGGTGTCGTAGAACGCGACTAATGGATCAGCAAAAGGGATATTGATCCGTTTATACTCCGTTCACCAATCCGCATTAGGCAAGCGAGGTAGACTACTGTCTAAACCTCCTTCAAAACAAGGAGAGTCCTTGTGTGCCTGCAGTGGATCGAATCATAAAGGCTATTATGATGATTAAAGTAGTTCCCTACTACCTACTCATTTATTTTGGGGTCGGTACAATATGTCGCCATACCAATACGAAATGAAAAAGATCTTTATTTAAATGGACTTTGCTAAGTACGTTTAAATCTCCAAAAGCCCTACCGCCATTTCGGGACGAAATAATTATTTTACTTAAATAATTATACCTATAAAATAAAATAATTATAATACTATCCTGAGATGGAGAAGAAATGGCGAAAGAAACTCCTCAGCTTACAATTTAGTAATGATTTCAAAACGTCATTACAGGTAATGTAGGTAATACCAATATGAATAAATTACAATTTTAAATGAGTAAATTTTTTGCAGATTTTACGCAGATTATCTTGTAATAAGCTTTTTTATATAATTAAGTTTTTTCAGTTTTTTTATTTTATTAATAGGCAAAACTCTAATATTTTTCGGAAGCTTATCGTGAAAACTTGGCCCACAAATGATTTGTTTATTCTGTGCAGACGATCTTTATTTACAACCAGATCGTGTTTCTTCCTAGTATTGACATTGTGCGTATTACATTTCTCAGACAAAAACATAATATTTTTCTTTACATACAGTATGTTGATAACACAGAATATTTATCTCCTTGAACTTTTCTTTGAGTATCTGCAGCACTTCCCTAGAAAAGATATCCCTACTAATATCATAATAATAATAATATTAAAGTAACTCTTTCTGTCTGTCTGTTAAGCTTTCACGTCTAAACCACTGAACCGATTTTGTTGAAATTTGGTACAACTATAGACTAGAGCTCGGGAAAGGACATTTCATAGCGAAAAATAGGCTTAAAGAGGTTGAATTATGGAATTAAAGTTTGTATGGAAGTTCGTCATTGTTGAAGATAAAATTTTGAATTTAAGTTCTTAGTATGAATTATGTTCTTAAATTTATGAAATTTTTACCATATGACCACCACACGTGGTGAAAAAGGGGATAAAAGGACGTAAGGAAGTCCAAAAGCATTACACATTGCTTTTGGACTTCCTTACGTCCTTTTTCCTTTACGTACCTTAAAAAAGTTAAAATGCTACCCAAAGTAATAATTCCTCACAGACGAATTCGCGGACAAAAGCTAGTTTGTACATATCGGAAAAAAAATAAAATAGGTCTGACCCAAATAAAAAACTACTGGACTATGTAGCTCGAAAACTACTGGAGCTACGAGCATTTTCATAAAGCTGTTTTCATCTTGTGGATAATGTCAGTCTTCGTAAGAGAAAAAGTAGCATCTTGTTAAGAAAAATGCAAAGGTTTTTCGTTTTTCTGTGTTTTCTGAGTGTGCTGTGCAGGCGTGGCATGCTCGACTTACTATGGCAAATCAATTCAATTCAAAATAGTTTATTGCATGTCACATTACATGACATACCTACATAAAATACGGTGGACGGTATAAACAGTCTACATGTGACGCCCTGCAAGAGCATTGTAATTTAACAGGACCATAACAGGATTAATTAGCTTACCTACCAACGTTTATATTTTAGTAATTAAATAAATGGAAAATTTAATTTAATTATGAGTTATTCAATAAATTTGAATAACTCATAATTAAAAAATGTATTAAATGGTTATTAAATAATTTAGTTTTTATGCAAATGTTTTGCAAAGCATAAAGGCCGCAGAAAGCCAAGTAGCGAAGGGTGCGCAATCGGTTGGAGATGGCGTATGTCCAACAGATGGCGTTTCTCTCTCTCTTTCTGCTGATATGATAATGGTTAATAAATGTTTTTATTTCTTTTCGTTCTGTAGTTTGGTCATAACCACCCAAAAAAGCCAGTTTTGGCAATAACATATTTTGAGAGTAAACTACGGAAACTAATATTTTATGCAATGGATTAAATTACCGTTCCAGTGATCCACGTGTACCTGCTGTTGCTGATACATAGCGAGCTGATAAAGCCTCGATACCGCAGTGGAACGACCTTCGTCAACCATGCAGCTGAACTTAGCAATCCTGATCCTTGGACCGAGAGGATGAATATACATTGATGTCTTTACTTTTCTATTGATCAAATAACTCACTCAACATAATTATATTTTAAAGTAATTTCTTTGGCCTGTTAATGAATACAACATAATTGAATTGGTTGAAAGTATTGTATTTACGGAAAATAACAATTATTTGTCGGGAGTTGATGCAGCAAACGCCTAGGGTGTGGAGACCTTAGCGGTGAAGAAATAAAATTACGATCTTTGGAAAGAAGCTTGCATCTGCTTTCTATTATAATCAGTTTCGTTCGATCGTCCTCTAAGTCGCTTACCTACTATAAAAACTCCTTTACAAAGAACCTCAGATTACACCTTAGGCATATTATAGCTTTTATAATTGCACGACGATGGTAAAATATAAGCTTCTTAGTAATTTGTTATTTCTGTGTTTTTTTTTAAATGTGGAAAAGGAATATACGACTCCACGGTTGTCGATCAAGGTATAATACACGCGCTGCCAATTCAATATCCATCCTCCATCCCTTGAAGCTGAATTTAACAAGACTTTTACAGACTCCTTAATCACTATCAGAAACAGAACAGTAGGGGACAGGCTGTGTAGGTTGTGCGGTCTTCTGTAAGCTGGAGGTAATTGCGCCGGATATATTCTACAATGGTTACAGAAATAATGTAGTTTCTTATTGTGTGCAATTAACAAATTTCAGTAATTTTATTTTTTTAAGTCAGTTTTATCAAGTTTATTATCATACCAGAAATTGATACCTTAATTGGTAAACTAGCCAACTCCACATTTTTTTTTTTTATAATTAAAGAGTACCTACCTAGTTCGGCGTAACATTTTAAGTGTCTCCAGAAAAAATGGTCCATATGGAGTTAGCTGGTTTGCGAATGAGGGTATAAGGTCCATATGAAGTTAGCTGGTTTGCCAATTAGGGTATCGAAATGCGATCGCCGGATGCCTTCAAACTAAAGGGCAAGAAGTAAAAATCCGCAGAAAGAACTGTCGTAATATTTCATATACGGTTATTTTTAAAGCATCAACAAACCGTTTGAAGATCTCGTTAATACGAACCATTTTTTCAATGGACGAAGAAGAAACTGGAATCGCGAAGAAAAAATCTACCAGTCCATACATTTCAGACGAGTTCGTTTGTTAATTTATATGACACACATTAAATATATTTTCCGATTTCAGAGTTGCTGCCATTGTAAAAGTTATTTGTGTCGATGAGGTTTTCAAATGGTTTGAAGGTTGTTGATGCTTTACAAATAAACCTGGATAGTGTTGGACCACGAAGACGAGGGATGAGAAGAGATTTTTGAGAGGAACTTACGTAAATACAAATATACATTTTTTTATACTGTATCTCGCTCCCGGTGTCCTCGTCAGGAGAACGCGCCAGGTCGAGACAGTGTATTCCAAATAATATTGAGGCTGGCACCGACCTCAATAAAAATAGTTGAAAATGAGTCAAATAATTGCCAAATTTTATAGTTTGGTGTTTTAATATAATATTTATATTATACACCGCTATTTTTTATTTCACCTACGATAATCCTTCATTACATACAAACAATTCTTTCTATGGCACCAACGCTGTTCCATACAACTGATTTTTTCGCGATTTAGATGTAGGTCCCATAGCAAGGGTTTGTTGCAATTAACTTGTTTGTAATGTAGGAAGCGTCTCTTTAATTATACTGCGTGATAAAAAAGTAACCGGTGTATGTTATACTAGTGGATGCCCGTGGCTTCGCTCGAGTTAACGTAGATTTTTTTTAGCTTAAACTAGCCTTCCTCGATAAATAGACTATTCAACAAAAAAATAATGTTTCAATTTGGATTAGTTCCTGAGATTAGCGCGTTCAAACAAACAAACTCTTCAGCTTTATAATATTAGTATAGATTTCTCTACAATATCGTTTTTGTTTAATATGCATAAGAATATTTCAAGGACTAACAATTGACTATTTATTTACAATGCTAATTAGTAACCGATTACAATAATTATTTATAATACTTATCAGTTAATGTAACTGATATTCACTTGACTAACGTAACCAAACCAGAAAGCACATATTGGGCGACTAATCATCACGTGATCTGTTATTAATTAACATTCAATCAGTACAGTACCTAGCTACCATAGATACAGGAAACTGTAGATGGGCAATTTGAAAAAGAAAGAGCATACTTACACGTACAAGATAGATAGACGAGACCATTTCACGTACACGCAGGCGGCCTATGTCGGCCTGTCAGTCCGTAGAAAAGACAGCAACTGTCAACCTGCAGTCCTATTGTTCATGCGCATTACTCACACATTGGTGTATTTTTTTGGTCCTGCCCTATTCGATTCATTGCATCTATGGTAGGTACCTACTAATACTGATTATTTGTTTTTTTTTATATCACGCCTTACACTGCACCTCCTCCTCTCCTGAGGGGGCGGCTGCTCCAATAGCCTTATAGCTGTTTTGGCGCAGGCAATAAGGAGTCTGCAATAACCCTAGTGACCGGCACTTAGGGTATCCATGAGGGTTCACCCCAAGCCCCCCCCCACCCCGTGTGGGAAGGAGGGGGAAAGCAGCGGAAGGGGTCGGGAGAGAAAAAAAAACGCCTTATATTCGAATGGAATATGATAGGAGATTTACATATGATAAGTTACTGCCTCACAAATTCGAGGAATGTCAGTGTTTACTCGGTACTGACCTAGTGTAAATTTAAATGGAGTCAGTAAAGCGATGTCACGTGAGCGCTGACTTCAATATTCTCCCTAACTGGCTGCATTTTTTGTGCATTTAACATGCAATCAATCACGGACTATGACCAGATTTGTGGCGAGAGATTTTGTTCCTCAAAAAGATCTAGCAAATTTAAGCTGAAGTGGAGACAAAATGCGAAGATACTTTGATACTTCCCATTACGAGGCTCCGCCTCCACGTCGCGCTAATTACAAGCGTAAGAGCCAAAACCAAATCGTTAACGTTTTCATATGTTTTGACATCTGACAGCTGTCAATCTGTTGTCAAGATGTATGAAAACCGGCAGCTTTCATTTATTTTCGTTGGATCCCAGTTTTCGATCCCATTTTTGGGATATTAACGTTGGGTCCCTTATAAGGTAAGTTTTCTTATTCAGAGAAGCTTTTGGATTTGGTTTATTAGCACGGTCAGAGTGCCGATCACTATCTAAATAAAAACCATTTATCATTATAACCAATTCAAAGAGCCCAAAGAAGACAATTGTCCTATTATTTAAAGAGAAGATGAGACCTTCTGCAGATTCAAAGTTATGCCACAGCAATATCATTAAAGTTAGGTACATCCATCATACCAAATTCCGAATCAATCAGACATGCGGAAGTTACTCACAATCAGACACAATGCATTATAAGTGTATACACACATTAAACTTATAGGTAACACACACAGAGAACATTTCCGACTAAATGGTAACATTTTACGTCAATATTAACCATATTAGATTACAATAATTACAAAATATAAAGCCTTAACTTTTGGTTACACCTTAGGTTACACCTCTACATTAGTAGCTAAAATACTACAGTATGGTACCAATATGTGTACAATATTGTTCTTCCTCCCCTTAACCCTACCATAAGCTACGTAGCTCTCTAGCTCCTTGGAGAATTTATGAAAATTAGTTTTGGTTCTGTCAGTTGACGAACGGTTCTGACATAATCTACTTAATAAACATGATGCCATTATTATCTCCGTTACCGACCTCAGTACGGGCAGTACTTACACTGTGAACCGACATCACTGATGTTTATTTTATCTCGAATATATTCCCGCTCGTAGTTGCTAAAGTTGTCATAAAAATGTACACTGACGCTCCAATTTGTACAAGATGTTGTTTTTGCATACCACTAAGATATGGATTGCTTGTGTGGGGTTATATCAAAATGGCAAGTAAAAGTTTTTATTTTACAATGTTTTCGTAGCTTTAAAGTTGTTATTCTTCTTCATTTCCATAATCGTATAGTGCGTCTGTTAAAAATAGTGTAAATTTTCCGCCCCCAAAAAAGGATTGGTTTTTCGATCAAGAGGAATTATTGAATACACCGCATAAAAGCGAGTCGTTGTCAAAGACCTTAATAAATTTCAAAATATTATAACTTTTAATAAAGCCTTTATTTATAGTGCTTTACTTTTTCTTATTTGTATAGAAATCTTACTTGAATTCTTATTTTAAAAGCAATGATCAAAGTATTTAAAAAATTTCGCATATACCTAAGACCTAATGTTTATTGCGGTCCGTTGTATTTATTAAATGCAAAAAGAAGGGTGTTATAAGTTTGACCTGTCTGTGTGTCTGTGTATCTGTCTGTGGCATCGTAGCTCCTAAACGAATGAACCAATTTTGATGCGGTTTCTTATTGTTTGAAAGCTGACGTCATCAAGATGGTTCTTAGCTATAAATTTATGTCGGGGGCACATAAAATTTTCTGCGCTGTTTTTATTCATTAAATCAATATACACAACAAATTAAATTTCCTATTTAATTTGTTGTGTATATTGATTTAATGAATAAAAACAGCGCAGAAAATTTAATGTTTTGTGTTTCTGCGCTGTTTTTATTCATTAAATCAATATACACAACAAATTAAATTTCCTATTTAATTTGTTGTGTATATTGATTTAATGAATAAAAACAGCGCAGAAAATTTTATGTGGATATGGAAAATTTTAATAAAGGATTGATTATTATGATATACTATAGCAGTTCTATATATATGTAAATGCAATTTTAATGAGGAAAGATGTTTTTAATTCGTAGAAATTAAGGAGCGGTTAACACACATGACAATATTTACCATAGTGTTCAAAATTATAGTTCCACACTTTATTGTTCGTTCACAATATTTTCCAAAATTTTTCCATGTTCTACTGTATGTATTTTTTATGTATGTTCACCGATATCTTTGTCATTTATGGTCGGATTTTTAAAATTAATTTTTTATTCGATAGTGAATACTCCTGAGGTGGACCCACTGTCACCAAGTCAGGATCTGATGATGGAAAGCTAGGGAAATCAAGGGAAACCCTCAAATTTAACTGACGTATTACGGAGAAAAAACCATTGCAATCCTCTAATAGTTATTAACCACACGATAAGTAGTTAATGTTAAATTTATCTATTTTTACAGGTACCACTGATATTCATTGGCGGCATTATTGTAATCAACATTGTTGAATCGATCATTCGACATTCAACTTTTAGGGGATATTTATACGTGCAAATATTCAGCGCTGCGGTGATTTTATTGGACTTCATTTTTAATATAGTTCTGTTGATTGCAGCCCATAAGGTGAGATTTTTTTTTTGAAATTCTCTTAGTTGACTTTAACCCTTGCCATGCCTGGTAGTGTCTGACTGACCTACTGTTGCAAAAAATTATTGGAGATAATTCCAAACTTAGAGTTCGCCGAGCTTGAGTAACTGCGCATTACCAATATATTATGGTCATTTTGACGCCTTTCCCACAGTCCAGCACCCGCTTCACAGATTAGAAAGACCAACTTCCGTGTGATTAACACGAGCAGAAAGTGCATATGCATGTAGATTATTTTTATTAATTTATGCTGTTATTGTTTTATTCAGGGAAATTTTTTTGTTTCAATAAAAACATATCTAGGCCATTATCAGACGCCCAAATTAGTATTTTTATTTTTTTTAACTTTGCGACCTTGCTGAGACACCATGCAAGGAATCTGATTCGGGTACAAAAAGGCGTTGTTATTTAAGTCCAGTCAAGTAAGATCGCAAATCAAAATATACCAGTGTCTCTTGCAATAATTACATTTGTCTAGACATGCTTATTTTGTGTGCAGAAATGTAGGTATTTCATAAATAATAAATAAATATATATAACAAAAATTTTCGTGTTCTTCACACAAACATTTGCCACTACCAGGACTCGAACCCGAACCGCCCGGTGTGTAGGCGTTACTAACCACTCAACTAGGACGGCGTCGTACAATTTTTTTTAGAATGTTTAGGTCGCACACAGTTGTGGGTCAGGCCGCGTTTAGTCTTTGCACTGGCATATTCTAGATGGTTTTAATTAGATGCAATCGAAATTAAAACTTTTATCATAGTCAATATAAATTACCAATGCCATTATAACATTAACATGCCATATCGTTTTACATTCCGTCACTAACGTTAATCGCAGACAAATGAAAATACATAACTAGTATTGCGATATAATACTTGTTTATCATGCGTTCAATGCTGAATTCTCATTGCGTTAATGTTATTAATTTCATTTAAGTACACCATATTTCTTGGCATTTTTGCTTCAGGAAACAATTTATGAAATTGTGATACAGATTTTTTTTGTCATTTGAAATCGTCTCTTTGGAGCAGCGTATGCGAACTCCAGTGTTTTCTTTTTCTTTGTTCTGTTTTCGCAACTTGACGACTTTTGTGCCTATTTTGCATTCGAAAAGCGAGAGACTGGGTCCCTCCAGCCAGACAACTCCCCCAGAAAGTCTAAAACCGCCTTTGTGTCACTGAAGACATCCTGGAGTCTACTCGGATGGACCAGTTAACACGGTGTGTTGCCAATCCTCTGAATAGGTGGGTGGTGGGTTCGAGGTTATTTTTAGGATCACATAAGTAAAGTTTTGTTTAGAAAAAATCATCAACTTCCAATTTAAGTCAATAACTACACGACGTTCACCCAACTTTGCTTGTTGTCCTTCAGCCATTTGAACGGCCTAGGCTTCCAATTACATACATACATAAAGTCACGACTTTCTCCCATTAAATAGGGTAGGCAGAGATCACTTGTTTCTACTTGCATTACACCCTCACAAGAAATTTATAGGTTAAACTGCTCGCCACACTACCAATAAAAAAGTGAAAACCACTTTTATGAGCCCAAGTAACCTTTGAATATTTCAGTTTCCTACTTGTCTCTTTCTAACTCTCCCCACAAGTAATATGATGATGTACTTACGTATGACGTATTAGACGGTCACATGACGTCTAATACGTGTGCCCTAGTGGTTAGAAAGAGACAAATAGGAAATAAGAAAATTCAAGGACAATTTTTTTGTCTTCAGTTTTTTATTGGTAGTGTGGCTTCCAGTCTTACCTATAAATTTCTTGGTGGAGTGGTCAGTAACGCTGCCTACACATCAAGCCATCCGGGTCCGAGTCCTGGTAGGAGCAAATGTTTGTATGATGAACACGAACATTTGTTCACGAGTCATGGTTATTTATGTATTTATTTAAGTTTATTTACAAAAATATCTATACTATTATGTATAATAAATTTGTCCGTTCGTATCCGTAACACAAGTTCTTAATGATACTTAATTTGGGCTAGAAAATTGGAATGAGCGTGGAAATATTATTATTATAATTCTTGTCACTCTCAGACTAAACAAAAACTGTTTTTATTTCTTCCGAGGTCATTATTTTCTTTCAAACCACACCTCTCTCCTATCATGGCACGACCTGACACTAAATTTTACCCAGCGTACAAATAACTGGCAAATTTAACCAGATGATTGAAAAGGTGTTTATCGAAAATTGCCATGCCAAATTACAGCGAAACTCTATGGCGTAAATAGGATGCACTTAATTGTAGCAGGCCCTTGTACAGCCTCACGTTTACAGTACGTCAGTTACAGTACTATCGGGAAGAATTTATTATTTACTAGCGACCCGCCCCGGCTTCGCACGGGTGCAATGCTTATGTAAATATGCATGTATTGTACATATAAACCTTCCTTAAGAATCACTCTATCTATTAAAAAAAAACGCATCAAAATCCGTTGCGTAGTTTTAAAGATCTAAGCATACATAGGGACAGACAGACGGCGGATAGCGACTTTGTTTTATACTATGTAGTGAGTAGTGAGTAGTGACTAGCGCTCTGCCGCAGCCGCCCGGATTGCGGAAGATGCTGTGTTTGATTACCGCCCTGTACAGTCGATTTTTTCAGTGTATTTTCTTTACATTGCTTAAATACGGTCACAGTAGCAGACGGAGCGCTAGTAAATAATAAATTCTTTCGCAAGAGTTTCGAACGCCTCAGTAGATATAATTATTTTTCGGGTGAAATTGGAACTGGGTGTAACCGTCACTAACCCTGATATGATTACAAATGGTATGAAAATGAGAGTGGCGAGTAATATAAAATGGATATAAATATTACACTATAAATAAGGCTATCGTTTGATGCCGACAGAGCAGACCCGATAGCATCACCATAATCTCGAAATGGGTGTCGTAGAAGGCGATTAATGGATCAGTAAGTATTGATTACCTTATGCTCCGTCCACCAACCCGAATTGGGCAAGCGTGGTGGACTACTGCCTAAACCTTCACAAGGAGAGGCCTTGTGTCCCAGCAGTGGGTCGAATTATAATCCTTAACTTACAAGTTTTAATTTTTAATTCTCGAAGGCTACCGAGAAAATTTGTAACTTATGGAATAATATTGGTACGGCAGATAGCACGTTAGTAGTCATAGTATTTTAAAATAAAGCTAATACTTGTGTTTTTTTTTCTTTTACAGAAAAGTTACAAGATGTTTAAAATATATTATCAGTACAACATAGGCGAATTTATATTGTTTTGCGTTCTCACCTTTATAGACTTGTTCGAGAAACTCTATTATATGTTACATGGAACTTATTACCTACGTTCCCACACGCTTCTCCATTACTATACCCAGATGATAATGCTCGAAGCAGCTTTACTTCGTAAGTATAATATTTTTATATTGTGATGTTATTTCGAAGATTAAGAAAAGAAAAAGAAGTTTTGTTATTTAAGAAGCGTCGGTGTCGTAGTGCGTAAGATCGTCGGCTCCCACCCGGCAGGCACTGGTTCGATCTCCGCCACGTACCAATGTGTTTTCAAATTTTGAATTCATATGTACGTTTAATCGACGCTTTTACGGTGAAGGATACATCGTGAGGAAACCTGCACACACCTATGAAGAAATTATTAGGTTGTGTGTGAAGTTGACCAACCCGCACTTGGCCAGCATGGTTGACTAAGGCCTAATCGTGGTCTTGCCGTCTCTGTGTGATCACGCGTTTTTATGTCATTGCACATTCGCTCGCCGCTCGTTCCCGCCCGGCACATTTACGATAGCCCTAGCGTCAATGCAGAGTAGGCTAATAACTCGCCGACAGCCCGTAGATAAACTACTGTTCTTGGTATACTGTGCACATACCGAGAGGATCACAAGTACTCATAAACTTGTAAATAATTAAAATTTATGTGAGGACAGTTCTGTAAAAAAATATGTGAAGAAAAAATGTATTACTAAAGGTCATAGCACACTTATCAGCTTGGAAAGAGAATGACTCTTTTTTATTACTTGTATCAGCGCTACAGAACGACTTCAAAACGTAGCGAATTGCCTTTTTCATGGTAAAAAGAGGTGTTATTTTTGCATGTACTTTAATACGCATTTCTCGTAATTTTTATCGAAATAGTTTAAAATTTTTTAATATTTTCGTGAACAAGTAATCACAAACATAAATACGCAACTAAACTGCAAAAAAAAGTTACACTTC
The DNA here is from genome assembly GCA_955850985.1 of Elophila nymphaeata. Lineage (NCBI taxonomy): Eukaryota > Metazoa > Arthropoda > Insecta > Lepidoptera > Crambidae > Elophila > Elophila nymphaeata. Next base: position 8,198,987 of record OY039080.1, on the reverse strand, counting down.
AGAAGTCCGGTCCTCTTTTTTAAACAGTTTATTTATTTCATATTTAAGTAAGTAGTAGGTACATTAATAGGTTGTTTTATTTTCAGTGATATGTTTCTACATTGTGCTGCTGGTGAGGTCTGAATTAAAGAAACTGGAAAACGAAAATGTCGCCTGCAACTTCGTAAACAACGCAGCTGACGCGCACTGTGCAATAGTCCAAGATGAACCAAAGGATGTGGTAGTGGCTTAGCTACTTGCAAACTTCGATAATGACTTTTTTCAACAGACACCTAAGGAACTTAATATCTATAGATTTTCTTTGTACAGCCAACAGCGAAGAACAGTGATCAAAAAAAGAATTTGATGAAATGTATTATTAATACAACCATGTTTTGTTAAATAATGTGCGTAATATGTAAAAAAAAAAACTATTATCTTGTAGAGCCTTCTTTTAATGAATTAAGTTTAAATTTTGAATATCAAACGTTTTTGATTTCACGACGCTATTTGGATTGAGAGTGTTGTGTTGATGTGAGTTTACTGGATTCCAAGTCAGTGATGATAATGATAGTAAATAATCACATAAAAAAGTGTACAATATAAATGATGCAGGAGTAATAAGACGATACAGCCCATCGGTATCTTTTTTGTCTCCTCTATCAGGAGACATAAAACATTATCAACCAAATTGTATTAAAATTGAGAAAAACAGGAAATTGCTCCAGCGCGTAATGTATAAAACTTTACTTTTTGTGGTTTTTAACATGTTACGGGCAACTTGAGGAGGCCCGTCTTCATCAATAATGACTAGGCAGTTTTAATCTGAACTATTCATTATGAATAATTTTCGATAGAGTCGGTCAAGTTACTTTTTTATGACCAAATGAAGTATTACTTTGAGGAGAGTCCGATGGTATACATCACAGAGTGTTCACAACACTGGTATGTTCATAGTTATTTTTTATGATCAAGCAGTGTCTGCCCTTGATCCAGAGTCTTATGTAGGTGCCATAGAGTATTTGCATAATTACAGTGCGTCTTATTTGGAGAAGGTGATTATTCATAATGACCGAACTTCTCAAGAAGCTCTAACAAATACAACAAACTGTATGTACCGTACCATTCAATTAAAAGTACTTTCTCGTATTGTTTCATTTGACCCTTACCTACCGATCATACAGAATATGTAAGTACTAGTAGTAGAAAAGAGGGTTAAGTTCGTAACAAACATTACACCTTTTCAAGTTTCTAATCTAACCCATGACTGGGTTAGAATTTCGGTTCACTGTTTTGATGCCTTATTCCTTAAGGTTAAGTCACAAATTATGTTGTTCTAATAACGCGTCAGTAGGCGTTAAGCAAAGAGCTTTTTGATTTCCTACTTTACTGTACGGCATAAATATGGATGCTTCTTTATACCAAAGATTACTATCATGATCATTACTATCTTGTCCCTAAGTATTCTTTTGTAAAACATTTATAGTAGTAATGAAATTGTAGAGACATTTTGTCTGTAGGGGTACTTACCAGTATTTACTGCTGCGATGATATACATTGCTGAAAAATGCTTTCCTTTGTTGAAAATATATATCATAAAAGTCGCAGTAATGGAATACGTAGATGATAGGTAAGTGTTTAAATGTTATATATAATATCATTGATAATCTGAATGAAAATTTTATTTATGTTTTTAAAATAGAAAAGTATTTTAATATCTATGTATGTTTCGGGCTTTGTGGATTCACCCTAAGGGATTCACTTATGTATACCTAGTAACTAAATGATTGATAAAGTTATTATTGATAATAGTTATTATTGCTAACTTATAACGGGGCTTAATAACATTACTACAGACTAGAGTTTGAAATTTTGAGTATGGGATATTATTATACCTCTAAATTGTGGAAAGTGAAAGTTATTGAAGTCCAGCATAAGAGGAGTGAACCTTTGCACTCAGTCGAATAATTTTCATTCCTCAATAAGTACGAATAGATACACTACTCTACTAACAAATGCACTACTCTGTCAAGAATATATCGGGTAAAGATCAATAATACAGAAAATGTTACTTACACTACACATCCAAATTTATTTTATCACCTTCAAAGTATGCTCCTTCAGAAACTTCATATATTCTGGGTGTAAAAGACATGAACAGTCAAACGAGAACCATCTATTCTATACATCAAAATATCATATTTCAAAAAAATTATTGCTGGGAAATGATTTACATTTTTTGGTGTTAAAAAAATTGCAAATTGTACCGCGCAATGTAAAGGGCTCAACTCGCACGAAACTCGCAAAACCGCGATAATTTTGCCAGACGGCGGCCCCGTTCGTTAGTGTCTGTGCGCATCGAGTGAGCTACATTAAACGCTAACGTTTTGAAGCCATTTTTTAATATGAAATACTAAAAAAAATGATAATGTTTCTTTGGACAATAATTAAGAAATAACGTATAGAATACGTTTTCATAAAAAAATAAAAACAAAATTATGACTTTGACCTTCAATAAAATCGTAACTATCAATTTCCCAGGTATAGTCTAAAGGAAAAAAAATGTTATGATGGTGAGCAGAATACATGGTTCTCGTTTGACTGTTCATGTCTCTTACACCCTGTATGATTGAATAAAATAAAATCGATATTGGAGGCTAGTCATTGTTGTTTGTCACACAAAAATATTTGTCTCTTCAAGTAGATTACCTCAGAATAAAGGTCGCATCAGACTTATCTACCCGAAAAAGTAACGCACAGTTCACACTCTTTTTTTCTATGTTACGTAACGGCTACGGTACTTTTTCATAAAAAAGTGCCAAAAAAAGTAATATGTCAAAGCGTTCGGTGGCGTAATGCGTAAGGGCGTTGTCGCCCACCCGGGAGGCAACGGTTCAAATCCCACCACTTGCTAAAAGATTTCATATTTTGAATTCATATGTACGTTTAATTGACGCATTTATGGTAAAGGAGAACATCGTGAGGAAACCTATGGAGAAATTATTATATTGTGCTTGAACTTGACCAACTCGCACTTGGCCTATTAGTATTAGGCTTTAAATGGCGATTAGGCTTTAGTCAACGCTCACGCGGTTGACTAAAGCCTAATCGCCGCTAATGTGCTTTACATGTACTTTTGTCTTTTTGATAAACTGACCATATGAGATTAATGTCCTTTTGAGAATCTGTCCTTATGCAAATAAAGGGAGATGAGAGCCAGGTGCAGTTCCTGGGACTTGTGATCCAAGTGTACGTATAAGAAACCCACCTTAAGATGCAAAGATGCAACAATACTCACCGCGCTAACATGATTAGGTATTACCCAGACCAGCCATATTTAAGAACTTGCATTATGGATACTTGATAACGGTCAAATATCCAAAAAAAAAATATTTTTATAAATAAACTTAAATAATCAACAATGACTCGTGAACAAATGTTCGTGTTTATCACACAAACATTTGCCATTACCAGGATTCGATCGAACCCGGAACGCCCGATGTGTAGTCAGCGTTACTGACCACTCCACCAAGACGGCGTCACACTGTAACAGATATTTGAATGTAATTTCTAAAAATAATACCGCAATGTCTAATTTTGTTATCCAATTTCCTAGACAATTGTATGAGAACACACTAAGATGACACCTAAAATAGGACTTACGAGCTACATACTGAATGTATGTTTAATAACAGAATGGCCATTTGTACAACAGTGATTCAATGTTACAAAATAGCAATTTACCGCGACTACGTCTCATTGGAGACAGGAAATTTCTCATTTAAAGGATGTCTCCAAAGGATGTAAATTTTTTAACATCTATTGTACTATATCTACGTGCACTCTAAACATAGGGACGTAAAGGCTATTTTTGTTTAATAACTTGTTAGTTGTAACCAATCGCGACAGTCTCTCGCAAGAATTGATATGAAGCGTTGCGTGGAGATGATATGTTTCTCTATGAAAAATGAAACTTTGTAAAACAAAATGTCCTACATTGCCAGTGGTTCGAAAGTGTTGTTTCTGTGTACCAATCAGGAGAGGCGTCACCATATTTGGATATGTTAATTTGGTGATTATTTATTAATATTCTACTAAATATTATGAATATGTACTATCACGGAATCTGTAGTCCTCTTTAACGCTACTTTCTCTTCTATTCTTGAGAAATAATTACTGTCATCATTCATCAACTTTCATTTGTTTATGTTTAAACTTCTTCATAATATTATCAACAAGAGTAAAATCGGGAATTATCGCAGTTAGATTATATCGTAATGCCTTTAAAAGAAAAAGCTTAAAAGTTGATATAATATTCAAGTTTGTGCAATGGAACGCTTTTTTATCTATGTAATTAAGTCTATGAGTTTTACTATATACCGTTATTTTTAAACCGTTCTACTTCTTCTTTTATTTATAGTCGTTTTATTATGGGAACAACATTTCTGCCAATCTCAAGTTAGGAAAAACACTACATTTTCATACTTTCCCGCTGTCGCTCAAGTTCTCGATGTTTGCATTAAAATACGAGCGTCTAGGGAGTGCTTGGAAAGAAATGCATGGCAACAGACCACAAAACCTTTATTTCAATGATTCCTCGTCCTTCGATCGTCAACACGGATGCTTATGCAACGAAACGACACCACTTTCAATGCACAAAATCCACTCCGAAACAATTTTGAATTATGTATCGAAACAAAGACCGACATCCAGACGCCATGGTTTCCCGCCAAACACTCCTTTTAAACCGTTTTAAATATTTCAAGGTGAAAGTGCCAGTCTATACGAACATCTCTTGCTTTAAGACCAACATCGAAAACGTGAAAAAAAAAATCAGATCCGTTCATCTTGGTTCTGTAGGTCACACCTTGAACTATTTAAGACGGTTATACGTTATTATGTATAAATAAATATAACACATAGACTTAATGTCATAGATACCAATAATACGTGAACGATGCGTGCCAAACAGCTTCGAGTGATTACCAAGCCTTAACACCTTTAACTTAAATATAAAAAAGAATAGACTCCTTGATTCTGATTGGGTAATACTTACGTGCAACAAAATCGACTCACCTCGTAGGTGTCGATTCTTAATAAATAGGTATATAAAAATAAGATTAGATAAACAAACCTGTAAATATAAATTTGAATGTATATTTCATAAGCTTTATGTAATCTACTCTAAACATCGATAAACGAAGTATTGGTGACAATAGACTCATTTCTTGGAAAACTCAGTTTTCTCATTTTTACGTAATACGCCATTTCTATGACTATACAGAGTGAAATGAAATGAAATGAAAAAGCTCTTTATTTAAATGGACTTTGCTAAGTACTTTTAAATCGTCAAAAGCCCTACCACCAGTGTGTTCAAAGTTAATTGAATAATTGATTAATCTTACAGATTTATTGACTTCCCCAAAAATTTTAGCTCTTTTAACAGCATTTAGTTTTCAATTTGTAAAATCAATAAACTAAAATCTATCGCATTAAAAACTGGTCTAATGTAAGTTTAGGTTCTTGTTTAACACACGGGGTTAAAAATTATTATTTACTAATTGTAGATTTTGATTAGGGAGTTTTTAACCAAAGCGTACCGGTGAGACGATTTAATTGCACGTAAGTGTAGATCTAATGATCGCACTATCCACGTATTTGTTCCGACTATCATACATACTATATATAGAAGAGCCTTAAGTAACATTTGGTTCTATACACCGTTTTTGAAGTTATGTATACTTCTTGAAGCGCGAAAAATGATGAGAGTGAAATTTTAAGACCGTAATACAAAAGTCACAGGTCAACCTGTTACATTTGAGTTACAGTCAAAGTCTCGAAATAAATATATATGACATAATTTTTACGAATGAGATTTTTAATTTTATAAAATTAATTATTAATTATTTTCAAAAAAATCAAATAAAATTTCTTTGCTGTGTAAAAAGAAATATAACTTCTCACGCATGATAAGTAGGTACTACCAGGATCTTGCTAAACTTTACAGTTTAAAAATTTTTCGTTTGAAGCGAGCCCATTTTTTTGACCCCGTCTTCTATTATTGTTGACCCAATAGAACGTTTTGTTCTTTAAGGCACCTGGTTGCAATTTATATAAAAAAGGCATCGTTTTAACAAATTGCAACCAAATGTCTTTACGGCAATGTTTGCTAAGGCAATTGTACCTATTGCATCACTCTAGGATCTTCTCTCGGAATTCTATTGGTCAACAGGCTAAAGGTAGTCGTCAACATTGTAATACAAAAACTACCCTTAAGGTGGAAGATTAGGGAGACCGCGATAGTACATGCACCCAACAAAAAGTAATAACGGTGTAAAAAGTCACATCTGGCAATATGGCTTAGTGATAGCCTGTTGCCCATCATCTGACCGGATAGGAAATAAATTAAATATCCTTGATCCTTGGTATCCGCTGTGGGTCTTTATTTATCGTGACAAGACTTCTTTTAAAATGCTTGTTTTGACCTCGATCATGACTATTACGTTTAAGGTAGAGCCACTTTAGGATGCCACTTTTGAAGCTTAGTCGATCATGAAGTTCTTTAAATATTGACTGCATGTTGTAAAGGAGAAATTTTACTGAGAGACAGATAATCACGAGCTGATTCAAATTTCGGAAAGCCAATAGTCATTTGGTGCCAGTTATTATTATATTTTAACCGCCTATCAGTCACTAATATTCCTTTTAGTGATTAGTGTTTCAATATGGTTTCCAGGTCTTATCTCTTCTTTCTTTCCCTCTCCTGATATTTCTACTGGTGGAGCAGGTGACGACTGGAAAGCCGATGGATGACAGTAGGGAATTGCATCCTTTGGTCCACTTGCCCATCACCATAGCATCAGCAGTCATAGATGTGACCATGACCATAGTTCTACTCATCGGTACACATAAGGCAAGTCATAAAATCTTTTAATAATTACAGATTCAAAACATACGTTGGTAGTCCAGTCTCTTTCGACACAAAGACCCTACTGGCTCTATCTGGTAGAGATGCTCGCTGACTAGATCCTTAAGGGAGTAGTTCTCATTACAAGTTCCTCGTCTTCTCAAAACAATCTGGTGACGCTGCGAAAGTATCTGCGGCTACCAGCATTAATCAGTCAAAAAAAGGAACTTAGTTCAGGAGACGAATTTTTGAATCATTAGAATTCCATATCGTGTATGATATTGTTAATATTACATGCAAAGAGGTTACGAGTACAGTAAATTCCGAAAAAAACATACTTTTTTATTTATCTACATTTTTACACAATAAGAAACATTTTTATTCTCTATTTTACAGAAAAAACAAATTCTCCTGAAAATCTACTTTTACTTCGGAGTGGTGTTCCAATTGCTGACACTATGTCTGGACCTAGTGTACTTTGACTATAGAGAATACATAGAAAATACTGTTTACTTTTTTTTCTTAAGTGAGTATTGTTATTTTTCCTGCCATGTATTTGTTGTTTATATTTGGGATCAAACAATTTGGTCATATCATCTCTCTCACAATCTATCCATCTTTTATTCAGTCTTCCTCTCTCTCTCTCTACCCCTCCACATACATGTTCATTGCCTTCTTTATCATCTCTTCTCATTACATGCCTGTACCATGCTAGTCGTTTACCACTCAGTCTTCCTGCCAATGGTGCTACTTTCAGACTTCTACTTCTTTCTTTCTAACTTCTTCTACTTTCTTCACAATTTCTCTACTAGACTACTATAGCCTCAAAAATACATCGTCACTTTTTTCTTTTATTTCATAGGATAATTTTTTTATTTTTATTTTTATATGGTCCCTCCTTGCCATGTTTCTTATTTTGTAACTTATGTACATTGCACATACTGTTAGCTAAACAATTATATAAATGCTCATGGCTCTCATTCAATACCTACCTAACCCGTTTATCTATTGTGAATAATTACAAATAATACGTAGATTTACATTTAATATTTCTAACGTAGGTATAATGTAAAATCCGATATGGGTTAGTTTTATAAATCGATGAACGCTAGCTGCACGCACGAAAAAGCATCACTCATCGTCACGTTCCGCCTGAGCTGGCGTGCAAGCGAGAGCGCAGAACAAGCGATAGAGAAGCACGATCGAATGTTTTCATATGACGTTATCACTTAATATTATCGTCCGTAAACCAACTTTACAGAAAACCATTTATTTTTTATTATAATCTTAACCGCTATTCAGATGTCCTGACTTCAATACCAAGGCGGGTACATGTGTCTAATTTGATTAGCGGTAGGTCATGTTTTAAATCCGCATGCGTCCTCCTCCTCTTCTAAGATACACGCGGCATGTCAGTGCTGCCCGCCTGTTGTCCGTCTACGACGGCAGGGAGCGTTTTTTGTTATTTGGTTGGCAGGCAAGCATACTACCTAGTGGTGAGCAGTCGCTTATAGACGCTTGGAGTACTGAAGTGACACTCACGCACTGCCAGACCTAGTCCCCTTGTCTACCCCGTGGAGTTCCGGCAAACCCACGAAAATGTAGTGTAATTTAACTGCCGTCTTCTGTAAGGTGGAAGTACTACCCCATTTCGGCCGCTCCAAATTCAACCGTCTAGTCCACGGCCTTCTTCTGCAACATCACCATCTCGCAGAAAGGGTCCTACCTAGTAGTAATATACTTGCTTAGATGAAAACAAGGTAAAAACATTGCATTCAAAAGTTACTCAGTTTGACTGTATTGTTATTGTTATTTTCAGGTCTAAATGTCTACTTGCTGTTCCTGGTTTATAGCGTAATACATCTCATTGAAGAGAGCTCTGAAGTTCAGTACGTGGCTTACCAAGAAAGCAATCAGCTTGCCCTGTGACCGTAATTACTTGGTCTATTGCATAAAATTTCGAAGGTCTGGTCGCAACAGGATATTTACGATTCCTGTTAGATGTCAGCGGTGCTCACGTCCACAGTTTCCGATTTTGTAAAAAGTAACGGAGGTGTAAATTGAGTGGACTGGATGATATTAAAAATATGTATTTAATATTAGCTCTTCTGCGACGTCGTAGTTAAAGTTTGGAAATAAGAGGTCCACCCGAGACTATGAAGTCTCCAAAAAAATTCATAAATAGCCCATGTCACTTACGCCTGTATTCACAAACAATACTTGTCTAAGTAAAAACAATGCTATGCAAAATAAGGCATTTCTCAGTGCGTGCCATATTGCAAGGCTTTTGAGGTCTCATAGTGCGAGGACGCACAGGGTCGTAAAAATCTATTCATAGATAATACTTAAGTATTGTCGGATCGGCACTATGCGTACTTTAAAATAAACGCACAGCTTCGGTAGCTTGCTACCTATATTAGCGAACGCACAGGTCGAGATGTCAAACGCAGCAAAAGTTTGAAGTTTGAAAGAGGTTTGAAGTAATAAAACGTCTGTACATTCAACGATGTGTACTAGGCAACATAATCGAACCAATCACAGAACTCTATTCAATGCAATGCGTGTCCCCAAGAGAGAAACCTCATAGTGATGTATGTGAATACGGGTGTTAGGAATGATGATTCTAATGATGGAATATAATATTGAAATCGATTCAGTAGTTTTTGAGTTTATACGTTACAAACATACAAATCTATCCTGTTTATAATTAGTAGTATTAGTATAGGTAATTGATAGATATTAAATAATTGTATAAAGATTATTAAAAAAATGCTTAGTAATCCGAAATCTGGTTAAATAATAAAGCCACATCTGACAGAATGAACAATGAAGGGCCTCAAAATAATGATAAGTCAGCCTTTCGCGCACATTATAGGGGTTCCAGGCGTTAAACCCAAAAGAGAAAGACACCTCCAGCCTCCAGTCAACCAAAAAACAAAAGCCAACAACCAGAGGCCTTAGTATGAGTTTTGATAGTTTTCGAGCTCGATCAAACGTATCGTCTTTCTTCATACATTGACCACTGTTTCTGATAGTTTACGCTAGGGGCGCTAGTGGGCAATGTATGAAAAGAGACGATACGTTTGATCGAGCTCGAAAACTAACAAACTCGTACTAAGGCCTCTGAGCCTAGACAAGTTGCAAACGATACAAATCGTTTCTACACGTAACAACGTCAAAGGTCAAATCTAACATTTGACACGACGGTCGCCATGGTTTTTTCTCAGTATTAAGTCAGTGTCATACATAATTAATATCCTTTTCGTTAAGCGTTCAACGTAATCGATTGGCCACTTGTCCAGGCCCTCTGGACAGACGTTACACTCTAAAATACGTCAACAGCAAGGCTCTGCAAAATTAAATTGACAACATTAAACATTTTTTTATAGTTTTTGATAGAAAGTAGACACTAAAAGTCTCAACACGTATGTATTTTTCTTAAATTTTGATTTTTAAATTAAAATTTCAAAACTTAATCACCCCGGAAAGTAACTGGAGTTATTTTCATAAAACTTTATTAATCTTTTAGATAATTTCATTATTTAAATATTCATATGAGAAAAAGTAGCATCCTGTAAGGAAAAAACAATATCTTTCTCGTTTTCTGTGTTTTCTGAGTGTGTTATGCAGCGGCGCGCCAAGGTCGCCAGCCCTTATCGTCGCCTTAAATTATTCTTCCTTCTAAAAAGAAGACACAGAACCATCCCTCTAGCTGTTATCTAATTCAAACTCATTATTTAAACAGGCACAGCACTTAATGTAGATGTTTGTTTATATTACTACAATTATGTTATTAAACTTGATGTTTGAGAAATTATGTTTTTCTTTATGCCCTTTGATATCTACATCGGCTTTTAACAAACATAAACGAACGATGACGTAAAGTAATGATACTTATTATAATTGAGTGTTTATTTAAGTCAATTCTGTAACGCAATTAGATTTAATAATTGGTGAAGGTCTTTACAACTGAATAGATGCATAATATTTCGATCATTTTTACTTTCTCGTAGTATAGAGGAAGTCTTGTAATCATCAAAAAATTTGACCTCGAGATTTTGACGGATTTACACGTTTTGGACCTCCCCGAGTCCAAAAATACCGTTTTTTGGATTATGTCTGTGCGTTAGCGATAACTCGAGTACGCTTCAACTTATTGCAACCAAAAACATGCATGTATGACATCAAAATATTCACGAAAGTTAAGCAACCAAGTGCGCGGTCGGTACTCGGATGGGTGACCAAAATTTAACATGCCTGTATGACATCAAAATAGAAAGTTTTTATCAACTTTTTAGTCGTTTTCGGTATACGAGAAAGTCAAAGGGAGACCACTCCAGATTTTTTTGCAGAAACACCCAATATAAGCTTTATCACATGCTTCCTGGGTAACCACCTGGTCACATGTAATTTTGTAAACAGAGGATAACGACTATTTTTATTTATTTTTTATAAAAAGGTCAGACAAATGACACCATTATCGTAAGCAGAAATGGAGTCCGAATGCAAAGATAGCTAGTGCGAGAGATAATCGCCGCGCTGTTTACAAACTATGTTAGTACCTACTAAGGTACCAGTTATCTCATTTTCGACAGTAACTCCGTAGATTCTTGATGACAGTGGGATTTCCACCTGGGAGACATCGTCTAAGGGAATTCACTATACCGACACCATGGTCGTCCATTTCGCGCCTTTGTTAACCGACTGCAAACAAAAAAAGGAAGAGGTTCTCTATTCGACTGTTTTTTTTTTTTTGTATGTTCCGCGATTTTATGAATTGATTTTGATGATTATTTTTTCGTTAGGAACGTCATACTTCAAAGGTGGTTTCGTATAAATTATACCGTAATTGGTTCAGTACTTTTTTGTTGAAATGATAATTTCATTGGGGATGAAAAAATGATATCGTCCACGAACACAAAAATAATGACAATATTTTTTTTGAACTTGCCATTACCTAATATGCAATAGTGAAATTTTGGTTAGTAGATCCAATAGTCAACACATGACAAATTATTTTATGAACTTAAGTTAAATAACTAGTTTCTCTTCAAGTTTTAATGCTTCATAGTTCATTAACTTACCATTAAAACTATACCATTCATTCTGAATGAATGGTAGGCATTTGTAATGAGGTATAGGTCTGAGACGTGATATTATTTGTTAACCGACTTTAAAAAAAGAGGAAGTTCTCTATCCGACTGCTTTTTTTTTGTGTTTGTTACCTGATTACTCCGTCAATTATGAGTATTACGACTCGATTTTAGTGATTCTTTTTTTAGGTACGTTAGATCAGAGATGGCCCGTATAAATTTTATCGATATAAATTCGACCCTTTATGAACAAATCATTAATAACAAAAAAAAACGTTTTAGTTAAAGTTTCCATTAAGTTTTAATGAGCGCCTATCCATTTATCCAGTAGGCCTATCCATTTTCAATAAAATATACTTAAGTTCCACTAAAAATAATAAAATAAAATATTTTAGCAAAAAAATAGGAAAACCGACTTCAATGCGTACAAATTTAAACTAAAAAGTAAGACATAAATAATATTTTTATGAAGTAGTTGAAAAAAGCGTCATAGAAAACCAAGGAAAGTATTGATACACATTTATAATTCTTTATTTATAATTCATACTCCGATATATTTGGAGTCGGTGCCAGCCTAAGCAAAATAAACTTACCTAATAGATACGAACTTGATTAATCCATTAACTATACATAATAAAGATGAGAAATAATCCGCCGCTCCGTGAAGTTCGAAAATTGCAAACACTATCCACCAGATCCAAATATATCGGAATATGAATTATAAATAAAGAATTATAAATGTGTATCAAGACTTTTCTTGGTTTTCTATGACGCTCTTTTCAACTACTTCATAAAAATATTATTTATTTCTTACTTTTTAGTTTAAATTTGTACGCATTGAAGTCGGTTTTCCTATTTTTTTTGCTAAAAATATTTTATTATATCCTCTTCCCGAAGGTGTTGGAGACAAGAAGAATTGAAGAGAATTTTATTTTATCCCCATATAATCATAAATACCAAAATACAAATGAATTAAGTTTATACTAAGTCTACGAGAATAAGGTTATGTAATAAAGGTAGTTGTGATCACTAGCAAATCTTCCGAGGTTCTGCCTTCAATGAGAAATATTAGCTTTATAATATTCCTGACGACAATGTTGTTATTTTTATTAGCCTAGAGTATGGAACAAGGAGTTCGATAATATTTTAAGGTTTCATGATCCTTGACAAAGTGTATTAGGAATTAGTAACAGAACTCCTTTGAAAAGTCATGGCGTCGGAAAGTTCGCGACCCTGTGATAACAACATCATCGTTTACAAAATAATTATATTTTAGGAATTAGAAGAATAGTCTTTATCAACTTTTGACAAACAAGTTATTACTAAGAAATTTAGAGAATGACGCCGTCGTGGTGGAGTTGTCAGTATAGCTGCCTACACATCAAGCGGTCCGGGTTCGAATCCTGGTAGCGGCAATTATTTGTGTGACGAACACGAATATTTGTTTGCGAGTCATGGTTGTTTATATATTTATTTAAGTTTATTTATAAAAATATCTAAAATTATTTGCATCTTTTCAGTTGACTAATTGTCTTTTTATGCAGGCGGATTTTTAGTTTTTTAAATTTATAAATTTTTATTTTTATTTTTTTATATAATACGGTCATGCTTTTTAAAATCCTTATTACAAGCCCTTTAATTTGATACCCATATTGATGAATATAAAGAAAAAATTTTTTTTTCGTTCTTTTTAATAGTACCTCACAGCCGCTTGTTGTTTTTTTTAACATCACTTACCTAACAACACTTAGGTTGTTAAGACAAATCTAATGATAGATAATTATAGAAATCCGTTAAGCCGTTTGAAAGATTGTTATTATACTCTTTATTGCATTGCATATAAAAATATACAAATATATTTCACTAAAACATAGTTGGAAAGGGCTAGATATGAGGTCATAAAGAATATTACCTACTAATATACAAAAATAATAGATACGCGCGAAAAAAATAACCCTTTCCATGCAGTCGGATAAAAAAATATAGATTTTAATGTTTTTAAAGCACCCGCATAAAAAAGAAAATCTGCATCTTTCTATCTAATCAGCATATTGAGTAGAAACACAAAATATTTCGAAAACTACCATACTGCTTAAATCTGTATTATAGCTTTTTTTCAATAAACGACCTAACTCATTTTGTAATTTTTCAAACACAAAAATCGCTCTCCTGTTAAATTTACTTTTAAGAGATGTATCATTTTCACAGGAGGCACATAATTTTAACAAGTTCAGAATTCAGGAGCTTAAAAGAAATGTATATCTGAAACGGGCCAATCCAAACAAAATAACAAATAGGTAGTCATTTTTTTCCATTGTAACACATTGAATTTTTAATATTTTAGTGTGCGTACACAAGCCAGTAAACAAGGAAGCCACTTTGCTAGGTAAAACAAACAGTTTACCGTCAAAACAGTCTTTGTTTTCATTTATCTACTTATAAAGGTTTTATTTCATTGTAATAAAACAGTAAAGTTGTTTGTTCGTTACTGGAAACATTTTCCATGAATTATTGTAGCTACATATTTCTGTATATTTTGAGTTGGTGACATTGAGATATATAAGCATTTTCCGGTCTTCTAATCCCTACTTCCCTACTTAATATTATAAATGCGAAGGTAACTCTGTCTGTCTGAATGTCTGTCCGTTAAGCTTTCACGTCTAAACCACTGAACTGATTGTGATGAAATTTGGTACAAATATAGACTAGAGCTCGGGAAGGACATTGGCTACTTTTTATTACGAAAAAAGGGGTTGAAATAGGGGATGAAAGTTTGTATGAAAGTTCGTCTTTTTTGAAGATAAAACCCTGAAACTTTGAATTTAGGCACTTCATAAAAAAAAAACAAAAATTTGATCAAGAATTTTTCAAATTTTGACCTGTTTGACCCCTCAAACAGGTCAAAATTTGAAAAATGAAAGTTTGTATGGAATTCGTCATTGTTAAAGATAAAACCATGAAACTTTGCATGTAAGCACTTGATAAGAAATAAATAAATATTTGTTCTAGCGTTTTTGAGATATTTATCCATGTGGGGATGAAATAGGGGATGAAAATTCGTAAGGAAATCCAAACAAGTGTTAGGTGCGAAAGTATGACTTACATTTTCGCACCTAACATTTGAACTGATTTTGATGAAATTTGGCACAAAAACAGACTAGACCTTAAGATAGGACATAAGCTACCTTTTGTTGTAAAAGAGGGTTTAAAAGGGTTGAAATAAGGGATGAAAGTTTGAATGCGATTCCTCATTATCAAAGATAAACCATGAAACTTAGTATTTAGGCACATGATAAGAAGTAAAATCTGTTCTAGCGTTTTTGAAATTTTCATGCGTGTGAGGATGGAATAGGGGATGAAGGGTCGTAAAAAAGTTCAAACAAAATCAAGCTTTCACGCTTAACAGCCAAACCGATCTTGATGAAATTTGGTACATACAAAATGAGACTAACCCTTGAGATAGGACATATATTTTTTGTAAAAATGGCATGAAGGGGTTGAAATAAAGTATGAAAGTTTGTATGAGATTCCTCATCATCAAAGATAAAACCATAAAACTTTGAATTTAGACACTTGATAAGAAATAAATCAATATTTGTTCTAACGTTTTTGAAATATTGACCCACGTGGGGATAAAATAGGGGATGAAGAAGGTCGTAAGGATGTCCAAATAAAGTCAATTTACGTTTAACATACTTAACATTGTCAAATTGGTATCGGTTTTGTGGTTTTTGGAAGTCCGGATTACGAATAAAACATTTATTTCGAGATCCAAGATGGCGGATGCGACTTTTTAATATAAAATCGATGTGGGTATCATTTTCGAGGTTTTCGGGGGTCCTGATTCCGAATAAAACATCCATTTCGAGATCCAAGGCGGCAGATGTGACTTTTTATCGTTATGGGTATCATTTTCGTGGTTTGTGGGGATCCCGGTGCCCAGTACAACATCCATATTGAGAACCAAGTTGGCGGACGCGTCTTTTTAACTTAATAGCAATATATGGGTATCATTTTCGAGGTTTTCGGTGGTCCCGATTCCGAATACGACTTCTATTTCGAGACCCAAGATGGCGGAACTGACTTTTTTTATAAAATCGATATGGGTACCATTTTCGTAATTTTGGAATATAACATCAATTTTTAGATCCACGATGGCGGATGCTACTTTTTAACTTATTATCAATATGGGTATTATTTTCGTGGTTTACAGGGGTCGGATTATTCATTTTGAGATCCAAGATGGTGGACGCGACTTATTAACTTAATCGCTTACACGCCTAACACCCGAACCGATTTTGATGAAATGTGGTATCATTTTCACAGGAGGCACAAAAATAGACTAAACCTCGAAAAAGAATAAAAGCAACCTTTTTGTAAAAAAAGAGAATCAAGGGGTTAAAATAAGGGAAGATTTTTTTATGGGATTCCTCATTACCAAAGATAAAACCATGAAATTTTAAATAGCACGCAATAAAAAATAAACATATTTTTTCTAGCGTTTATGAAATATTGACCCATGTGGGGATGAAATAGGGGATGGAAGGTCACATGAAAGTTAGCAAAGGATGGAAAAACAAAAAAGGCAGTTTGTAAAAATATATTATAATAAGCTATTTACAGTAATGCACAGCAGTTTGTATGTGTATCTTTTGCAAAATAAGTACCAAAAAAATAAAAATGCTACCCAAAGTAACTATACCACGCGGACGAAGTCGCGGGCAAAAGCTAGTAGAAATATAAATTGTTATTGCCAGATTAACTGTACGCAGTATGGGTTTGGGTGTCTCATCTTATTATGGAAAGATATATGATAAACATTCTTTGTTGTTATCTTTCCGTCTACTATGTTATGTAATTACATCGTAAGCAAGTCATAGGACCCTAGTATCCACAGTTATCGTAACTTAGATTTGTCTTTATCTTGACTATTTACTAATTAGTAAGTAATTATGTTATAGTGGTTATAGTACTATGTTCATCTCACAAGGCCTCTCCTCATCCAAGGAGGTTAAGGCAGTAGTCCACCACGTTTGCCCAATGCGGATTGGTGGACGGAGTATAAGGTGATCAATACCCCTTTGCTGATCCATTAGGCGCCTTCTACGACACGCATTGGAGGATACGGGGTGATGCTATTCTACTCTGCCAGCATCACACGGCCAAGTAGTACTATGTTAGTGAAGTATTTATAGTATAACAATGAATTTGTACGATAGATTGATTTAAAAAATATTTTTAGCAAAAAAATAGGAAAACCGACTTCAATGCGTACAAATTTAAACTAAAAAGTAAGAAATAAATAATATTTTTATGAAGTAGTTGAAAAGAGCGTCATAGAAAACCAAGGAAAGTATTGATACACATTTATAATTCTTTATTTATAATTCATACTCCGATATATTTGGAGCCGGTGCCAGCTAGCCAAGGAGGATAGTGTTTGCAATTTTCGAACTTCACGGAGCGGCGGATTATTTCTCATCTTTATTATGCATTCATTATTATGTATAGTTAATGGATTAATCAAGTTCGTATCTATTAGGTAAGTTTATTTTGCTTAGGCTGGCACCGACTCCAAATATATCGGAGTATGAATTATAAATAAAGAATTATAAATGTGTATCAATACTTTCCTTGGTTTTCTATGACGCTCTTTTCAACTACTTCATAAAAATATTATTTATTTCTTACTTTTTAGTTTAAATTTGTACGCATTGAAGTCGGTTTTCCTATTTTTTTGCTAAAAATATTTTATTTTATTATTTTTAGTGGAAATCACTACATAGTATAAAACAAAGTCGCTATCCGCCGTCTGTCTGTCCCTATGTATGCTTAGATCTTTAAAACTACGCAACGGATTTTGATGTGGTTTTTTTTAATAGATAGAGTGATTCTTAAGCAAGGTTTATATGTATAATACATGCATATTCACATAAGCATTGCACCCGTGCGAAGCCGGGGCGGGTCGCTAGTTAAGTATATTTTATCGAAAATGGATAGGCCTACTGGATAAATGGATAGACGCTCATTAAAACTTAACGGAAACGTAAACAAAATTTTTTTTGGTTATTAATGATTTGTTCATAAAGGGTCGAATTTATATCGATACAATTTAGACGGGCCATCTCTGATCTTGACATACCTAAAAAAAGAATCACAAAAATAGAGTCGTAATACTCATAATTGACGGAGTATCAGGTAACAAACACAAAAAAACAGTCGGATAGAGAACTTCCTCTTTTTTTAAGTCGGTTAACAAATTATATCACGTCTCAGACCTATAGCTCATTACAAATGCCTACCATTCATTCAGAATGAATGGTATAGTTTTAATGGTAAGTTAATGAACTATGAATCTTGAAGAGAAACTAGTTATTTAACTTAAGTTCATAAATTAATTTGTCATAGTTTATGTGTTGACTATTGGACCTACTAACCAAAATTTCAATATTGCATATTAGGTATTAGCAAGTTCAAAAAAAAAAATTGTCATTATTTTTGTATTCGTGGACGATATCATTATTTTGTTTTTGTTGAAATTATCATTTCAACAAAAAAGTACTGAACCAAATTCGGTATAATTTATACGGGACCACCTTTGGAGTATGACCTTCCTAACGAAAAAAGAATCATCAAAATCGATTCATTATTGACGGAGTAATCGCGGAACATACATACAAAAAAAAAAAAAAAAAAAAAAAAAACATACAGTCGAATAGAGAACCTCCTCCTTTTTTTGTTTGAAGTCGGTTAAAAATGGAGTCGTCACGACACGTGTTGTTACAGCAACAACTCGGTTGAAATTCCCTTTAAGTATTTTCTAGTTCCTGCTCTTCACAAATAGCAATAACTGTGGTCGAGCGAATTTGAGCACCTACGCTTCTTTGCCATTCTTAAAACAATATTACTCGCATGGAAATATATTATGTAGAGCGAGCGGCTGATTTATACGGTAGACCAAATAGAATACTTAACTCCTAGTAGAACCTTTTGACTATTACTGACTGGACAAAGAAAGTCAAAGTCTGAATGTCATTTCCTTTTTATTTTCTCGTATACGTAGTATAGAGGAAGTTTTGTAATCTTAAAAAACTTCGACCTCGAGATTTTACACGTTTTGGACCTCCCTGAGTCCAAAAATACCGTTTTTGGAATTATGTCTGTGTGTGTGTCTGTGCGTTAGCACGATAAATCGAGTATGCTTTACCTTCTTGCAACCAAATTTAACATACATGTATGACATTAAAATATAAGGTTTCTATCAACTTTTGAGTCGTCGATCACGAAAGTTAAGCAACCAAGTGTGCGGTCGGTACTCGGATGGGTGACCAAATTTAACATGCATATATGACATCAAAATATAAGGTTTCTATCAACTTTTGAGTCGTCGATCACGAAAGTTAAGCAACCAAGTGTGCGGTCGGTACTCGGATGGGTGACCAAAATTTAAAATGCATATATGACATCAAAATATAAGGTTTCTATCAACTTTTGAGTCGTCGATCACGAAAGTTAAGCAACCAAGTGTGCGGTCGGTACTCTGATGGGTGACCAAAATTTAAAATGCATATATGACATCAAAATATAAGGTTTCTATCAACTTTTGAGTCGTTTTCGGTATACGAGAAAGTCAAGAGGAGACCACTCCCGATTTTTTTACAAGTTTTTAATGATACTTAATTTGGGCTTCGTAATTGGTGTGCGCGTGGAATAGTTATTTTAGTTCAACAAGTAAACAAGTTATTTTTGCTACTATTTGCCGAATTTGAATCATGTATGAAATATACAATTTTTCACCTCTACCAGCGAGCTTTTTTTTATACTTAGATGAAAAAGATAAGACAATATTTTAAATTACATGATAATTAAGCTAAAAATTGTTATAAAAATCATTAAATAAAATCAGTCTTGCTCGGAAACAAGAAGCGTTTTTACTTAGGGATTTTACAAACCAAAAGAGATTTTGGTTGAGCGATTATTTTACAGATAGAAATGTGCTTTTGAGTCTTATTTCTCTTACAAATGATTCCATCTAACTTGATGGCAAGCAGGAAGAGAATCTACATCAGAAGGTAGATTGTGCAAGAGTACAGCCATCAGTCTTTCGAAGGAGCTAGGTAGGGTTGGTCAGAAGGAGGAAAAACATGTGCTGGCAAAGTTCCATTTTTTGATTTTGCTATATACGTTCATTTGTGTTGGTATACGACAGTTTGGTAACTTAAATGCGTAGTCAGATCACGCAATAAAACTCTTCAGAAGAAAGTTTATAAATAATAATTTTAAAATATCCATGTTATGAGATTCCAATTAATTTCCCAACTTAAGAGCAAGTAATCACAACGCAGCTGCACCATATTTTATTATAAGATCTTTCGTATTTTGTTTTTGTTACCTACACAGTTCTCCGAAGAAATGATAGCTACACTGGCAATAATACTACGAAATTCGTTTTCATACAAACGTAAAGTTTGCAAGTTGATATCTGTTACCTAAACAATCTGGTTGGAAACAAACGAACATCAGTAAACGAGGTGATCCAATCTTCCCACGGAGTTGCCTCCATAATCTGTGCTTAGTGTTTACCTGTGTGAATTTCGTATCATAACGTATGTGTAAAGAGCTGTTGACACCCATGTTTATGTAACTGTAGCGCCTACGTCACAACGCTACATAGACAGTTAATATCGAGTAAACAAGAAATGGTTGAACAGCGAAAAGTGCAATATGTAATGCAAGCCTAAATCGCGCTTACGAAGCTACAGTATAGTATACAACTTCCAAAGATGTACTGTGGGGCCTCTGCGTCCGATAGCCTTATAGCCACTTTGGCAATAGGCAGAAAGGGGTGTTTAGTCAGTAAAAGTCTAACATAGCTAGGGGCCGGCCCCTAGGGTATCCATGAGGATTCACCTCCTCCTTCCCTCGCTTGTCCGGAAGGTTCTTCTGTCTGTCTTCACTGTTCTGTCTTTCGCTCCTCCTCGTGGGGAAAGGAAAGCAGCGGGGGGGTTGGTCGGTCAGGGGAGGAAAAAAGAAGTGGGGCCTCGGTCTCCGCGCGAACATCTAGCTCGGCGGAAGATCTTCCTTTTTCGCTGAAGATGTGGTGAACCCATACTCTACATCCACATTCTACATAACTAATATTTTTTAACTACTTAAATTTTGATACATTGAAATTATCTCTTTCTTCCTCCTATCCTGGTTTCAATTTATTTTGGGGTCGGTGCAGAATGTCTTGATATCGACAATACTGCTAGGTAAAGGTTTTGGCATTTTATTTTTACTTCTGACCAACTGCCAGACACCAACCCTCCTTGGGAATGACTACTATCTTTCGACAGCAGCCGAGACCACTAGCCTTCGGAAAGAGGGAAAATTGAAAATTTTCGGTCACCCATCCGAGTACCGACAGCGCACTTGGTAGCTTAGCTTTCGTGATTGATATAAATGCTTAATCCATTTAAATGAACTATATTTTGCATTTGTTGTCTAGTAGTTCTGTTGATGTTAAACTGTCAATGCAATAATAACTAAAGTTAATGTCAAATTTCAATGCAGATGCAATAAAAGGGTGAGTATCAACGAGCGGGGACACGGAAATAAAATGCAAGTTTACCGATTGCCAGTTGCTTTGGACGATTTTCCACTGTGAACTGATTGTACTCCCTTGAATCGCATTTCTTAGCTTTCCTTCACAGTAGCGTTATCAGTAGTATACTTGTACTATGAAAGTAAAGTAACCAACATCAAACGGATTCCCCTCGGAATCTGCTCCGTTTACAGTGGAAAATGGGCTTTATAAGCGTTATTGTCTTCATAGTGCGGTATAAGCAGCTCTATGTTAATGGTGCATTTGCGTGCTCAGTGATACCATAGGCGCGCACCGCTGCGGCAGTCTGTTCGGTTTGCGACCATGTCGGCCACGCTCCAAACTAGTTTGAAGTAAGTTTACTTGGAGCGAAAGTTTTTCTCCACTACGCGGTGGATGCGTAATTATTTAGGTCGCTACTTCGCGAGTCGGCGACCTAAATAGATCGTTGTATAATTTTTATTTGTTTACGTACCTTACTTTCATGTTTTGGTGAAATTAAAAAGTGGTTATGCGTTTGTTTCGGATTGGGTATCGTCATTTTTTTGAAAACGTCTTTAATTCAAATTAAAACCATCATTTTACACTAAAACTAAGGTTGCCTGGGAGAGATCGCACTTTGCGATAAGACCGACTATTATACTATAATCACACTGTGATGTTTCTTTTTGTTTAATGTATTAAATTTTTTGGTGTACAATAAAGTGAAAATATATAAATAAATATAATTTTAGTGCAATACGTTGCAGGAATTCTTTCTTGATCAAGATCAAGCAAAATAAATTACTAGGTAAAAAAATAGGTACTTTTTATATGGTTTTTAAAATTAATAAATGGTATTTAAGACAATAATACACATCTACCAATTTGTGCAGATTAAGATAAATACCTAAATATTTACCAACTATTACTCATACTAATTTAATTAAAATTCACGTAAGTATTTCTTATTAAAAAAAAACGTTAAAAGGCTGTTGCTGAACAAAAGGAGAGGTGTATACGAGTATAACTAGGTAAGTAAACAAATTATGTTTCTAAAGCATTAAATAGTTATAACACAGAGTTATAACGATAAGAAATGCACGTTGCTTCAGCTGCTAGTTGTATTCTCTCACATTCACACTCATGTTTGGTTAGAAGAAAATTCATAAGTGGATGTCGATAAACAAACTCAAACTCAGAATTTATTTATTCATTACTATAAATTTTATTGTACTTATGCTTATGAAACTAAACTTCATGACATCCGTTTACAAATCTCCTCGGAGGTCTTCTTCTGAGAAAACGAAACAAGAAACTCGGCTATGTTTCATAAAAACCATACGGAAAGTGTCATAATTCAGAAGTTCAACTAGACTTATCTTAATAACGTTAGAATTAAACTTTTGTAATTAATACCGTCTTCTCTTACAAAAAGAAAAAGTTTATAGTTATAATTGAACGTAATTTTACTAACAGGAATAGACATTTATTTCCCTGCTGCATTGTTTTATTATTCTATTATTAGTACGATAAATTTCAACATTATCATCTACCTGGCGTTTTCCCGGTTGTTCCCTAAATGCATTCCTACTCTTTCTAGACCCCTTCGCGTGGTCTTCAGCATTTGTAGAGAGACTTTTGGGAAGAAAGGTCGTGAAGAAGGCAGCATTTCTTGGTACGGCCTCATAAGCCTATAGAATGAATGTCATTTTCATAGAATCTAAAGATTACAGAGTGATTTTTCTTTTCACACGTGTTATTAACGACGATCGTAGAAGCCATAACAAAACCGATAACGTGCCTATATATTTGGACATTGGACAGCTGTCACACTGTTAGAAAAAAAAATGGTACAGGCCCTTTATCTCCCCTTTATTATATTTTTAACCGACTTCAAACAAAAAAAGGAGGAGGTTCTCTATTCGACTGTATGTTTTTTTTTTTTTTTTTTTTTTTTTTTTTTGTATGTATGTTCCGCAATTACTCCGCCAATAATGAATCGATTTTGATGATTCTTTTTTCGTTAGGAAGGTCATACTTTAAAGGTGGTCCCGTATAAATTATACCGAAATTGGTTCAGTACTTTTTTGTTGAAATGATAATTTCATTGGGGATGAAACAATAATATCGTCCACGAACACAAAAATAATGACAATTTTTTTTTTTAACTTGCTTTTACCTAATATGCAATAGTGAAATTTTGGTTAGTAGGTCCAATAGTCAACACATAAACTATGACAAATTTCAATTATAGTTCATTAACTTACCATTAAAACTATACCATTCATTCTGAATGAAAGGTAGGCATTTGTAATGAGCTATAGGTCTGAGACGTGATATTATTTGTTAACCGACTTAAAAAAAAGAGGAAGTTCTATCCGACTGTTTTTTTTGTGTTTGTTACCTGATCACTCTCATACTCCGTCAATTGTGAGTATTACGACTCGATTTTAGTGATTCTTTATTTAGCTACGTCAAAATCAGAGATGGCCCGTATAAATTGTATCGATATAAATTCGATCCTTTATGAACAGAACATTAATAACAAAAAAAAATTGTTTACGTTTCCGTTAAGTTTTAATGAGCGCCTATCCATTTATCCAGTAGGCCTATCCATTTTCAATAAAATATACTTAACTAGCGACCCGCCCCGGCTTCGCACGGGTGCAATGCTTATGTGAATATGCATGTATTATACATATAAACCTTCCTTAAGAATCACTCTATCTATTAAAAAAAACCGCATCAAAATCGTAGTTTTAAAGATCTAAGCATACATAGGGACAGACAGACGGCGGATAGCGACTTTGTTGTATACTATGTAGTGATTTCCACTAAAAATAATAAAATAAAATATTTTTAGAAAAAAAATAGGAAAACCGACTTCAATGCGTACAAATTTAAACTAAAAAGTAAGAAATAAATAATATTTTTATGAAGTAGTGGAAAAGAGCGTCATAGAAAACCAAGGAAAGTATTGATACACATTTATAATTCTTTATTTATAATTCATACTCCGATATATTTGGAGTCGGTGCCAGCCTAAGCAAAATAAACTTACCTAATAGATACGAACTTGATTAATCCATTAACTATACATAATAATGAATGCATAATAAAGATGAGAAATAATCCGCCGCTCCGTGAAGTTCGAAAATTGCAAACACTATCCTCTTTGGCTAGCTGGCACCGGCTCCAAATATATCGGAGTATGAATTATAAATAAAGAATTATAAATGTGTATCAATACTTTCCTTGGTTTTCTATGACGCTCTTTTCCACTACTTCATAAAAATATTATTTATTTCTTACTTTTTAGTTTAAATTTGTACGCATTGAAGTCGGTTTTCCTATTTTTTTTCTAAAAATATTTTATCATATAAATGCGTCACAGTCGCTGTGAGATTAGTTTTAATAGATATGCAACTTATGTAGATATTATATGCACTATATAGACATTATGTTAAAATTACTGTTTATTTATAGGTCCGACATTGTCGTGTTCCATTTACATTTTGTCTCAAATTCCTGTCCATCTCCTCCATGCATTAGAAGAAACCCTCTACGATAATCCCAATCTTGCAATAAACTAAAAATGGTTTTTTTGTTTTTTATCAATTTACATGTCTTTATTTTAAGATTAAATTTAATGCAAGATCCGTAATTACGAAAGTAAAAGAGGCATGTATTATAACTTGTAAGCTTATTTGGTTTCTCATTGAAAAGCACTTTGTATTATTATGTAGGGTTTAATATCTTTTGTATTTCCATCGAATACCCGAACTGCTGATAATTTAGTAAGAGTGTAACATCTGTCTTGGATTATCATCAACATCTGTTGGCTTTTTTTCTTGGCGTTTAACTAAGGTTTGTTACTTTTTGCGTTTCATATCTCTTTTACGTAGGCGACAGGCTGGTAACTGCTCAATATTCTGAGCCCATACTAAAAGATGTGGCTTTATGTGTAATCAAGTGTTACCTAAGGCTATGCTTAAAACCTTTTGGGGTTATGATTGTGATTGTACGTATGCATATCATCACTTTCGCAGTTTAGTTGTTGCCTTGTTCTTAAAAAATCAGGCAACATCATCATCTGAGTTTTAATCCCTGCTGCGCGAAGTGACGCCCGGGGTCCACTTTCCTACTTTTCTCCTCCACTTCTCACGATCTTCGGTTAGTCATTGGCACTCATATCCTCCCCTACGATGTCAAGCCAGCACCTCTTGGGTCTTCCTCTCTTACATTTGTTCCCTTACATAGACAGGCGGTTGCCGCAAAAGGTGGCCGTACCAACGAAGACAACACTCTTGCAGCTTATGGGCAATATCACGGACACGAATGCTACGGTGGACGTTCCTAACGCGGTTCTTACCCGTGATTCCACACATCCACCGCGGCATACTCATCTCCGTGACAAGCAGTTCTTGCTTGTGTCGTTCTAATGTCAGCCATGCATCACAAAGTCAAAATCAGGCAAAGCTCCCTGACCGTTTTCATTTCTTTACATCAATTACTTTTTTGGACTGAATATTGCTGTTGCCTTTATAGCGTCACTGTTATTGAGAAGTAATATACCTTGGTGGGTCCTTAAACCTCTAATACGAACGTCCTTAAAGGATTCCTGGTCGAAGAGGCTCTCCCGGGAGAGCCTCTCTGTCGTCAGAATCTCTTTGGACGTTCAAGCAATAAAGGCCTCGTCAATAACCTTCACCTTTACCGACTAAACACGTCCCACAGTCACAACCCTTTCAACGTTGTAGAAAAACAAATGAAAAGTCTTATAACACCATCACACTGTCCCAATATGCAGATTGATGGATAATAATTTTAATATTAAAGTTCTTTATTATCTCACTCACAGTGTAAGTAATACAATGGTATCATGCCAAGTGCAATGACGCAGTGAAACCACTACCTACATAGTATAGTATAGGCTGTTTAAAATTCAAAGGATACTTCTAGAAGAATTGAGCAAAATGTTTCTTGTTTTTTTTTCCTTACAGACGAATCTACCTATAAACATACATAAGATATATCTTTGACTTATCACACAATTTTGAACTTTGTTACGTTTCTCAGAGCGAAGTGTTTATTAGTGACATGTTTTATTGTAGTTGCAAATTCCACAGAATCACGCAAGTTATAATCAAATATCATATTATCGTCTTCCTTAATGAGTTCGTGGAAGATATTGTTTCTAATAATATTATTTATCTAAATATACTACCATATGTTCGAATTATGCAGGACAGACAATCTGTCTAGATTTATCTCGTCGATTTTGTTACTGAGTAAACTAACATGTCCAGCTATATTTTAACTGACTTCACAGCAAAGAGAGCAGGAATGACTGGAGTAATCTAGTCACACCCTCCGACTCAAAATTGGCACACTAGCCGTCGAGTTGCGGAAACTGTCCGAAGTAGGTTCAGACATCAAAAAGGAGAAGGTTCTTAGTTCGTTGGAATATATTTTTAATATGCAACTATCTAAGTAATGTGTGAGTTGTCGTATAGATTCCCAAATATTAAATTTTCCTTTGATAGTCGCATCGTTATTGTGTTTTTTCTGCTGAGAAAAAAAAGAAAGAAATGTCACAAGAAGTATTTACACGGAAATATGAGAATGCTTAGTAGCGTGCGTTCTTATGAAAGTCAGGAGTCAATGACAGGAGACAGCCTGAGGCGGCATACATTCGTGTATTGACATCGACTTTCTCGTCATCATCGAATTAAACAAAAAATCAGCTGTGAGGGAGAGCAAGCTTGACTGTGCCTGTGAATGTGCAACATAAGTGGGTGATAGATAAGGGATAATAAACAAGCAATTTTCGAACGATCATCACAGATTACTATTAAGACCGCGAAATTTAAACTAGACTTACACAACAAATTAGCATGAAAACATTTAAAAATTTGTACATTTTGGTGTATTAGAAAAAAGGGAAATAATAAACCGAGCAACTAAAAAATCCAGAATGTGTGACTAATCATTTGTTAATCACTAATTAATGATTTTTGTCGCCTACTTAGTATTTGCATTTTTGCATAGGTTTAGGTTAGGTTAATCTGCTGACCAGTTTAATACGATCCATTAATAAAAATCTCCAAAATTGGTCTTACCAAAATAAACAAGCAAAAAAGTTTAAAAACCTGTTACCTGACTACGAAAATAATGTACCTCCTTCATGGTGTTACGTTTATTATGGTTGCTAAGCATGGGTGACCAAAATTTAACGTGCATGTATAACATCAAAATATAAAGTTTCTATCAACTTTTGAGTCGTTTCCGGTATACGAGAAAGTCAAAGGGAGACCACTCCCGATTTTTTATTTTACATTTCGGATCCTTAACTAGATAAATTACCAATATGGGGTAGGCTCGAGCCCCTCGGTGGGGACATTTTATGAGCTGTTGATGGTGAGTTCAAAATATATTTTTAAAATCACATGACGACTACGGCCTATTCTCAGTTAGAATTATTATGTCTATTAGCATTGTGAACTGGCAGGATCTTAGAGAAAGTAGTGTTCAGTGTGAAATGTGAATGAGTAACATAAACAAATAAATTAAATTATGCCTTCATATTGGGTTTTAATATTTTCTCCTTACAGCAA
Source organism: Elophila nymphaeata (assembly GCA_955850985.1). Lineage (NCBI taxonomy): Eukaryota > Metazoa > Arthropoda > Insecta > Lepidoptera > Crambidae > Elophila > Elophila nymphaeata. The sequence goes on along the minus strand of OY039080.1, from coordinate 8,170,823 downwards.
AAGTAGTCAAAATCGTCAGGTGTGTATGAGAACTGTGATATAGGAAAGAAATATGTAAGGATCGTTGTTTGGGTTTCAATGTAAGTAGTAAAATACAAGTAGTAAAATAAATTAAGTGTGAAAAATTCAGAAAAATGCTAGAGGAAAAACTTAGACCAGACACTTTATGCTATAAATTTTATTTAAAAATATACAAAATATATAAAACATAGATAAATAAGAAAATAAATAACTAGCACACCGCATGTCGTAGTCCCAAGAGACTTCAATACCTAAGACGTTTATTCAAACACTTTTTTCTACTTATGTGAAATATGTTCTTAGTAATTGACGCTAGATAATGGTTCAGTTTGGTATCATTATTGTTATGTTTAAAAAATTCTCCTAATAAAAATATTAATAAATTATTCCTACTTGTGGTACCTACAGGGTAAGATGATTCAACAAGACTTCTATAGACTGTGATTCAACTACCACCGATAGGTACATCATAAATATATTGTCACAAAACCGTAAATTGGGGCAAAAACCCTTTTTTGGATAATATCACTTATGTTTTGAAGGTGCAGTACCTAGACCTTCAAAACAAAAGTGATATTATCCAAAAAAAAAAAGGGTTTTTGCCCCAATTTACTGTTTTGTGACAATATATTTTTTTTAGCAGTTTAATTATATGAGTAGATATTACTTTTAGCTAATAAAAAGCAGCTATTAGTAAACTTTGCACAATAGAAAGTAGCTTATAAACCAAATGCTTTAAAAAACGCGTTGAAAGCATCTGCTACGGTAACTGCTGCGGGACTGTTTGTTGTTGTCCATCCTAAAGGTAAATTCTTTTTTAATAAAATGAAAATGCTCTTTATTTAAATGACTTTGCTAAGTACTCATTATCGTATTGTCAAAAGCCCTACCACCATTTCGGGACGAATAATTATTATTATGCTGAGATGGAGAAGAAATGGCGAAAGAAACTCCACAGCTTACAATTTCGTAATGATTTCAAAACATCAATACAAGTCAATAATTAATTATCAATATAATTTAAGTTACATTTTATCATGCGTAAATTTTGGGTAGTTATTAATAAAAACCGCAATCAAAATTCAAGATAAAAAGCTTACAATTTCGATTAAAAACTATGAATAACACACGACGACGTCGAAAACAAAGAAAAAAGTGGAGAAGTTGCCGCTAAATGTAAAATATTCCATATTTTATGCATTAGTTGATTTCTAAGAAAATGTAAGCAACATAAATTTAATATGACATTGAAATTTGAACTGTGTTTCTAGAGTATTACATCATAGATTTCTTCAAGGCTATAATGCGAAGCTCCGGTTACCATGAACCATACACCGAGGATAATACACGAGTCATATTCCATTGTATTATATGATAGGGTCAGACTTTTAGGATAATTCATACTGGTAAATAAAGTTTGTGGATATTTAGGTACTTTCTATCTAATCTATCTATCTGTCGAAAACTATGGATGAAAGTCTTAAAATACTACCAACGAGTTTAAAGATACTAGATGTAAAATAATGTTTTATTAAAATAATCGGAAAATAAAAATGGGCTGAAAGGACCCTTAAGTTTTATTTTGCACTTTTGTAATGTAACATACTGTATATAAAGTAAAGAGATTGAATGTGGATGGATTGGATATAGAGGCAGAGAAAGACGAAAGATGACATGGCAAATGATCAAAGAGGAATTTAATGATAATATTCACGTTATTAATCAAACACTATTGGAATAAATGTTTTGAACAGTTGAAAGTCAACGCTGAATCTGAATGGTTTATCCCACGTTTAGCCAAATACTGTCCGATTAACAGTTCTCCGAAAAGTTTTTAGGTAAACGTGATAGTATGATGATTTATTATTTTTCACATAATTGAATACAATTATGCTCATAATTCCAATAGGGGTTGAACAGAACGATAGATATTATTTACTTAAGGCTCGAACGCCCTAGAGATGCTATTCGATCGAGAGACTGCACTGGAGATGCTTGACCGACTAGTAATTCTGTAGTAAGGGTCGCCTCAGGTTCGAGGACACCCAAGGACAACCTTCTTGATAAAGTGAGGCTGAAAAGTTCATTTATGGTCATCTGCATAAGTTAGGCAAAAATTCAACCCATCAAGATCCTCGCCTTCTCTAAAAACCCCGATGACAATGGGAAAGTCTTCTTGCGGCATCCATAGTCAATCGAAAAAAAAACACTGAGCAGGAATATTCGGGTCAACCACAGACAACAATACAATAGATTAGGTTCAATATACAGGATGTAAAAGACATGAACAGTCAAACGAGAACCATGTTTTTAATTTTTTTTATGAAATCGTATTCTATACGTTATTTCTTAGTTATTGTCCAAAGAAACATTATCAATGCAATTTTTTTTAACACCAAAAAATAAAAATCATTTCCCAGCAACTTTTTTTGAAATATGTCTTATTTTGATGTATAGAATACATCGTTCTCGTTTGACTGTTCATGTCTTTTACACCCAGTATAACCTAAAATTAATGTATGTGGTAGAAAATGAACATTATTAATTATTATTAGTAGTACACACTAGAATTAATCATCGACACAAATGCTCTATCTTCCGTAGGTCGTACGTTTCTTGGATTAGGACAACAAAGAACTCTAGTATTTATTTATGCTGTGATAAAATAATTACAATTGCCTTATCAGTTTTCCTTGTCAGTTACCAGTACATCCTGGCACGAACACATTTGCTTACTGTCTTGATTTATAACTTTGTACTGTTTATCATTTCTAGGTATATTGCGCTACAAATTAAACTCTGAACTGAATTAGAAAATACTAAGATGAATATGTACAGAATGAAACCCCCGACATCGACTAACGTGATCAATTAATACGCAGCCATTCCGGTGTAGTTGTATGTCATATTAAAGAAATGTTTCGTAAAGCGACTAATACTGAAGTAATTTACTTTGTTCTTTATTTCTTAGTAATCAGTTTAATGTAAACATAATAATTACACAAATATTTGTGTTACCAACTCATATTAGTGTCTAATTATGTTCATACGTTTTTATACACTTTTAAAACCTTATTCAGAAGGAATATATAATCCATAATTTTATCACTCCTCTGTATTCTGAGATTCGTGTACTTGGCGTGTAACAGATACTGAATGCGCTGACATGGCTTGAAAAAATTAATGTGGAACTGGCATTATTATTCTTAAATTATGTCGAAGTAATTAAAACCGCTGAATGCATATAAACGTGAGGTTACTTGTACGTTTTTGTGCTGAATTATTTAGTACATAAAAATATTGCGCAGAACAGAGCATACCGTACCACCTCAACACTACTCGTAAAAATCTCCTTTTATGCAGCGGCACATTGGTACATTGGTGCAAATATGACTAATGTGTGATTAGTCATATTTGCACCAATGTACCATATTGCAGCCAATACACCCAAAAAGTAAAAGACTTGCAAAATACTGTTGGGAAAAAGTTGCCGACTCAAAATGTTGAATTTCTTCTTTAGGTTTTTTTTATATCTCTATTATGGTTGTTGAGGCCCCTGGGCAGTTGCTCCGCCTGCCCTCCCCTAAGGCCCCCGGCCCTGAAATCCCTGAATACACAAATGTGTGGATCAATCTTTGGTCACAATGTGAACATTGTGTTATTTCAATAATAATAATAATAAATCATTTATGCAATGCCAATGCACACTGTGTTTTTGAAACAAGTTCAAAGTCGAGGGGTATGAGAGGGGAGCACGCGCGGGAACGTTGGCGACAATGCCAGTAGATAACTAAATTTGGTGTTGAAGTCAATGTGTGGTGCAGTAGTTGCCTATAACATTAGCCGTAAGTCTATGGCTTCGGCTAAAGTGTATTGCAGTAGGTAGTTAGTTTTAATAATAGCCGTTACAAATTAGAGCCAAACTTGGACGGAAAGCTGAATCGAGCGTGTGGGCACGGTATTACAATACCCATAGTTAGTGTTGGCACAGATAATATAATACTATACTGGTGTTGGGAAGATAAAGAAGATAATTTTGACCTTAAGGAACACCATCTGTCGTCAAAGATCATCCAGTATGATGGAGGGTATCCACCATTTTTTAACCGACTTCAAACAAAAAAAGGAGGAGGTTCTCTATTCGACTGTATGTTTTTTTTTTTTTTTTTTTTTTTTTTTGTATGTATGTTCCGCGATTACTCCGTCAATAATGAATCGATTTTGATGATTCTTTTTTCGTTAGAAAGGTCATACTCCAAAGGTGGTCCCGTATAAATTATACCGAAATTGGTTCAGTACTTTTTTGTTGAAATGATAATTTCATTGGGGATGAAACAATGATATCGTCCAAGAACACAAAAATAATGTAAATATTTTTTTTGGATTTGCTATTACCTAATATGCAATATTGAAATTTTGGTTAGTAGGTCCAATAGTCAACACATAAACTATGACAAATTATTTTATGAACTTAAGTTAAATAACTAGTTTCTCTTCAAGTTTCATAGTTCATTACCGTACCATTAAAACTATACCATTCATTCTGAATGAATGGTGGGCATTTGTAATGAGCTATAGGTCTGAGACGTGATATAATTTGTTAACCGACTTAAAAAAAAAGAGGAAGTTCTCTATCCGACTGTTTTTTGTGTTTGTTACCTGATACTCCGTCAATTATGAGTATTACGACTCGATTTTAGTGATTCTTTTTTTAGGTACGTCTAGATTATAGATAGCCCGTATAAATTGTATCGATATAAATTCGACCCTTTATGAACAAATCATTAATAACAAAAAAAAATTGTTTACGTTTCCGTTAAGTTTTAATGAGCGCCTATCCATTTATCCAGTAGGCCTATCCATTTTCAATAAAATATACTTAACTAGCGACCCGCCCCGTCTTCGCACGGGTGCAATGCTTATGTGAATATGCATGTATTATACATATAAACCTTCCTTAAGAATCACTCTATCTATTTAAAAAAAACGCATCAAAATCCGTTGCGTAGTTTGAAAGATCTAAGCATACACAGGGACAGACAGACGGCGGATAGCGACTTTGTTTTATACTATGTAGTGATTTCCACTAAAAATAATAAAATAAAATATTTTTAGCAAAAAAATAGGAAAACCGACTTCAATGCGTACAAATTTAAACTAAAAAGTAAGAAATAAATAATATTTTTATGAAGTAGTTGAAAAGAGCGTCATAGAAAACCAAGGAAAGTATTGATACACATTTATAATTCTTTATTTATAATTCATACTCCGATATATTTGGAGTCGGTGCCAGCCTAAGCAAAATAAACTTACGATACGAACTTGATTAATCCATTAACTATACATAATAATGAATGCATAATAAAGATGAGAAATAATCCACCGCTCCGTGAAGTTCGAAAATTGCAAACACTATCCTCCTTGGCTAGCTGGCACCGGCTCCAAATATATCGGAGTATGAATTATAAATAAAGAATTATAAATGTGTATCAATACTTTCCTTGGTTTTCTATGACGCTCTTTTCAACTACTTCATAAAAATATTATTTATTTCTTACTTTTTAGTTTAAATTTGTACGCATTGAAGTCGGTTTTCCTATTTTTTTGCTAAAAATATTTTTTCAATCTAAATATATAATGATCTGCGTAAAATTGACGCAAATGCGCTTGTAATATTCCTTTCTGGAATATTTATTTTTCGTTTACAAACGCGTAAATATTTTAAAATCTAGAAAAAATACTCTGAAAAATACACTAGAAAACGGGAATCGAACCCAGCATCCTCCGCAATCCGGGCGGCTGCGGTTATTTCTAACGCTATTGCTTTCTCCTAGTTAGTGGGATTCTTTTGCTCTGCGTTTAGGATATCTCACACTTTGCTTATACATTGAGTATGTCATGAATTTGAAATATGTGTGTCATAGAAAAGAAATTATGGCACAGAAGGATGATAAAGTTCTTCTTCTACTTGTATTCTATTCTATTCTTAATTAATGGCCTCGCGTCGCATTAAGCGTACGCATTTTGCCAATGTCAAGTGAAAATATAACTAAAGTAGGTAACAAAAATTGTACGGTTGATTGAGGTTAAAAATGGAGTCTCTGAACACGTGTTTTTACGACAAGAACTCGGGAGAAACTCTTCTTCTACTTATAGTATGGTTAAAGGGATACATGTCAGTCTGGTGTCGGTAGTAAACGTACCCCGCGGGGGATATTCATACATACATATAATCACGCTCTTAATCTCAAAAGGGGATGAAAAGAGCTTTAAGTAACATTTGATTACACATAAAGTCACACCTGGCAGTTTGGGTCATTTCAAAGTGGGCCTATATAAAAGGAGCATCAAAACCAAAAGCAAACCTTCAGTGAGCCTGGAACAAAAGCCAACAACCACGACAGATCGTCATAATCATAACAACCTTTATAATTCAACCCACTGCTGAGAAACAAGCCCTCTCTTTGTCATTGAAGGGGGTTTAGGCAGTAGTCCACCACGCTTGCCCAATGCGGATTGGTGGAAGGAGTATAAGGTGATCAATAACCCTCTGCTGATCCATTATTTGCCTTCTAAGACACCCATTGAAGTTAAGAGGTACTGCTATTCTCCTCTGCCGGCATCACACGGCACACCACTCTATAAATTACTTAGTAGTCCGAGTAAGGCCCTAAACTAGGGTTCTTAAACTTTTTGCTGTCATGGACCATTTCCACAATTTCAAATAGTCCACGGACCCCTATCAAAGACGATTTTAAGAAAAGAAAAAAAATAGTCTAATTTTAAACTGCTTTATTAATAATTTCAATTAAATGATAATTATACAAACTAAGTCAATGGATGCTGTTGTTTGTCTTCATTGACCACGTTATATACTGGAAATGTCTTCGACAAAGTAATGCGCAAGACGACTCGTGTATTGCAACATTCCCTAATAAATATGTTTAGGTTAACCTCAGGGATTAACTGAGCTGCTGAAACCCTGCCGTAGAGAATCTAATCGGTGTAGAGACTCCTCGGCTGGAAATGCTCCGCGACTAATAATCCCCTCGATAGGTTAGCCTTATAGGAGCCTATTTGCTAAAAGAACCCTCTAAAGTTCTCGCCATTTTAAAAACCCCGCTGACACTCTAAAATAAGGCATATACCAATAGCCAATAGAAACAACGAAGGCAGTCGAACGTTTAATTATGAACTTGACAAAAAGGAAGTGTTAAACAATTGCTTTCTATCGATGAATGACAAAGGCCACTTGTGATTCGAGTCGGCGCTCGACCACTTTCTCACGGCCTTGATTTCATGCCCTGCTCATCAAGTAGGCCAATAAACATCGCGAGCCATACGAAACTGTTGCCATAACAACGAACCAAGCGAGAATAATTATTAATTAGTCGTCGACTCTTTTGGGAGTTTTTTTGTGTATAGTATCGTAGTGGCATCGTAGCTTCCAAACGAATAATCCAATTTTCATTAATTTTTTTTTGTTCACGATGTTTGATCGTGTTTTAAGAATATCTGTTCAATCGTTCGAAGATCATCAGCACTTTTATAGTTGAGAGATCTGAAGCGGTCTGATCGATTCGAAATTTCGTATGGTGTATCTCATTTTTTTATTTATTTATTCAATTTGTCTTAAAGGCTTAAAATATTTAATGATATTGCTGATGCTGCAGCATTATCTGGAATCTGCAGTATCTATACCCAACTCTTCACGAAATCTTATTTAAGAGAGGTGTCGCGTTGGGGCTTATGGGATTGGTTAACTTAGATATGAGACATCTCTGTGTGTCTGACTGTAGCATCGTATCTCCCAAACGGATAATACAATTTTGTTTTAGTTTGTATTTGTATGAGCAGTATCTTGATCGAGAGTAGTCTTAGCTATGATTCAAGAATATCTTCTCTTATGCTGTTTGAAGATCATCTCTCAGATGTTGAAGGGATTATAGTAATTTCCACATGTCCCACAGATTTGAAATTTAGTAGGTATATAGTTTCATTGATATTGCCGCTATTTTTGCATCATCTAGAATATGCAGTATATACCCATCTTCTCACCAAATAACAGGAGCGTTTTTGTGTTTAGATTAAATCTGTTTGTTAGACCAATCCATTGGGATTGGTCTTCATGAATAGTTTATATTTAGATAGATCGTGATCAGGGCCTTGTATTGGAGCAGGTGACAGCATTGAGTATCAGTAGTTTTTTTTTTTAATTTTCCGTGATCTCGTCCGTGACCATGCACTGGCATGGCGCATGCAACTGCGGCGATATAACAAAATACGAGACGTGGTATAAATCCCGTTTATGCTTAAGGTTTTTGGTCAAGTTAAGGTAGAAGTTGTTATCTACTATCACCACCGATAGAAAATTGGGTTAGTTGTTTAAGCACTTGATATTTAAGAAACATACGCACTAAATTACTTAATATTTACGAAACATGTGCACAGTACGTACCGTTTTTAGCCCAAAAAAAATTACATCAACATAAGATGTTATCAAAAACTAGCTGACACAGCAAACGTTGTTTTGCATATTTTGTTTTATTTTTAGCGGCAGGTATAGGATATACCTACTTTAAAACCTATTCTCATACCTACCAAATATACACAAAAAAGTGGGTGCTTGTAGCGAGAAGTACTTCTCACGCAGCTTTTCTTTGCTGCAAAGACAAACACATTTAGTACAAATTATGTCATATATATTTATTTCGAGACTTTGACTTTAACTTTGTCTTCAACCTGTGACTTTTGTGTTACAGTGATGCGCGCGCATCTTAAAATTTCACTCTCAACATTTTTCCATAACGCGCCTAAAAAAGTATAAGTTCAAAAATTTCATCATAATTAATCGAGCCCTTTCGGAGGAGTGAGACCACAAACACGGTGGACCGTGACACGAGATTTTTATATATAGATAATTCTCCTAAAATACCTATTGCAAAAAAATATAAGTCCAAAAATATTCCCGAAGCACAATCAAATACGCATAACACAAGACCCTCTTAAATGACTTCCTTTCGAAGTCGCAACTTAAAAAAATATTTTAAGTAGAACGTGCAACACATTAGGAACACTTGTGTCGAGGAACAACCATAAATTTTTGGAGAAACAAAAGAAGCATAGATTTGTGACTACAAAGAAAGGATTTAAAAAAAAACATAATTATTTCTTTTGTTCATTCTCCTAATGACATTGTATATTGTGCTCGACTAATTTTCGAAGCATGGCTTTTGCAGCTACATATGGTTATTTATTTACTATCGAGGAGATGAATAGGGCAACGATCTTAAAGGTTAAATACCTAACAAAAGTGAGTGGTTGGAACTCAGATGGGTTACCAAAGCTGTCGAATAGACTTTTCTCCGTTTACCAGTCACTTTTACAAATAGTCATTATATAAAAACTTGATTCCACTTGTTGATAAAAAATTAGGTATACTTAGGTAAAATTAGGTTACGTTCGTACAATATTATATTATCCCTATTCAATTATTCAGGCTAACATTGATAGAACCGACTACTGAATGTTTTTATCTAGTATCCGTAACACAAGTTCTTAATCACAGAACATATTATAGATACCTCTTATATCTATGTCCTGTGTTCTTAATGATACTTACTTCGGGCTAGATAATTGGTGTGAGCGTGAAAATATATTTATTTTATTTATTTATTTATTTTGGGCGAAAGTTCATTCGGCGCTGATTCTAATTCACTAATGTCTCGGCGTGGATACAGTGTCTACATAATTGTTTTTGAAAATTTTTCAATTTATTGAAATAAGATGGAAAACAAGGCAAATTCTAGAATAAGCTTTGCGTTTAAAAACGCGTAAATATTTTTCAAATTAGAAAAAATACACTGAAAAAATCGACCTGCCCCAGGCTGGAATAATATTGTCAATTTCAACGATTTGATGAAACAATTTTTACCATAAAATCATATGCAATAAGCACTGTCAAATTTCGACAGCGAAAGCAGTGTCCCGGTAGCGTAGTGGTTATCGTAGTCGCGCGGATTGCGGGAAATGCTGGTTTCGATTCCAGCCTGGGGCAGGTCGATTATTTCAATGTATTTTTTTAGTTTGAAAGACAAATTCTGTTATGATAAGTGCAGAGACGGGACTTGACCCACGACCTTCCGCTACCCAGGCGAGAGTTCCCATCTCTCGCCTGGGTACTTTATTTATAATACTCGTACTTCTAAGTTAAGAGTTCATACGAATTTATTTAAGTTTTTCGTCTGAGTTAGTCATCATCTCGCACAAAACAAAGTCGCACAAGTCGAGTAGGCACCATTTAATTTTATCTATTCTTCTTTTGTCATCATCTCGCAGAATAGTAAAAATCTGAGGTAAAATATTATTTAATTTAAAAAAGAACTCCAAGCTTATATTTGATTTAAAAAAGAATTCTAAGAGGAAGTCGCGGGCGGAGCGCTAATAGGTACTTTTGACTAATTTTTTTGAACTCTGTTGAGGAAATATGTATATCTATTAACCTACCAGGCTATCATAAATACGTCGTAGATATTTGCTTAATTTAATTTAAGATTGTTAATTTTCTGGAATATAAACTACTGTGCAAGATTATTGGTTGGCGACTTGAGGAATAAGCCTGATTGCACCACGAGTTTACATATGCCTAACAATGTCGAAGACATTACATCTACAACATGCAATGCAATATTTTTACAAATATGCTTCATTAATTAAGTTCAAACATTTCAATTCATGGTATATAAAATTATTATATTTTAAGGTTTTTGTTGTTCACACTACTATAAGAACGCATTATTATGAACATACAAAGTTCGTTATCAATTTCTAAATAATTCATCAAACAAAACAAATATTTATATGATTTAAAATGTTTGTGTAAAATGATATGCTACTGTATGACTCGGCCTTGACTCAAACCTGTTGCTTACAATAAACAAAGAATAATAGTCTTATTTTCTTTAAAATATTTACCTAATTCAAATGGAAACTGAAAAAATACCGCATCAGACGAGAACAAAAGCGAGTAGCTACTCCGAAGGCCCTAAAAATCGAATCGGTATAGAGACTTCCCGCGGGAGATACTCGTCAACTAGAAGTCCTTAGACTTAGAGGACCCATCAAGGACCTCACCTTCGCAGTAACCCTGTGACAAGTTAAAAAAATAGTGAAAGAGAAAGCGCGTTGTCAACCTGCAAGGTGTTTTGACACTTCTTTTGAAGGACCTAGTACTGCAAGAAGGGTACAAATATGTATTTATTATTTAGTTACGTTAACTACCCCAATACACAACTATCCCAAGTAGGGACGGTGTCAGGTAGGCGGCCGGCCGTGAAATGTAATGCTAAATGCTATAACTGTATTGTCGATATTCAAAACATAAAGAATAAATTGGTACCCACCCTTCTCGGGTAGGAGAAAGAATGAGAAGTTACTTAACTACCATAACTCGATCTCTCGATCAGCAATAGCATACCCTAGCAGGTTTGGTGTCAGCCAGACAGCTGGCCATAAAGTCCGCAGCCAAAATCTAAAACAGTCTGTAGATAACAAGACGTACTGTGCAGTGACTTGTTTATTGGGAGTAACGTAGACGGAAGATAACTTTGCGTAAATATTTTGTTCTGTAAAAATCACTAAAACCGGTAAACTAAAAAAGTTATCAACACGAGATTGCTGCGAAGTAGGCAGCCACTACTACCACTGCAAAATATTATTATGTGTGAAACGGTAACCTAATTAAATAAAATAATATTTCTCTTCTATTTCTGTTCAAACATCATAAGCAGTTTTATTCATGCTTGAAGCAGCTATTATTAATTGGATTTAGCAAATTTCTTATACAAATGAAAACCGACCGAATGTGCAAGGAAAACACTGCAATTTGCCTTGGCATATTCTCTTGTCCTTTGTTTTCGAATGTTAAAAGATACACAACATGTGTGGCTGTGTAGCATTTGTGCCAACAAAATAACTGCTCGTATTATAACTGGGTACAATACGTCTAATGGCAGAACGAGGGACAATTTCTATGTGTATTGTGAAATACGTTTAGATGGTACAATTTGACTCACAATGGTTCTGCAACGTCACATGACTTCGATGTAAGCATGAACGCACGTGCCTTGAGTTGCACGTTTTTCCCATTATGAAAATTATTTTTTAAAGCTTTAGTTGGCATCAAGTATACGTCCCGTCTGCTAGTAAGCCGTCACCGTGACTCATAGACGTGTGTAACACTACACTACGAAAATTTAGTGTTATCCTATTGAAGTGCAAATAAAAAGTGGAGGTGTAACATATGCTTTATTCCATAGTTACGCTGCAACTTCTCTTTACGCACTCATCTCGGCATACGGATGTACACCAAAAATAAATCTGCAGGACTCCTAGGTGGCCACAGAATGTCGCCTCTTCGAGAAATCAGCTTTGGCAGGAACATATCTCTGATAACCGGCAAGGACTCATTACATGTGCGGCAAGTGGCTTCTAACCAAAAAAGTGGAAACCTGTAAAAACGTATTCAAGTCCTGTAGCTGTAACGACACATAACCTGTGATGAGTCCTTAACTAATTCATGGCCCACCCTGTATTTGACTGCCAATTTCGGTAAGGTACAGGTACCGTCCCAGTTCGAAGCTTCTATTTTTAATTCTTTTTGGGTGTTCTTATCAAATAATCAAAACCTTGTCGCAAGTTAGCCAAGTGTACAAGTCACGATTTCTGGGCTCTGACGTGAATTGTTTACAACTGTTATATTTCAACAGCAGTGGGACCACCAGCTTAACGTACCTTCCGAAGCACGCAGAAGAATCGAGTTGAAAATCTTCGGTTATACCCATCCACGGAGTACTAAAACTCTTTGTACCCATCCAAGTACCGACCGTACCTAACTGCACGGTTGCTTAGCTTAGTTGCTTAGCATAGTTGCTTGACTTTTGTGTCCATTAAAAATAAGGAGAGTCCTTCTTTTTGGGAGTTAAACATGAATCAATGGCTTACCTACTCTTGCAAGCAGGTAGTCACTCGCGGCAAACATAAACTTTTTCCTGTAGTCTTATTTATTAAAATTGGTAATTCCAAAGATAATTAATAAATATTCCAATATAATTAGGAATATGGAAATACTAAATTGAAGGAAACAAGATACTGTTGGGTTTGGTCTAGACACGTGCACTGGAAAAACATTGCACTAACAAACGACCTTTTTGGCTCGGTTACAATCATATCAGTAATTTTTAACTAAGACTTAACTATAAATCTCTATGTAAACTTGGCATAGAGTACACTTGACGTATTTGTTTTTAGCTACAAACTTTGCAGATGCTATATTGACAAACATGCTGGGTTATTTTTAACCGATTTCAAAAAAGGAGGAGGTTCTCTATTCGACTGTGTGTTGTTTTTTTTATACAGTATTTTATATATTTTTAACCTTTACGTTTTTTCAGTGTGAAAGCGTGTCCAGCCAAGTACAAAGAAAAGGAACTGTCATCGCGCATTGTGTAATATTACACGAACCATTTCGAGCTACTTTTGACCCTACATGAAATTTGGCACATTTATTGAAATCCCCTAGCTCGTAATAAATTTACAATTCCATAAATTTAGTTCAAACGGTTGCTGATATAATAACGTTTCACACCCGGCTTTTTTATGACTGACTCACTCACTTATCAAAAACCTTACCAAGGTAGACTATTATGCATAAACAAATAAAAACCCAAATTATTTGATAATTGTTATCAACAAACTAAAGTTGGTTCATAGATTAGATAATAATTAGGGTCATTGCGCCTGTTTGCCGACCGCTTCCCCTTTTCGTCCATTTAACCGCCCTCCTTGATATAACGCCAAATAATAGCAAAACGGTTATACATAGGTCCTTAAAATATTTATGTATCACGACCTGAATAACTCCACAGTAAGTACATGCCTACACAGTCCACTGGAACGCGGCCATTAACTAGGATTAAGCTATGCAGTTTATGGTACCCGGCGAAAGAGTAAAAATTTGTCAAATATTGCAGAAAAAAAAGTGACGTGCCGGAACTTACGCAGTAAATAAAAAATAGTTCTATTGTGTTTCTTGGTTTGTTTACTGTTTATACATATAGCTTGCTATAAATATAGTGTGGACGAATAGTTTATTATTCTAATTCACAATAATTAATATATAAAACGAAGTGGACGAGAAAGGGTACGCCCTTTTTATTAGAAAGTCCTAATCTCGACCGGGTGGTCTATGACAGGCCCGCCCATGTCAATTAGGTTCTGTCTGATATACGAAAATGCATGTAAGTAAACTAAATTTTATTTAGCAATATGAACTTTATGTGTACAAATATTTGCGATGGCCAATTTTCGTCCGCTTATTTGTTTTAATAAAGTATAAACCTAATACGTTGAAATGGCCTATGGTCGGAAATTGGGCATAAAGTACAATACGTCCCAGTTTTCGACATACTCTGTTACAACAAACTAAAAGTGATTATTTTATGATACCTGCAACCAAATGTTACTACAATATTATTAAATGAAATAATAATAAAACAATTTAATGAAAAAATATTTACGACGACCAATTTCAGTCCGCTTATTAGATTTAATAAAGTATACATTTATACGTATAAAGCATATATTTAGACATTTTAAATGGCATGCGGTCGAAAATTCGACATAAAGTAAAAAATCCCAGTTTTCGATATACTTTGTTATTTTAGAATAAATTAAAGTGATTATTTTATGATAGTGTAATAAAATTTTACAATATTATTTTTTCAAATAATATTCAAACAGTTGAATGAATGGGCCTTACAATGTCTTACAATGGGTCTGATAAGAAGGCTCAAGGTCACCCAAAGGGCAATGGATAGGGCTATGCTCGGAGTTTCTCTGCGTGATCATATCAGAAATGATGAGATCCGCAGGAAAACCAAGATCACCGACATAGCCCAAAGAATTGCGAACCTTAAGTGGCAGTGGGCAGGGCACATTGCGAGGACTGACGGCCATTGGGGTGAAAGGAAAAGTCCTCGACTGGCAACAAAAACAGCTTCACGGAAACTCGGAGTCCTGAACAAGGTGCGGCGTTTCTTGAAGCCAAATCAACTTTGCTTGCTATACAAGACACAAGTACGGTCCTGCGTGGAGTATTGCTCGCACCTGTGAGATGGCTCTGCCAAGTGCTTACTCGATGCTTTGGATAGGTTGCAGCGTCGCGCGGCTCGCATCATCGGCGACGAAGAGGTGACTAAACACCTTGAGCCTCTCCAATTGCGTCGCAAAGTTGCGTCATTGAGCGCTTTCTACCGTCTGTACCACGGCGAGTGCTCTGAGGAACTTTTTTCCCTAATCCCACCATCTCCCTTCCTTTTAAGGACTACGCGTGCTGGTCTACGTTGGCACCGACAAACTATGGCTACCATTCCAACGCGAACTAAGAAATTTGGCAACTCGTTTCTTTGTCGCACAATCAAGAAATGGAATTCACTGCCAGCACACGTGTTCCCTCCTTCCTATAATCCTGGGTCATCCAAAAGAGGCGTGAAGAAGCACCTTGCAGGTCAGCAAGGCGTGGGTGGCTAGCGCGGCAGTTTATCTCTCGCGCCAGCTATCTTCGCATTTGGACTCTACTTCTGCGTACGATCAGGTGGAATAGAGTCATTTGCTTGATCTTTTTATAAAAAAAAACCACGTACTGGGAAACGCAGCTTTGGTAGGCCCCCACAAGGTGGACTGATGATCTAGTAAAGGTCGCGGGAAGCCGCTGGATGCGGTCAGAGCAGGACCGACCGGTTAGGAGATCCTTGGGGGCCTATGTCCTAAAGGCTGATATGATGATGATGAATGAAAAAATATGCAAGCTTAACATCATATTTTAGGGGTTAACAAGGCAAAACGGGTTGTTTTCGGCCTTTGGCGTGGATCTTAGGTCAATCTTTTTCAGTGTATTTTTTTTAGTTTTAAAAAATATTTACGCGTTTGTAAACGCAAAAATTATTACATATTATTATTAATTTATTTTAAAAATATGTTTTATAGAAATGTCGTGATTGTGATGTAGAAAATTATGATATTTATGTTGAATAAGACTATGTCTTGTTATATTATTCGTTGTCTTTCTATAAGTTTTATATATATATTAATTGATTTGTCTGTATTATGAGATTCATATGATGTGAGTGTGTGAGTAAAGATATAAAAACAAAATTTAAATTAAGAGAAATGCCTAATTAATACGAAAACTAATTCTGATCGCTTGTATTTTTTTTTATTAGATAACTATTAACAACTTTTTGTAACGAAGACTGATTTTTAGACTACAGTTATTATCTTGATTAACAATTTCATTTTAAAACATATTTTTATTCATGAAATCCAGACTCAATTGATGCGGTCGAAAATAGGACAACGGGTGGACGAAAACTGAACTTTGCGGTCGGAAACTGGTAATATTGGCATTTTATTACTTATTTTAAAATATTAAAAACAACATGACTGTCACCACTAACACGTTCGCAATAATTACAAATAGACTAATATAGGAATTCATTTCAGTAGTTATTTTATAAAATTATAATAAAGAAATATTTTAATTTTATTTTCAAAGTTGATAACTCCACTAAGTGGACGATAACAGGCGTAATGACCCTACTACGTGTTAGGTGAAATATACATATTAATCAATGGGTGAAAAGTTCTGTGTTCATTTGAGTCGGGTTGTAATTTCAGCACAAGATTTTACTTGGGTATTTCTTTACGAACAAACCAAATATATTAACCTAATAATATAAATCCAGCACAAATAGAATGTACGTAAAAAATGGCCGAGTCAAATCTTGAGCTTGAATTACATCCCGCCCGAGTAAACACAGAACTATGTATACGCCCATATAGATCTCGATTCTTTTAGTCGGTGAAGTCAAGAACGAGGTATTATTCAATATTGAACTTGACTCTTAATTCACATGTTTTTGATGGGATTACACGGGATACAAAAGCCAATTTTAAGAATTCTATAGATTTCCTAGAAAGTGTTTAGAATTTCTAATTTTGTGCGTTTACTGTAACACGTATAGGTAGGTACTATAGGTACCAGAAACTATTTTTATCACTTCGTCATAATTATCTTTTTTATTATACCTATTTGACCTTTAGAATCATCTCAATAGATGTTTTTGCTAATAATTTCTTAGAATTAATTGTTGCTATGTTTTTTTAATTGACTGATTGTGCGTAATTTTTACACGGACAAAAGCTTGGATGAATAGTAATCAAACAGTACCTACACAAAATTTGAGACAAAGCTAGAATATACATACGTAATTCTATTACAGAAATTACTAATACACCTCAATAAATAGGCATTTTGTTCAGACCTGTGACCCACCAGCGACCACTAGGTACTTACAGGCTTCGCGCAAACCACCACCGGTGGCCTCCACCGTTTTTTCATACATTTGTATAGAGGCTGTGCGTGCACACGTGTGGCTGGTGGCGGCCATGCGCTTCAGCAGTGTCCGGGGTGGCGGCCACTGACTACCTTCGCTTGCATGGTACGAAAGGATGTGGCACGTGGCCGCCACTGGTGGCTCATATTCCTTGAAAGTTTTGGGCTTATTTTGTGCAATAAACTCTGTATTGCAATGTGAATTGCGCTCGATTGCACCTTACATTACAAGCGCCAGTACCCGTAGTGTAAGTTTTTAAGTGTAATAAACGCAACTACTTTAGTTGCGTTAAGAGCTCAATTTGTATAGGAAACGTGAACAGCGCCCCTAGCGGAGAGAAGCGCAAATCATGTTTCCCATACAAATTGAGCTCGTAACGCAACTACAATCGGCACGTTTTGTATACTAAAAAACTTACACTACGGGTACAGAGAGCGTATCATAGTTAGTAGTGTAATGATTGAAAATCAATAATTATCAAAAAAAATCAAAAAAATATACGTTTTGCATTGAACCACATAACTTTTTCTTCATATGCATGTGGATTACATTAATTACATTCCGTGAAATGTTTACCCTAAACTTTCAATAACAAATCACATTTCAAATCACGGACGCGAACTTCGTGGTACCCGGTTAAAAATGCCCCAATGACCTTTAGAATTTAAATTCCTAGTTCCCTTGACTACTTAGAATTTTGTAGGTACTTTCTCCTACTCCATGACGAGATTCTGATCGCTTAGGTACTTATACATATGTTCGAAGCATTGGGTTTTGTAGCTTTCCGATCGTGATGGTACCACTCTGCATTAGAAGTAGTTGTGTGTTTCGGATTGAAAGGATAGGTAGCCAGTGTAATTACTGGGCATGGAAGGCATATCGTCTTAGTCCCCAGGATGGCAACGCACTTGCAGTGTTAAGTGATTTACCCTTAATAATAGGGGTTAAAGTTTGAAATTGCCGATTTTTTCCTCATTATTCATTAGTGTATAATTCCTTTAATACAATAGCTATGTCCATTATTCTTTTTTGTTATAAAAATATTAATATTTTTTTACAAGTATCAATTCTCAATATTTTTCTCTAAGTATCCTATAGCTTAATGTTTTAAATTAGATTTGTGGTTCCTTAAAAAACCGCAAATATATTTGTATAGCAAATAGAATTTTCGTTAAATTCTCCATACAAAACGGCAATTTCATACTTAAACCCCTAATATTGCAAGTGTCTATAGGCGACGGTGACCCGCTTAACACCAGGTGGAGTGGACCGCAAGCTTGTTTGCCATCTCATAGTATATAAAGAGTAGATTAAATTTTAATACTTCTAATACTAATTCATAAAAAATGGTGGCAGGCGACATTACTGCTTCTACTTCTGATGCTGACCGTACAAACACGACAACAGCCGAAGAACGAGGTTTGCCAACAAACATGTCTACAGTTGCCATAAAAGCAAAACATTTTACCGGCCAAACTCGATTTAGGTCAAACCGGTTTATCCTACGCATCTCAGTATGAACTTTTTCGCTGATTGATCACTAAAGACTTTTTGCAAAGGTAAATAAACATGTATGTAATAACATTAAGAGAGTTTTTGTACCCTTTTTTTTTTGAGAAATCCGTTTTATATGAAAGTTTTTAAATAGAACCTATTATTAAACAAATGTTTCTAAAATTTAGATTCTTGCAACTTTTTGTCAGTTTGTGACAAAAAACAGTTCTTTAGAAAATAATCAGTCTGACACTATAAATTCACACTATTTAATTTCAAATACATTACTACGACCAATTTTTATGCTCATCGTCCATTAATTCACAGAAGGACCTAGGGACTCCTGAGGTCAAGTAAAAAAGTAAAATATTCTTTTTTCTTTTCGGAATAAATTAGTTTTCAAAAGAATTCGATAGAACCAATTTAGAGTACGGATGGAGGTATGCACAATTAAAATTAGACAGACGCATGCTAAAAACAAGTTGAACACAGAGACTGACGAACGATGAAATTTTGCGACGCACAGCGTATATTCTGGGCCATTAAAAACAAGAAAAAGTTTCTTGTCTTCAGCTATGGTAGATATGAACTCTTGCGACTCAGTACGATGGGTAAAATCGATGGAAACAGGTCCGACGGATAGGAAGAAATCTTCGCTCCGAAACCTCCGTAAGTGGACAGAAATTGCGAGTGCTGCCCAACTATTCTGCCTCCCAAGGAATAGAGTGCAGTATGTATGCGAAGCTGAACGCCAACCTTCTAATCAGAGAGGCACAAAAAGGAGAAAATTAGAACTATAATTGCCCATAGGATAAGGGTTAACCCTATATTGTCCTTTTATTTCTCTTTGGTCATGTCAAAAATCTCCGGTGACACAGTATCTGCGACCAAAGATCTAGGTACTTGCCACAAATGGACACTTCTTTTACGCAATGATTGGCCAGTATCCATGTCTTGTTTAAATTTTTGCATTTCATTCATTCCCAGTCATACCGTCATTACGATGGTTACACTGCAATTAACTAATTGTATGTTGGGTATGATCGTTCGTCGTTCACAGACATCATTCTGTAATTGGAATGATTAGTCGCTATTTGCGTGCATTCATAATCTGTCTGACGTAGTATTATAGTAATTGGTTATGGCGTTATAAAATGATGTCGTAGCCAATGATATTATAGTATTAGATAGGTTATACGCTCACAAAAGAGGAAAAATAATGATCCGAAATGCTGTAGCATTTTTACTTATTTAGTATATTACTTAAATTTTACCACTACATTGGCAAAAATTTAAAAGGGATGGCATAATTAATCCAATAGGAACAAAAAAGACAGCTAGTGTTTTTCATTGTGTGATATTACCATAGCAACAATGGCTTCATGTATTTGTTTTACAATGATAAAAGCAAATTAAATATAATTTCGGCTTAATTACTAATGATACGCGAGATACCATGAGCTTTATTTATTTTGCTTGCATAATTAATGCATTTTCGCATGTGCCAAGACGTTATTTTGTTGCATAAACACGGTTGGGGGAACTGGAAGGCACACGCGTATTGTCTACTGTGTCAAAAGCGACTAAGGCAAGGCAAACGTGCACAAACATGCAACACTCAGACCGAATCATTGGTCTGAGATGCAACACGTGTTGTCTGTTTTGAGGTGCCATTTCGGTGCCATATGACATATCTAACTATCTAGGTACCTCTTTTTATATGGTCGAATCTTAGTATTTTCATCTTACAAATACGGGTGAGCCCCGGGTGGCTACAATTCCAAAGCGAATTAAGAAATTTGGCCACTCATTTCTATTTCACACAATCAAGAAATAAAATTCACTGCCAGCATAATATGTGCTTCCTCCTCCTTACAATCCTGCAACCTTGCAGGTCCTTGCTGGTCGGCAAGGCAAGAGTGACTTACGCGGTGGTTTTTCTCTCGATCTTCGCATTTGGATTCTACTTCTGCTTACCATCAGGTGAAATGGAGACATTTGCTAGACGTGCAAACAAATATAAAGCCCGTTTCAACTGTGATGATCAACAACCTATGACATATTGGTTGGTTAGTTTTTCACCTACCTATT
This sequence comes from Elophila nymphaeata, assembly GCA_955850985.1. Classification (NCBI taxonomy): domain Eukaryota; kingdom Metazoa; phylum Arthropoda; class Insecta; order Lepidoptera; family Crambidae; genus Elophila; species Elophila nymphaeata. The sequence goes on along the minus strand of OY039080.1, from coordinate 8,149,764 downwards.
AGTAAGTACATAGGTACTTACATAAGCTGGCACATAAGACTAGGACCATAATATGTATTTGATTAATACAGATTTTAAAAAGTTGATGTATTCATTTTGAATCTGTGTACTGTACTTTATTACAAAACTTCAAATAAATGTAAGAAGCACGTAACGTCCATCTCAAAGCAACATTTCTTACTTAGTGATTTTGTAACTCTAGGCGGGCACCATACGGGCTTAACAGGTTATTCGCCTGTTCCAAGTAAGTTCCTCACCTCATTCTAACACTGTGACGTACCATTTAACATGCATAGTAAAATACATCGCTGTCTCAATCGTAAGTTTCTAAAATCAATTCTTTTGAGAATCTTCTTTGTCTGACAATTTTATTACCAGAGAAACATTAACATATGAGGAACAGCTCAAATTAGGCATCCTGATCTTGATGATTAAGGCTCTAACCGATCACTGCAAGCTAACTAGACATATTTACAACTTAGAACTTAAAGAGACGAAAGAATGGAGAAAGAGATGGTGCTTGCTGATTCTGCCTACAGGAGCGTGGAACCTCAATTCATCCTACTGTGTCCTTGTGAAGCTCTCGCCGGCAATACATACCAAGATTTTAGGAGGCACATACTCGACCTATGGCATTAAAATATTTCAAGCTAGGAGATATTCCTAGCTTGAAATGTTTAAATAGACCTACTTCATATGTTCTAAATAGACTCACTTGGTGGCTTATACACTCGTATTCACAAACATTACTATGGGATCTCTGGACACTTGGATAAGCAACGAACGATTGGTTCGTTTCTTATCCAAGAGTCGAGAGATCTCATAGTAATGTTTGTGAATACGGGTGTTAGTCACACACAATAGATATTTTTAGATTGCAGTTACGCAATTAGCCCCAAATTCACACAAAATCATACATTTTTTATCTTTGATGTCTTGTGACGTTGATGGTGATTCAGTAGTTATCTTTACAAGTTCGCTACTAAAAGTCTGTAGTCGCAATACATTAATTTTTTGGGCACTTGCCGAGATCTGGCTGTTGATCCGTGAGGACTGAGGGAGCACATTTTATGGGCTGTAGTTTTTATTATATTTAGCCTACATTTTTTTAGATTTGACCTACATTTGTTGTAAGTATACTACTAAATCCTTCGATTTCTCAGTTCACACGCACACTTGATATCGACAATACTACTATAGGTTTTGGTACCTATTCGATTTTTTCGGCCGACCGTCTGTCTGACACCAATCCTCATTGACAGCAGCCGGGACCACAGCACCCCGGGCGCGCTCAGGAGCGCGCGCTCTCCCACGCGACTTTACGCCTTGTTTTTAGAGCATTTACAGACTACTTCAGACTTTTTCAGTGCATTTTCTAGTATTAATATTTACGCGTTTGTAAACGCAAAAATAAAATTATTCCATAATGTAAGGCATTTCTTAGAAGTGCAAATTTCAAAGATTTGATGAAACAAAAATACATAAAAACATAAGCACCAAGCACTGACAAATTTCGACAGCGAAAAGCAGTGTCTCGGTGGCGTAATGGTCAACGCATCCGCCCGGATTGTGGAAGATGCGGGTTCGAGTCCCGCCTGAGGCAAGTCGATTTTTTTCAGTGCATTTTCTAGGTAAGCTTATTTAACAGGTAGATATAAACAACTCTTATTATTGCATGTTGTTTTACGACTCTTCAAGAGATCAATGGTAAATTCCGTTTATATTACGGGTTCATAATCACGGCATAAAATTAACCGCATCTTATTACGTGGATACACGCAACAGTAGAATGCAATATAAAACACCGCCGTTGAAACCATTACACATAACTATACCTCTTGTATAACACCTTTATGTGTGTACATATGTAGTCCTACTTTCATCTCACAAACGTGGGTGAACCGCGCACGACTGTGTTGTGTATATGTCGCAGGCGAATCGTATAACACGCCGTATTACAAAATGGCGCGGCAGATTGTAATGTGTGCGCCTGAGACATATACATATAGTATACATATATGCAAATTGTCTCTGTGTTTCAGTGCGAGAGCGCTCAGTACCGCCACTGAGGCATACACTGAGGGTACAGAAACAATTTGCAGGTGTTTTTGTTACGGGCTAAGTCTGAAGTTAAAAAAAAAACCTAAGTTGGCCCGATTATTTCTGAACACTAACCAAATGGGTAATTCCAATTTAAACCCTGAGATTTAGCAGTTTAAACTTAACTTTACTTATACCCTGACATTAGCCGTAATATATACCCGCATTAGTGAAGTAAGTAATATCTTTCTTCTTCTTCTTTCGTGGTTATCCTGAATCTCATCAGAAACAGGACTTGGAAAATTGGAACATGTAAGTTGCCAGATGCGACGCTCCATAGAAAGAAAATGACCTTTTATAAGGTCGCTTGATTAAAGCTTATTTTGGTAACAATAATCAAGGAGGTTGAACCGCGGTCGTGAGAGCTACTGAGTGCGCGGTCAATACTCGGATGGGTGACGGAATTTTTTTTAACGCGATTTTCCTCCGTGTTTCGGGAGGCACGTTAAGCTGTGATCCCGACTGCTGTCAAAAGATAGCAGTTGTTCCCAAAGAGGATTTGTGTCAAGCAAAAAAAACAATACAGCATATAAAGTGTGGTCCTCACAGATTAACAGCCAGATCTCGGAAAATGTGTGAAAAATTAAGGTATTATGACTACCGACGTTTAGTAGCGAACTTGTAAAGATAACTAGTGAATCACAGAGCACAAAACATAAAAGTTTAAAAATGTATTACGACTAAAGTGTGGTCCCTCACTCCACACAAGAATGATCATAATTTAGTAAATACTAGATGACCCGGTGTACTTCGTATCACCTATTCACACGGAGTACTAAACGTCTTTGCACCTATCCTAACGACATTAAAACTCTTCCTTCGCTAAAATGGCGGAATGACAAATGTTTGACAGGCAAGTAGGCAGAACAGTTTAAATGGGAAAATTAAAATGTTGATTTACTATCTTCCTCGCAATTTCTCCATATTTTCTCACCGTTTAAACCGTTTAGACCTCCACGAACATTTCAAGACCAAGATAAGATAAATCCGTTCAGCCGTTCTCGAGTTATAGAGTCAGGAAGGAAAACCCGACATTTTTATATAGTAGATTACCAAATCCAATTTATTTCTTTTTGTACATAAAGTTTTATTAAGAGTCTTAAAATATTTTGTAAAAAATAAATGGAAAATATTTCGACGCCACTTGAAGAAAGCGATTATTAAATCTGGTCCCTCAATCCTCACATGATAACTATCACATGATATTGCACAGACCCCAAGTAACTAAACGGGAGCAGGGTCGGAGAGAAAATTTCGTTTAGGTACATTTTACATGTACTTTAGGTACATTTGATACATTTAATTCGTACCAAAGAAAAATATTAAAAAAATGAACACTATCTTTGACATGTCTCCTAATTCTCAGACGTCCGTCAATTATTTTCAATGGAAACTTAATTAAGCTAATGAAGGATTGCAATGTTCTCCTTTCATAACTGTGTTATTTACACTAATAACTAGCTTACTTGTTGCGGAACAATGTCCTAGTGTACGCGACGAAAGAACAATATTCTCTAATGTTGCGTCTTCACACGAGCTCTAGCGTTGCGTCATTGAGAAGACATACATTATAGTTACTACTTTTTTCTATTTTTTACTTTGAACAATAAATCAAAAAAAGTTCAGATCCTTTATTTCATATATTATTTTAAAAAAGGTTTTGCCTATCTCTTCACTAAATACAAAAACTCAAAACTGTGAAACTAAAACAGCACATACAAAGACAATATCTGTTATGTCTCAGACCTAATCATTTTTTATGGCGTTCTATCTCAAGTTTTCCTTATTTTAAAATCTCATCTTTGAAATAACCCAGCCGACTCATCAAAGAAACACCTAATGCTAAGGAAAATAACTATAACTATGTACCACTTTTGAGGGAATTTCGTTGTTTGACACCATGATCTGTCGACACACCGATGTTATTCGCACAAGATGCCAATTGACACCATGGTAACAAAATGCGAACAACTTTTTTGACTGTGTCGATTTGGACCATAAAAAAATTGATTTCTGTACAGATAAGTGGAAAACGATTTTTGAAACGAAAACGAGGTCATGCTGTTACAAAAATCGATAAAATACCCGTTTTTAAAATACATAACTCTAATTTTTATGGAGATAAACACAATCATAGATTTATAATTACTGACACAATTAATGAAAGCTGCTATGAGATAAAATCAATTTATAAATGTAATATGGTTAATACTAAGTAGATGTATGATACAATGGTATAGCAATCGAGAACTTACTTATTCTAACATTTCTAAATTGTAAAATTTCCATATTTTTTGTTTAACTGACCGAACTATTTATAGTAATTTTCTCCGTAGAAAAAAATATGCTTTTTATATTGTTATGACGAATCAAATGTAGTCATCACGAAACACTAATAAATTTTTAGATATAGAACATTCCAGCTATAGAATTTATTGTTTATTATCTGTTCATTCGTAATACAATGGGAATGACTACAAGCATTGACCTTAGAACGGAACTTACGATAAAGGATGCACCAAACGGGGCTATCGCATCCCTTCTTATCAAGTCTTGACTCATCGTTGTTAATAGTTACCGTTATAAACAAAAACTTTAATGTATGTTTCTGTGGTAGTTTGTGCAGGGTTGGCGAGTGAGGAATGAGAGACGACACAAGTTAAGGTGAAACGACCTTTTATTGGCTCTCAGTATTTACACTGATTTGCCTTACATTAGAGATCTAATTAAAGACACGATTTATAAACACATAACGAGGCACGTGCCTATGTCACATTTCTATTAGCTTAGGTACAAATAAAAAAATAATAGATGAGGCCGTGCTAGACATGTGATGTATGATGCATGTGAGTAGAATAGCATCACCCTATATCCTCTAATGGATGTCGTAAAATGCGAATCGGCAATGGGATTGCCTTATAGGTACTCCGTCCACCAAACCACATTGGGCAAGCGTGGTATCCCAGCAGTGGTTTGAATTATAAAGGCTGTTATGATGATTATGATGAGAAGAAACCATGCACACCGCCTCGAAATAGTGACAAGTTGGCAACCTATTACTAATAAAAGATAGTTTTACTCAGTACCCAGTGTATTCATGTCACAGTAGATGATTCTACATTCTAATTGATAGCGGCCAGTTTGTATGAACACGTATTACCACAGAACATAGAAAGAGCTATGTTCTGTGCGTATTACTGTTTTTGGTATACTGTGACACGGTAATATTATCTATAATTACCGTGACTGTGATTTTGAACCGCGAACGTTTGATACTAAGAAATATACTTATTTTACCCTCTTAATATATATGTTTTTTTTTTTTCAGAGAGAAAATAAAAGACTCCATAGAAATCCCAATCCTGACAAGATGTTGCTTCTGCTTCCCGTTAAGAATAGGACTTATAGTCTTCGCATACATCAACCTAGTAAGTATCTTCTACTTCTTCCTCCTGCCGTGCTCCCGATTTATTTGGCATTGGTTTTGGTTTTTTATTGGTTTTGAAATTCTATTTTATGGTCAGCCGCCTGCCTGACATCAATCCTCCTTGAGTATGCCTTTGTGGGTGGTATAATAGCCACTTTATGAATGACCCCCTACCTCTTAGGTGCGATGTTTTGCACAGGGTTCAGAACCAAGCGCGGGAATCAGCCTAAAAATACTGTGAAAACATAAAAGAAGATTGTTTATCAGTTCCTCCATTTCGGCCGGATATTCATTCAGCATATTCAAAGTATAAATATAATTTACTTCTATTTAAAAAAGAGATATAACTTTTTTATAATGTTTGTACAACTTCAAGGTTGAATCAGCGAAAAATAATTTCAACAGTAAAGAATACCTACTATTATGAAAATTATACTTAAAAACAGGATACGACAAATTTGCAATAATTTTATGGTTAAAATCCATTTTTCTGTACTTCCCTGTTATCTTTGACCATTTTTATTACACAACTTATACATTTGTTTCGACATATTATTTATAGGATGTGGGTGGCAAAGTTTTGGACTTGGCCTCCAATTTGGCTTACCATCAGGGGGGATGGAGTCATGTGCTAGACTTTTTTTTAATAAAAAAGAAAGGTTTGCATAAGGAGGATATTAGTGCCTTGTGATGCCGGCAGAGAATAGCATCACCCCTTATCCTCCAATGGGTGTCGTAGAAGGCGACCAATGGATTAGAAAAGGGGTATTGATCACCATATACACCGTCCACCAATCCGCATTGGGCAAGCGTGGTGGACTACTGCCTAAACCTCCTTAGATGACATGGAGAGGCCTAGTGTCCCAGCAGTGGGTCAAATTATAAAGGCAGTTTTGAAGGAGGATTGAATAGGATGGTTCGTCGGATGGTAGCCAGGCATCAACCTGCACTACCAGGAATATTTAAGACGGATAGATATGCATTTTATTTTTATTATTCTTTGCGAGCCAATCTAGGTAAACGTTCATTGATCAAATCAACAACATCTTGAAAAAGGGTCAGGGTCTTAGAGTATACATAAGCTAAAGCTGTAGAGCGCGCGCATCGCTCATGCCAAACGTAAGATATATTCCTAAATACTGATATACAGATGAAGTGGTTGAATAGTGATTTGTCATGACTAGTGCCCCTATGCGTAAATGTAACTTATTAAATTAAGTAACACGTAAGTGTTTATTACAATTAGGTAGCAAAGTAATAAGGTAAGTTTTAGCAGATCAATAAAATACAGGTATTCATTTGTTCATACCGGTGCTTACTGTTCATACTCGCAAGCGCGCGCTATATAGCCTTAGCTTATGTATACTCTAAAAGTCTAAAGGTCAGGTACTCGAAACCGCCGAGTATGTATGAGGACTGTGATAAAATTAAATGAAGCGAAAGAAATACCTATGTAAAGTTTGTAGCAAGTGGAAAGAGTGGCCTCTGCCTAACCCTATGCGAAGAAGGCGTTAATTTGTTTGTGTCCAAATTCTTCGAAGAAAAAAATATGCTTTTGATTTATCCTAAATGTGTCACAAATGTGTGTCTTTTACGATGTTTAGTTTTTTTGCAGTTTATATTTCTTCTTATCAAGAGTATTTTAAATATATGTCCACTAAAATCACCAGTAGCCCTATTCGCTAACTTTTATTGACAGATGAAAGTGATAATCACCGAGTGAATTCCATATCCATTGCTGTTTTTACACGAAAAGTGCCATAATAGCGTGTCGTGTAAAACAGCAATGAATATGTAATTCAACAGGTGATTATCACTTTCATCTGTTAAAAAAAGTTGACGAATAGGCCTACAGGTCCGAAGGGGTTAAGAATAATTAATCACTAAGTATTCACTCCAAAAAATGAAAATAAAAACGTATACTTATCCACAATATTGCCTATTTCAGGTTCTCTCAATCACAGTGGTCAGTTTCCTGGGACTCTACATATCGTTCGCGAGCACCTCAGAAGTACCGGAGGTAGTGGCTGAGTATCCTCGGCTGATCGTGGACACAGTCGCGCTTTTCATAGAGATAGCTATGAGTGTTTTATTCATCGTGGGTCTGCATCAGGTACGGTTTTCATTCAATACTATGTCGTGACCCGATCGTTTAATTGGCCAGATCATGAAATGCTTGGGCATATCGTCCACCTACCGATCACACAGTTACGTAGATTAGACTCTCCCACAAATTGTCCATTCCGCTAGGTCATAAAAAAATAACCTTGAACCTAGTGATCACTCCTGACCACTACCATTTTTAGATAATTGGCTACTCGACCAGTGCAGCACATTTCATGATCTGGCCAATTATACGTTCGGGATACGACACATATATACAATCACGCTTATAATCCCAAAAGGGGTTAATTCGACAGCGCTTTAGGTAACATTTAGTTACACATCAAGCCACATTTGGCAGTATGGGCCGTGTAGTGCATCCAATAGTGACAGCTTGCCAGCTTGTCGCCTACAAAAATTGAACAACTAACCCAACAAAGTAGCAATCCTTCAGTAATCCAAAAAACAAATAGCATCAACCAGGACATAATTATATTCCACTCAAAAGCATCTTTGTCATCGGGTATTCAATAACATTAACAATTCAATAATGGTTAATTCAATAACAGTGGGAAAACACATAGGGATAGCTGCGAGCGTTTACATAGCTACTTTTGACATCGATGTAAACGCGATGAAGTAGTTTTAAAGTAAATTAAAAGTATTCTTTTCTATTCTTAATTAATGGCATTCGCGACAAAAAAGATTACGCATTTTGCCGATGTCAAGTGAAAATTTAATTAAAGTAACAAAAAGTTTGATTTGAGTTAAAAATAGAGTCTCTCCACAGGTGTTTTTACAACAATAACTCGGGAGAAACTCCCAAAGTAAAACATTTTTCCTTTTAAAGTGCTATAGATGATACATTTACAATAAAAAAATACAAAAAACAAGGTTTATCTGGGTCTGAAGAACTACTCTTGTTTACTTGACTACCTACTTGGTATAGTCGGCAGATATGAATATCTACAGCTATTAAAAAAACACAGGTGGTTTTTGCTTGCTTGCTTGCACGGAAATCTTAATGTGTGAATACTATAGTACATGAATCCCAAAGCTTAATTCACACCGGTTGTAGGCTGCCGGCAGCGAAACGGCGAGCACTTTTTGTGAAATATTTTTAAAATTTATCTAGAGACATAGTTACTTAAAAAATAGTATCGTTTGTAAAACTCTAAGTTAATGGGTACTTTATTACCTTTAGTTAATTTCTCGGATTCCAGAAACGAGTTTTGCTGATGAAAGTGTACCTTTACTTCGAGATTGTGTACACCATCATCGGCCTCGTGTACAGCCTCGCCTTCATCACCAGGGAGACGGCCAGCGAGCTGTTCCTCATTTTGTTCCAACTCAGTAAGTTAATCATATATTTATTTATTTGTATAAGCACAGGCCACATCGTACATATTAAAACAATGTTCCACCAGAATAACGGCGCCCATAACACTTGCTTTAATTTAATTACATACTAAATTAAAAAAAAATAAGTGTACAAGTAGAATACAGTGACTAATTTCAGAGTACCAATCAGGTCAAAGATTGGCCTGATGAGATGAGTTCTCCAAGACCAAAGACTTAAATTTTTGAAAACTGTTGTAAAATTATTATTAGAATTTCTGCTCAATATTGATGTCGTGGCCCAATCTTATAATTGGCCAGATCATGAAATGTACGGCGTATCATGAAATGCTACTGGACCATAAAAATCTCGACCACTGGTCGAGTAGCCCATTATCTAAAAATGGTAGTGGTCAGGAGTGATCAGTTGGTTTCCGTGTTTTTTTTGACCAAGCAGAGTGGACTGTTTGTGGGAGAGCCTAATCTACGTATCTGTGTGATCAGACAAAATGCCCAAGCATTTCATGATCTGGCCAATTATACGATCGGGTCACGACATACAGGGTGTAAAAGACATGAACAGTCAAACGAGAACCATGTATTCTGCTCACCATCATAAATTTTTTTTTCCTTTAAACTATACCTGGGAAATTGATAGTTACGATTTTATTGAAGGTCAAAGTCATCAATTTTTTTTTCATTTTCTTATGAAAACGTATTCTATACGTTATTTCTTAATTATTGTCCAAAGAAACAATATCATTTTTTTTTGTATTTCATAACAAAAAATGGCTTCAAAACGTTAGCGTTCAATGTAGCTCACTCGATGTGCACGGACACTAACGAACGGGGCCGCCGTCTGTCAAAATTATCGCGGTTTTGCGAGTTGCGTGCGAGTTGAGCCCTTTACATTGCGCGGTACAATTTGCAATTTTTTTAACACCAAAAAATAAAAATCATTTCCCAACAATATTTTTTTTAAAATATGCCTTATTTTGATGTATAGAATACATGGTTCTCGTTTGACTGTTCATGTCTTTTATACCCAGTATACAACATGTAAATTAAATAACCAACACCCTGAATAGAGGTGGGAGGGATCGGCTTCTGAGTTGATTTCAAAATATGTTTTAAAAAATAACGATTTTTTTCTGATAAATAAATAAAAAAAAAACAAAAGTACCTAGAAAATATTGTACAATATTTTCTCGATACTTTTTGTTTTTTATTAATTTTATTTTTTCAAAAAAAAAACTTTTAATAAAAAAAAATATTTTGAAATCAACTCAGAAGCCGATCCCTAACCACCTCTATTCAGGGTGTTGGTTATTTAATTTACATGTTGTATATATAATATTCAGCAGAAATTCGTGCACTGATGAAGAACTGAACTGAACTGAAGATTGGTTCGGGCAAACGGTGTAGCAAATTAACTAATCAAACTACGATATTATAAGAGTTGTTACTACTACATCGTTAATTTTCGTTGTGCCGAGAGGTAATCAAACTTACGTTTTCACAATTTATTTCTTTTTTCTGAACGATTCGTCGATAGTAAAAAGAAATTCTTGGTCACTTCACGTCATAGTAATATCGAGTGATATCGAGTTGGAAACTGGAAGTGAACCTAACCTGGAATCCTTAGTCCTTAGTTAGAGAATACTCCGCTTCCAGTACCAGAGTTATTCTTGAAGCCGTCCGTATATAGGTACATTCAGCGATTTGTGTATTTGATGGGGACTTTCTGTTAAGTGTATCCTGTACCTTTTGTCGAAGGTGAAGGCGGCTTCTTTTTTGTCGCATATAATTTCTACAAAGGGCAGATCTACCCGTGTTGTGAATTTTGTTGTAAGCGTTCAGCATTGTCAAACCTTATTGGTTTCAAATCAAAGTCGTTTATTATTGCTTTAGTTGTTTAGGTCTCAAAGCCGCTAAAGCAGCCTATTGACGTATGAGAAGGTGTAGTAGACTTATGTTTAGAATTTGAAACAATTCAAGGCAGCCAGCAGGCTTGCCTTTGAATTTTTTTTGTTGGGACAGTCTCGGTGTAGTTGCGCTCACGTGCGCAGATCCCGAGCCGTCCCGCCATAGCGCACTGGAAGTCAGGCCGGGGAGAATGTTTAGTGGGTATGGAGGGAACGCCTTTACCTCGAGTCCCACATATCCCCTGCGGTCGGCACCACCCGGCAGGGACGATGCGTAAATGCATTTGACCTCCCCGACAAAAAAAAGGGCAAATGACCCAGTGTTTGCCTAATGCCTACCACTTTGCGGCATTGCTACACTGGCGGTTTTAAGTTTCCGTTCTTTAGGGCTATTTAAATTTAATTTAATATATTATATAAGGTATTTTACCTTGCTGGAGGTATGCAATAAAGTATTAAAGGATACGGTAATTGCTTACATTACGTTTGTTTGTGAACATTACTTAACTAGTTCTGTTTTAATTGGGTTCACCGATAGTCATCGATAGTTCATGTTCCCTACACCATGTTTCTATTATCCTAAGTGCGCCCTTTCGAGAGTTACAGTACGGGGTGAGACTTAAAACATTCCTTTTTACCACCAATCAGAATTAAATGTAACACAATAATAACATTCTATTCCCAGACGTGCCAATTAACTTAATTCAATTTAAGTAGAATTATTTAAATAAAGTTTTACCTGGTTTTACCGATAAAATGAAGAATTGTAAAAACGAAAGAATATAAAATTAAATGTTTTTACATGTAACATTATGCTTCTTCGTGACTCTTTTAGGATTAAAGTTTTAGTTAATATCAAATGTATTTTTTCTAATTCCAGTGTGGCAAGTGTACTTGGCTATTCTAATATGGAGTTCAATTGCAAAAATGCAGAGAGACGACACGGTGAAGTACGTACGCGAGAGGGATCCAGCGTAACACTGCACAAAATAAATAAGGCTATTGTAATATATATCTATATCTAGGTACTTATAAGATGGTACTGCAAAAGGAGAACCGCGTCAAAGTTCATGTGTCAGATATTATAAATAGTAATGAAGCTAATAAGACCTCTCAATCTGTTAACTGGTTAATATTCAGAAAATATATAAAAGAAATAAATTAAGAAAATACATTTAGCTAGAGATCAAACTATGCCTTAGAACTTATTCACAGCGGTTTTTAAGTGAGCAGACTACAGAACAAATAAAAGAGACTAGAAGTCGTAAGTAGGCGGGGCGCGCGCGCTGTTGGTTATGAGTAAACACTCATATTGATCCTTTTCGAAGAGGATTTTTTTTAAAATAAATCTAAACACCGTCTTGTGCTATTTTAACTGGCAGGAAGTAAAGTAACACTCATAATCTTACCAATGGAGACATTTCTTTTCACCGGTAAGTACAAATATACTGTTAAATTGAAAAAATATTACGTCGCGTGTGGCAACACTGGCTCTGGTATTAACATCGCTTGATACGACTTCTAACCTCTTTTATCTGTTCTGTGGAGCAGAAGAGAGTAATTCCGTCCATCAAATCCAGATAAACAAACAGGCATGTAAACAATGTGTGGTCTCACGCAAATCTAAGACACGATATTACATTTGCGTTTTTTTTTCTTGACTGGCAATAGCCAGTGCCCGCAGATGACCGTTCCGGCGTCACCGGGGTTTTTAAGAAGGCGAATTATCTGTAACTTAAAAGGATCAATCGGACCTTAAAAACTTTGACGTGGCACATTCGAGAAAGAGTAACCAGTTTTGAAATAGTAATATGTTGGCGTTCCTCTCACGTTTGAAGTTTCGATGCGGATGCCGCCATTGCGTTTACACGCTGTTCAAACGTCGGGAAAACGCACACGCCCTGATAACGCTATGTATAATCAGGGCCTAATATTTAATACAAGCATTTCGCATGTCCTCACTTGTCCTGTTACTTACCAATTTCCAACCCTTCGCAACAGCGTTAAGTTTAAAATAATTAGCATTAATAAAATTTTATAAAAATAAAATATAGAATGAGAAAGGCTCTTATTACGTTTTAGAATACCTACTATTTCAAAAACGGTTACTTTCCTCTACTTAGGCTATTGTTACCATTAAGGATTCTTTTCGTAATAAAACTGAGAACTTACTTAGATATAAGTACCTGTTATATCATTGATCTTATGTGATGATGTATTTTTATATGTATTATATAAATTTTATGTAATAGAGATGACTCCACTTATATGCTACAATTAAGAAATTACGCATTAGCATAATTAGCATATTATTATTGATAATGAAGAATTATAGGCTATGAGGCCTTGTAAAAATAGATTATGTGATAGAAATAGTGTAAACAGTTACCTATGTAATAATTCGCGATATTGTAGCTCTTTTGGTATGCAAGGTAAAATTATCATGAGTGACCATCGTGAGTGACTCATATCCCAAAATTGTCAAATTCCGAAAATTAGTTAAGGTGTTTCTGGGCCAATATGTAAAACTAAAACTTCATCATTTGATGTTTTATGAATCAATTAAATTTTTAACGAGATAAAGTCTGTTAAATTGGGATATTTGACACAGTTTTTTAATACAATAATTTAAGTTTTTAATTATTTTATTTTATTAATATGTCTGCCTGTCGCTCCAATTTAACCTACTCAATTAACCTACTCCATTGTAACACCTTATTCATCATTATAATTGACAAATTACTATTGACTATTGAAAAAATGTTACTAATTAGTAACATTAAGATATGATGTATGATGATTATTAAAAATAGTATCTATTTATAATTTGATTCCTATTTTAATTCATAAAAATTTGGATGACTTGGAGGCAGCTGTTTCACATTTAGTATATCAGTCAAAAGTACAAATTACAGCAGGTCAGGGTACCAAAAATTCCATATGCCATTTATTCCATGCAGAAACCGGATAGTTTATGGTAACCCGACGTGTAGTCATGTGTACAACTACCCTAAAAAAGGTTCACTTCTCGTTACTTTGATATTATTATTATTTTAGTTTTCTCACAGCATAAAATATCTAATAGGGCTGTGACAACACAAACTCTATATATAAAAAAGAAATGTACTATCTTATCTACGCACCTCTAATAAATATTTAAATTACTCTAATTAGGTCAACAGAGGTCAACAAACGAAAAATCCTGTCCTTGATCAGTCCGAGGCGAAACTATTGTCAAATATCAATCACATTAGATAAGTACCTCCCCTTTGAAATATCTTAAGTAAAACGGACCAATTATATCAGCCTCTTTATAGAATAAGTAGATACGTAATATTAAGCTATGTATACATTAGGCAGCATGATGCACTAAGTGTAGCTCAACATGTCGACCATGGAACATTTTTTTGGCAACGTCGTGGAATTTTCATTAAGGTGATATCAGACGGTTCACTCGAATGAATACTCACTCCAGTAAAAGGTTCATTTTTATTGCATTCCATGTTCACACGGTCGAACTGGAATGAAACATAAAAGAACATTCATCTCCTCCTTTCTTTCAGTACGTCGTCGAAAGAACACCATTTTGCCGCGACGTTTTCATCTTCAAGAGTCGAAACAAAATGACCGAATCCGAGTGAACGTTTTATTAGTGTACAGACGTGCGTTCATTCCGAGTGGAAGTGAAAGATGTCGAATGCCAACCGATCCAACACTGTTGGATCGGTTCATTAATGAATTCATTCAGCACTTGTGTTTCATTTTGGGTTCAGACACTTCATTTCGAGTGAAAGGGCGAAAATAAACGAAAAATGAACCGTGTGATACCACGTTTAGCAGGCGTCGTCTGTCCATATCATGATCAGTCACCAAAGAGTAAAGTAAAATAATTGGTCAGTCACGGACATGATCTCTGCTGCATGACAATTTTGCTGTAAAAGCACCCCAACATGGAGTTTCAGTCGAGCTCTTGTAATACCTTGTGAGATTTTAGTTTCAATCTACCGTACAATCTTAATATAACGTTACTATGATAACTTGACATTGGCTAAATACGCAACCCCTCGAAGCCATTAAGATAAGACACGCCAACATTTGACGCGCCGCCAGTTGAACGGAGACAAACAACAAGAAGTGCGTCATGTTGCGCGCTACCTAACAACGTTGCGCGCTGCTGTGCAACGTTGCCAAGCATGTTGAGCGTCACGTGTTGCGCCTTAAATGTTGCCTAGTGAATAAAAGTAGCTTTACTGATCAAAACTTCATTTTTAATTTTGATTTTTTCAAGGTAGGAACGAAGCCGTGCTTTTGTGCAATTGCAACCTTATTTTGAAGCGATTTTCGCTGTATTAATACTACATATTTGCAAATTGTTATTACTAAAGGTCAGAGCACACATATCGACTTAGAAACCGATCAGCATCGCCTCAACTCAAGCCGTTTAGTTATTGATGTGAAAATCCATACTGCAACGCACACTATGGTGTAGCGTAACGACATCGCCTCGCCTCGTCAGCTTGCATTCACCATATTCGTCTCTCTGTACCCGAGCTTACGTCTATTTGTTCACGCTTGATCACCCCTTCCGCGGCCTGCCTGCTTTGACGGCAAAGCGATACGATGGCGATCCCTTTCAGAGTTGTTATGTGTGCTATGATCTTAAATAGAAAGTAGGCACTTTACTTACCTTTATTATATAAGTAGTAAATAAGATATTGTACAATACAACATAATTATATTTAGTGCCTTTTTGAAGTGATGTAAAGATGAAGAATTAAATATATTTTGAACTTGTATATCTAAGATTTTTCCATTAAAATACTTAGGAGTAATCTTTACTCAAAGACTACAGTTATATTTTTGTAAGAAAATATTAATCTCTCACTTCATTAATGTTAAAAAAAAAGAACGATAACTATACGTCTTTTTAGAAACAGTTACCTGCGTTTGTTATAGTTTACAAAAATTATGCCAAATAAAGAAATTTAAGTAAACATTTCAATATGCAATTTTATTTCAAATTTAATCATATTTACATGTTCCTGGATATTTTATTTACTTAATAGAATTAAATAATAATCATATTTTAAAATTACAGAACTTTTTTGTAAAAAGAACACAGTCATGTATTTAAGGGTGTCATTTTGTCAACAGTCGCCAGTCGCTACGCACTATACCAATAATCGTTGCTAAGTATTTTGACTAGTTTCTCTTGTTCGCCTTCGTTCTCCTCGAGCTGCTTGTAATAGCTTCCAACAACCATTAACATGTAGAATTTAATCACTGAAACAAATTAAAATCCTTTCTATTATCCATTATTTCGCAATAATACCTCATACGAAATAAAATAATATTCTTCCTCTTCACTTTTAAAGTATACGAGTCGAGTTATTGCGATCATAAGGACGTAATGAGCAATCCTCGTTCGCAAGGTTTTCTTTCTACTGAAATACACACCGTGATTTTTTTATATTTAAAGATGTGAAAGTGCCAGTAAATACCTACAAACAATTCTTACTATCGGACGAACATCGAAATCGCGAAAAAAAGCGAGCGTGCGAGTCTGTAAAGATCTCTTTTGAATTTAGCTGTCAAACGCAGTTATAATGTCCGCCTAGCATGACCACTGAAACATTTATCGCTTTGAACTGTCAAAAATTTTATCGATATATAAGACTTATACATGTTCGTAGTTTCGATAAAATTTCAAGTTGGCGGTTATATGCAATAATTTTTGTCAGTTCAAAGCGATAAACGGCTATATCATATCGTGTTTCGGTGGTCATGCTAGGCGGGCTGGCAAAATAAATAGGCTAAAAAGTTACTTACAGAGACTAATGAACTCCATAAAGGTCACTAAGATTGATGAGTCAGCGAAGTGGTTAATCATCATCATGACGGTCCAGAAGACGAACATCAGAAGGAGGACCATCACCTGTACCGAAATCCAGGTCACCCATGGCCTGATTAAGAATTTTTGCTCCTGAAAAACACAAAATCACAAATGTTAATAAATTTTGACTAACATTAGTGACGTAAAATGTAGCTAAAATGGCACCCGAGTCTCGAAAGGGCTAATTCGTGAAAGGACTAATTCTCAAAAGGACTAATTTGCGAAATGGCTAATTCTGAAAAGGACTAATTCGCAAAAAGACTAATTCTCAAAAAGACTCATTCGCGAAATGGCTAATTCTGAAAAGGACTAATTCGCAAAAAGACTAATTCTCAAAAAGACTCATTCGCGAATTGGCTAACTTTTACCAACGCATGAAACTAAACATTTGATTGGGACTTGGGCCAAGCCAAACATTTGATTAGGATGGCGATCTGTGATTGTGTCTATATCATTATAAAATGAAATGCAAACAAAAACTGTTTTTTAAACTTAAACTAAAATAATCGCAGGTCATTATTATGACGATAAAGAGCGTTTGAGAGTGACGCCGTGGCCGTCGTGGTGGAGTGGTCTGTAAAACTGCCTACACAACGGGCGGTCCTGGTTCGAATCCTGTTACGGGTCATGGTTGTTTATGTGGTACCTAGGTATATTTATTCATTTATTTATAGAATATGTAGTATATTTGTCTGTTATCTTCTATCCATAATACAAGTTCTTAATGATACTTAATTGGGCTAGATAATTGGTGCGAGCGTAAAAATGTACTGTATATTATTACCCTACCTACTATTGTCCGATTTCATATTCCGTTCAAGCACAGATTATTTAATACTATGCGTATAAGCAAATTAATGTTAATCTTGGCCAACAAACCTTCAATGCTCCAACCAGCATCAGCGTACTGAGGAACAATGTGACAGCGTGTGTGATAGTAACTCCGATAACCAGTCCTAACGCTGCCATACCAGCTGTGTCTGCTGTTGAGATTTCTCTCGGTAAAGACTCCAGTACAAGTATACAATTTCCTAGACTAAATACTGAATATATCTGAAACGTAAAGAATACAGCAATTATTATGGCGAACCT
The DNA here is from genome assembly GCA_955850985.1 of Elophila nymphaeata. Taxonomy (NCBI): domain Eukaryota; kingdom Metazoa; phylum Arthropoda; class Insecta; order Lepidoptera; family Crambidae; genus Elophila; species Elophila nymphaeata. The sequence goes on along the minus strand of OY039080.1, from coordinate 8,131,886 downwards.
CTAGTAATGGTGGACATTCTGGTCAGTCTAAATCTTGAATCTAGGGGTTCGCTTACCGGAATTCAATCCGGAGGTCCCGGATTTTATTCCCAGGAGAGTGCAAATTTGTTCCCAGTTTGGCTTATTTCAAGCTAAAGGTCATAGGACACTTATCAGCTCAGAACTCAATCGCCTCTTTTAACTGTGAAAGAGAGGCGTTGCGCTACGGTTCGTAGCAGCCGTTTCGTAGCGTTCATAGTAAAAAGGAGGCGATTCCCTTTCCGACCTGATAAGTGTGACCTTAAGGCTTAGGTAGGTATTATTATTGTTAACTTATACATATTTATCAAGAAAAGTCAGCTGGTCACACAAAGGTTGAGGGTTCCGAGTGAATCTTGTTTCCATCTTCACCTTTTTTCCCTCGAACTCCACCGTTGTTTTCCCTTTCCTTCACCCACAGGGTAAAGCGAAAGACAGAGCAACGAAAAGAGTTAAGAAGACCTTCCGGACCCCGAGGGAAAGAGGAAGTGTAATCGTACATGGATACACCCGAAGGGCGGCCCCCGAGTCATGTCGGACTCCTACCAACTAAGCACCCCCTTGCCTTTTTTTTGACGATGGGAAATCCACTTACGGACCATACCGCACACTGGCTAGGCGTACGGCGTGTGCGAGACTCACCGGCGCGGAACAGCGCCGATCCTACTCCGCTAAACCCCACCGGTACCCTCCTAAGCCCTTGTGGGGGGAGTTTTGGGATCGGCGCACCAGTGTGCGCCATTACACTAAAACGAAAGCACACCTTTTGCCTAGTGCCAAAGTGGCTATCGGAAGCAGCAGAGAGGGGGAAGTACATAACCACCTTCAGCTTAATCATAGCTGACTATCAGGTGAAATGAAGGCCAAGAGCATCCTTGTCAAACATGAAAACAATATGTATATGAAGCCCGTGGTTCATTGATCCAGATTGGCACTGATTCTGCCTATTGCTTTGACAATTCACATGCAATTTGTATAGTATATGAATAATATATAAATATATATGTAAATTATGTATTTATAAATATAATTTATTTATCTTAGTTTAGTATTATAATTTTAGATAGGCACCTACTATTATTTATATGCCGTGTACACAATACTCCCGCATTTAAACGCTTAAACTAAAGCTAGGGTTGGCTGGAAGAGATCTCTTTTAGAGATAAGCTCACCTTTGTACATGTTTTTTTCCTGCACTATGTTGTATTTATATTTGTGTGTACAATAAAGAATTTATATGCAGGCTGCCGACATGATTACTTTTCTGTGAACATGCTGTTTAATATTGATACTCACTATAAATAAAAGTCCAGTGACTATAGACAAAAATCTAAGCGATAAACATCCTACACCGCTCTGCCTCGGCATGTTGTCCAGAGAGAATGGAAAATCTGAAATAGATGAAATGGTTATTTGATAAGCAAGGCTGCAACGTTGGTTTTTAGCGCGAGTACTTGTATGCCGTGTGATGCCGGCAGAGTAGAATAGCATCACCCCATGCCATCCAGTGGGTGTCGTAGAAGGCGACTAATGGATCAGCAAAATCTTTCCCGTCCCGTAAATGGAAAAATTAAAAAAAAGTTCGAATTTTAAAACCCGTGGAAAAAGAGTGTAAAGCCAAAAAAAAAGAAAATCTTGAAGTTGAATTTTAGTACAGCTCTGTTATTTATAGTTATACCAACAGCTTAAGACCCCCAGTCTAATAAATAAACCCCATACTCTGTGTTATAAGCTAAAAATACATGTTATAACAACTGAGGCCACCTTTGGCCTAAAGTAAATTCTGTGAAACCTTTTAAAACATATAATATCCAACTGACTGCGTTAAGATACTTAATAACTATTTAACATACCTATCTCATCAGTTTCTTTGTACGTAATAATTATCTATATTTATCTAATCATAATGTTTTTGTTTTGATTCAAACTCTACTTACTGATATACAATCAGTACTTATTGAAATGAATTCAAAATCAGGGTAGTTCTAGCAACTCCAATGTAGAAATTTTGGAAAGATTTCAAAACAATGCACTGAGAGCAATGTCCAACGCTCCTTAGCTTACAAAAAACACTGAAATACACTAACTACTGAAGATGGAAAACATCAAGAAAGCTCTGATCACAGCGAGCAAGAGATATAATGACTGAATAAGCACACTTGAATGATCTTGCAAAACTTCTAGGTAGTAGGGAGAATGTAAACTGACTTAAAAGGTGGCAAATATTTGATTTAGACCATCATAGATGTTCAATGGAACATCAACCGACATAGGCTCTATAAAAAGACCAAATCAGATTATGGCTTGGAAGCCGATTGCTGACATAAAGAGGAAAAAACATCCGAATTCCTAATGATGACATTTTTATGTCAAAAATAATTAATTGAAAAGTCGTAAAATGTTTTTGATACACATTGATAAAATTAAAACACTAATTAGATACCTACTTCATTATCTCTACATATCTCATCATCATCATAACTGCCTTTGTAATTCGACCCGCTGCTGGGACAAAAGGCCTCTCCTTGTCACCGAAGGAGGCTTAGGCAGTAGTTCACCGCGCTTGCCCAATGTGGATTGGTGGACGGAGTATAAGGTGACCATACCCGTTGGTGATCCATTAGTCGCCTTCTACGACACTACACACATTAGAGAATATGGGAATATTTTTGGGAACTTTTGAGAATAATATAATCTACATATCTATTCAATTACATTTATTGAATCCTTGAACTCATATTCTTATCAATAAATATCTACGATATAGAACTTGCGTGGAACAAAACAATCGTTCAAATACCTACATTGTGATTCGCTGTGTTTAAAGACATACATACACACATACAACACTCTCATAACCCTAAAAGGGGTTGACCAGAAACTATGGCAAGTTTTAATTACACAGCCACTATAAGTAACAAATCTTTAGACCAACAACCTAAAGCCTGGTTGGCTTTAGGTTGTTGGTCGGAAGATTTGTTACGTTCTAATCAGCAATCCGGGTGTTGTGAATGTAAATCAAACACACTAAATATAATTAATACTTAAACCGATTGTTCTTTGCAGAATCAGAAAGTTAGGCATTAAAGCACTTTATGGATCAGAAAGTTGGGAAGTGTGTCTGTGTGTCTGTATGTCTGTGCGTTAGCACGATAACTCGAGTATGCTTTAACTTATTGCAACCAAATTTAACATGTATGTATGACATCAAAACATATGGTTTCTATCAACTTTTGAGTCATCGATCACGAAAGTTAAGCAACCAAGTGTGCGGTCGGTACTCGGACGGGTGACCAAAATTTAATATGCATGTATGACATCAAAATATAAGGTTTCTATCAACTTTTGAATCGTTTTCGGTATACGAGAAAGTCAAGGGGAGACCACTCCCGGTTTTTTTATTTACCATTATGCATACAGTGGATACAAAAATTACATTCTGCCAAACTATGACATAGTTTGTAGGCAGAGACTTTTTGGGTGTAACGAACCCTTTTATGTAGGCGACAGACTGGCAATCTGTCACTATTTTGAGGCACTAGATAGCCCACACTGCCAGACGTGGTTCAATGTGTAACCAAATTTTACCTAAAGCCTTTAATTTTGCTCAACTACTTTTGAATACACTAAAAAAAACAACGACGCAGACAGGTCGATTTTTTTCAGTATGTTTTTTCTAGTATTAAAACTATTTACGCGTTTGTAAACGCAAAATTTATTCCATACTTTTGAATACAAAAGTGGTTGAGTAAAATTAAAGGCTCGAAGATAGATTAAGACATAAGCTTCTTGATTTAAGGCCTTGAAAATGAGCATGGCTTGCAGGTATGGTATATTTGTAAAAGCTTATGCAATTTACCTTATTTAAAACTGCGATAATTTTTCAAATGTGTCGAGACTAATACGAAAAAATACCTCTAATATGCGAGCTAAGATAAAGTATATAGGCTTATAAAAATACATGTAGTATAAAACATTATCCTTTAAACAAACACATATTAGAAGTACTTACTGGTAGACATTTTGTTTTAGATCCAAGGAAACTCGGTGGATTCAATATTTATACGTTTATTAACAATATTTATTAAAACAGGTCACATCTGAAAACTTAAAATTTGTAAATCACAACACGTAATAAATATTTTTTTCTTTATTTGGATCGCGTGATTTCGACAATATGTTACAATCCAACTGATGGCATATCGTTTATCAGTAGAACTGTTAATCACGTTCTAGATAATATTTCGTTATCAAAGTATACTATCAAAATTATATATAGTGAGGATGACAAACGTAAAGTATGTAAATATGATTATCCATTTGTTTAGTTTGTTATAAATTTAATTTAAAATTATGATTGAAATTGATACCAAATTATATGGAAAACGAAAAACATGGAAAAAAAATCCTGTCATGGATAAGTGCTGAGACGGGACTCGAACTTATCCATGACAGGATAAGTGCGAGTCGAGTTAGATATAAGTATTTTAAAGTAATTTAAAATACTTATTTTAAAGTAATTTAAAAAACTTATATCTAACGTTTGTACTTCTAATCCTATTAATCAGACAAAGAAATATATTTTGCAATTTTTGCGCTTTTAGATATTATGTTACAGCTAAAGTTCGAAGTAAGGTGTAAGCGGAAAATTCTCAACTACGGAAAATTTCAATTTAATGGAATATTTTTAGAGTACAATCTATGTCCTGAATACGAAAAAGCGCAATGTAATTGTGATTAGTTAAAAATTCCTACAGTATAGATTTCCATAATTAAACGGCTAAAGGTAGTTACGTTTAGCCGGCTAAAATTAGGTTTGGGCTAGTGTTCAGAATTAGCCACAGAAATAATAAATTTCTGTGGCCCTTACGCACTACGCCACCGACGCAATAAAAAATCGCGTGTAATAAAACAAAAACCCATTTCGGACTACTTGTCTGGTATATTTTTTATAAATTATTTCAACTTAAATACATTAAAAACAATACTAAACCTACATAAATTGGATCAAGCAAGTTATTTACAAAGAAAATTTACATAATATGGAAATAACATCCTTGCTTTTTCCGTCAGACTCATTTTACGATTATTTACAGAAACAATTATTTAAAATTAATAAGGATGTTGGATACTATGACCATGAGATTCGATGACAGTCTGTCCATAACTGGAAGCCGTCGCTCCTTGAACGATGGGGGCAGTTGCCACAGATGCCGAGGATACTACAGCCGATGGTCCCACTGGGTGAGAAGAGACCACTGGGCCTGGTACAAGCACTGGGTGGGGGACACCTACCGGGACCGGCGAAGGGTAACTGACGGGGTACGGCTGAGGCACTGGTATGCCAACACCTTGAGTTATCGTCACCGGTAGTGGATGAGCCACTGGGTACGGGAACGGCCTGTCGATTGGCACAGCGATTGGACGAGGAATGATGTGAGCGACTGGATGGGGCACTGGCACGTACACCGGCCGAGGGTGATCTACAGGAACGCCCACTGGCACGGTGTAGGGAACAGGTCTTGGCACACTGAACGGTATCGGCTGAGGAACAGGTATCGCTACCCTGTTGTGGAACTCGGAGAAAGTGTGGTGAACGGGAACATGGCCTGATGATATATCTCGCTTGTTCTGTGTTGCGCATTGTGACCGTTGTACGCAGATAAATAGAAAGATCTGGAACAATGAAGAGTTTCTTTTATTACTAAATATGAACACTTTATATATACATGTAAAATTAAGGAAACTATTTTAGGCACTGCATGTCCCATGCGACTTTATATGTAACCAAATGTTACTTAAAGGTATCAAAAAAACTGTCTGTATTGGGTTTATAAGCGTGATGGTCTATATTTATTTATATTAAACTAGCTGTCCCGGCCACGCGTTGCTGTGGTAATTTCATACTACTGCCTATACATTGAATTCAATAAAAAAAATAATCAGTAAAAAAAATGAGGAGAACTTATCAAGATAAAAACTATCCTATCTTTCAAATTGGATCAAACTGCACACGGTTTACAAATTTGATTAAAATCGGTTAAATAGTTTAGGAGTCCATCGCGGACAATCAACGTTACGTAATTTATATATATTATATTAATTGTTAAAAAAAAGACTTACGTAAAGTATCGAATTCATTTTTTTACTTATTAAAGACAGCATTGAGCAAGACCTATCTATTCCAATCGTTGGAAGAAAGTGCTAAAGTATATGGAAGCAAGGTATATATAACGACACACATGGTAGACACGACAAAAGTGCGGAACCGGGTTTTTCTTACACCCAGTACAGGAGAAGAAAGTGCTGTTATTGATATAGAGTTGATAAAACCCATAGAAAATGAAATAATTTTTTGCCAATATTTCGTTCGGATCTTAGAAGTGCAAATTTCAAAGATTTGATGAAACAATGTTTACCATAAAAACATAAGCACCAAGCACTGACAAATTTCGACAGCGAAAGCAAAGCCTCGGTGGCGTAGTGGTTAACGCAGCCCCCCGGACTGCGGAAGATGCTGGGTTCAATTCCCGCCTGAGGCAGGTCGATATTTTTCAATGTATTTTTTCTAATATTAAAAAAAAACATATAAAAATAAAATAAAATAACTAGACTTATTCATAAAATAAAAACGATGAGTAGAGATAATTTATATTTAACTATTATTATTTTATGAGGTCCGCCAATCCGCATTGGGCAAGCGTGGTGGACTACTGCCTAAACCTCCTTCGTTGACAAGGAGAGGCCTTGTGTACCAGCAGTGGATCGAATTATAAAGGCTGTTGTGATGATTATTAATTTATCCTACTAGTTTAATGCAAATTACAAACACTCTACAAACAATCACAATAATTATATTTAGTCACAAAACACAAAGGCAAACACAGTGACAACTAAAAATAATGTAATCTAAGATTATCTCAAGGTGTGCTAGCATCACGCATAATAAACGTGTAGGTATGAAAGCACATAAATAGCCATAAAGGGTTATCAGTTTTTATATTAATTTTAACGGCTTAAGGTTGAAAATTGAATGAAGGTATTTTACTTATGGACACGCTGGTGCTGGTGTATCAAACATGATAGATAAAATGTTACGTTATAATAGGTTAATCAAGACAAAACAATATCATATTTATAATTTTTACAATAGATAATTATAATTATGCTGCTGATTCATATTTTCAAAAAGTTTTATTTAGCTTGAACTGTTGCTCTTTTTTGTTTGGGTCTTAAGTAATTGAAATTTTACCTCCTTCCAGTTGAAAAATTGATCTGATTTTTGGTACACACCTTTATTTCTGGTGACAATACAATTTTTTCATACAGTATCACTGTAAATCCAAGATGGCCGCCGCTACAAAATGACGGATAACATTATTTATCACAACCCCCAAAATATGAGGATCAAATGAAAGGGTTTTACTAGTAGAACATAGTACGCTCTAAAAAAATGCAAATCCAATATGGTCATATTGGATTTGCATTTTTTTTATAGCGTACACTGAACGCACACTGTAGGCATCATTTTAAGAGCAGTATCTCTATCTTAGGCAATTTTCAACTTGTTCACTAAACTATACCGAATTATTTTTTAGCTTTTGGTAGCTACATTACTTACATCATTATTGTCTTTATTTCAATAAAATCGTTTATCTTAAAGTGTTTTAATCGACTTAAAAAAAGGTGGAGCTTCTCAATTCATATTATCTAATCCTTTTTTTAAGTTGGTCTAGCTCTATGAGCGTTATCATTATTAATTTATTTTATTTTTAAAAACTTTATTACACGATTTATTAAAAGAAAGTACAAAGGGCGGACTTAATGCTAGACAGCATTCTCTACTTTCTATTATCTTCTTTTATTCTAGTTATGTGTGAATGTACGTAATAGCAACTCGGTATAATTCCAACGTAATGTGACCGAGACGTATGCGTGTGTAGTGAGTGGGTGTGGATCATAGGATTCTTAGTTATAGAACTAGATCTGGACTAGACCTCGACGTAACCTGACCGACAGACCGCTTATGTAACAGAACATTATTGAATCACTTGATACCCACATTTTATATGAGATTACTTGGGTAGTGCTGAATGTGACGGAAGAAAATTACGAAAGGATGTTATGTGATTCTAAAGAACAGTTACCAGCATTAAGCACATGGTATTAGATTGATGATTCAGATGTGTGAAGATTACGAAAACCTTTTATTAGGTCTCAAAGGAATGCATAGGGCACTCATCTCAGCGGAAGCGGTAAGTGATGAGGATGCCGAAGAAAGCGAGCGTCACCCGGAATCTTCAAGCACTTAGAGACTGAATGTATGTTGAAATGATAATGAGTAACAAAAAGACCGCCACGACATTGGCTCCTTTTATATTTGAAACTAGCTTTTTGTGAAAAATCTTTACACAATCTAATTGAACTCATACATTCATGACGACGAAAGAACAATCCCCTTGCGCCCTACAACATCTGGGCCAAAAGGTGCTCACGGATTCATTGTTTATTTAGTTAAATGTATGTTGAAATAACAATGACTCACAAAAAGACCGCCACGTTATTGGCTCCTTTTATATTTGCAATACCTATAAGTTGGTTCTGTACAATCTATACACAATCTAATTCAACTCATAAAATTATATCAGCTGGCAAATTGTTAGTAACTATTTTAAAATTATATTAATGTAAATGAAATTAATACAAAATTTATCTAAATTTATAATACTGTCCACGGGTTGGGCCGAAAATGGGCATTGTTCTTTGTGCGTTCGATTTTTAGGATTTTAGGATTTTTTCGCCTTGGTGTCAGTTGTTAAAAGGATCTCTTATCTTTTCTTATGATGAGGCCGAAAGTTTCCTCACGGTGCACTTCGACCCAACAAGATCTTTTGTGTCTCCCCTTTCCCTTTACTTTTGTCCAGGGCCGGATTTAAAGGTCTGGAGGCCTCGGGGCAACAAAGGAGTGGAGGCCCCTTAGCCCCAAATTATATGCCAAATAAAATGAAAAATTTTTTTCAATCGAGTTTTCGGTTAAAAAATTGGCATACTTCTTTACGGCCTTTAATCAACGAACAAAATAGAAAGATATTATTATTATTCATGTAATCATGTTTGTACAAAGTACCGTAGGTAAAGGTAAAACCCGAAATAAAATATGAAAGGAAAAGTTGTTTACTGGTGTTTACTAGTCTGAATTTGATTTTTTTTTTCCGAAGTCTCTATTGTGGGGGCCCCTCTTTTGTGGAGGCCCTGGGCTGTAGCCCCGCTTGCTCTCCCCTAAATCCGGCCCTGCTCTTGTCGCTTCTTGAATATGTAGACCATCAGCCTTACTATGTCCATGGGCTTGAAGAGTCTGTAGTCCTCTGGCCATGGGTAGGTCATTTCCAGGACATACATCCTTGCTATGGAATCTTATTATACAGCAGGTTTGCATGGATTCCTGGTCATGTCCACTTGCTCTGCAATTCGATGTTTTTGTAATTTGCATTTTGTTGCGCATGTGGTTTGTGGCATAATGCCCTGTACCTAAGCAAGTTAGAAGAAAAGTCAAAAATAAAATATGTTAATTTTGAAAAAAAAATTGTTTACATAACAAACATTTCCGCTGCTGTCTTGGTGGAATAGTCAGTATAGCTGCCTACACATCAAGCGGTCCGTGTTCGAGTCCTAGTAGCAGCAAATATTTGTATGATGAACACGAGTATTTTTTGATGAGTCACGGTTGTTTATTTAAGTTTAAGTATTTATATAAATATCTAAAAATATTATGTATATTATTAAAAATGTCCGTTATCTAGTATCCATAACACAAGTTCTTAATGATACCAAGGCTAATATGAGCGTGGAAATATATTATTATAGGTATTATTATTATTAAATTAATTAAAGAATATTTGTGTGACGAACAAGAATATTTGTTTACGAGTCATGGTTGTTTATATATTTGTTTAAGTTTATTTACACAAGATATCCCCTGAAGTGGCAGGCAGACATATTTAATATAACGAAATAAAAAATCCACCGTTTATACTTAGGTACTTCTATAGTAATCTATTGCAATGCAATTTACAAAATACAATTTTATTACCCTCAACGTTGTAAGGCATGCACCTGTTTATCTGTTTGGAGCCGCTTAATTCCGGCACGGTAATCACTCGTAATGTGTGGTGGATAACATTACATAAGGTAGTGCCATAAGGTACCCCATTGGCACTGGATTACGACGAAAAATGTGCCTGTGTTACGCAAAGATATGCAAAAGTCAGAGAAAGTAATTTGTTTGATTAAGATGGGAGTAAAACTTTTAATATTATTAACTATAGTGGAAAGCAATAAATAAATAAAATGAAATGAAAGATTTCGAGATTAAAAACCGGCGAAAAAAAGAAAAATTATCTCACATTATCAGGAATGGCCTGAAAAAGTATGCCAAAATGGGCGGTGCTTACAAAGTTTAGTTTGATTTTATTATTGACAAAAGTGGACAGCAATAAATAAATGAAATGAAATGAAAGATTTCGAGATTAAAAACTGGTGAAAAAGAGAAAAATAATATCAGATTACTGCAAATTATAATCCGTGCCTATATAGGCATTATAAAACAATAGTTCAGATATTCTACGACACCTACTATTATGTACGTGCGTACCTGGGTCACAAGTCCAGTCACTGCTTCTGGCGCCGATCGGTGAATACATTGAATCTCAGATCATATTAAATATCTGAGCACGCAATGCTAAGAGAATTCTTGTCCTAAAAAAATTGTGAACTTGCTTTAGATTAGTCTTAAAATTTTAGATGTGCGTCGAGTGGTATGTTGATGCCACACAAGGAACACATTAGTGTTTTTTTTAAATTAGAGAATGAAGGTATTGATAAGGTGTCGATGGACCCACGTATTTCTGTATTCAAACCGCACGAGACGAATCAGCTGCAATAACGATTAACATGCAAACACATTGTACCGTTATGCCTGCATAATAAAGCAGAGTATGTAGTAAAATTGGGATCACACGTCTGACTCGCGTTTCTAGTTCAGTGGCTTCTGAATTGCAAAATTGTATTAGCATGCATCACAGACTGGAAGTTGTGAATGAGCGACCACGGGTGATGATACGATAAACTTCCTTACCTCGCTTCTTGTCCCATTAGTTATGAAACTTGTTACACAGCTTAAAAAAATAACCTTCTGCTTCTTCCTATCCTGGTCGTATTCTTAGAGGATTGGCGGAATATTACATTTTTTCCTCCATTCTTCCCTATCAGCCGTCATGTCATCGTCAATTCCTTTTTCATTCATATCATTCATCAGGTTATCCATCGATTTTTTCTGTCTTCCTCGTCTGCTCCATACCTCAAGATTCAATCAGCACCCCCCTAGTCACATAATTTCATTACGTCAATTTTAATAAAAAAGACGTGTGGAGTAGCGGAGTATCTCTACGGCGTAGAGATACTCCGCTACTAGTCCCACATCTAAATTGAAATAATCCAGACCAGTTTTGACTCAAGCTTGAAAGAATTGGTTGATTGAGCCGACAATTGAGGTTTGACACAGCGTAATAACTCTTTTGATATTTTTTCACATTAGTAGCGATGTATATTCTAAGTCACCATTTTTCAATAAACTGAAAAAAAACGATAAGAAACTTTACTATCAGCATAAACTGATGTAACGGGTTTCTAGACCTGCCTTTTTATTGGTCATCAATTTGATTTCATAATACAAACAAAATACTTTGAAATACTAAAGGAATGTGTCTCATTAACGTGATCTATATTGGAAGTGGCAGATTAACAGGCTACGTTCGGCGCAAGCGCATCGGGGGCGCGACGGCTACGGTGACATGTCAGTTGCTACGATTTAATTATGCCGGCTAGTAGCACCTGGGAGGTGATTCTCTTTGAATTATTGCTTTAATATTATCATGGGCAACAAAACAAATATCGACCCGCATTAAGATTAATGTATATTAATCTTAATGTACATTAATCTTAATGCGGGTTGATAAAACAATAATAAATAATAAAATGATTGTTTTGTTGCCCATGATAATATTAAAGCAATAATTCAAAGAGTCACCTCCCAGGTGCTACTAGCCGGCATAAATAAATCGTAGCAACTGACATGTCACCGTAGCCGTCGCGCCTCCGATGCGCTTGCGCCGAACGTAGCCTGTTAATCTGCCACTTCCAATATAGATCACGTTAATGAGACACATATAACAAACTTGAAAATATGTTTAGAGAAACATTTCTGAGAAAAAAAATCGCTACTCGTCACGTAAACCACTTCTTAATGTGTAAACGTCATAAAAAGCTGTGAACCTAAATAAGTTTCTTTAATTTTTCATTTTCATATCTAAAATTCTAGAAAACTTAAAGTAGGAAATTGGTGGAGCGGAAAGCACGTGTTAATTTTTGAAAGCACGATTGTAATTGCATATGTTACCGGCCAAACCCGAATTTAGGACGAACTAGCTTTTCCTAGGCCAAACCAATTAGTCCTTTATGCGATTTAGCACCGACCATGGCTGAGTGATGGGTAGGTTAGGGTTATTTTTTTATGACCAGGCGGAGTGCACAGTCTTTTTGAGAGAGTCTTGTTTTTTATGCACCTACATGGCTGAGTGATGGGTAGGTTAGTGAACTGGTTTGGCCTAGGGAAAACTAGTTGATCCTAAAATCGGGTTTGGCCGGTAACACATACATTTTATTTTACTTGAATTACATTGGTCATTTACTTTATCTTCAAACATTTTGGTTTATCATTAGGTCAACGCTTAATGCTATTTAAAAATTTCCTCTAAAGGTACTTAAAAACCTGAACAGTTTTCGTAAGCAAACCATAAGCGGCTAAATAAATTAAGTAATAAATTAAATATTTGTACGAACACATTAATACGAATGAACTCGTAACAATAAATCAAATTAGAATAACCCGTACAAATCTAAACCAAATAGGTGTTCAACTGTCGGTATGAGGATTACATCATTAGCCGGTGAAAACGTAGGTAATAAAAACGATATTAAAACAGCCGCACCTAACCGTCTGTACTTACACAAACTTATTAAAACACCTCCATAGACCCCTAAGTCTTGGAGATTGAGTCTTAATTGCCTGAGAACGACTATTAAAACGCTTGTGGTGTGACTGATTATTATGTGTAGGAAAACTTCTGGATATTCTAGGAAAGGTCTAATCCAGGTCGGATCGTGCATCATACGACTTCGCTGATGTAACCGAGGAGTGGAACCATAAACACCTAGGCAAATACTTTGGACGCTTTGGACGTGTCGCGACAGAATGTTATTGATGTTGACATGTGCTTGGTGGAGGTATGCTGCTAATTAAAATTACCAGTCGTATGTATTTTTAGGGTTCCGTACCCAAAGAGTAAAAAGGGACCCTATTACTAAGATTCCGCTGTCTGTCAGTCTGTCACCAACCTGTATCTCATGAACTGTGATAGTTAGACAGTTGAAATTTTCACTGATGATTTATTTCTGTTGCCGCTATAACAACAAATACTAATAAACAGAATCACATAAATATATAAGGGGCTCCCATACAACAAACGTGATTTTTTTCGCTTGTGTTTGCTCGATATTGATAACGGCAACAGGTAGACGCTTGAAATATTTAGATATATATTTACTTTAAAAATTAATATTTAAATTAAAATATAACAAATATTTAAGGGTGGCACCCACAACCCACATAACAAACGTGACTTTTTATAGGTACGGAACACTTCGTGCGCGAGTCCGAACTCGCACTTGGCCGGTTTTTTTATTAAATGATATAACAAACTAGAAATGTTTGAAAATTGCCAAAATAAATCGAAAACGAAAACCAAGAAAAAAATTCCTGCCATGATCAAGTGTTAGTACTTATGTTGGGACGGTACTCGAAACCGCGACCTTTCCTTTTTTTGTGGTGTTGTATTTGTTTGGTGAGTAAGGTCGCCAGAGCTCCATGGGGTAGGGTTTAGAGTGTGACGTCAGTGTTGCAAGCGTCTATAGGCTACAGTGGCTGCTTACCACCAAGCAGGCTGTATGCTTATCTGACAGCCACTTGACATAAAAAAATACTTTCATTCCTTCAATTCGTGTCCATGCCAAGCCAAACGATTCCCTTTCTATTTTTCGGTCACCGAAGACACTTCCAAACTTCCACTTAAATACTCATTCCTCATTTTAACCATTCTTGATCTCAACATTTTTTCATGGCCCGCGACCTTTTGAGTAAAATTTTAATTTTGTATGAATGGTTTTATACGAACATAATTGATGTTAAAATATTTTTTTTGGCAAATAAATAAGATACATGGACTTCATCCCCTGTGATGCTGAGATGAGTCGAAATACGTAGATAGCTTAGTACGTGTAAGTTCAAAAAAGAGTATAAGTATTTTAGTATGTCTATTTACCTTTACTGCAAGTATTTGGTCGAGATATAGGATAATTTTAAACATAGGCTTCCTGCAAGAACGTCTAACCCAATATCGGTGCTGCGTTACCCGCAACCAGCAGCTGTTTGCAAGTTTTTACTATAAGTATTCATCTTCTATCTTATATTATCCGATTTTTAACATTTCTCACAGTTAAAACAATGTTACCTAAATTAAGTTCCTACCTTATGAACTTAAAGTAAAAAACATGCCTTTAGCACAATTCAAGTCAAATCAACAGCCTGTGTTCGTCCACTGCAGGACGTATGCCTTCGTCATGTCACGCCATCATCTATACTGGGCTTCCCGCATCCAGCCGCTGCCAGCAGTCCTCCTAAGTTCATCAAACCAACGGGACCCATGGCGCACTACACTCGTTTGCCTATACGTGGTCTCCACTCGAGGATTCATCTGCTCCAACAGTTGTCGTTTCTCCGGCATACATGACCAGCATTGCACTTCAGCGTACTAATTCTTTGGGCTATGTCAATAACAGCAGAATTCGTTTACAATTAAACACAAACATGTAAATTTTAATATCTTTTGATAGTATGAAATACCTACTACTAACACGCGGTTTCACCAACGTTAATTATTATAAGAATGACCACATCCTTACCAGTCACTATGTAAATTATCAGGCTCCTAAAACAAGTCCTTGGTCTTAAATACCCATAGAGCGTGGAAAGTAGAGCATCGTAGCATTCTTCAGGTGCCGACAGATCTCTTAACAACGCAATTCGAATTCCATCTCTATAATTATTTAAATACAATACATTTTACGTTTAATTTGTCAACGACATGCGACCTTTTGGAAGGAACTGTATAATTGAATCTAGATCTAAGGGACTGTGGGAACGGTGTCCCTTTCAAATTGTGTTATTTATGTTTCCAATAGTGTAGATTAGTCATCGAACGTGGCTGTTAGGAATTGATATTGAGCAAACAGGTTGTTTTGGCCTAGCTAATTAAGTTCTCAAAGGGACATCTACGAGATCACTTCCATCAGGACATTTAATACCTTAATTATAATTCACTAGACTTCGTCAAACGTTTATTTCCTATCCCTCCAGAACAGCTCTTTTCTCATAATCTTATTTAATAATTTTAGGTAGGATAATAACATTTTAGACATACACTATCGAACATAGAATGTATGTTTGCTAGTGTATGTCTACAATTTACATTACAGAAGGTTATAATTGGCTTTTCTGGATCAAATAGAGCATGTTGCAAGGCTGTCACCTACATAATTATTAATCGTCTCAGCAGTCCGGGCATTTTAGAGGTTGAATAAAAAGAAAGATTCTACCTACACTATTGAACGAAGCTACGGAAAAATGCTAATAATTTTATAATCCTTTAAAACCTGAAATTTCTGATTTACTAACAGTTCTTTACTTATTCAGGTAGTATGTAACAATTCTTGCGTCAACTGATGTACATTTCGCTCCAGCTATCTGAGTAATAAAGGGACCATGTTAGTGTCGCAATGTTTTAGCGAAATTGTAACAGATCCTTACTCTAATGTGGTAACAGTACCCCGCAGAGCCCACCGGCTCTATCTAGAAGCCGACCACTCTGTGACGCAATTTATTTCCATGTTGTAGAGGGATTAAAGTTGTAATTAAAATTTTGCGTTGTAGAGGAGATATCCTAATACTAATTTCATTTTTTATTGTAATTTAAGTGGTGCCGGTGTATTTCCAAGTTACAAATAGGACTACCCCTTATCCCGTGGTTGTCGTAACAGTCGATTGAGGGAGATTCTGACATTCTGATTGTTGGGTTTTGTGGCTCTAACGCGATGATCCCTCCGCGCGTCAAAGATGCCAATAGCAAGAACAAGGAGACCGAAAATAAAAAAGTTACGCGGGCCCGGCTCGCGACGCGAACACGCGCGAATCGAACATCTTATCAAGAAATGATTACGTATAAAATAGTAGTTAAGGATCGCTGAGAATCCAGTAAGTTGATTTTTAATTAGAGCTATTGATTATTTTAATTTTTCAATATACTATGGTAGTACACTGACCATGAATTCAAGGGGTCACCCACAACAGCATTACCAATGAAGGTAGAGGAAGTACTCGTAGAAAAAAAACAAAAAGTACCCAGAAAATGTTGTACAATATTTTAAAGGTACTTTTTGTTTTTTTTTTTTTTTAAAAAAACGTTTTTTTTTTTAAATATTGAAATCAACTCTAAAGCTGATCCCAAACCACCTGTATTCAGGGTGTTGGTTATTTAGTTTACATGTTGTATACGATCATGCCATGGTCCCATGAGAGGTGGCAGGGGTTGGCAGACTGTCACCTACATAAAGAGGACACCAAACCCGAAAAGTCATAAACTTACAGTAAAAAAAGCCAACAACCTAGACAGATGTTACACTCAAATTCATTTCAGCAGTCCGGGGAAATTCTAATAAACGATAAAACTAATAATCTAGTCGAAATTATTTTTGTTACTATTTACCACAGGAATAGATTAATGCATTAGGGTTGCTGTAAAGAACTGGTGTGAAAATGGCTTGTATAGGAATAAAAGAGAG
This sequence comes from Elophila nymphaeata, assembly GCA_955850985.1. Lineage (NCBI taxonomy): Eukaryota > Metazoa > Arthropoda > Insecta > Lepidoptera > Crambidae > Elophila > Elophila nymphaeata. The sequence goes on along the minus strand of OY039080.1, from coordinate 8,114,858 downwards.
GATCTCAAATTATAATGGTATAATAATAACAATAAGGCTACTTACAAGAATATAAAAACAGAGATAAAACACAGGAGCGCGACCAACAGAAAATATACATAAAACAATGACCACCAAGATGTCACAGACATCAACGTAAAAAAAGAATAAATTCTCGATAGTTTCAATCTCAGTAAAGGTTTCAATCGATAGTTTCATCTAGAGACGACCATTATTTTACCGTTCATTAGAACTGTCCCTTTCAGTACATGTCCCTTTCATACCACCTATCCAATTCCTCAGTATTTGGTAAGCACGCGGTATCTCCGATCTCAACGACGGCTCCGATGGTCAGTGATGCAAGGGCTGCTTACTCGCACTCCAGTTAATTGTGCAAGATTTAAATTTATGTCGAGTTTACTGCTTTAAGCGGATAAGAATTATAATTGAGAATGTATTACGGACACACGGATTTACCCCAACTGCTGATATGAGTTTAACATCTGTCCTGATCCTTGGCTTTTGTTTGTTGGTTTACTGAAGGATTATTACTTTTTGGGTTTGGTACCCCTTTTATGTAGGCGACAGGCTGCCAACCTGTCACTATTAGGAGGCATGGCAAAGCCCATACTGCCAAATGTGGCTCTGTGTATAACGAAATTTTATATAAGGCTTCACTCAACCCTTCATGGGATTATGAGCGTGATATTAGTATGTATGTATTGTTGGCAATAAAACGGTAGAAACAGTGAGCATAATTGTGAATTACTTATCTAATAAAAATAAATTTACGAAAATATGACCACGTTTCAGAATTTCGTCATAAGCTCAAGTGGTTGCCAATTCGCCTTCGCCGGAATGCCCATATTCTCTCCCTCCTTTATGCCATCCTATTTCACCCCAACACTCCTCTTTATCTAAAGGAACGTTTTAAGTTTCTCCACAATACTCACTCACGAGTATTAAGATCATCAGAGAATTTGAGGTTAGAGACTCCGGTACATTTCTCAAAATTCTATAACAATTCTAAAAGAATTGTTATAGAATTTTGAGCTGTTCAAGCTGTTTTGTTGTGGAATGCTTTACCTGCAAATATAAGGAAAGCTCAAACTCAAGGAACTTTTAAGAAACAAGTAGAGGCTCATTATTTGTCACTATAATCATCCATTAGTATTTATAGTATATGACAGTATATATTTTATTTTATTACAGTATATATTTTATATATTGTATGTATGTGTGTATTAATATTTAAGTATGTATATTTAAGTATTTATATTTATGTAATTATTATTTGGTATTTATAATTAGTATGTAATAAGTAGATTTACGTCGCCATCTTCCCTCATAGTTACTTTTTACTTTGCAATCCTGTCCATCCTAAGGTTACCTGGAAGAGATCGCTTTTAGCGATAAGGTCGCCCTTTGTACAACTATTTTTATATATTAATATACTATTGTTAATCTGGTTGATGTATGTACAATAAAGTCATATTCTATTCTATTCTATTCTATAAATGTTTGTTTTTCGTTTTCTATAATAAGACTTTGCCAAAATATTACTTGCACTTACGCGATGGTAAGGTTTTAGGTTCTCTATATTTTATTTCGTTCATGAGAAAAAAAATGTCTATCTTGCTCTTTCTAATATCAAGATAAACACAAATTTTACAACAAATCCCATTGTTTGAGCTACAGGCTGAACATTGGACTCTGCGGCTGCGTGGTCAGCGAGGCAACAAACAACATTCCGCAAATCAGTAGCTACGTGCACAGTCGGCTACTTACACGAAAGACATACAAAAACCGTTCTATGGTACAACACAAAAAAATCATAAAAACCACGTCAAAACTATTTACTATTATTGACAAGTTTATGTTAGTTATAGTTTCTACTAGTATAGTATTATACGTATTATATTATCTGTGGTTATAATACAAATATTTTTTTATGGAATTTTAAAGAATAGCTTTAACTTTTATGTTTTCAATTGTAGTATCATTTAGTCCACAACAAAAATGCAATAGACATGTATTGTAATGCCCTCTTAGATTTGCGCAAGCAATAACACATAATAAAACTGGCTGTAGTTAACTGGCGGTTAATCTTTAGGCTTGCTGTGAACACGCAAACACTGAAATCATTTTTCAGTCGTCGTGGTCACATTTTCAAAAAATATTACGAAACGTTAGGTTTCTAAAACATAATTTGAAAACCAAATACACGCAATTCCTTAAAAGTAATTTTGTTTAATAAATGAAGTTTTGTTCAACAATTTATGTTGTTTTGTTTCTACTATCGAACTTGTGCAAAGGGCCATTTTAAATCTCGTGCACGTTATCCATTGTTGTGCAAGACCAGACCATTGTAGCCAGTTCCACCTAAATCCTCAAGTTGGGAAACGTTTCTGCAGACCTTAAAAGAAAATTGTTGAGCAACAGAATTTTTATGTAACCTACGTTTTTATTCTAGCGGCACTGGTTTACCGTTGCTTTTGGCGCAAGCTTACTTAATTACCACATTTGTCTATTACCTAAGTCCACATTAAAACTATTTTTTTTTTGCTACAGTTAATCTAACATCTTTTGAACCAGCTTCAATTTAAAAAAAACAAAAAGATGATTATCAATGTTTATTGGTAGAATTGAACAGTTTTTATTTTATATTATATCAGTTAGTCTATACCAGCTTCTAAACATGGGCGCCTGAGTGTGTATACAGGGTGGATTTTTGAGATGGGATTTGAAGGGCAGGTAGGTATAAAAAAAAATTTTTGCTATCTTAGCATTTTTTTGCTGACTGTAACTTTTTTCCAAAATCTGTGAATACAGATCAGAATATGTTAAAAAGTTATGGATGGTTGCCTAACAAAGTATTCTTGTAACTATAATAGTTTAAGTACCTGCCCTTCAAATCCCATCTCAAAAATCCACTCTGTATATGTCTATAATATTTGTCTACGCAAATATCAAAAATTTAATCCCGACACACACGCACTTAGACACACACGCACTTACAATGTCATTATAAATGTTTTTTCAATTACAATGAAATTACAATAAAAAACCGAAAAAATAAAATAGAAATAAAAAATAAATAGACCGACTTCTAAAATGAAAAGGGAGACATAAACGTTTTATGTTTTAAAAAACCTAAAAGAAAGTATGCCGACTATTTTTTGAGGGAGGTGTCAGCCTTAGTCTAAAAGAAATATTTACATAGTAACATATTTACACAGTAGGTACGAAACCCAAAAGAAATCTGGAACTCCATGATGCTGGTACTGACTTCAAAAAATAGTTGGCATATTCACCAACGAATTAGGAATAATATTCCTAATTCGTTAATATTCACTTATAAATGTTTTCCATTTCTTGTTTGTGCAACAAAATATGGGATGACAAACTTAGTTCGCGTTGGGATGGTTGGTAGCCACAGTTTGTCAGTGGCACTGTAGCTACCACAAGTAGTCTGAAGCAAGGGAGATGATGGGATTAGGGAAAAAAGCTCCTTGGAGCACTCGCCGTGGTACAGACAATTATCTACAAGATGAATAGAATAGAATATTGTTTTATTAAACAGCAACCAATTATACATAGACATTCGACAACACAATTAGGAAAGATTTGTACAAAAAACCTTATCACTAAAAGTGGACATGATTTCAAAAATTTGTAGAATTCATGGGATGAATAAAGTTTTATGAAAATAGCTCCAGTAGTTTCAGGATTATGTTCTTTTCATTATTTTCATATGACTTAAGTACATTGTTTCGAAATTTACGTTCTTTTATTATCAATCGCAAATCGGTAAAAATAGCATATCGGTTTCCTTATTACTACTTATGTATACTATACTATGATATCGATGGTCATACATTGAAACCTAGTGGCTTACACTTTTATGCGAAATAACTTTTTTACATGAAAAAGATCCAAAAAGTGCGCCGCATATTTCTATTGCTTACAAATTTCAAAAATATTCACGGGAACAATTATTTTGAAAGCTAACACCTCACAACTATCAAGAAAGTACCAGGAAAAGATCAATAATACACAAAATAGTAGTTATTCCAAATTTATTTTATCACCTTCAAAGTATGCTCCTTCAGAAACGATATACATACTCCAACGAATAATCCAACAATCAAAACAATTTTGAAACGCCGTTTCCGGAATTGAGTTCAGTTCTCGCCGCGAATTCTCTTTCATGTCTTCTGACGGGTGCCACGAAGTGGTAATTTGAGTTTAGGAAAAGGAAAGAAGTCGGCTGGAGACATATCTGGTGAATATGGTGGTTGCTCGATGGTATTTGTTGAGTGTTTGGTCAGAAATTCGTTCACAATGATGGCCTTGGGTGAAGGCGCCATTATCTTGGTGCAAAATCCAAGAACTTTTTTTCCACAAATCTGGCCTTTTTGTCGAATTCGTTCTCTTAAACGCCGCATAACGCTCAAATAATATTCTTTATTTACCGTTTGACCGTCTGGCAAGAATTCCGAGTGCACAACAGTCAAAGCGACTTTTTTTCCGTTTCGGTTCAGTTGGAAGGCGTGAACCCACGTCTCGTCACCAGTAACAATGTGTTTCATGAATTTTGGGTCGGAATAGACTCGTTCTAGCATGTCCTCAGCGACTCTTATGCGATTGAGTTTTTGGAGAAAATTCAGGTCTTTTAGGACAAGCCGGGACATCGGGACATCGTGAGGCGAGCAACATCAGCCCCCAAACCACCTACATGTTGACCACGACCACTCTGTCAAGAGTGACACGAAAGAGAAGAAGGAGGACAAGCGGCAACATGTTTGATATGCAAGTGATTATTTAAAATGGTACGGATCGACTCGTAAGATACAGAAGGTTCTATTTCCTTCACTTTTGCGATGTTAACTTCGGTTGCAGACGTTGAAGGCCTACCAGAGTGAGGCAAAATCTTCCATCACCTCTCAACCGTTTTTTGACGTTTTGTAACTTAAGCACGTGTTTTTGATAAAGTCGTTTCACCGTAAGCCTTCTGTAACATTTTCAGTAACTCCGAACACGAAATTCCATTGGCGATACAAAATTTGAAACAAACTCTTTGTTCGATCTTTTTGTCCATTATGAAATTCGCAATACACACTAGATATGATATAACTAAAAACAACACTAGTATTAAATAACAGATGCAACTCAAACTCCGCGCCAAAATGGAAAACAGTTGTGCCAATCTAACAACAACAAAAAAAGCAAAAAATTGAATTTGGAACCATAAACATAATCATCCATACCCGATACTTTTTTGAATGAATGTATCATACATCGTACAACTAGAGCGACAGTAGTATATCTGAGCTATGTCATTGTTAGATAATCTATTCAAAAGATATCCATTAAAATCCATTGCCCAATCAACCCATATCCACGATATAGCTACGGGTATCCTAACTATATTGGATTTATGTCGACATTATACGAGGTCTGTTAATAGTCTGCCCGCCTAGCATCCTACCGGTCCTTTAGCGCTACAATAATAAACACTGTTTGTCTTGTTATGTAATCGCCTCGGTCGATAGCTCTGACCCAATAGCCAACTTTCAGAAAGGTCTAAACTCCAGTCTCATTTAATAATAACATTTCTTCCGTTGACATACATCATATAATACAATCATACAATCATATACTCAAAATCCCAAAAGGGTTTTTTTTCGGTCCCCTCCATTATATTTATGGAGCCTTTGTTTTTCTCATTCTTGCCAGTTCTTATTATCATGTCCTGATATATTTTATCTATTTACATTTGTATATCTTAACGCTATTACATTTTTAGGCCTTATTCTATTCAGTACTGCTGTCCAGCATTTTTACTTTCTTCTATACATTTAACAACCTTTATTTCTTACTTCTATGTATGTTCCTAGTTATATATATGTATATCTATATCTACTACGGTTTGAGTAATATTTGGTCTCTATCAAACATTATTAATTGTTATTATTATTAATTATTATATTATATTAATATTTCGATTCTTAGTAGTTATAATTTTATTTGGCATGAATTATAAATGTTTGAAAATATCAAATTAAATAGAAAACATAAAGCAAAAAAATCCCACAAAATCCCACACCATTAGAGTTAATAAAATTATTGTTTATCACCTATGTCATAAAAAGACTAACAAATTCGTCAAAATTAAATAGAATAATTATGTTGTTGTCCAATTATCACTCTTTATATTCTAAGTGCATGCGTAAACTGCACGTGCTTTTGCTCACAATAAAAGTAGAGTCAAGTTTAATATGTTGTTAGTTTGGAGGCGTGACATACCAACTCTTTTCCGTATTTTAAATATTATTTAGGATCACCAAAGGCAATATATAAAGTTTACAAAGATCATAACCCTGCTAATGCATTCAATGAAGTAATAGAATCGAATGTATTAACTCAAATCCACTGGGCATTAGAATTGTATATGTATTCTTAAACATTCACTTCCCAGCCTTGAACCGTCTTGTCGATTCCCTAATGAGTGCTTTGTTTGCTTACTTTGTCAAGTGTGAGAAAGTTTATTTTAATAATAAAATCTAAAACAGTTTGAAAAACTTACTAAATAAAGGTTATAAAAATAAGAAACGGAAGCAAAGCAAAAGAAGGAGCAAGGAAAAAGGAGCAGACGCCTGGGGTTGATATAACAAATTGTGCTTGGTTCGGTTGTTGTGTTATTATTATTTCGTTGTTTCGGGGCTAAGTATTTACGTCACTGCGACCTATAATGATCTATTGTGACTAGCCTCCAATTAAGTCCTATTGAGGCCTTACATGTACTCCTTTAACTGGGTACTGTCTAAAAATTATAAGATATTCCCAGCTTGAATTGTTTTGATATCGTCTGGGTCGAAAATGTATCTCCCCAAATGTGGGTTACTTTTGTTTACTTATATTTACATTTTTTTGTTAAACGTTTACTTTCTTACATACAGTAGACCCAACACGTTAGCAAGTTAATTATTTAATATAATGCTATGATACATTAATATAAAGAGAGCTTTATAAATCAATAACAACAATCAAATAATTAATTAAATCGAAAAGTATTAAAACAATGTCAAGAAAATTATCGCTGCAAAAATAGTCAAATTAAAATGTCAAGATGGAATACCAAAATTGTCAATGGTTCACAAAAGCACAGGATGTGCAAGCATTAGTATCTTAAGTCTCGTGCTCGAGAGATGTCTGTTCAGCTTGTAGTGACCAGTCGGAGCCCTAACCATCACGCTCAGGTTGCTAGCTTGGTTGTTGGTTGATTTAAATTCGTATGGGTAGCTACTACCATATTTATCAAGTCTGTCATCATAATTTTAATAATAGCATTATTTGTGTACCGAAAGTTAATGTTATGAAAGCCAGCCCCTTTGTGGTGAGATTTCCGGATGAAGCTCGCTTCCGTTTCATGAAAATGGCCAAAAGTTAAAAAAGACAAAAAGAACTCCAAGCTCACCTTGACTGGACAAGAATAGACGGAGCTATGAAAAGAAATCATAGGTACTTAGATAAATATCTAAGATCTTTCGTTGACCCATACTGTTACCATTTTTCAATGATCTATTGCAACTTATTATAAAGGTATCCTACCGCTACTAAAGTGCTAAAGGGCACAAACAAAAGCAGTTCTAAATAAAATGGTCAGTTCAGTAGAGTAGCTAGCTACAATCTAGACAGATAGTCTCGATTGTAGATTTGACATACCTTTAGGTAATCCAGCTAAATAGGACATTCTGTGTATTGACTAATATAGAAAATTTCTTTAGCTACATTGTAGGTATTTTAAATAATAGCAACACTTGTTTTAATTCTAAAGGGCTCTTAGTAATTCTTAATAAGCTGGTACTAGAAAGTGATGAGAAATAATTTGGTTGGATATAAAGTCCTTACCCTCTATACCCGTATAGTTTGTTCAGTAAAACAAAATGTATGGACAAAATTTATTTTATAAATTATTATTTTTTTGTTTTAAAAAACTAATGACGGATTTCAATAACTTATCTCTCTTCAAAAGAGGATAGGTTACCTGTCAAAAATCACAAGCCGTAAGCAAAAGTGTAGTTAATGAAAGTCAACATTAAGTTAGCATGGGAGTTACGTAGAATAACAAGAATAGACAAAGCAAGAGCTTATATTTTACCTATAGACAAAGTGAGGAATGAGTTAAATTTTTGAGTACTTCAGCACAAACCTTGAACGTGGAAGAAAGTCTGAGAGGTAACATTGACATGGTATGGGCACGTAATGATAAGAGCTGATGAACATGGTACAAAGAAAGTGACGAGAACGAGTGTCGATGGATATAGAAAGAGAGAGAGGAAGGTCGAAGAAAAGATGGATAGACTGTGTAAGAGATAGTGCTGCAAAGAAGAGTGTTAATGTTGAGATGACGGCTGATCGAGGAGGATGGAAGAAGAAAACATAATAGCAACATATTATTTTTATGATTTACATATGACTAATGCTTTACCCTCAAATTCGTGGCCATAGATTTTTTAAAATATAATATAGCCTTTGTCCTACTCAGTGAAAAAGTAGCATTCTATCGATGAAAGAATTTTTAAAATTGGTCCAGTTGTTTTACAACATATTTATTACAAACACAAAATTATGCGTTTCTTCAAAATATATATAAATAGATACGACCACGAGTCCCAAAAGGGGTTGAGCAGGGCCTTACGAAACATTTCGTTGCACATAAAGCCACATCTGGCGGTATGGGCAATGCAGTGCTTCCAAATAGTGACAAGGTAGGCAGCCTGTCGCCTACATAAAAGGGTCACCAAACCCAAATTAACAATCCTTCAGTAAACATAACTTAACAACCAGGACAGAAGCTTCACTTTAAATCATATCAAAATATTAATATGTTATAAACATACAATTGCTTATTTGCTAAATACACGTGCTTGAAACTGCACTATTTATTTATGTTTATGTGTAAATACGTTAAATATTTCTTCAAAAATTTTAGGTTGTTTTCAACGTGATAGACAAGCTACGTGATAGACGTGCTATCAAAAACCTAATCAAAAATGTACGCATTATTTAAATATACACAAGTTTTAATATGTAAAAATCTTTTACCAATATTAAGTACCTATCATTAAGAACTTCTGATAAGGATGCTAACTAATCTACACATATAAAATTCAAAGTCCTGACGAATTGACTGAGATAAAACTTGAAATTTTGCACATAGATACCTTATACAGTGTAGGCATCCACTAAGAAAGGATTTTTGGAAATTCCACCCCTGAGGGGGTAAAATGTTCGCGCGGACGAAGTCGCGGGCGGTAGCTAGTGGACATATAATATATATATATATACAAGGTATATTTCTTATTTATTTTTATTAATTATAAACATTTAGCAATTGTGAAGAAATATTCGAGCTCATCACATAAAAATTTGACCCTACCCGGATCGAACCCAGATCGCTGGGTTATAAACAGCGTAACTAAGCAAAACCAAACGCCAAAAGAAAGAAGTCAAAAGAAAGGAAAATATCCATTTCTTCAAAATAGACTTCATTTCTGTTTTACTATTAGGTGGAATAGTTTCATTTGCTGTATCTTTTTATATAAAAAAAAAATATTAATAAATACAAACCTTTACTTAACTTAATTAATATATCGTCCGTTATTCTCTTCAAATTTAATACAATTTAAATTAAAACCTGCCCATCTAATTTAGTCCAAAACTGTCCTAATAACCGTAACTTCGGATTTATAGAGCAGTGTTGCAAATACTTAGGAGTTAAACTCAGTGCAATAGTGGGGTGCTGTGCGCTCTACCTTATATAAGTGCTGAGGAGTCCAGAGTCACACATGTCCAGTGTCCACCGTGGTTTACAGTGCTCCATATTATATAAATTAATATTTGAGTAACAGTGCTGTGTGTGTTTAAATTGTAACAGAAAATGAAGGCTTTTGTAAGTGTTAATTTATTAATAACGAACTCCCTAATATTAGTTTAAACTAGCCAAAAATTTATATTTAATTTATAATAAACCTAATTAGCTACCTGCATTTACTTTGACAAAGTTCCATGTGTAAAAGTGTGATAGTAACGGTCATGAATGATAATATTTTTAACAAGTTTTACAAATTTAATTTCAAGATAATAAACGATTAATTTAAATTTTTATTCATTATCACTTCGGCACTTATTAATCATTATTTATTTAAAACTTTTACAAGATTAAACTAAGGGCCTGTTTCGCAAGTTACAGATAAGTTTCGATTAGCGTTTATTTGATAGATATAGTTCACACAAAACGGTCACTTTTTCTACTCGAAATCTCTAAATTAAGTATGTCTTGAATTCAAACTTTCTCAATTATTAATATTCTTACACTCATAGGTATATAAGACAGTTAATTGATGTAAGTAAGTACCTAACGTTGATTTTAATAGGATTTTCTGCCTAATGATTACTTTAACTGGATTACAATTAGGTAAACTTATTTTAGTATAATTATAATCCAGTTATACACATGTTTTGGTGGCTATCTTTACTAATATTATAAAGAGGGAAGATTTGATTGTTTGTTTGCATTGAATAGGCTCCGAAACTACTGGATTGATGAAATTTGGATTTTAAGACCCTGGGATCGACTTATACTACGAACTTTGGATTAAATTTATTTACATGAATGTCACTATACTATTTTCACTGAGCAGTTCAAACCCGCGTGTATTTCAATTTGATTCACTTTTTTACTAAACCAAAAAAGTTTGTAAATAGGCCTTTAATCGATTATTCAAGATACAGTTATAGAAACATTTACAGGTTACATTAACAATACTCTTGTATAAAAATAGTAGTATTGTTTTGTAATAGCAAATTTTTGAAAATAGGTGTCTTTGGAGTGCTACCTACTTCTGATAATAAAAAAATCTCGCTGATAATGAAAAAAAAACGTAATTATTTATTGTAAATATACAAGCGGCCAGCTCAAATAAATTTTATTAGGATCACTCTTTATTCCTACGTCGTTGCTACCGATTAATTGGAACCTAGTGCAGTATTTTTTTTCTGTTAAATAGTTGGCAGACAAGTATACGGCCTGCCTGGTGGTAAGAGCCACCATAGCCTATATACCCTTGCAACGTTGACGTGACACTCGCGTGCTGCCAATCCTAATCTCTCTACCCCGTGGAGCTCTATGGCGACCTTGCTCTCTACAGAAACACAACACCACACAAATGTATTGTTATTTGACTGTGGTCTTCTGTAAGGTGGACGTACTACCCCATTTCAGGCTGTTCCAAATTCGAGCGGCTACTCCGCTGTCCTTACCTCGAATAATGGCGGGTTTTAATAACTAACAAACTAATAACTACCGACAGTTTCCATGGCGACGGTAGACTTTTGACATGTAGGATATCTGTCAAAATTTTATCCCCAGTAAGCTTAGACAAAGAATTTGTTTAAGCTAGTAAGCAAAAGTAGATAGATAAGTTGTTGAAAGTGGCCTTAAATGTATTTCGTGTTGTCGACAAATTGTTTAATGTTCAGGCCACATGCTATTAAAGTTGGTTTATTTACCACTTCGCGATTGCAAGTGTCCACCGGGTGGGATGATTTGCATACGGTTTGAATAACGCCCTTAGTCGTTTTTTACCCATGGCATTAAAACGGGTAGTCCTACTCCTATGCGTGATCAGGAACTACAGAGCCACCCTTTTTTAGGTCCCTGTTTTATGTCTGATAACGCGCCAAAAAGTATCATAATTATTAAATTTCAAAAGACGCAGAATTGTAAGGAGACGCGTGTGCTATCAGTGAAATCTTTTACTTGATTGTATGATGTACAATAAGTTGAACTTTTTTATCGACATTATTTGTGAATAATGGGTCCAAAATAATAATAAATATTAAACGATTAAAATACTAATTATTAACAAATTCGTTATAATTAATGCGATCGAGGTCCGAACGTGTGGTGTGATGTCGGCAGAGTAGAATAGCATCACCCCATATCCTCTAGAGGGTGTCGTAGGAGGCGACTAACGGATCAGCAAAAAGTAATCACCTTATACTCCGTCCACCGGTCCGCATTATGCAAGCGTGGTGGACTAATGCCTAAACCTCCTTCGATAACAAGGAGAGTCCTTGTATCCCAGCAGTGGGTCGAATTAAAAAGGCTGTTGTGATGAAGATATGATGAGGTCCGAACGCTATTTAGTGAAGTGGTGATGGGAACATGGCTTTATCAATATGCAAGAGCCCTTTTTAGGTGACTACGTAAGCTAGCACGCGTAGTACTTAACAGCGAATGTATTAAAAATGCAATGATACACCTTGCTTTACTGACGAGCCAGAAATCCGCGGTCTTACTGACCCTTCGATCAGCAAACAATTATGCAATATGTGACCAACTAATAATTGCCAAAATAAAGGCATTAGCATACAATAACAAACTGCAGAAGGCAAATCCTCCTCGATAAACACCTCACGTATGAAATTTCGATTTCCGATCAATCCCAGCATATTAATGTATCGGTGAAGTCATAACACGTAACAAGTAAAAGTATTTTTGGGTGCAACACCTCCTTTGTTGTGTATGCAAACTTTTTATATGTATTTGATAACGGTATACATAGTAGCCATAGTATAACTCGCCGTATTACAAAACGGCGCGGCGGATTGCAGTGTGTGTGAGTGGCATGTGATAATAATTCTTACTACCTGTATGTAGGGTCGTCTGGGTAGGTACCACCGCCTTTCCTACTTCAGCTGTGAAGCAGTTTGCTGTGATGTGTTTCGGATCGAAGGGAAAGGTAACCAGTGTAATTACTTGGCATGGAAGGCATTTAGTCGTTGTCATCGTGAGGCCTAACCTCAGGATGACAACGCAGCTGCTGCAATACCAAGTGACTTTTTCCTTGTCATCTAGTTGTATAAAAAAAATCCACTCCGCTTGGTCATACAAAAATAACCTGAACCTACCAATAATAAGCCATTTCCATTAGATTACAAATACAAATAAATATTCTATTGGTACAAATACATGTTTTCTTACATAATGCGTAGGATTTGCCCATTTAAGTTCATATAAACTTGTACTATGATAAAGCGCTTTTCTTACATTGGAACTAGGTAACATGATCAACTAATAATTTCGAAAATCCTCAGTATTCGATATACAAATTATATTCAAAATACTATTTATACTACTCTTAACATACTCTTAATTTATAAACTTAATTATACAGACAAACATTAATAGAATCTAATTAGGTTTTATCGATAAACTGTTTTACTACAATCCGCCGCCTCGTTTTGTAATTTGATGCACCGGTATCACAATATAGAGAACGATACAGTACTTTGACTCCATATATAGTGATGAATTGGCGCGCACGCACACATACAAAAGTCGTTTACTATGTCCTATGTCCCCTAAAAGTGCAGTTTAAATTACCGAATTAATTTTCAAAATCAGTTCAATGGTTCCAGATCTTCCTACAAATAAAACAAACTCACAAACTTACCAATTGACTTCTTATCCTACCCTGCTCCCAATTTACTTGGGGTCGGTGCAGTATGCCTTGTTATTGGCAATACTGCCACAGTATTTGGCATTAGTTTTTTTACGGCCTTGTGCCTGACAGCAATCCTCCTTGCTTGAACGACTGCTATCTTTCTTCAGCACCAGGGACCACCAACTTATCATGCCTCCCGAATCACGGAGGTTAATCGATTTGAAAATATTTCGGTCACCCATCCAAGTACGGACCGCGCACTTGGTTGCTTAACTTTCGTGATCGTTACTAAGAAAGCTCGACTACGGCGCCATCAACCGTCGGCGTCTTCGATATTTAATTGAAAATGTAAAAGCTCTTTAAATGGACTTTGCTAAGTACTTTTAAATCGTCAAAAGCTCTACCACCATTTCGGGACTAATAATTATTATTTTGCTGAGATGGAGAAGAAATGGCGAAAGAAACTCCACAGCTTACAATTTCGTAATGATTTCAAAACATCAATACACGTGAATAAATAATTGTTTGGATTATTTATCTTGTGAAAAGCTTTTCTATATAATTCAATTAATCATATTAATGAACTAAGAACGCGGCCCCATCAACCTCCTTCTTTATAATTTTTAATCTTTATAATATTAATAGCTATGTAGGGATAGGGCACAGCAGAGTAGCTCGAATTTGGAGCACCCTGAACTGGGGTAGTTCCTTCACCTTACAGAAGACCACAGTCAAATAACACTACATTTTTGTAGTGTTGTGTTTCTGTGGTGAGTAAGGACGCCAGAGCTACACGGGGTAGGGAAGGAGATTAGGGTTGGCAGCGCGCGATTGTCACGCCAGTGTCGCAAGCGACTACGGCTACGGTGACTGTTGACCACCAGGAAGGCCGTATGCTTGTCTGACAACCAAATAACATAGAAAATAAAGGTAGATAGGTTTAGTAATTGATGTCGAATGTGGCCTCCAAAGATAGTTTTTGGTTAATAGTAAAAAAAAATGTAAATGAGTCTCAACGCCTAGCAACGTTTATGTCTTATTATTGTTGATTGGACTTGCATGGTTTTGTTACGTTTTTCACAATTATGTGTGTTTTTTAGCTTTATTTGCAAACACATCGCTCTACCCTAGTCTCGAGTGTATCATTCCTCCGCTTCAGTGCACATCTGGCGCCCAACGTGGGGCGCCATAATGTGACCAGAGGCGGAGCCATTACAACTCGAAGATCAGGGGCAGAGCGATGTAATTCTTAATAAAAATTTCTAAAAAGATAAAATTATTAAAAATTTAAAATTGTCTTAAAATCAACCATATAAAATTCGCATTGCTAGGCAACTTATTCTGACCTTTTTCTTTTCTTTATAGACCAAAAATAATCCTCTTTGGCCTTATCGAACAATTGATAAAGAAAAGTCACTTTCTGACACTCTTCCATTCCAAAGTATGGTAAAAATGGCTGATCAGAATTAATAAACTATTAATAAAAACCGCAGTCACTTATTATAAGAATGTCTTTTTGTGCTGTGTAAAATCCTTTATATTGATGTTTACAAAGGCAAAATAATTTTATTTATAACACATTTGCTCGTAAAGTGTCTCTTATTTCACCAATTTCAATATCATATTGTATCTCATTACGTTCTTGTGCGTTATTGTAAAGTAAAAGGCACGGTTTATCAAGAAGCTCCGTCTAAAAACGAACGGTACTTTTCTAAATCTTAGCAAAGAGCTTTTATGTCAGAAAAGTGGTCAACATTTTATGAGTAAACTTGACTTTGGGAGATAAAATATAATTAATAAACATTTAATTATTTAATTTAATTAATTTTGACAATAAATTACAACCATTTATCTGTAACAAAAACACTAAATATTAATTTACTTTATTAGTAATACTGGCTGTTTTTTGTGCGATTTGCCATTAAAAAATGCATCGCTAATTTGTGAACAAATAAAAATTATTCCGCGCGCTTTTTTTCTTTTTGCTGTATTCCTTTTATTTGAAAATGTCATCATGTAGTGATGAATTTATTAATTTGTTTCCTCGCAAATATGTTATAAAACGTCGTATGACATATGTGCGCTTTGATAATTACAGCCTCTGCTTTCCCTCGCCTACGGCTCAGGCTAGCAATATCGCCTCGGCTGTAATTTTCAACTTACGACACTTATATTATAATGTACTATTACACTCAAAACGTCAATTAATAAAAAAAAATCAACTTTTCAGATAGCAGTTCTTTTCTTGACCGCTTCGGTACTAGCGGAACCAAGCAAGGTTATTCAGAAGCGAAGTGGCCTGGTAGGTCACTATGGTGCCCCGTTGCTAGCTCACGGATACGGCCTCGGCGCGCATGGATATGGAGTGGGCGCGCACGGATACGGACTGGGCGCGCACGGATACGGACTGGGTGCGGGGCTCGCGTACAGCTCTGGGGCCATCGTGGGCGCCGACGTACACACGACAGTCACGAAACATGTCGGCGTACCCGTACCCGCACCTTACCCGGTAGCTGTAGATAGACCCGTCCCGTACCCTGTTAAGGTATATATTTAATCTTATAAATCTGATTGTATTATATTTAGTTAATATTTATTCTTTCTTAAAGTTTGAATTAAAATATAAAATGTGTCACATTTTATTCATTAACAATTAAAATGTAATGTGTAACATAGGGAATTCTTGGTCAGAAATATACGACATAAAACTTTATTTGAATGATTACTCATACTTAATCCCTATGCCTATGCATAAGAATAATAAAATTCCGCTTTAACTACAAAAAAAAATATTAAAACATTATTTTTTAATTATTGAAATCTGACTGACGCAATGGAAATTGTATATACAAACCACTCTTAATATTATTTGTATCTATTTTTTTATGATCAAGGTGTCGAAAAAAACGTAAAGATTAAAGTCATTAATAAAATAGTTGCACTACGATATTATTATATAGACGTTCTCACATTATAAATTACTACGTGTGGTAAAATAAGGTAGTGTATAGAGCTGGAGTATAGTAAAATATGAAATAAAAGTTAAAATGTACGTGTAAACAGGAAAGTATATTGTTATGAAGTCAATCAAAATTTTACATCAAATATATACAAAGTGCCAACGTCAACTTTAAGTATAGAACTTAAGATTGTACCAACCAGTATTACAACACGCCCCCCTCAATCTGAATTCTAACTAATAAAAACATAAAGCAACTTAACTAAATACTACAAATCCTCTCAAAAATAAATTACAACAAATTCATATATTTTAAACAATTTAAATGTTTCATTTTTACCAGAGGTTTTGTTAACACATCAGCAGGTAACATATCAGTGCTTAAGTATTTAAGTTCAATGGTTTTATCATTAACCTTTTCCCTAATAAAATGAAATCGAACATCGATATGTTTTGTCCTACTGTGGTGGATTGGATTCATAGCAAGTTTTTGTGCACTTTGACTATCTGAAAATATAGTAACAGTTGGGACCTTACCAGTTAACTCTGATATAAGGCGTCTTAGGTAACAAGCTTCTTTTGCAGCGCTAGCTAGAGCCATATACTCTGCCTCAGCTGAAGATAATGCAACAGTCGGCTGCTTACGAGACTCCCAAGCTATTGGCCCTCCTGCTAATTCAAAGAAGTAGCCAGTATACGAGCGCCTGTCCATTGAGGAGTTACCCCAATCAGCGTCAGAATAGCCTTTCAAAGATATATTTGTCCCCTTTTTCCTGTAACAGATACCGACATCCATAGTACCTTTTAAATATCTAAGGCATTGTTTAGCACTATTAAAATGCTCCAGAGTATACTTCGAATTGAATTGGCTGAGGTAACTTACAGTAAATGCGATATCCGGCCGAGTATTCACAGCTAGAAACATCAAGCAACCTATTAAAGCTTGGTACGGGCAATTGACTTCAGTAGTTTCATTTTCATTGGAAACCTCAATTCTCTTCGACAAAGGCACCGACGAAGCCTTACACTCTGTCATATAAAATTTTCTTAATATTTTCTCAATATAAGTTCTCTGATTTATTTTAATATAATCATCGGTAACTTCTATATTTAATCCGAGACAAAATTCAATTATTCCTAAATCTTTGCAAGAAAAATATTTACTAATATCAGACTTGAAGTTGTCAAATGTCATATCATTTTTAAATAGACAAATTAAATCATCGACGAAAACTGCAATTAAAAGAGTTTCCTCGTCATTAAATTTTTTCATAAATATGCAAGGTTCTGATGGAGTTTGCTCGAAACCTATGACTGCTAAGGTCTCCTTTAACTTTATGTTCCATGCTCTAGGAGCCTGCTTGAGTCCATAAAGTGATCGTTTGAGCAAACACACCTTATTACTTCCTTCCTTGGATACAAAGCCTTCAGGTTGGCTCATAAAGACTTCTTCTTCCAAATCTCCATTTAAAAAGGCTGTATCAACATCCATGTGACGGACTTTGAAATTGTGTTGAGCAGCTATAGCCAGCAATGTTCGTAAAGAGGAATTACGAACGACTGGTGCAAAGGTTTCATAATAGTCTACTCCATAAGTCTGCTTAAATCCTTTAGCGACTAAACGAGCCTTATATTTTACCACGTTGCCAAGGGCATCACGTTTTAATTTGTACACCCACTTGCAAGGGATACATGGCTTATTCTTCGGTAGATCAACCAGTTTCCATGTCTCTTTCTTTATTAAGGCATTATATTCGTCTTGCATCGCGGCTATCCAATCCTTTTTGTCTTCTCTGCTGATAGCCTCGGAATAAGACAAAGGATCTTCACTAAGCATTGAGCTTACATACGCAGAACAAGAATAGAAATCAGGTGCATTGCGTTCTCTCGTCGGATAGCGGCGAACTACAACATCATTTTCTATAGTGGAGGATACACTGTCTTCCCTTCTTTCTGGTATTTCCTCGACCACTTCCGAATTTTGACGCACCGTGGAGTCATAATTTTGGAGAGAACACATATTAGGCGGAGAAACCGACAATGGGATATTAATAATGTCGACTCCAACACTATTATTTTCATCTCTATTCATACTAATACCCGAAAAATTATTTTCGAAGAACGTAACGTCTCTTTCTTTTACTATTTTACGTGGGCAATCTGCGTGTCTAAAATAATAGTTTCTAGGATCATCTGAATATCCTACAAAGACGCATTCAGTCGTTTTCATGTCAAACTTTGTCCTATGACAAGCTGGAATATGAATAAGTGCCCTGCATCCAAACACTTTTAAATGGGATAAGTCAGGTACTTTATTAAACCACAATTGATACGGGGTTTTAGTTATAAGTGCCCTATGTGGGGACCGATTTTTTAAATAGACTGCCGTTTCCACAGCATCTTGCCAATAGGCTTTAGAGAGGTTGCTAAGTGACAACATAGATCGCGCCTTCTCAACAATACTACGTATATTACGTTCACTAACTCCATTCTGCTGTGGACTGTATGCCACTGTAGTCTGATGTACAATTCCTTGTGAATTAAAGTATTCAGACATCTGTTTATTAACAAATTCCGTCCCATTGTCACTACGGACACACTTGATTTTAGCGCCAGTTTGTCGTTCAACAAGAGATTGAAAATTACAAAACTTATCAAAAACTTGAGTTTTAGAAGAAATACAGTATACAAACGTCATGCGACTAAAATCGTCTATAAAAATAATAAAATATTTATTACCTTGAAAAGAAGAACATGTAAAAGGTCCACAGAGGTCTGTGTGTACCAGTTCTAAAATTGTAGTACCTCTCTTGTATTTCAGTTTCTTAAAAGGTTTTCTGGATTTCTTACTTTGTATACAGGAAATACAGGGCTCCTTATCAACCTCCTTATAATCGATGCCAGTAGCTTGGCCTTTGTTAAGCTTGTCCATGCCAATACGACACAAGTGACCCAAACGCCTATGCCAAAGTTGATACTTGGTAAGGTCTCCGTTCACAAGTAAGGCTGAAGACTTATGTGGCTTAATTACATCACAATCTAATGAATATAGTCCACCACAGTAAGACCCGTGTAATAAAGAATAACCTGTATAACAAAAATTTGCTGAATTATAAAAATTACAACCATTTCTATCAAAAAGTACAGAAAAACCTCTATCAACTGCATTTTTAACTGAAAGTAAATTACAACTTAAATTAGGTACATAAATAACATCTTTAATTTCACTAACGGTTGAGTTACTACTAGACACAGATATATCACCAACACCAACTGATGGTAAATTCTCACCATTTGCGATTGTTACTGTACCATCATGTAACCGAAAATTTTCTAGTAGCTCGAAGTTTGAAGTCATATGACTTGTAGCTCCTGAATCAATAAACCATTTGTTACTTATAGTATGGGCAACATCGGTATTTAGAGCCGAATTTGAAAGTAAAGTAGTCTGTCTTACAGATTTCGAACTAGTAGCTTCCTCAGGTTGGTCTGTCACACATTTCGCCTTCATCCGCCTTTTATTTGGACACTCAGGACTTTTGTGACCAGGTTCACCGCACTTATAGCATACTATAGGTTTATCTTTCTTTACTCCTCTTCTAACCGATGATCGAAAAGCTGTCATTTCATTTTGGATGGAAATGTCATTTTTCGACATCTCATTCAAAAGTTTGGTTTTGACCAACTCACTCGTCACAACAACATTCGAGTTCTCCAATGCCATAACAAGGGGTTCATATTTAATAGTTAAACCTCCCAAAATAATAGCAGCAATAGAACTATCGTCAATAACTTTCCCTATATCTGCTAAGTCTTGCGCCGTACTCATTACTGCATTCAAATATGATTCAATATTATTAAAATTAGATAAAGAGTACCTGTACAACTTGCGCTCCAAAGACAGTTTCCGACCCAGACCTTTATCCTCGTAAACATTTGCGAGAGCATCCCAGGCTTCCTTGGCATTTTTCGCCGTTCGAACATGAGTGATAGCCGAACCATCCAAAGTCAAGGATATTTTTGCCAAAGCCTTTTGATCTTTCGCACCCCTAGCATCTTCAGGTGTTCGATCACTCACCTGGTATCCTGCTACTGCTTGCCAAAGGTCCTCATGGATCAACAACGCACGCATTTTAAACTTCCAAATGGAATAGCCATCCTTGTTATTTAACAACTTAATTCCATTGAAATTATTACACATTTTACTAACACCTCACCTCGTGCTGATAACGAATGTGGTAAAATAAGGTAGTGTATAGAGCTGGAGTATAGTAAAATATGAAATAAAAGTTAAAATGTACGTGTAAACAGGAAAGTATATTGTTATGAAGTCAATCAAAATTTTACATCAAATATATACAAAGTGCCAACGTCAACTTTAAGTATAGAACTTAAGATTGTACCAACCAGTATTACAACACTACGTGGTTATGATTTCAGTTATTTTTATTTAATTAATGCTTATATTGTATCATTTCAGGTAGCAGTGGCCGTACCTGTAGACAGGCCTTACGCCGTCCCTGTACCCAGGCCATACCCTGTAGCCGTAGAGAAGCACATCGCTGTGCCAGTTGACAGACCTGTACCCGTACCGGTCCCTCATGCTGTACCCGTCCCTGTCATTAAACAAGTAAGTAAAATCAAATTCACCTTAAATTCTAATTCTTAATTATATTACACTCCGTCTGGCGCTTGGATAGACAGTGACAAGTGTAAAGCCAAAACTCCACATCTCTGCTGACTGACGATTACTTCTTTTCACTTTGCCTAAAAGAACTCGTGCTATAGAATGAGCTAGCTCGTCTCTGAAAGAATTTAGATTTTAAATTCGGAAAAATAATTATAGAAGCCATCACATTACGATCCACACCTGTTTAACATTAGGAAGAAGTCTACCATACGTTGTATAATTTTCTATTTGTGCAACAATAGTACATTTATTAACTAGGGCGGTAAAAGAAAGAATGTCTCAGATGGCACTTATTTATTACGGCCGAGCTGAAGGCGGTGGCGATTAATATGCGATCGTAGGCTTTCTTTTGTACCGTTCGAAAAAAATGCCACTGTATAGTCAAGTGTGGCATAAAATATTTAATGCCATATTTATCAAAAGTCAAACACCTGCGATCTGAGACATTCTAGTTTTACTGCCCTATTTAATAAATGTAACCATCATCAATCATCATCAACAGCTCCTGGCCAAGTACGGGTTGGTCAACTTCACACACAACCTAATAATTTCTTCAAAGGTGTATGCAGGTTTCCTCGCGAAGTTTACCTTCACCGTAAAAGCGTCGATTAAACGTACATATGAATTCAAAATTTGAAAACATGACATTGGTAAGTGGTGGGGTTTGAACCGGTACCCCTGGGTGGGAGTCAACGCCCTTACGCACTACGCCACCGACGCTTGCTGTTAATAAATGTACCTAGTATTAGTAAATTATTTTTGTTATAGGTCGGCGTACCTGTACCCCAGCCATACCCTGTGGCCGTCCCCAAGCCTGTAGCAGTACCTGTTCCTCAGCCCTACGCCGTACCCGTTGTAAAGTCAGTCGTTGCCCCCCACGCTCACTTAGCAGCTCCCATCTACGGCGATGCTCACGGATACGGCGCTCATGACTACCACGCGCACGGTTATTCTGCGCATGGGCTTTCTGCGCATGGGCTTTCTGCTCATGCCAAAGTTTGGTAAAGTAAAATTACCTAGCACATGTTTCTGTTAAATGCGAAGTTATACACCACAACTACGATTATGGTAAATAATAAAGTAGCGGTGTTAATTTCGATTTATCAAAAGCAAGTGTCGATAAGCGCATGTAAAGGCATTTTGATATGGGATTATAAAAAATAGTCAAACGATGCAAACGAATACTTTAATGTGATGTAGATTTAGTTTAGTTATAAGTTTTCAATGAAAGGACTTCTTCCGTGTTTAAGTGAAAGACGAAGAAAGCAGTGCCGAGTGTAGATTATGTGCAATGAATTAAAGTAGAATAAAACTAGCTGGAGTTGTTAATTGTGTAACAAAGCTTTAACGAAAATATTCTGAAATAAGGAGTGTGTAAAGTTTTTTTTAGTTTTACAAAAGAGTGTAAAAGATTTTTTATTTACTTATCAAATTACATGCGAGAAGTTGTTATACTTACCTATATATTTTAATTGATTAATTAATGTTTTCACTTGATCTCTTTCTGTTTGCGAGAGGAAAGGCTTCAAGGAAGTGTGTACCTGGTTTATGCTCTTTTGTATATAGATTTTCTGTTAGTCATATTTGCAATGAATTATGAGTTTATTTCGACCGCAGTCGACTAAAAACTATTTAACGGGCGATGTTTATGTAATAAAATATACGATATTATATGATACTTTTATTTACTCATCACAATCATAAACCCAATTGTAGTGTATGTGTATAGAATTATATGCCTACCCGCGTAGCTTTTACACTATCTCGTGCTCACTCTGTGGTGGGGCGCTGAGTCAGTACCGCTAGAGCCGTGGCCGAAAGCGGATGAGGGCTTGCGCACAGAGTGTGATGTCAAACCAGTGTTACTGGTGGTAACGAGTATACTACACCAATAAAAATATTACTTTAAAAAAATAAATTCTTTGTTAATTCCTAGCAGCATTATGTGTACGTGACTCTTTTTTTACTGTTGGCTACAAAAAGCCTTTTCATCGGATATTTTTACGAAGGTGAGGACCTTGAACCTCTAGAGCGAACTTCGCAAAGAGTTCTTCTTGTTTATCTTTCTATAATATATGGAATTTTTCATGGATAACAAAACAAGTCAAATTATCATCTAGATCTATAAACGAAAATCATCTATGGGTACAATATTATGAACTAATTTCAGTATGGTCATGATTTCGGACTACATATAGGTACATACTCAGGAAAATAAGGCTATGTTCAGCTAGGTTAGAACCGTAACCAAAAGTGTCCACTTATCTTGTTCATAAAAAATAACCATGAACCAATCGATGGTACACAAAATTTATAATTATAATCTGCAAGTCTATAACCTTAAAAGTTTAACGATAACGCTTGTTCCCAACGAGTCACACTGTAACCTGTGAAACTGTGACTCGTTGGGACAACTTTGTTAAATAATTCCCAACCAGTCACACTGTAACACGTTGGGACATCTTTCTTAAAATTATTTCCAACCAGTCACACTGTGACACGTTGGGAGACCTTTTCGAAATTTTCGAAATACGAATAATACTTAACAAATGATTTTTATTTAAGATAAACAGATATAAGTACTGTTTCCAGGCCACTAATCCCCATCGACTTTCCCCATCAATGTGGGATTAGGAACTTTTCAGTCTGTATGTTTCCAACTTGAAGTACCAGGCTACCATGACTATGCAGGAGATGTTTAGCATACTATTAAATCATAATCCTAATACATCGTTGGGAACAAGCGAACGATAATAGTAATCTGGATAAAAAAATATTCCGACGAATGGAGAACTATCTTTTTAAAGAGTGTATTGAGAAAACGAATTTTGGGCGCTCTCAACCCACAATAGCATACCTACAGTATGGTGAAATATGGCCCCAAATAAATTGAAGACAAGGATAGGAAGAAGAAAGAAATAGTAATTAAAATTATAGACATGGAATTACGTAATGAATATAATAATGTAAAGGAATTACAACAGCAAAACATCGGAGTACATATCAAATGTTGTCTAACAAGGCAAGTTGCCTAGCCTAGGGCATGTCTAGTACTATGTGTCTTTCCGATATTATCACTGGCCCTACTTAGTAAGCAGCCCAGCCTGTAGAAAGTACTCATACGATTACAGAACACCCGAACGTTATGCAACGAGCATCCGGACTGAAGACCTGACCTGGAGTCTTATTATTATTCATATAATTTATGCATTGTTTTAACATACATACATTTACGATCACAACCAGAAAACGGTTCAGCATGTTAACATTTGGTTAACATAGCGGAATAACTGCTCGAATTTGTAGCAACCCGAACTGGGGTATTCTGGGGTATACCTTCACCTTACAGAACTTACAGAGCCAAATAACACTACATTTTTGTGGTGTTGTGTTTCTCTTGGTAAGTAAGGCGTGAAGCACACCGATCTGGCGTCTGGCAAGGACACGGCGCGGACATCATTCAAATACGGTACCAAACACAAGGCAATAAGGTCATTAATTGAACAAATTCAACGGCCCACATCGGACGCGCTATAGCACGCCATTTCGGCGTTGAATTTCTTAAATTAATGACCTTATTGCCGTTTGTTTGGTACGGTATTTGAATGGAACAGAACCGTGTCCTTGCCATACGCCAGACTGGTGTGCTTCGTGCCTAAGCCTTTATAAGGCTGCGGACTCGAAGTCAGCGATGAGCAGGGCGACGCCGACGGCGGGCGGCATGACAGCGAGGCGGTCGTCGACCCAGCCTCGAAGCCAGCGGGTAGATCGCGCGACGCTAGAGCCGTAATGTTGTGTTAAGAAAAATATCAACTAAATCATTTTATCGACCGACGTTTCAAAAAGCACCTAAATAAACTAGAATAAAAAAATATGGGTCCTTTATTGTATAATAGACTAAATAGATTGCTGAATATTTATATTGATTTATGAGCATTATTATAATGGTAAGAAAGTTACATTTAAATACCTCCTAAATTTTTCATATGAACAAACTGAGGAGTTGGAGATCTATAAACAACTAGAATAAATACGATTCAGCTTTTTGGTGTTTGTAAAATAATCACTTTTACTTGTAATTTACTACATCTAATAATTTGGGAAATTTGATTTAATATCGTGTAAGCACCTTCTCGCCTGAAACACAGGCTCAACCTAGATTAAGGCAAACAATAATAACTATCAACTTGTTTTTGTATTTTTTCATTTGTAGAAATCATGTACTTTACTTATGAATAAACAATTTATTTATTATATTTATAATTATTTCTTAATTTATTCAACCAATCAACTTTTAAAGCATTCTTATTAACACTTACTGACCAAGTGTATTCCGTAGAAGGGAAACCAGTCACTCGTCAGTCACACTACGGGAAAATGATGTAACATGCGGATTTTCCGTTAAAACGATAGTTTATCGTGAACAAGTTATTTATCGTAAGCTTGACTAAACTTGGAAGGACTAGGCGTAATCACGCCGGTGATTATTATATCCTCTTAAACTGACGCAAATAAATCTAAATTTTAATTCCAAAGCATAGAGAATAAACTATACAAGAGTTTTGGAAAACAATTTTTTTTATCTTTTCTTAAATTATCTTTTCTCCGTTATGGACTTTATTATCTACCTACATATTGAAAATAAATAGGTGCAACAATCGGCAGCTAGCCGGGTCATCAACACTTTCTGTAGAGGGCGCTAGTTGGAGCTTCGGGCGGTGGTCCACTGCCCGGGAATCTTGTAGACGAGCGTCGTACTCGCCGGTGGTTTGAGCACCCCCACAAAAGGTACTTCTTCATGTCTCTTTTAGATGACCCAGAATTGTAAGAAGACTCAGAAGGATCCCTCTTACGTGTGCTAGCAGCGAATTTAATTTCTTAATTGTGCGGCATAGAAAGCTGCCAATTTTCTGAGTTAAGGAATGGTAACCACAGTTTTACTGTAATTAATAAATAAATAACAATTATAGAATAATTTTTGCTTTTACAAACACGTAAATATATTTAATACTAGAAAAAATAGCAGAAGCAGGCCCGCCGAGGCAGGTCGATTTTTTTCAGTGTATTTTTTTCTAGTAATAAATAACAACGTAAGCCCGCATGCATAGTATATAGAAGGAAGAAAGAAGGTTTAGGGAAGAATGCTCCTCGGAACACTTGTCAGAGTACCTACCTTAGTTTGGCAAATACATCACTGAGCTTTAGCCTGTTTGCATCGCTGCGAGGCTGCGACACACAATTTATGTAAAAATGTTTTTATTTTAAATTGTATTGTAGGTCTGTATTTGATTTTTTAGTTCATTTGTTAATTTTAAGTTTTAATGTGTGTGTATGATGATACAAATAAATTGTCTATCTATCTACCTATTGACGATAAATACGCGCAAAATGACCTATGATTATATAATGATTATAGAATGAGTCTCAAGAATCAACGCCGTATTCAGCGTCGTACATCTCTATCTATTAGTGCTTGATAGAAAGTGGCAAACGGTTCCCAAGACATGATTAATTTCTGAGTGTCATTCTATACTACGGTCCTTAGTGTTGTTCTGTATTAAAAAAATCTTGAAAATAGGTATTACCAAAATAAAAGAGATCAAGAGACAAAGCTCGGGAAATACTAGAACTATTTATATTCATAAAACTTTATTCATATTGTAGTTAATTTGATTATTTAAATTCATATGAGAAAAAAGTAGTTTCGTGTTAAGAAAAGTCAATATTATTTTTGTTTTCTGACTGCGTTATGCAGGCGCGGGATCGCGGGATGCTGCGCTGATTATGGGCAAGGTCGACAGCCGTATTTTATTCGCCTCCATGGTCTAGCGGTACTTAAACTCCTCTATCCTGAATGAGTGTAAAAGTTACACCACTGTGATAATATTGGAATGTAGAGTATCGAAGAAAATGCCAAAGTCGTGTGTAATTTATCAACGGTAAATACCAAATCATGGCGTGTTTGCTGTCGTGCTTAAATTGAATGTCTCTGAAGTTGATACTGCGTTGTGTCATTTTCGCTATCGGTAATTCTGTTTATGTTGTGAATTTTAATTATGGAACAAAGCCTAGTATAAAAATAATCAACTTTTTTTATCATTCACTGAAAAACTCTTGAGAATCACCAGATGTAAATCATGATATGACTAAAGATGAAAGTAAGCCTCTTCCCGAACCATTTAAATTCACTTTAAATTAATTTTTAGTTGCTTTAAATTCACTTTCAATTGACATTGGCTAAATGCGTAATACTTTAGCTGTCGCGAAGCCATTAAAATGTACCTACATAGTATAGGTAAAATTAAGTCACTCTTTCGTATGTGCGCTTAGAACTTTGGAACTACACAACGGGTTCCAATGCGGTTTTCAGCATAGATAGAGTACTACAACAGGTAAGTTAATATGTATAATACATACATAAAAGTAGAAAAACTTCGAGCGAAACCGGGGCGGGTCGCTAAGAATAAAACAGAACCAACTGTCGACACACATTAGAGGTATAAACGTTGATAACATAGCGGTAGGCAGCCAAGCTGTGTTAAAACCGACCAATTCAAGCACTAAGCTATGGACTTATATACAAAATAATTCAAATATTTATTTATTGTATAAATAAACTTATATGAATATTTAAACAAGTATAACTTGTGGAATAATTTTATTTTTGCGTTTACAAACGCGTAAATATTAATATTAGAAAAATGCACTGAAAAAAATCGACTTGCCTCAGGCGGGACTCACTCTTGGTCAACGCATCCGCCCGGGTTGTGGAAGATGCGGGTTCGAGTCCCGCCTGAGGTAAGTCGATTTTTTTCAGTGCATTTTCCTAAAGTATAACTTGTGCTAGAATGTGCGTGATTATCATAAAACATTTTTCCCTACCAGGATTCGAATCCACACCGCTTGGTGACTAGGCACCGTTACTGAGCACTCCAAGAAGAAGTTGTTAAAAATATAAATGTGTAAAGTTAGGTAATGTCTGAATTACGATATTCCTTATATCTGTACTTTTTTTTACAACTATATGACAAAAAAGCTGATGGCCCACCTGCCCGCCTAGCATGACCCCGAAACACGATATGATATAGCCATTGGCGATATGATATAAGCGTCAACTTGAAATTTTATCGTAATGTATAACGAACATGTATAAGCCATATACATGTTCGCAGTTTCGATAAATTTTCAAGATTGCGGTTATATCCAATAATTTTTGGCAGTTCAACGCGATAAATGGCTATATCATATCATATCATATCATATCGTGTTTCGGTGGTCATGCTAGGTGGGCTGGTGGTAAGACGATACCGACGCCTGTAAACACCTACAAGAACAAGGCAAAAATTAGTTGGTATTGCAGGTGTGTTGTCATCCTGAGGCCTCAGATGAAATGCCTTCCATGTCCAATAATTACACTTCAATCCGAAATACAGCAAACTGTTTCACGGCAGAAATAAGAAAAAACCAATAAGTCCTTTATGTGATTTAGCACCCACCAAGGCTGACTGATGGGTAGGGTAGGGTTATTTTTTTATGACCAGGCGGAGTGCACAGTTTTTTTGGGAGAGTCTTGTGTTTTATGCACCTACATGGCTGAGTGATGGGTAGGGTTAGTGAACTGGTTTGGCCTAGGAAACTAGTTTATCCTAAAATCGGGTTTGGCCTGTAACATATACATAAATCACGCTCATAATCACAAAAGGGGCTGAGCAGAGCTTTAAATGAATGAATGAATGAAAAAGCTCTTTATTTAAATGGACTTTACTAAGTACTTTTAAATCGTCAAAAGCCCTACCACCATTTCGACGAAATAATTATTTTACTTAAATAATTATTTTACTTAAATAACTATTTAGCTACACATCTAGCAGTATGGGCCATACAGTACCTACCCTCAAAATAGTGACTGGTTGCCAACCTGTCGTGGACACAAAAGGTGCAATAAACTCAAAAGAAACTAAACTTTCAGTGAACCAGAAACAAAAGCCAACAACAAGAACAGACATCACACTCTAAATTACTCAGCTGTCCAGGTAATTCGAGCCGCTGTTGGGACACAATTAAGGCCTTGTCATCGAAGGAGGTTTAGTTAGTAGTCCACCACGTCTGCCCAATGCGGATTGGTGGACGGAGTATAAGGTGATCAATACCCCTTTGCTGATCCATTAGTCGCCTTCTACGACACCCATTGGAGGACATGGAGTGATGCTATTCTACTCTGCCGGCATCAAATGGCAGCAATCAAGACATTAACTGTTTATAAATGAATAATGACAAAATGTTACGATATAGAAACAAACTCGTCAACGCGACCTACAAACCTCAAACTATAGATTATATCACAGGGTAATCCGGACGGATTACAATATAGTAGCGCGCATGGCAAAGGACATTCGTTATGCAACCACCGCGGAACGTGATCAGGGTTCGAACGCGGAACCTTGCTACACATGCGGCGTGGTCACCACGCGGCCATTATTGCACTAAAGATGGGAAATTATGCTAATATTTAAACAAATAGGTACTTATCTTAGCACTAGCCGTCGCCCGCGGCTTCGGTCTTCACTCCCGATTTTTTCTTTCCAAATTCTAATGTCGATTCAATTGTTTTTAAACTAATGTGCCAATACCACGGATAATAATTCGTTGCATAATAGGTGAAAATGGCGTCACTTCGATGTCATGAGCCCGGTTTACGGCTTTGGGTAGAACAAAGCGATGACACGCTACACTGACACAGTTAGTGAACACACAAATACTAATGTCCAACGATCGATGTAATAATTTCATTTCATAACTAATATTCAATAGTTCACTTCCGAATGCACACTTCCCATGACGAGTTTTATAAGCCACATAATAATCATTCCATTTCCTAATGTACGCTTTATTCTTCCTCTTCACTCTGCTCAGCAGCTGACAGCTGACAACAGCCGGAACCATGAGCATAACGTGCCTTCCAAAGTACGGTGAAATATGGAGTTGAAAAATTTGCGGTCACCCATCCGAGTGCCGACCGCTAAGTATGGGGTCGGTACTCGGATCGGTGTCTCCCTTATTCATAAAAACAAGTGAATTTATTAGAGATGTACAAAACACTTTTTAACAAGGCAATAACTAAAATAGGTTTATTGAGTGTTTATGAATAAGGATGAGTGCTTACGTGATCGTTACGAAGAACGCACAAATGCGGTACCATCGACTTCTTCATGTGTACTTTATTATTTTACAAAAAATATGTAAGAAGGTGATCGAAACGAAGGCAATACAACATACGGCCTGCGTGATGATAAGGTCACCCCAGATAATATTTACAGAGGCGGTCACCGTAGCATATAGATGATTGCGACACCTAGCTGTCAACTCTAACCCCTTTTATCCCGTGAAAATCTGAAAAACTTCTCAGTTTCTGACAGAAGCAACACTACGAAGGTAGGTATTACTGTTACTTAACTGCGTTCTTCTGTGAGAAGGAGGTGTTTCCCCAAAACGGGTGCTCCAATTTCGAACGACTTACTATGTGCCATATCTTACAATTATGCTTATTAAAGGGGAAAATTGTCGCATTGTCCCCGGAAATAACTAACTGAGACGATGACACTCTTTTATAGAATAGAATAAGTATTTATTCAGCACGCAAATACACATACAATTAGAAAACACATTATTTAAGACACAAATAATTTATAATGTATTGTAATCCTGAATTGGAGTCCAACTCGCTGACTGGTCTTCCGTGGACAACATATGCGTGGGAGCAGTGGCGGATTTTCCAGTAGGCTGAGAAGGCTGGAGCCTGGGACAGCAGATTTTAGAGGGCGCCAATTTGGACCATTTTTTTATTATGTATCTACAGAGAAAACAAGCTCCGATTTTTTTTAATAAAGGGAAAAAATCTGGTGCAATCAGGAAGATAGAGCAAAACAAAGTTGCAAATGTAATTAATATGATTGTGATCTAGGCATATTATGCTCGATGGAACTACGTTATCGAATTTCAGAAGTAGGGTCGGCAAAAATTGGTAGCCTACTGGCGGCAAATTTGTGTATTAGCGGATTTACTAATTTGCCGCCAGTAGGGGAGAACGACTGTATTTACACAAACAATTTATGTCACTTATTTTTGGCGTGTGCGTATATTGGTATGTTAACGGCCTGCCTGTCTCTGCTGTAAACAGTCACCCACAGAGCATTATAAGTATAGGCAGTCACCTAGCCTATATACGCTCGCAACATTGACGTGACACTCGCGCGCTACAAACTCTACTCCCCTTACCTACCCCGCGGAACTCTAGCGAACGTACTCACCAACAGAAGCACAACACCACAAAAAATGTAGCGTTATTTGAGTGTGGTCTTCTGTAAGGTCTGCACTGTGCCCTACTTCGACTCCAGTAAAATAGGTGAAGATGATCAGTTTGATATGTAAACAGCATTATTATATTCCGACAGTATTGTCAACAAAAAAATTGTTTTCATGAGTAAATAATGTAAACACAATACTCATTCACTTTTTTCTGTGTAGGGTAGTTGGAGGTGACAGTAAAAATTTTTTGCTCTTAACTTTAAAATTCATTTTAATTTATTTACAATCATAATTATATAACTTTTATGCTCACTACTTTATGGTGAAATAAAGCTTGTACTCGCCTAATATTATCTCCTTTCTCAAGACACTTTTACACAACACTTGAACATGGAAGATCTGAAGCACTCTTTGGCTGACATGATGGCCCTATTTAACAGACGCATGTCACAATTTGAAGCAGAACTCCATCAATCACCACCTTCCTCAAACACAACACTTGCTGCGGACTTCATTGTCTTCAAGACCTTTATGTTGGATTCCCTTAATGCTCTTCAAAAGCAACTTCAACTCCTTGCTAACAGTGTAGATCGTTTGGAGATGCAGGGAAGAAGGAAAATATTGCTTGTACATGGGATCCCGGAGAAGAAAAATGAAGATCTGAGGGCAGTCATCATCAGTACCATCGCCAATGATATGAAGGTTGGTGTTATAGCAGATCAAATCAAAAGGTGTCATAGGATGGGACGTGTTCTCGACTCCCAGAAGCCCCGACCGATCCTAGTCAAATTTAATCACATCGATTTTCGAGACAAAGTGTGGTTCGCGAAAAAGTGCCTCAAAGGAACCGGGTTCACTTTATCAGAATTTCTAACCCGCATACGTCACGAGGTATTTATGGCAGCGCGGGAGCGGTTTGGTGTGTCTAACTGCTGGACGAAGGGAGGCTGTGTGTATGTCGCTGGTCCCAACAACAAAAGACACAAGGTCTCGGCAGTCAGTGATCTCGACGCCATCGAACCGGAGGTCCAAAAACCAGTAGCTTCAGCGTCTTCAAAGGTGCCTGCAGCGAAGACCAAGCGTGCGACCACCACCGTCAAAAAGTAGTAGACCAGATAAGTCCATTATCATCTTGTTGATTTCCCATAGTCACTGCTATACGGTAGTTTATTTTCACTTTGGTCTCGTGATAGATTTATTTTATTTTACCTGACAAATTATTGTTTTCTAAAAAAAAAAATCTAATACTACCTTAAATTAATTATTAGTATCTTATATTATTTTTTTGGAAGTTTTCAAATAACATGATTGTTACAGTTTTAATTTTCTGTCAGTGTCATCAGCGTGCAGTTGTCACTTGAGTTTTTAATTTGTTGTTTTTATATTGTTCTTGTTACGGGAGCCAAAGGGATTTAGCCCATGCAGCCATGTCTTCATGACTTATTTTTCTTGAAAATGTGTAACTTTATTTTGATTTTTTTTTTGTAAGATTGAGAATGTTTAATTTATATCATGTTTTAGTGTTTTTTTTTGTATTTTAAAACTGGCGGGTGGACAGCTTTGAAGACATAAAGAAAACCCTTTTTCTCTCTTGTTAATATTGCTTATATATTTATTATTTTTTGTTTAAGCTATTAATTATTGTATATATCTATTTTTTTTTAATATATATTATATAAATTATACTTAATTATGGATTTAAGTATTAACATGGACGATTTTTTTTCACTAAGCAGCGATAGTGAGTGTGAAAATTCCAGTGATAGTTTTAGTAGCCTGCCTTCACTTGTCGATTATCTCGATTCTGCGTTCTCCGATGTTTCCAGGAATTTCAACGTTGTCCACATAAACGCTCAAAGCATTCCGGCTCACCACTCTGATTTACTTGCCAATTTTGATTGTAAGAACATTCATGCTATATTAGTTTCTGAGTCTTGGCTCAAGCCCTGTCTCCCTTCTACTTCTTATTCCTTGCCTGGCTTCAGGTTGATAAGAAATGATCGTGCGAAAGGCGGCGGTGGCGGTGTCGCGATATACCTTAGAGCTCATATCCCTTTCTCCGTCATAGACATGTCGCCACAACCCCCGCCGATAAACGCCGGTGAGCACATCTTTCTTGAATTGACCTTGAACCACAGCAAAGTTCTATTAGGTGTGTACTATTCACCATCTTCTCATGTTAATTACTTTTCTTCTTTTGAATCTCTCTTAGAAAACCTAATTCCTCTGTATAGTCACTCCATAATCATGGGTGACTTCAATACTTGCCTCATTAAAAACGATTATCGTTCTTCCTTGCTCAAGTCCCTCTTACAATCAAACAATTTATACATTCCTACCCTTAATGCTACGCATCATTTCCCAAACTGTACTCCTTCTCTCCTGGACCTTATTTTTGTTTCTTCCTCCAACAGTATCGCTAAGCATGGTCAGTTCCCAGCAGATGCCTTTTCATACCATGACCTAATCTTCCTTTCCTACAAAGTCCGCCCTCCTAAAATTAAGCCCAGAATCCTTCTACAGCGCAATTTTGGGGGCATGAATATAGACAAAATTCGTGCAGATGCTCAGGGTATTGACTGGTCGCCAGTTTTCATGTCCAACTGTATCGATGTGAAACTTGAAATCTTTAATACCAGTATAACAGCATTATATGATAAGCACGCACCTGTTCGTGCGGTCAAACTCAAACATCTTCCATCTCCATGGCTTAATGAGGAAATAAAAACATTGTTACTGAAGAAAGCTGCCACAAAAACAAAATATAAACTTCGTCCTACGTCATCGAATTGGGAGAAATATACGGCTATACGTAATCACTGCAATAAGGTGTGTAGAAATGCTCAACGCCGTTTCTTTCATACTTCTATCGAGAATGGAGATCCAGCTAAAGTCTGGAAATTTTTAAAATCTATGGGGATTGGAAA
Source organism: Elophila nymphaeata (assembly GCA_955850985.1). NCBI lineage: Eukaryota > Metazoa > Arthropoda > Insecta > Lepidoptera > Crambidae > Elophila > Elophila nymphaeata. The sequence continues at coordinate 8,080,481 of OY039080.1, read as the reverse complement.
ACAACGTTCTACACCTCCTTCTAATACGTTAGATATCAACTCCTTAAATAAACATTTCGTTTCTGTGCCTAGTTATGATGGCGCAATAAAATGTGAGACCTTAGATTATCTGTCATCGCTACCAATCCCCGATCACTCGGAATTTAGTTTTAATCAATTCTCCGACTGTGATGTTAAAAAGAGCGTGATGTCTATTACTTCTAATGCAGTAGGCTGTGACTCTGTTAGCCGAAAGATGATACTACCTATCCTGGATGAAATTATCCCCATCATTTCCCATCTCCTAAATTACTCCATTACAAGCAGTGTTTTTCCAAATATTTGGAAAGACGCTCAAGTCATTCCTTTACCGAAAAAGTCCAATCCAACGTCCTTTTCTGAATACCGACCTATATCAATCCTTCCATTCCTCTCCAAAGTGCTTGAGCGCCTTGTCCATAATCAAGTCAATCTTTTCCTTTGTAAAAATAATCTCCTCAATTCCTTTCAGTCAGGCTTTCGTCCAGGTCACAGTACTACAACAGCATTGGTCAAAATTACTGACGATATTAGATCCGGTATGGACAAAGGTACTGTAACCTTGTTAACATTACTTGATTTCAGTAATGCGTTTAACACGGTCGATTTTGATATCTTGTTGGGCATCCTTGGCTCTATTAACATATCTCCTACGGCAATTGATTGGTTTCATAGTTACCTGTTTGGACGCCGACAGCGGATATGTATCGAAGACTCTTTTTCGTCTTGGTGCGACACTTCCGCTGGGGTACCGCAGGGCGGCGTTTTATCTCCTCTTCTTTTCACGATTTTTATAAAATCCATTACAAATCAACTACTATCGTTCTACCACCTTTATGCAGATGATTTACAAATTTATACGCAAGCTCCGGTTGATCAACTTCATAGTGCTGTAAGTACAATAAATTCTGATTTGGAACGTATTAGTCATTGGGGTAAATCGTTTGGGCTTACAGTTAATCCTAATAAGACCCAAATCATAGTAGTAGGTAGTAACAAAATGCGGTCCAAAATTGACTGGTCGCTTGTGCCAAATGTTATATTTAATGGGGTTGCCTTAAAATTTTGTGACCAAGTTAAGAGCCTGGGACTTTATATTGACGCAAACCTATCCTGGGGTGTTCAATTGGAGGAGGTAAGTCGAAAACTATTTATGTCTGCTGGGTCTTTAAAAAGACTCCGTAATTTTCTACCCACTGCGACCAAAATTGCGCTAGCCCAATCCCTCCTTCTACCTATCCTTGACTATGCTGATACTAGTTATCCTGACCTAACTGAAGAGCAACTTGATAAGCTTGAGCGGCTTCAAAATTTTTGTATTAGATTTATATTTGGCTTACGCAAATATGATCACGTATCAGATTTCCGCCGTAAACTCAAGTGGTTGCCTATCCGACTTCGCCGGAATGTACATATCCTTTCCCTACTTTACAATATCCTTTTTAACCCTGCAACTCCTGTCTACCTCAAGGAACGTTTTGTGTTCGTGAATGATACTCATTCGCGAATCCTGAGATCATCGGAGAACTTGAGATTAGCAGTTCCAATACACTCCACTAGGTTTTATGGTAAATCGTTTACGGTACAGGCAGTTCTGTTATGGAATGCATTACCTACTCATATAAGACAGGCGCAGTCGCGGCCGGTTTTCATAAGCAGAGTGAAAGAACACTATCTCGCAATGTGATTTTACGCATGTATCTATATCTAAAGTATAATGTCTTTATAGCTACTTCCACGTTAGTGTATTTAAATCTGATATTTATGATTATTTTTAGTATAACTTATGTAAGTATGTATTATATGTTATGTATATATGTATTATGTAATATATGTGTATTATATATTATGTATGTATGTGTTATGTAATATATATGTATTATATATTATGTATGTAGGATTGTAGGTATATTTAGTAGGTATTTCATAATTGTACGGTACATCAACGACTTCCCTCATTTGTAACACTATTTCTTTCCTGTCCATCCAAAGGTTGTCTGGAAGAGATCGCTCTTATAGCGATAAGACCGCCCATTGTACATTTTATTATTTTATTTCTAGTGTATCTTAAAACTGTATTATTTTGGTGATGTACAATAAAGATTATTCTATTCTATTCTATTCTATTCTATGGAATAATTTATTTTTGCGTTTACAAACGCGTAAATATTAATACTAGAAAAATGCACTGAAAAAAAAATCGACTTGTCTCAGGCGGGACTCGAACCCGCATCTTCCAACGCAATATTTCGATCGGCTCTTAGATGTGCAAATTTCAAAGATTTGATGAAACAATGTTTACCATAAAAACATAAGCACCAAGCACTGACAAATTTCGACAGCGAAAAGTAGTGTTTCGTTGGCGTAATGGTCAACGCGTCCGCCCGGATTGTGAAAGATGCGGGTTCGAGTCCCGCCTGAGACAAGTCGATTTTTCAGTGCATTTTTCTAGAACAATACTCTATTCTTAATTAATGGCGTCGCGACGCATTAAACGTACGCATTTTGCCGATGTCAAGTAAAAAATTTAACTAAAGTAACCAAAATTGGACGGTTGATTAGGATTAAAAATGGAGTCTCTCAACACGTGTTTTTACAACAAGAACTCGGGAGAAACCTAAACACAATATAAACATTTTATTACATATTTTATTACATGACATTAATTACAATCAGAATGTACTCTGTGTTATAATCCTATCACAATTAGATTTGTACCTTACTCGTAGTATTGACTACTACCACAGATAATTATAATGCTACTAGCTACTGCACAAAGGCTACGAATACTACGATATCGCTACGAATTTTAGGATATACTTAGGTATTTTTTTTAATAGCATGGCTTTGGCTAATGGCTTGCACAGTAAAATTATGAAACTTTTGCACTATACAACTTACGATACTCTCTTTGTTGCGTAGAGTCCTGCGTACCTACACATATACCCGTAGAGTCTTTAGGTTCCAAGTGGAAGAGAGCTGTGTCAACCTGAGGTTGCTTCTTAGAAGTTAGCCCTACAGGTTTTATAGCAGAAATATGTTACACTTTTCATACTAATTCATCAATCACATATCGACAATATGTCACGAGCGTCATCTATGCACTCGGCGACAAGTTACTAGTACCTACGTTTGCTCAGTGAAAGGTGCATGCTGTTAGTTTTCCCTGTTACTACTTTATTACTTGTTAGTTCACGGGCCTCCTTGCAGATGTCGCTTTATACGTATTTTGCCTTCCACAAAAGCTTTGTGTAGGTATGTATTCTTTTTTTCGTTTTTGAATATCTTTTGCACGTATAAATTTTTGATGTAAGACTCAGTTATAGCCTTATAGCCACTTTGGCACTAGGCAAGGGTGATTAGTCGGTAGGAGTCCGACATAACCCGGTAAAGCCGGTAAGTCATTTAAGTGTTCGCAGATCATTATGTAGTATTTGGGTCGGATAGTGTCAACACTTATTTCTTATCAAGGCATACACTTTTTATATGTTACAGTATTGGTATTTCACATTTTCCTTTCTTCTACTCTGCTCTCTATTTACTTGGGGTATGTCTGTATATCTTGATATCGATAATTTATACTGCTACAGGATTTGCCATTAAATTTTTACGGCTGGCCACCTGCCTGGAAACAACTGTATTCTTTCGCAGCCGGACGGCATTAAGCGGGTGTTAACGTCCCTTGCGGAGCGCAGAGGAAATCGAGTTGAAACATTTTCGGTCACCCATCCGAGTACCGACCCTGCACTTGGTAGCTTAGCTTTCGTGATCGATCGAAAAACGTACGAATGAGGCGCCATCGACCTCCTCTCTACTACTATTACAATTATATATAAATAAATAAAAAATACTAACCCCCCTTATTGGTAAAAACAAGTTAATTTATTAGAGATTTACAAATCGTTTGTCTCTGTCACTCTGGCACGATATGAATGAGACAAAACACTTTTTAACAAGGTAATAACTAAAATAGGTTTATAGAGTGTTTATGAATAAGGCTGTTAGACCTGTGTTAGACTGCTTTACAGGAGAAAATAGCGGTTGTAAATGACTTTAATGAGAGTGAAATTTTGATGTGTTTTCTTATTGTATTATAATGATACAGCATATTATTATGCTCACTTTACAAGCTTATTTCTTTTTGAAAGTTATATTAATTCTGCACGTGCTCTCTTGTCTATTCCATAGTTTTTATTTTTATTAATAATAGATTTTTAATCTAATCTTTCCTTTATACGTAATATTGGGTGTAAAAGACATGAACATTCAAACGAAAACCACGTATTCTATACATCAAAATAAGACATATTTCAAAAAAAATATTGCTGGGAAATGATTTTTATTTTTTGGTGTTAAAAAAAATTGCAAATTGTACTGCGCAATGTAAAGGGCTCAACTCGCACGCAACTCGCAAAACCGCGATAATTTTGCCAGACGGCGGCCCCGTTCGTTAGTGTCCGTGCACATCGAGTGAGCTACATTGAACGCTAACGTTTTTCAGCCATTTTTTTTTATGAAATACTAAAAAAAATTATAATGTTTCTTTGGACAATAATTAAGAAATAACGTATAGAATACGTTTTCATAAAAAAATGAAAAAAAAAATTATGACTTTCACCTTCAATAAAATCGTAACTATCAATTTCCCAGGTATAGTGTAAAGGAAAAACAAATTATGATGGTGAGCAGAATACATGGTTCTCGTTTGACTGTTCATGTCTTTTACATCCTATATTATTATATAGGATGTAAAAGACATGAACAGTCAAACGAGAACCATGTATTCTGCTCACCATCATAACATTTTTTTTCCTATAGACTAAAAACTATACCTGGGAAATTGATAGTTATGATTTTATTGAAGGTCAAAGTCATAATTTTATTTTCATTTTTTTATGAAAACGTATTATAGAATACGTTTTCATAAAAAAATGTTATTTCTTAATTATTGTCCAAAGAAACATTATCATTTTTTTAATATTTCATAACAAAAAATGGCTTCAAAACGTTAGCGTTCAATGTAGCTCACTCTATGCGCACGGACACTAACGAACGGGGCCGCCGTCTGGCAAAATTATCGCGGTTTTGCGAGTTGCGTGCAAGTTGAGCCCTTTACATTGCGCGGTACGATTTTCAATTTTTTTTAACACCAATAAATAAAAATCATTTACCAGCAATATTTTTTTTGAAATATGTCTTATTTTGATGTAAAGAATACATGGTTCTCGTTTGACTTTTCATGTCTTTTACATCCAGTATTTAAGGGTTAGTGCCGATAGTGATATACCTAATATAAAATTTCCGTCAAATTTTAAAAGGTTGCGTATTATACTGCACGTATTACCTAGAGTAAAAGTTAAAACATCAGCTTTTAGTCTAGGCAATACATCCAGTATAATATGGGACCTTTTTGTCACGTAATGATTGGAAAACCCGATATAACCTACATAAAAAACTGATTATTTTAATAAAAGTGCCGTGAAACTGTTACATACATCAATTAGTAGAATACTGCCCTCGTGAGCCAAAAAGGGAGTAACTCGGATAATGTCAGAACCAATGACGTAGGAATTCTACGTCATTGGTCAGAACTCGCACACACAGAATATTTTTTTTGTTCGCAAATAAGCATACAGGCCTCCTGGTGGTAAACCCGGAGTCATCACCATAACCTATAGACAATTGTAACGATGATATGCCAGTCTCGAGTTTTTAATCCTAATCCCATCACCAATTCCGCCAAGCTCTGGCAAGCTTTCTCATCGACTGAAACAAAACACTACATAAATGTAGAACTATCTGCTTGAGTACTATGTATGGACGTACTGTCCCAATTCCGCTGTGCCTTGTACCTCTCCCTATTGTCCTTCATCTTCATTCTCTTTATCAAAAATACTGATCATCTTGATGCAACAGATGGTAACCCTGGTTGTACATTGGCGCTTCAATAACCTACTTGTACGGGGTATAATAGTGTGACGAATACTAGCATATATTTAACATTATGTGTTTTTCATTTCTTTTAAATTAAGTATTATATAAAAACACGTTTGTAATTTCCAAAAATGTTACAAATTAATAAGAAATTAATTCAAAATCATAAGTATTGGCCGAATATATCCTATTCTTGAATACCGACTATGTATAGACTTAACTGTGTTACCATAGAAGAATAATAGTAATATATTATAGTTAATATATCAAGCTCACATCTAGCCCCAATTAAGTACCTAGGTATCATAAAGAACTTGTGTTATGGATAACTTTATAAACAACCATTCGATAACGACTCGTTAGCAAATTTCCATAAGCATCACACAAACATTTGTCTCTACCTAAATTTGAATTCTACCCACTTGATGTGTGACCAGCGTTACAGACACTCTACGAGGCGGAGCCAAAGGAAATACGACTAATTTTCTCAAAAGTCATAATGTAGAGATAGCACGGTTTGACCTGCTAGGCTACAAAATGGTGTCATGTGTCGTGTGCCCGCCGCTGCCGGTCAGTCGATAACACATACATCATTGATGACCATCGATCTCCCTTCTATGACCCATTTGTTAACTTTCAATTGTGTGATTCGTTTAACCAAATAGGCAATTTTAACAGCGTGTTCTACTTTCTAAGTTTGTGAATCGCCTGATATGAAAACTCGATAGTACTTAGTGAAGAATACTCAAAGGAGTCAGGGCCTTTCGTGATGTATGGTGGGTCTAAAACACAACAAGACTTCCTACGTATACGAGAAAGTGCACCGCTTCAACATAAAACAGTACACAACTTGAAGAAAAAATTAAAGTTGATATTTTTATTTGGCATGATTTCATATTTTGACACTGAATAAACAATTTTTCTTTCTTTCTTCTATTTTTGAGAATCTATCAAAATAAACGGTACGAAATTTTATGACCCAAATATTCACTGAGCTTTATAACCTAGCAAATACCCTGACAAACCCTGAAAAAGTTTGCTCGTAATCGCCCCGGCCCACGCGGTGACTATACTATATACCATGCTATGCTTTTGTGATGATTATAAATAAAAAAATACTGATTTGCATATTAGTAATTAGGTAACTAATTTCCGGGTAATACAAATATTTCTTTAATCTTAAAAATACAAACAAATTATGACTCGCGATCAAAAGTGTCCATCACGCAAAAATTTCGAAGAGTTTGCAGATGCGGTGTCAAAATTATGAAATTGTGGATGTAATACCTCAAGTTATGATCGATTAAGTTCCAATATACAATATTTTTTACAAATTACAATATTTTATTAAAATATTCTCTAGGATTGCATACCTAAATTCGAATATGCACGCTCAATCAAGTCATGTTCCAGATTACTGATTTGGTTATAACAAACTCTTGATCGGTTAACGAGAGCCTTATTGATCCTGGATGGGTGGTGGGGCAAAAAATGTACACTCTATACGTTAATCTGATCGATTAGAATTTCAAATTGTAGACATAAATATCGATCTAATTAACATCGATTTCGAAGATATAGCGCCAAATACGGAAGCGTGGAAGGAATGACAAATATTGAGAGCTGAAGTAATACTATTAGGTAGTGTAATTTATATCTGTAAAGTAACAATTTTTATAGCTATATATCAAAAAATGTTTTGTTAATCATCTGAATCAAAATTCTGATACCAAAAAGGGGTGTAGCGTAGCGGCTACGTCACACACAGCGCTACATAGACAGTTAGTATCGAGTAACCGAGAAATTGTTAATCAGCGAAAAGTACAAATATAAAAACGGTGCCAAGACACGACACAGAAACGTCACAATATGTTAGCAAGCCTAAATCACGCTTACGAAGTTTCCGAGATATATACTTACAAGTTCCAACGATGTACAACAGTCGGGCCACGGTCCCCGAGCGATCACCTAGCTCGGCGGAAGATCTTCCCTTTTCGATGACGATGTGGCGAACCCAGCCCATCAGACCCAGTACAAACGTCAACTAGCTTAGACAAGTGGCAAATGTTTTATAACGATAACATATCGAAATTCGTCATCATAGGCCATATAACGACGACGGCTTGAGTCAATCCCATACATTTTGTTCTTATCGAACTTCTTTATCGTTTCTATTAGTTACTTCGTCTACGGGCCCAGTACATGTTACATTCTAAGTTCTTCAGCAGTCCTGGAAATGCCTATAAACATTATTAACTATAAACATGCCACAGCTTCTGGCTATTGGTCAACTTGATTGACAATCCGTTTGCATTAATTGCGACATCTTCCTTTGGAAACTTGTAAGTTGAATATTAGTCTGGAAGCTATCATTCCTAATTCGTTGCTGAAAGCTGTTTATTTTAAATAACAGTTGTATTTTTAGTTCTAATAAAGCTTCGTCTTTTGGGTCGCAAAGAGTTATACTTATTGAGATTTATTTAAATTAAAGTGAAAAAGCTATTTTTTATTGAAATACCATTTCTTTTATATTATACAAAATAATATATATGAGTGATAATAATAATGTGATAAAAATTGTGACAAGCAATTAAATTGCTCCTCAAATTGTGTTATTAGAAATGATTATTCATTCTCCCATATAAGTCATTTTATTTTGCAGAAATAACGAGATGAATTCTAAGTATTCAAGCATACACAGAAAGAATTTGTGTGATATAATTAATCATCTGACATAGAATTTTATTAATGTACTAACATCCCGCCAGTTCGACTACAGAAATTTATGAATTATTGATCTACAACTTTACGTGATTATTGTAGGTACCTAATGTACTTTGAAATAAAAAATTATAAATAGAGATTATGATAATAGAAAACATATCGGTATCTGATTGAATTATTATTTAGATTCCATCACTATGCTTTTGATTATGATGTTCAAAAGCATACTGTAGGCTGTGGCATACTTGAATGGTTCTTTATACAGATTTGAACATTGCCCATTCATTACTTAAAAAAAATCCCTTAATTCATTGGTTTTATATGCGACAGAAAAACATAAGTATGTTATATAGTTGTCATACGTAAGAGTAATAATGCTCGAAAAGCCGTCAATAAAGAAATACTGCTTAAAAATGCATATACTTATAACAAAACTATCGTCTATCTTCACAACAATCCTTATGTGCAAAAAAATACGTCGCAACTATTTTTATTTCGTCTCTCATGCAATTAACAACATTGACAAATTATATATGAAACACATATTATCTATTTATTACGTGTCGAGAATGTCTGATAATTGTAACGATTACGAATTACATACTTAATAAATGTGTGTGTGTAGTGAGGCCTACACGTGAATCATCAAACTGTGCCGCGAACCTTCTATATTACCGTTATATAGTACCTAACGTAAAACTTAAAGGGCGATGCATATCGCATTACTTTATATGTGACAACATTCTTAAGGACCAAGCAATGATATTGAAAAAACATAAGAAGATTATCTCCCATAAAATTTTTCACAAATTTATTTTCTTTACACCTGTTTAAATTTTCATAACATATAGATACAATAACCCCTCGATTCTTGAACTATAAGTATCAGAAAGGGTTTTCTACCGGTTCACCCATAACATTATTTATTTAAAATTAGACAAAGAAATATTGTTGCAGAACTAACTTTTTCTTTTATCCGATTAAGGTGAAGAAAAAAGGAAGGGTTATTATTTCAGCAGTCTATGAATGTGTGTTTGTATTTAAGTATTTTCCTTCGTAGCGCATAAACTATTCATCTGATGTTAATGAATAAGGTGTCCATCAATTTGTTATTATGGTCTGGGTAACATCTATAGGCTTCTCTTTAAAACGACTTTAACCATTATTTTTATGTGGCTCAGGCTGTCTGGACAAATCTTCAAAATAGCTTACATTTAAGTAGGTCAATAGGGCATTTTATGTGACGGCTAACCACCCTTACTTCAGAAGAGGTGACGCTACAGAATCTTAGATAATCGATCGAAACCGTGTCCAGCCAGCTTGAAAAACCACTTTTCGCTGGTCTCTCAATCTCGGTAACGGAAGTGGTTTTGAAGACTTTTTGCATATCAACGGGCGTCACATAAATTTGTGACGGGCATCGAGCTAAAAGTTTTGTGATACGTACAGCGGTTTATTAGAAAAATGCAAAAATCTGTGTCCAGCCAGCTTGAATTTACGTATAAAACTTCTGGCTGGCACTTCTGAATCTCGATAACGGGAGCGTTTTCGAATATGGTTCCTCTACTAACATAATGTGACGCAAGTTGTGACGGTAATAACGTTTGATTTATGGCGTCACGTGTAATGGTTTACGAGAAATCAATTAAAAACTGGTGTCCAGCCAGCTTGAAGTTCAAGCTGGCTGGACACATGTATCTCCGCTGCCTGATGGTCTACGGCCTTCGAAATATGTTCAAGTTTTTGTGACGGGGACGATAATGATAATCTGAAGTTGTGACGGAGAAAGTTTACGTAGTTTCAAAGATATTGATCATTAAATTATTTTCATACAAACACTGCAGTAGGGTTACCAATATTGTAGGTTTTATGTAGAAACAAGTATATTATTTTAAGGCTTTAATGAACGAAAATACGTGTATTGGTGATATTAATACCTACCTACTAACCTACATTTACAGTACCTAGATATTTTAATCGATAGAAGACAAAAGCGTAGAGGTGTTGAAAGGGGGTAATTTTTTGCGATATTGATTATTTACGTGCAGATAACTACTCTTTTTAGTGGGTAAGTATTGGTGTTTTTCATGGTAAGCATAAATAATTAATGCTATTGCATAAATAATGATAAAGCAACACAGGATACAATGGTTTCTTTTTTCTTCTAAAAATTCTATTAAAAGTAAATACTTTCCGGCAAAGAGAGTCAAATATATTTTAAGTATATTTAGTTATATTTTACTGTAAAAATATTTTTTAGGAAATATCTTGGTCACGAAAAGATACTGAACAATTTCTGAACGTGCTCATACGCTGCCGCAGACCGACTTGGGTTCAATAGGTAGGTAGTTGATGTTGGTGTCGCCATCTGTTGCTTAAAGTTAGTACTACTAGGACAACTGTTCGAATCATAATTATGTTCTCTTCCTCTGAATCAGACTCTTTAATCACCCGTATGCTATACCGATTATGGCGCGCCCTACGACTAGGTACTTACTCTGAGTTTTCTCAAAAAAATGATAGTTAATATTTTCTCATTGAGGTGGGAAAAAAGAAAACAAATTAACGACGGTAAAGCATTTATTTTAATTAGGTAGGTACATACCTTATTTATTCATTATTGCACAAAAAATAGTAGATGTGGGTACAAATCTTCATCCTAGCGAATACCCCAGTTGCATTTCGAAAGCTTTCACTTGGAAGCCTGGCCCCTAATCGGAGAGTAAGTAGATAGGGTCGGACTTCGAAACGAGTCGCCTGAATCTGAGGAAACTGAATGTGTAGGGGGCTCAAGGAAGCTCCGTAAGATCACCCTAAAACAATTTCGGCTACCGGAGTTGCCTTAAAATATTTTTAATTAATTTTCAAAATTCGTATTTATTGTATTGTGATTGCGTGAAAAAACGTAATTTCTATACTTTTTTAGGTTATGATAATATTTTAAAACTTTTGAAGTACTAAAACGCGTGAAACGAAACGTCAATCCACTATTTTGATAATAGTTTTGACATTTCTGACAGCGTTAAATTGCGTCATTCCGTTGGTTGCTTTCGAGTTTTCGTGTCTAGTGTTTTATGCACCTACATGGCTGGGTGATAGGTAGGTTAGGGTTTTTTCATATATTTTGAGGTTAGTTTTTTATAAAAAAAAAAGTAAGCATTTCTGGCATTTGAAATTTACGAGGGGCGACTCCCACCCTCCTCTACCTCCAAAAAAGGAGACTTATTTCGAAATTCTTACCAGTAGATATACAAATGGTGGACTTAATTAGGAAAGAAAACTATTCTGACAATCTGACTATTCAACTCGTAAAAACTAATGATGGGCAAAAAGTAACACAAAATAATAAGTGGGGGCTCTTTTTAGGCAGCGCTGGTAGTCAATTATTATTTTGAATTAACACATTACGCTTTTTTACCGAATTCAAAAAAGGAGGAGGTTATTAATTCGACTGTATGTTTTTTTTTAGTGTTTCTTACCTCATAACTCGTTACTGAGTGGACCGATTTTGAAGATTCTTTTGACCTTTGGAAGCTAGTGCTTGTCATGGGGTCCCATTTAAATTTTATCGACATCTGACAAATAGTTTTTGAGTTATCCCTAATAATGCCTATTTAATTGACATTGATGATATCATAATTTTATCACTTGTGTGTCTAAAAGATCTTGAAGTAGTTTCCTGAAAATTTCTACACTTAAAACACTAAAAAGCAGAAAAAAACCGCCTTCAAAACTAAAAACGGGAAAAATAAAAATTTTGTTTATAAAAATCTAATTTTTTTTTAGGTCGGTGCCAACCTCAATATTTGTAATAAACGTTGTCACTTGTATTCGGGACCGACCTCTAAAAACATTTAGATTTTTATAAACAAAACTTTTATTTCTCCCGTTTTTAGTTTTGAAGGCGGTTTTTTTTATTTAAATTTTTTTTACTGCGGGAAAACCTCCTCCTAAAAAAAATCAAATACAATGCAGGCCACAACCGGCCGATAAGTCGATTAAAAAGAAATCCTTTATTTGTGTAAAATTATGGTCACCTAACATTATTAATAGATGTTTGTATGAAAATAATTTAATGATCAATATCTTTGAAACTACGTAAACTTTCTCCGTCACAACTTCAGATTATCATTATCGTCCCCGTCACAAAAACTTGAACATATTTCGAAGGCCGTAGACCATCAGGCAGCGGAGATACATGTGTCCAGCCAGCTTGAACTTCAAGCTGGCTGGACACCAGTTTTTAATTGATTTCTCGTAAACCATTACACGTGACGCCATAAATCAAACGTTATTACCGTCACAACTTGCGTCACATTATGTTAGTAGAGGAACCATATTCGAAAACGCTCCCGTTATCGAGATTCAGAAGTGCCAGCCAGAAGTTTTATACGTAAATTCAAGCTGGCTGGACACAGATTTTTGCATTTTTCTAATAAACCGCTGTACGTATCACAAAACTTTTAGCTCGATGCCCGTCACAAATTTATGTGACGCCCGTTGATATGCAAAAAGTCTTCAAAACCACTTCCGTTACCGAGATTGAGAGACCAGCGAAAAGTGGTTTTTCAAGCTGGCTGGACACGGTTTCGATCGATTATCTAAGATTCTGTAGCGTCACCTCTTCTGAAGTAAGGGTGGTTAGCCGTCACATAAAATGCCCTATTGACCTACTTAAATGTAAGCTATTTTGAAGATTTGTCCAGACAGCCTGAGCCACATTTATTTTTTTCCATAGTTGGGTTATAGTTTTTTTGAACTTTTTGCTTGTTTACGTAAGACGCCTCAATACCAATTGGCATCTTAGCATATTTTTATTAACTTACTAGCTTATGCCCGCGACTTCGTCCGCGTAGAATAGTTACTTCGGGCAGCATTTAAGTTTTCTTATTATTTCTTTTAATCCAAGCACCATATACCTACAAATTTTCATGGATTTTACTTAAAAAATGACGGATTTCCGTACAAACTTTCATCCCCTATTTTACCCCCTTAGGGATTGAATTTCCAAAAATCTTAAAATACATCTTTCTTAATTTGTAACTGAAAGGCCATACACCAGTTTTTATGAATTTTACTTTAAAAATTACGGATTGCCATACAAACTTTGGACCCCTTTGTCACCACCTTAGAGGGTGAATTTCCAAAAATCCTTTCTTAGTGCACCCATGGACGTCTTAAGGAACCTACGTACCAAATTTGGAATCTCTAGACCCAGCGGTTTGGGCTGTGCGTTGATATGTCAGTCAGTCAGTATTCATTTTTATATATATAGATAGTCAAAATATAATCATTGAATTTTCAAATACTTTCCAATAAATAACAGCTTGTACTTTTAAATCTTTATCATTAGACGAAAAGAGTTCCGAGTTCATAGTGTTATAGAGAGGGACTACTGTATCCCAGGAGCCCCAGAAGCAGTGCCTGGGACTTGGGTCACAGATGTAGTCTTTAGAAGGCCAACAGATACTTATACTAAACAAAACAAAGTTAACTTAAATAGAGATTTTTAGTCTCAATAGCATCCGAGCCGAACCATCGTCAGATTCGGCGAGAATGATATTTGTTTATAGGAAATATCAATCACAGCACAACACAATATCAATCTGATTCAGAATGTTAAAAATTCATATTTGTAGACCAATTACGACTATTCCACATATATAAACTGCACATAGTTAGCATATCTTTAAATTAACAGTCAAGAGTCCTGAAATTGAATTAGATTTGATTAAACTAAACTACCCTTTTGTATGATTTTTTTACTATCGATCGATACTGCGCAAACTCTACATAAAATGATTGTTTTAGTAAACTAATGAACTTCGCCTTAATAGCATTCTTTCATAACTATGCAAAAATAGAATAAATAATCATAATTAGCCCCAACATACATCAAGTGGCTAAAGTTAGATCAAGATGCCTAACCCAAGCCAGGCCGTCAGCAAAGCTAAAAATTCCAATTTAGTATATAAGGCGCGTGCGCACTAATAATTGGTCAGACGACATTCTTACTGCAGCAGGAACGGTATTCAATAACCATGAGATCACTTGTAAGTACATATTAATATGTACGTAACGTACCTAACCTTTTGGTGAAAACTGTTACTTATATTTTTTTATAATATAAAACATTAATATTAGCCTATTTAGTTATTTATAAAAACATTAAACAACTAACAATCATGAAATAAAACAGTTAAGTAAGAGTGTGCGTGATCAAATATAAAAAATGATGTGAGAGAGCAGGAGAACCAAGGTCACTGACATAGCCGAAAGAATTGCGAACCTTAAATAGCAGTGGGCAGAGCACATTGCGAGGACGACTGACGGCCGTTGGAGCGGAAAATCTTCGAATGGCGGCCGTGTACCAGGAGACACAGACTTGTTGGCCCCAAACAAGGTGGACTGGCGATTTCTTAAAGGACCTATGTCGAACAGTGGGCATCTCTTGGCTGATATCATGATGATGAAGTCAGAGCTTAAAAACTAGATTGTAAAGCTAAACGTAATAACTTTAAACTTGCACAACCAAGCTACAATATTTAATAATATTGTAACTCTTTTGTTTGAATTCAAGAAACAATTAAATATGAAGATAGAAAAAAAAGGAGATTTTGTAACCTAAATTGTTGTCTACAATGAAAAATATAGTTTCATTACATTAGACCATGTACTTACCCTTACGGGGTCCATGGCGTCGAGCAGATTGTTTTCTAAGCAGAAATCTGGAAAGGCATTGGATATTGCCGCCTTTACCTAATAGTTTATCTTTTTAGTCCCTTTAAATAGTTCCTTTTTACAGAATAGGATTTCTTTCGACATTCAAAGTTTTTATAATGTCTAACCGCCAGTGGTCTAATGCCAGTTCCATTAGTGGACTCCGACAGCTAGTAATAATACTCTCTATGTGCTCTCTAAGTAGTAATCTTTCTATGTTTGTAGATTCGTAGTGAATCTTCCTTCCATCTTAGCCTTATGTCTCATTAGGTGAGGTGAAGGATAATAGCTTCTTTATCAAGTTTAAAAACAAACAAAACTCAAAAAAAAAAAAAAAAAAAACATTATTTTATTCCTATACCTCTGACATTGTTCCCCGGAGAAGTTCAAGCCAAGTAATGCATCGCACCACAAAAGCAAGTTTAGTCTGATACGAATTTAATGTATTTTGCAGTTCGCCTTTATGTAGAGCCTGAATAGCTCAAAGATATCCCAAGTAGGGTTGACACTGGCAGGCGACCGGTTGCAAAACTTTCAACCAATTATTTGCTTCTAATACATATTTTCCAAAAGAAAAGTTACCTTCAAACCGCCGCAAGTTAACCGCTCCAAGTATCTACGAATATCTATGATGATTGTTCAGTTACATGTTAGATTTATATTCCATTAGTTAATTAAAGAAATAGATGGTACAGATTAGCAACATATCTAGGCACTCAGGGCAGGTACATAAATGAAGAATGCCTAAATCCCAAAGGCAGTTCTGATAAGTTGATTATTATTGAATATTTTTTGCGTTTACAAACGCGTAAATATTTATAAAACTATAAAATACACTGAACAAATCGACCTAGCATCCTCCGCAACCTGGGTGGCTGCGTTAATGTTTAAGGCAGCCGCCCGGATTGCGGAGGATGTTAGGATCAATTCCCGCCTGGGGCAGATCGATTGTTTCAGTGTAATTTCTAGTTTTAAAAGTTTATTGTTTTCCAGGTATTCGTCGCTCTTCTGTCGCTGGCCGCGGCCAAGCCTAGACCCGGCGGTCTTTGGGGTGCTCCAGCTGTGAGTTAGCTAACACACACTCACATAAATACACACTCTCTTTACTCACACGCACACATTACATCAAAGAGATTATGACTGAAATCATTATTATAACTAGAAACATTACATAGAGCCCGCGTTCTGTATACGCAAAATACACTGCTTTTGTTCAAAAATGCAATTCCTCGACTGAATCTGCTTGACGATGGAGTACCTACTATGAGATTCGTACAGAGGCATGGCTATGGCTGCAACAAATCAGACTTTAAAACTATCAAATTTCTTCTACTCCCGTCTCAGGCTTTATCGTGACAGGTTTTTTATTGGATTTCGTTTTCTATTTAATTTGGTTTCAATTTCAATCATAAATTCCAAATTAAAATAAGAACAAAATCAATGTTTACGTGTCTATTTCAGTTAAGCTACGTGCACCAGCCCACTGTAGCGGTAGCACAACCCGTGGTCCACGCTGCGCCTGCCGCCGTCATAGCTAAACCGGCTGCTACCAGCTATGCTTCCTTCCAACAGGTTTGTTGACAGATCGTTATTGAAAAACCTTATATTTAACAACTTTCGTAGGACCCAAATCGCAAATCACTGTGTGGGATATCCTAATACATGTATAATGTGTATGCTGCGCGGATGCTATCACTGACGTGGTGCGTCAGGCTATGGAATACTTTATTCCGTATTCTGACGTATCGCACCAGTTTAGCGCCCGCCCTTGGTTTAATGCGTAATGTGCCAGAGCCGAGGTGCTCAAGTATTCTGCTTACCGATCCTGGGCGGATGCTCGAGCCCGCAAGGCACAGAATATTCGGACTCTGAAGAAGGCCTATAACAGTGCAGCCAAGTCCTGCAAAGGTGTTCTTCGTAAGGCCCGCTTTGACCACATTGGCCGTATTGGAGCTAGATTGGCCTCCTTTCCATCTGGGAGCAAAGCCTTCTGGTCCCTAGCCAAGTCAGTTGAGGCCAATTTTTGCCGGTCGTCGCTGCCGCCTTTAATAAAACCTGACGGATCACTAGCTCACACCGCTAAAGATAAAGCAAATTTGTTAGCTTCTAACTTCGCGAACAACTCACAACTGGATTCTGCTGGCGTATATCCACCTAAGCTCCCTCTGTGTTCTTCTGCAATGTCGGAAGTTCACATCCACCAGAAAGACGTGCTCAAAACTCTTTGCGCTCTAGATGTGAATAAAGCTAGTGGACCCGATGGCATTCCAGCTATTGTCCTGCGGAATTGTGCAACTGAGTTGTCTCCTATTCTGACTCGCCTTTACCGCTTGTCCCTTAAGACCGGCAAAGTTCCAAAAGCCTGGAAGATTGCCAATGTTCAACCTGTACCTAAAAAAGGTGGCCGTGCCGACCCTGCCAACTATTGACCCATAGCAATCACGTCCATACTATGTAAGATTATGGAACGTGTATTGAACAACCGTCTCCTGGCTTACCTCGAAGATAACGACCTCCTCAGTGACCGTCAATTTGGTTTCCGCCGTGGGCGATCTACTGGGGATCTTCTTGTGTATGCTACTCACTTATGGAGCGAAGCCATAGAGAAACACGGTGAAGCTCTCGCCGTCTCTCTCGATATCTCTAAGGCTTTTGACAGGGTTTGGCATGCAAGTCTCATTGGCAAGCTTCCTTCATATGGAATCGCTACCGGGCTTTGCAACTGGATTGCGGATTTTCTGGGAGGTAGATCAATTCGAGTAGTCATTAACGGCTCCTCGTCAGATCTGCTTGGCATAAATGCCGGAGTCCCCCAGGGTTCTGTTCTCTCCGCGACTCTATTCCTGCTGCATATCAATGATCTGCTCACAGCTCCCGGTATCTTTGGGTACGCAGACGACAGCACAGTCTCGGAGAGGTACTTGTCTGATGCGAAGTCTGGTGCAGATGTCCGATCACTGAGGGAGGCAATGATGAAGGGAGTGAATTCAACCCTGGAAGCTGTTTCCCTCTGGGGTGAAGCTAACTTGGTTGGATTCAATCCCTCCAAAACACAGGCTTGTCTTTTCTCGGCGAAACGGAGTCCACTCCATCTGACTCCGACTTTCCGAAATGTTTCCGTGCCGATTAACGACCATCTCGAGCTTTTGGGTATAGATATCTCCGCCAACCTAAATTTCGGTCGCTACATCGAGTCCATTGCTAAAACCGCTGCCAAAAAACTTGGCATACTTTTTAAGGTCAGACGATATTTCACATCTGAGCAGCTTCTAAGCCTATATCGAGCGCAAGTTCGCTCCTGCTTAGAGTACTGTTGTCACCTTTGGGACGGATCTGCTCGATATCAGTTAGATGCATTAGACTCGGTGGAGCACCGTGCGAAGAGACTCATCAGTAATGACGCACTCGTTGGAGAAAATCTCCAGAGCCTTGACCATCGAAGGCGTGTGGCTAGCCTCTCTGTCTTTTACCGGTTACATTTCGGAGAGTGTGCGGAAGTTTTACATAATTTGATCCCCCCTGCCCCTTTCCACCACCGGACGACCAGGCGCGGCGAGGGCTTTCACCCTTATGTTGTCGACATTCCTCCAATTCGCACGAAGCGATTTGCTTCAGCTTTCATTATGCGAACTGCTAAGGAGTGGAACTCCTTGCCGAGGTCTGTTTTCCCGGATCAGTATAATCTGGACATCTTTAAGGCTAGAGTGAACAAGCATCTTCTAGGCGAGCGTGTACCACCATAGGCCTCATCATCGCTTTCCATCAGGCGAGATTGTGGTCAAACGCCCAGCCTATTTAACATAAAAAAAAAAAAAAAAAAATAATATAGTTATACCATGAGTTTTCTTTATTGGCACAACGCGTTGTGGTCGTATAGCATAATAGCGACGACACAAATTTCGCTATGCGATCTTTCTGTAGTAGCCCCTTGTGTGTCGCGCGGCCTCCTGGAGGTCGCTGTCAAAAACGCCTGTGTGTCGGCCGACCTCCTGGAGGTCGATCCCCCCCTCCACAGTTTTCCAATGTTGAAAATGATGATTATTATTATTATTATTATTTGAAAATATAACTGTACTAATTATATTATATTCTGTTAGCTTATTTTATAACGATTTTAGTGACAAAAACTCATGTTTATAGTTTTATTACAAATTTTTTATTGTTTATTTTTTTACACCCGGAAAATTCACGATGGAAAGTCCGGAAGTAGACACATGCGCAAAATTTTACAAAATGGCGGCGACACAATAGGGGGTAGCCACGACGCGTCGTCAGCGTTGAAAAAAAAATTATGAAATGACGCTTGGTACGTTTTTCCTGGCATATCAAATCAAAAATATCATAATGTCTCGTTGCAGGTAATACACCCAGTGGCTCAGCCAGTGGTCCACGCCGCGCCCGTCTATTCGCAGCCAATTGTCCACGCGCCTGTAGTCTCTCAACCAATCGTACAAGCAGTCGCACAACCAGTCATCCACGCTCCTGTTGTGCAAAGCTACGCTCAACCCCTCATTAGCTCTGTGGGACACGGCTGGTAATTTTTAACCCACCGATTGTAAATATTATATGTATCTTCTTATTTATCTATTTAAGAGTTGAGATCATGTCCGTGCTGTTTTTGTAGTGCAAATAAAGGTTTTACATACAGTATTGAATTCTTAGTTTTATTTTCTGGTATCAGACTTGATGGATTGATCCGTGGCTCTTCTTTCGTTAATAATAGGTTGGGGAAAAAGTTTCTTCGCATTTGTTAAGAAAATTCAAAACATTTTTCAATATAGTTTATTTACATTTAACTAAAGTATGTAGGTACCATTTTGTTCGATAACTTTTGCCATCTTGTAGGTAGGGACATGATCCCATTGCTATAGAAATTTTGGGACTTCTGGTCAAAATACCGCGACAAGTGGTTTTGGCAGTCCTCTCGTGATGTTAACCTGACACTGCCTAAAGAATTCTGAAGAGACCGAAACAGGTGGAAATCTGAAGGTGCAAGGTCAGGACTATACGGCGGATGCATTAACACCTCCCAGCCAAACTCTCTTAATTTTTGCTGAGTGGCTAAAGATGTGTGAGGTCTAGCGTTATCATGATGAAAAACCACACCCCTTCTGTTGATTAATTTCGGCCGCTTTCTCTCAACTTCTTGCTTTAATCTCATCAGTTGTTCGCAGTAGAGTTCAGAATCGATGGTCCTGCCTGGTGGTAACAGCTCATAATGAATAATGCCCTTCCAATCCCACCACACACTCAGCATCACCTTGTTGCGAGTTGGAGAAACCCGGGTTTCGCCACAGTCTGTGAAGCCTGACCGGCCTTTGACCACGACCTTTTTCGCACGTTCTTGTCGTACGTGATCCACTTTTCATCACCAGTTATCAGCTTCTTCAAAAATGGTTCGGTTTCATTACGTCGTAATAAAGAATCACAAATGAGTACACGGTTCATTAGGTTTCTTTCAGTGAGCTCGTGAGGTACCCAAATGTCGAGCTTTTTTGTGTACCCAGTTTTTTTCAAATGCGCCAAAACTGTTTTGTGGTCAATTCCCAGTTCTTCAGCTACGTCGTAACTACTGAAATGCCGATCTTGCTCCACTTTTTCAAAAATGGCACCCATTTTATCTGTAATAGGGCGACCAGAGCGACGTGCATCTTTGACATCAAAATTTCCGGATTGAAAACGCTTAAACCAAATTTGTGCTACTCTCACAGACACTGCACTAGGTCCATAAACATCGCAAATTTTTTTCGCGGCTTGCGTTGCATTTTTACCTTTTTTGTAGTAAAATTTTAAATACTTACCTGCCTTTATTTTTACAAAAGATCATTTTGTTTAACCTTGACAAACAAAAGAAAACAAATCGTGAAATACACGACTGTCACTAAACTGTGGCAGGTGACAGCTAGATCCGAGTACGTCACGCTAGGAATGAATAAATTCAAAACAAACACAACATTTTTCATGTCTTTGTTGAATCGATATCGACTACGGCGGGACATCACTAGCCATCGCGTGACCAAAGGCACATCACCGCAACCACTATCTTGTGAATCAACTCTAGAATAGGGTGACCATGATGATGAGGCATAAAAAGCGTCGGTGGCGTCGGTGCGTAAGAGCGTCGTCTCCCACCCGGGAGGCACTAGTTCGATCCCCACAACGTACCAATGTGTTTTCAAATTTTGAATTCATATGTACGTTTTATTGACGCTTTTACTGTGAAGGAAAACATCGTGAGGAAACCTGCACACACCTATGAAGAAATTCTTAGGTTGTGTGTGAAGTCGAACAACCCGCACTTGGCCAGCGTGGTTGACTAAGGCCTTATCGCCCCTAATGTGGGGTAGGATCGAGCCCCTCGGTGGGGAAATAATGAGCTGTTGATGTGAGCACGGGCATCTCGATAAACAAAATTTGACAGTAATATTTGACATAGTCGACATAAATTTAATATTTAGACAGATATTCTTAAAGAGATAAAAGGACAGATTTGCTTAGCGATCGATATACGTCCATTAATATATTTGTGCTTGCACTACTGATTCGACACTAGCCCCCTTTCTTATTGGTTTTTATCTGACGGGGGAACTTGACCTTCTTCTCATCTGATTATTATCATATATGATAACCCTGAAGGTAGGAGAGAGATTCACCCAGCACACTAAATCACAGAGGCACCTACTATCTTCCTCTCCTCCTTGCGTCGTATTCTCAGAGTTGAGGGTCGTAATCTCCCTTCTGTATCGTTTTCTCACGTACGGAATTCTCCATTATGTTTCTGTCTCCGGAGGTGTGGAGAGTGTTTTGAACTGTGGATTCGATAACGGTGCGGATCAGGGGGGCTATTCGCTATCTTTTTTTGACAGTTGAAAGTGATGATCACCGAGTGAATTACATATACATTGCTGTTTTTGCACGACAAGTGCCATAATCGCGTGTAGTGTAAAGCAGCAATGGATATGTAATTCATTCAGTGATCATCACTTTCAACTATCAAAAAAAGTTAGCGAATAAGCCTACTGTTCGGGCCAATGACGAATTGGCATTGTATATTTTAATATCTTATTTAGTAAAAGGTATGACCAAACACCATAGGCTAAAATTGGTATATTTTACCCCTTTAAATTACGTGCTCCCCTATAAAACGTATTGTATTTGTCACCCTATCGAAAATATGAACACGTTTCAGTAAGCCACAGAAGGCTTTCAGTAACTCTAATGCTATGGAACAAACCGGAGTACAAGTTTTTTTTATTTTAAAAGGCATTACGTTCTCAAACTTTTAAAACCTGAATTGAACCAATATAATTGATAAAAAATGTCTTTAATAGTTTAATCAATCCTGAAAAAGTTTAGGTCATTAAAAATATTTTGTAAAAGATTCAAAATGAGAGGAAGTTAAGTTCAATAAGTTTTTTATTAGGTAATTCTTTATAATAATAGGTTTAATGTGAATAGAAGGAAAATGCACGCTTGGTCAGGACAGGGTGGTGATATTATGGGACCTACAGTCACACGTAAGTATTAAATACTATATTTATTTTGACTTCAAATATTACAATATTGTTAAACGGTCTCATCTTATCTCGTCATTAGTTACATACAATATTCTCATCCTCTTCTTCTCTTCTAAATATAAAACAATGTTTGTATGTTTGTCCTCTATGCGTTCCAATACCATTGATCAGATTGTGATGAAACTTTGGTACGTTATTCTGAGGACGCCCGAGAGAGTTCCTAGCCCAAAAAACACTAATAAATATGTTTTTTTACGTGTCATTGCAATGAATGGGTGCATGGAGTTAGTTGTTTATATCTCTCTAAAAGTTATTCATTTAAATTCATTTTTTAAAGTAATTCTACCGTAAAAATACTATTGTCTTGATATTATTGAAAACCTACGCCAAACTATAATATTTATTAAGAAAAACTTCATATTCTCCAAGAAACTTTTAAATTTAAAACTTGATATATTGGAGTTATTCTAAAATTCACTATTCTTATTAAATTCTATCGGCCAGTTACACCAAGTTTTAAGAGGTTAGTACGGCGCGCGTAGGAAAACGTTTTCTCCATTTGTGATATTTTGTATGAAGACGGTGATCGCCGTACATGAGTAGCTATAACTGTTCGTGTGGTACTATTTAAGTATAAGGAAACTATACTATGGTACCTTCCTCTGCCTCTTAACTTTTACAATTTTGTTAAAAAGTAATATAAAAGTCAACTTAATTCATAGGAATGGGTTGGTCCATTTTTAAATAGGTAGATACGTTAATTTTTTACGTAACTGTAAAATGTATAGGTAACCCGTCGTAAGAGTTGTATCTATTTTACTTCAATAATGCTAAACTAAAAAGACAGAACTATAAAAAATACACTGAATAAAAATCGACCTGCCCTAGGCGGGAATCGAACACAGCATATAACTACTACGCTACCAGTGCTTACGGCGTCGAAATTTGTCAGTGCTTGTTGCTTATGTTTTTATGGTAAACATTGTTAACCTGTGTTGTGAAACCTGGTAGCGTAGTGGTTAACGCAGCCATTGATTGCGGAGGATGCTGGGTTCGATTCTCGCCTGGGCTGGTCGAGTTTTTACAGCGTATTTTTTCTAGTTTCAAAAATATTTACGCGTTTGTAAACGCAAAAATTATTTCATAAAAAGACAGAAATATATAACAATATCTTACTTCACTGTTTTCTTGCATGTTATGTATCTGATTTTAAAACACGTTTTCAAATAAGTCTTTCATTTTCTTTATTCACGGAGATAAGAAAGCAACATGCAGGTAGCAACTTAATAATATCTAATTTCTCTTTCTTTATATCTATCTGTCTTTTTAAGAATTAATAGATTGGTTTATGAAGATTATGAAGAGATTTAAAACTATTTTCAATGAAGCACGTACAGATAGAATAGTTTGCTTCAATATAATACAATTCTTTGCTTTAGAAACCTTACAGCAGACATTAAATTCTGTTTGCGGTAGAAACTTATAGACCTAGTATTCGAACATAAATGGATTATGTCTTTCACTGTTTCAATTCTCTGACGCTCCGTTTATTTTTAACTCGACATTTTGATTAAATTACATATTGCATACATATAAGAAATTAAACCATGGCATTTTACTAGTAATTCATTTCAGTGGGCATGAATTCATTCATACATTTGTTACATAAAATAATTTATTATGTTTTAAAAAATATTAGATTGAATTTCTAATTTAATATTTTTTAACACATAATAAATTATTTTTAATTTTATTGTATGTTTTACCCTACAAAACACTTAGATCTTTTAAAAATTGAAATAAAATTTTAATATGCAATACTCAAAATCGAATTGAACGTCCATTTCAATTGGAAAAATATCTTTTTATCGTTTAGCGGGTAAACTCGTGGCCCTTTTTCGAAGAGTTCAAATGCGTTGAGGCTTCATCCCTGCGGGATGATGTGAACCGCAGGGGATATGTGGGACTCGAGATGTGAGGTAAAGTCGTTCTCTCCGTACCCACTAAACATCCTCCCCGGCCTGACCATCGGTGGGCTATAACGGGACAGCTCGTGCTCTGCGTATTTACACAACACACCGAGCCGTCTTGAGCGTTTCCCGTCAAGGCTCTCCCTGACACCCGGGCTTTGTACGGCCATCGGCCGACGGTTCGCTAGCTTCTGCAAGCCATTCTCCGAACCCTCGCATCTCTCGCCTCGCATTTCAACCTCACGTGGCCCAGCTCCAAACATTTAAAGCAGCGCAGTTCACGCGGGAGAAGAACCCAAACCTGCGCCACCGTCCAGCCATCTCCTCGATGCTGCGGGCAAGGGAGTTCGCCAGCTCCTCCATCTGCGGCCCGGAGAAAAGGCACATGGTGACCCCGGTCACTCCCCTCCTCCACCTAAGCCGAGACACCACTTCGCCACCAAGTTATGTCTTTGCTTAAGCCCGGTTTAAGACCTCTGCCACGGTAACCCTTTTCCTGGCCGCATCCGGCACCACATCTATGGTCAGGGCTGCCTTATTGGTCGCCTTTACGCCCCCCTCCCCATTTACTTTCGCCCCCTTTCGCTCCCGTACCCCTCCCGATTGCCCTGTCTAGAGACACTCGTCGGACGACTAAAAGACTTCTATAGACTGTGCATGGAATATGGTAACAGTCTGATAAGATTTATTAAGTTATGTAAGGACTGTAGCCAGAAAAAAAACATTACAAAACTTTTGTTTAATACATCCAATTTGCCATTTAAGTTTAAGATTACGTAAAGTTACAATGATGATTATGATTACTTTAATAGGAACAGGCAGTGCTAAAATAAGTACACCGCCGCTGAAAAATGGAAGTGACTTGAGGGAATCGGGGTACCTTATAGCAGTGGGATCTAGAACAGCCAGGTATCTTTATTAATATACGTCTGTACTGTCACCAATTATCTGGCCCAAATTAAGTATCAAATTTATATAGCCCATTCCACATATCCTGATGTATTCCCACTAGACTTTTAGATACTTTTATCATGAGTAGCATCAGAGGTTCAATTGTATTTTTTTTCATGACCAAGTGGAGAGCTAAATATATCAATAGCCTAGATTTAACCACAAACCTACTATTGCTGATTCATGAAAAAAGTAGCTAGAAATCTGGTGGGGTTATATCAGTAGGAAAATATGGAATGTGTTCATGTTGTGGCTATTAGATAGCGAACAAAAATTCATAATCATCACCATCATTTGTTATAAATATATTCCGAGAGGCATTCACTGTTGGACATAAGCCTGCGCCAAGGATCTCCAACCCGATGGGTCCTGCGCTGCCGGAATCCAAAAATATGGATAGACGGAGAGACCAGAGCAGTTTTAGTGAGTATTGATGCATCATGAGTTCAACCTTTACCTGGGTCACAAGTTCCGCGTGTTGCTCTTGGTTCGCCTTTCTGAAAAACTATGCCCGACCTGACCTGCATCGGTGAATGCATTGAATGCTAAGAATTATCGTCTCTCTATTCTTATAACTAACAACATGAACAACCACGTCTCGTAAACAAATATTTGTGTATATCACACAACCACACAATATTTCTCTACCAGGATTCAAACTCGGATCATTTGATGTGTAGACAGCATTACTGAGCATTGCATCACTAACATTTTTATTCTCATAAAAACGGGTACATCAGAATCTAGTCAATAATAATCTAATGCAATAACATCGTTCACCTTGAAAACGACAATCGATTTTTTGTGCTGTTAGAGTTTCACAAATACAGAAGAATATTTTATTGGTTGTCTTAATTATGTGTCATCAAATAACTTATATTTGATATTTCAGGTTTCGAAGAAAACACAAGAACAAAATGTTAATTATTATATTTTTAGTATTATTTCTACTGTTACTGTGTTTAGCGATAGTTATGACTGTGTTATGTAAGTAAATCACATAGTATTTTATAATTTATATTAAAACAATAACATAATACTAAAAGTGCCTAATATTGAGCAATGCTGGACTGTGCAGTACTGATCACTCCTCTTAGATAATTATGAAGAAATAAAAACAAACCTTGCTGCGTTGCGCTGTGAGCGGCTGTGCTTTGTTTAAAAGATTCACAGTGAATTTTTGGCTGTCGTGCAGATGCCATTTTAATAGGTAGACTACTCAGAAATAATAATAAAGAGAACAATGACTCCAGTAAGAGGAAATGTGATACAAATTTTTCACAACTTAACACGAATTTTCTTCTTAAAATGGTCAATGCTGCCTTGGTACCCAAAATACAAACACGTGTTCTATGCTGCGCTGTGCTGTACTCAGCGAATCCTCTTTATTATTATTTCTGTGGTAGGCTATATTATATCCATATTCGAGATTTAAGTCTTCATACGAAGTAAAATGAAGAAGTTGCAAAAAGTGAGTTTTTATCGAAAACATCACAACATATTATGGTATGGTATTTACTATGATCGCTAAAGCGTCGGTGGCGTAGTGCGTCAGAGCGTCGTCTCCCACCCGGGAGGCACTGGTTCGATCCCCGCCACGTACCAATGTGTTTTCAAATTTTGAATTCATATGTACGTTTAATGGACTTTTTAGCTTCAGTTTTTCATCTAGTTAATGGGTTTCTAGGTATTAGGGCATGTAGAGGGCTGCACCACCAAAAGAAATTACCGCAGAAATTTTTTTCGCTGAATACAGCACAGCTGAGCATAGCCCAATGTTCATTGGTCACCCTAAAGTACATCAATAATCACTGCTAGTATTAGAACTCCTACAAAATTGTATTATGAGTACTGTATTTAAGCAAACAAAGGCAGCACTAGCCATTTTAAGAAAAAATATTTATATTACATTTCCTCTTACTGGAGTCATTGTTTTAATTGGTTCAAATACTGTAAATTATTCAATGAAACGCCAAATCTGAAAACATTGCTGAAATACAAAAATACTTTCTTAATTTCTATATTATTTCAACAGATGTTAAGCAAAGACGAAATAAACCAATAAAAATTTGCGACACCAAGGAATGCCTGCGATCAGCAGCCAACCTAGCCCTGTCCATTGATACATCATCGGACCCTTGTCAAAACTTTTATCAGGTAAAGATAACTGAGCATTTTCAAATCAGTAGAGATAAACAACCTATTTACATATTACCTACCTTATGTATGACACAGAAGTGTGCTGGACGTGACGAGGCGTATATTTTATTTATTTATTTTAGAACAACCAACAAATCTTACATTATTACACCTTAAAACTTAGTGTTTAACAATCCTTCTAACTGCGGACTTAATTATAGGTTGCCACGGCATGCATATATGGACTCAATGTTACAAAACCTTAAGTATATTTGTTCTGCGATAAGTTTTTAGGAGGTTAAGAAAATAAGAAAATAAATTTAATAAAAAGTACACAATCTGTTTAAAACAGTATTTAACCATAACCAAAAACTTCTGAAAAAAATATATGGTATAGTTGAGGATCTAATAGATAATTATTCGCTCGCAATAGCACAAATCCCAGTTTCAATACTATTCCTAAAGTAATAAAATTATAATAACATGATAAGAGAATAGCAACAGAATTTGAATTACTTACCACATAAAAAGGCATTAGTACATTTAATTGAGAATTCTTAAAAGCCCCTCGAACTCTGTCAACCAAATAAATGTAAACCTTTTGGTCTAAAATTTAGAACTTTCTGAACCAGAGAATAGTAGATACATATTGGTAATGCACCTAGTGATATCGTGATGTTAATTTTGTCTCGCTAAATAAGATCCTCAAATCTGTTATTAATTTGTTGTTAGAAAATAATGTTAACGTACATTCTAAATTGTAAGTTACTGATGATTTCTTTTTCTTAGGTACTGTTGAGTTTACCTTGTTTAACTGTTTTTGGTGCAAGTTGTACTTGGCTATAATTGTATGATACATTATATTTTAGTTTTTGTGCACAAGTACTTTTTGCATGTATTGACGTAATCAAATGTTGGCAAGTCTAATAAATAAATATCTCATTATTAAAGAGAATTAGATTAGAATTGGTTTCTTATATAGTTTACTCATTCCAGTACTCTTGCGGCAACTGGGCCGCTGACCATCCACGGCCTGACGCATACAGCTCTTACGATTGGTTCAGAGACAAACAGAGCAAGGTGTATTTAGCTGTCAGGGACTTCCTCAGCAGAAATACTAGCAACTTACCTAAGCCAGTACAACAAACCAAGGATATGTACAAAGCATGTATGGATGTCGGTAAGTATTTTCTTAATAATTAAATTGTATGAAAGAATTTTAGCTACCGTATGACGTAGACATACGCTGTATATACGTATGAAGCTATAACTACTAAGTAAGATATTAAATACAAAGTAAAATATTCAATGGACGGAAATAGTGGACTTCATTAATAATTAAGTATTTTCGCGTCAAATTAAATATGTAGGTACATAACCATCAACTCGCGTCATCAATTGAAAACGTATTGTATTTCTTGAATCTATTATGTACGACCAAATTACTTCAAATGTCGGTCATCAAACCTAGTATGTGATATTTCAATTACACCATGTAAGTATCAAAAGTATTAGAGTCAAGAATTACCCTAGATTAGTTGTGCGAAAAATTAGTTGGTTAAATTTCAAACATTGAAGGGCAATTTTAACAATCACTTCTACATGTAGGAATTTAATATTTTTCATTTTCTCCTTGCCAATGTGCACAATTGTCACTTATTTTGAAAGAAAAGGTCAAAAGTAAGAAAACAATTAAAACAATTTTCACCCCTTAATCTAAATATATATAACTCAAAGGTGACTGACTGTCATAGTGATCTATTAACGCACCTCCCAAACCACTGAACGGATCGGGCTGAAATTTGGCATGCAGGTAGATATCATGACGTAGACATTAGTGATGCAACGGAAGTGTCTTAACGGAAGCAGAAACGGAAACAGATGTCAAAAGCAAATTTTAGCGGAAGCGGAAGCGGAAACGGAAGCGGAAGCAGAAGTGTGAATACTATGAAGAAAAAGCACAAAAACACAAACATTTTTTTGATGTTTGATAGGCTGAGCGTTTGTCCACAACCTCACCTGATGGAAAGCGAAGATGAGGCCTCAGATGGTACACGCTCGCCTAAAAGATGCTTGTTTATCTGGCCTTGAATATCCAGAGTATATAGATCCGGAAAAACAGACCTTGGCAACGAGTTCCATTCCTTAGCTATTCGCATAACGAAAGAGGAAGCAAAACGATTCGCGCCAATGGGAGGTATATCCACAACCGTGAAAGCCTTCGCGAAAGTCTGGTGGAAAGGGGCCGGGGGGATGAAATTATGAAGAACCTCCGCACACTCCGAAATGCAACCGATAAAAGACCGAAAGGCAAGCAAGCTACACTGGAGATTAGCCTCAGTGAGTGTCTCATTGCCAATGAGTCTCCTCGCTCGGTGCTCCATCGATTCCAGTGCATTCAACTGATATCGTGCAGATTCGTCCCAAAGGTGATAACACGCTCCTGCATCTCCATGCAGGAGCGTATTTGGGCTCGATAAAGGCTTAGGAGCTGCTCAGATGTAAAATACCGTTTCACCTTTGAAAGGATGCCAAGTTTTTTTTACTGAGTTTTCAGCAATGGAGTTGACTCATCATCATCATCAAAACAGCCTTTATAAATCGACCCACTGCTGGGACACAAGGCCTCTCCTTGTTATCGAAGGAGGTTTAGGCAGTAGTCCACCACGCTTACCCAATGCGGATTGGAGGAGGAAGTATAAGGTGATCAAATACCCTTTTGCTGATCCATTAGTCGCCTTGTACGACACCCATTGGAGGATATGGGGTGATGGTAGTCTCTGGTATCACATGGCTATCTGCAAGATTCTTTATGTCGAACTTATTAAATGAATTTGTAATTCAGAAAATAAGATAAGGGTTTAGCAATTTTTGAGTGTTTTTAGGAACTTCAACTAACATAATTTCAATAAAATAAATTAAATACAAAAACGATAATATTTCGAAAACAGTGTATGGGAGCCAAAAATAGATATCGAAATTTTTGATCCCCTTCCACACACTTAATGAGCTAATAAATAAAACGGGAAAGTGCGAGTTAATTTTTTTTTTTATTTTAAGTACCTACATGATTTATTTTGAGGAATCAGTTTCCATGTGTATGCACAAAAACAAAATTATTATGAAAACATTATGAAACAATACATTATATAGCCTTATTGTTACTACAAAGTAATTAATCTGTGCCTGTTACTGTGCTTTATTACCTGTCAATCATAGTGTAAGTGTTAATTCTTAACACATTTGGCTCATTAAAGGTATCGCAACTGGCCCGGCATATTTTATGACGACAGCCCTATACCGTCCTACACGCGTAGGCTACTGCGCTCCTCTCTGTAACCACGGTAATAGATAATATTACCGTGCTGTAACCTCCGTTTAGAGTTCTGTTATAAAGTTTGCGGAACCAGAAGCGGAAGCGGAAGTGAAAAAACTTGCGGAACTTCTGCAGAAGCGGAAGCGGAAGCAGAGTTCTGTTGCAACACTAGTAGACATCCGCTAAGAAAGGATTTTTGGAAATTCCACCTCTAGGGGGAAAAATGTCCACGCGGACTAAGTCGCGGGCGGAAGCTAGTAATATAATATGGGCTAAAGTTAGTGGTGGTTTAAAACCGATGCTGTCACTTGTATTTGCTGAATGAAAGACAGAGTTAGCAACAGTTTTAAACCACGACTGACTTTAGTCCACGTTTTGCTATGAGGTGGTTTAAGTTCTTGTAATTCGGCGAGGAAGAGGCGCAGAGCCCTGACTTGCGGTATTTCTACGATAAAATTCTCCATACAGCACCCTCTTAAAGTTTGAATACTACTTCCGCGGACATACTGTATATTCCTATATTACCAATACATTTGATTTACAGAGACATTGGATAAATTAGGACTAAAACCAGTGCTGGAAGTTTTAAAGTTACTAGGGCTGCCTGCATACCCCACATACATAAACGCAACGGATGATGTTGATTACAAATCATACAGCTTCGACTGGGTAGAGACGGTCATCAAGGTGAAGACGCAGCTGGGAATGGATGTACTTATTGGTTTCGACATATTCACTGATCCCAAAAACTCTTCAGTCTACAGATTGGTAATGGGATCGCCTGAAACTACTAATCCGTTTCCGAGGTGCATAGAAGAAGTTTTTATTAACCTCCCACTCCCAACATCCAGTCGGCGCAATATTATGCCGTCGCGTATAGAAGTAATTTGACTACCGGGTCTGCAGTTGTTCACTTTTATAAATGTCAAAAAATTTAATAGCAACTTTTATGGTTCACTAAAAAAGTGCTATGCTTAAGTATTTAATAAAACACTAAATTCTAAAATTGTAACAATTTAAATTGTTACTCATTTTCAGAATTTAGTTTCTAAAAGATAACGTTGAAATTTGAAATATTCAAATTTGTGCAAAATGTGGCCTTAGCTATTGCTACTTACTTGTAAATTGCAGAACGTGAATTCACAATAATGTATCTTGTCAATTATAAATATTTTATTTTATTTCCTTCTCGATTGGACTTAACTGCCAACATAAATTGAAATTGTTTTCGTACAATGATTAATCATGTTAACTAATTCACAGCTCACACAACGAAAAAAAGCGCCAAAACGATCGTAGGGACCGACGTTACTTTATCACACCTACATACAACATTTTTGATGAAACATTCACGAAAACTAATCTAGCAAGAAACGAAATAAAAGACGATGACGATAATGATGAAAAAATAGCGGCCATTCACAAATTATTCTATGCCGAAGTTATGAAGATATTTATTATAGAGTCGGGTACGATTAAAAGTTCTAATGTGAACGAACCAGAATTGGATCAGAATGTTTTGGTTACAGCTAACGAGTACTATGCCCTGTACAGTGACTTGTACGACGTAAGTATTAATTGTTTTATAAGCGTTCACTGTTAATTACACTTTAATGATTTATTCGGAGACACGAAACATAGGTCTTTCTTTTTAGGGCCTATTCATAAACGATATTGAAAAAAATTAAAACAACATATGGACATAGTTATTTTCCTGAATATTAAAAAAGTTATTCCATTATAATATAATTACATGAATGAGGTTTTAATTATTATTAGATGTACGAAGTCTGAAGTCAAAGGTCTAAACTAGACATCATTACGTAAAATATAAATAATTATAACTTGGAAACACTTCTTCTAAAGAACTTTTCTCACAACTTTTCATAATCATATCTGAAACTAACAACAACCTATTACTTTTAATAGCTCATTTTACATAAACTGTATTGATTCATAGGCGTGTGATGCCGAAAGAGTAGAATAGCATCACCCCATGGTTCACCCTTGTTTGGTATAACAACGTTTAGTCGAAAATCATTTCGTCGAACAACGTTTAAGAAAATAATCACTTTGTAAAATATCGATTGACATAATTTTCATTTCATCGAATGTTCATTTGCGATAACAACATTTGCGCTATTGTTAAAAAAGTATAATGTTCATTTGATGTATTGTTCAGGTGGTATAATTTTCATTTCATCGAATGTTCATTTGCGATAACAACATTTGCGCTATTGATCAAAAAGTATAATGTTCATTTGATGTATTATTCAGGTGGTATAATTTTCATTTCATCGAATGACCAATTGAACAATAGGTTCGCGAGGAGCGAAGCGACGAGCGAGTTAGGTTGACATGAACACAGCGCACGAGCCGAGCGAGCGAAGCGAGCGTGCCGCGGCAGCGGCCGGCGAGTGCCAGAAGCGACTTTAGAGCGTTTTCACTGAATTATTACTGAACTGAATATTCGATACGATCTTTCGACCAAATCATTATTAGTCTAGTTAAACATTCGGTTAAATAAAATTAGTGCATTTGAAAATTCGGTGAAATGACATTATGTCAAATAAATAATTATGCTAAATAAAATTCTACCAATTAAACATTAGGTTAAATAAAATTAGTGCAAATGAAAATTCGGTGAAATGACATTATGTCAAATAAATAATTATGCTAAATAAAATTCTACCAATTAAATATTCGGTCAAATAAATAATTATGCGAAATGACTTTATTGCAACTAAAATTAGACGAAACGATTTTCGAGCAAACGTTGTTATACCAAACAAGGGTAAACCTCACCCCATATCCTCCAATGGATGTCGTAGAAGGCAACTAGTGGATCATCAAAGGGGTATTGATCATCTTATACTCCGTCCACCAATCCGCATTGGGCAAGCGCGGTGGACTACTGCCTAAACCTCTTTCGATGACAAGGAAAGGCCTTGTGTTCGTTCATCATAACAGCCTTAATAATGCGACTAACTGCAAAGAATGTTATGATATTAATCGTCATCAAATGTCGTGTTTCCGCCCTATTTTCCTGTGTGTGTGTGATTATTATCTAAATGACATCAATTTAGAAATAAAAGTCATGAAAACTTTTTTATATGTATTAATATGTAACACCAAACTAGGTTAATTAACAATAGACAATGTAATAATTTGTCACAAAATACGTATCGATTGTACTATTTACTGATTGTTCAGTAGTAGAGAATTATCCAAAATTTTATCTCAAAAACCACTTCATGAATTAGTGAAAAATATCAATTATAATTATGACAAAGATTCCTTGAAAGATGTATTGATGATATTGCATTAAACTTAAATTTTGTTTATAAGCAGAAAATAAGCGCATCTCCCCTCTCATTGCCCCAAAACTAATACGAAACAATCGCCTTTTCAATTTTGATTTTTAAGTATCCGATGTTTACTTATAGACTTTTTCTAGATTGAAAAATAAATAAATCGTCTTAATGCATTCCTGAAAAAAAAACAAGTCGCTTAGACTTGCAGTTCGAAATATACAAATGTTTTAGCCTCCGCTCAAAGGGGCCACCAGTGGCTGCCGTGCGCCTCGTCTTTTCAACCGACTTCAAAAAGGAGGAGGTTATCAATTCGTTTGTTACCTCATATCTCTTTGCTGGGCTCATTTAAATTTAATTGACATCTGACGAGTAGTTTTTGAGTTATCCCTAATAATGCCTATTTAATTGACATCGATGATATCGTAATGTTATCACTTGTGTGTCTTAAAGATCTCGACATAGTTTCCTGAAAATTTATATACTTAACCTCAAAAAAACATTTTGATTTTTATAAACAGAATTTTTATTTCTCCGTTTATAGTTTTGAGTGCGGTTTTTTTTTATTTAAAAATATTTTTTAGTACCATAAGGTCTGTTTGCGTGGAGCCTTAGATATAGCTTTCAAACCATACGTTCTATTACTTATTTCAAATATCCGATGTATATTAAAACAGTACACTCTAGGCAAGATGCACTTCTTATTTTTTTATGCCTGTCTTTTATTATTTGGAAATTAATATAATATCAATCTTGCAGTTGGAATCAGAAAATGACACCGACACAGATGAAAATACTTATCTCAACATTCCACAATACACAGCTGATGACATACAGGCTCATACTGATGCAGTGGTTGAGAGTAGTAATGGAACGGTAGTGCCAATTTGGAAGAGATACTTGGAGGGAATTTTTAATATAAGTGATACTATGCTTGACTTTGAGAATGATAAAATATTAGTATCAGAACCTGATATGAAATACATGACTGGTATGGCAACGTTAATTTCGAAGACACCGCCTGTATTAGTTGAACTATACATTTGGGTCAAAGTAAGTATCATTACATTTCTAGTTTACTTTGTAATTAGTGTGAGTATCGACACTAATGATCTAGTTCAAATAGTCCGTCATTATTTGACAACAGTTTATTTGAAAAACACACTTTACTTGAGAACAAAATATTTTCATTTGACACGATATATATGACCGAAGAACACTATTTATATATTCCAAACACTATAAAATAATAATCTGACCAATAAATCACTTCTATTCAGTTTATACTCTTTGATTGCAACGATTACCAATGAAGAATTCGTTGAACAACATTCCTAAGAGATTTATCTCCGCTACCCCTCGTTTAAATAAAAGAAAACCCTGTAGATAAAACGTCCTTATGAAACTTGCACATTATTACATATTGAAGTATTTTATTAGTGAAGTAAGAGAAAAAATAGTCTCTTGAATTATATTTAATGAAACTTGTATTAGTTATTTTAATCGTACTCAGCCCACATCAATATAATTTGAGACCTCTACGGCAGCTCTGAAATTTAGATGTTTCCAATATGATTCCGTTAATTTGTAATATCGTCAAATCGTGTTTTAAACTTAGGTCATCTGCCTAGCTCTATCATCAAGCTCTCCTGGCG
Source organism: Elophila nymphaeata (assembly GCA_955850985.1). Taxonomy (NCBI): domain Eukaryota; kingdom Metazoa; phylum Arthropoda; class Insecta; order Lepidoptera; family Crambidae; genus Elophila; species Elophila nymphaeata. The sequence goes on along the minus strand of OY039080.1, from coordinate 8,044,226 downwards.
ATCACCGTATCTTTTAAATTAATTAAAAAAAAACGTTAAAATTATATTCTCTTTCGTAGGTAGTAGAAGTAATGGCAGCACATACCACAACCGAAATGCGGATACTACTTCAAAGATCCAATGATGAAATACGTTCAAGGAGACTTAGTAGATCGCCACCTCCTCGCAGCTTGCAGTGTGCGAGCGCAGTCAATGATTTGATGGGCATGGCGGTCTCGTACGCAATAATTGATCCTGACTTCTTGAATGTTACTAAACCTAAGGTAAGCTTTTTAATCCCACTTAATATTCGATATAAAACACTCAAGTTATCTACTTGCTAGTACTTTAAAAGAAACACAGGTTTAGGAAAATTAATAATTATATTTATGCTCACATCCATTACTGCTGTATCAATAGAAATACTAATGATAGTTCTGAAAATTAGCATAAGTTATAGGACAAGTATAGATGTATGATACTGCAACAATTTTCACTAACTTTCTACAAGTCTATCTGTGCCCATATGAGATCCCATAACTATGAAAATGGCGGACCTAATTAAATTGAGAGTACAATACTGTAATGTTTATTAGGTAATGAGTTAGAAATTATATAATTGTTGTAATTGAACCTGACAGGGGATCCGCATCCTTAAGATCGTAGCACACTTATCAGCACAGAACCGTATCGCTCTTTTACTTAAAAAAAATATTTTAAAATAAAAAAACGCCTTCAACACTAAAAACGGAGAAATAAAAAATCTGTTTATAAAAATCTAAATGTTTTTTAAGGTCGGTCCCAAATACAAGTGACAACGTTTATTCCAAATATTGAGGTTGGCACCGACCCAAAAAACATTTAGATTTTTAAAAACAGAGTTTTTATTTCTCTGATTTTAGTTTGGAAGGCGGTTTTTTTTTTAAATAATTTAATTTTTCTTTTTAGTGTTTTAAGTATATAAATTTTCAGGAAACTATCTCGAGTTTTTTTAGTTAGACACAAGTGATAAGATTACGATATCATCGATGTCAATTAAATAGGAATTATGAGGGATAACTCAAAAACTACTCGTCAGATGTCGATCAAATTTAAATGGGACCACATGACAAGCTAGTACTCATTTTGGACACATCCAAAGGTCGAAAGAATATTCAAAATAGGTCCACCCAGTAACGAGTTATGAGGAAACACACATAAAAAAACATACAGTCGAATTGATAACTTGCTCCTTTTTTGAAGTCGGTTAAAAAAGAGGCGATGCGCTATGGTCCGTAGCCGTTTCGTAGCCGCTGTTCCGTAGCGTTTATAGTAAAAAAGAGGCGTTCCCTTTCCGAGCTGATATGTGTGCTACGATCCTAACTCTGAGGGAATCCACTGATCTAAAGCAGATTCATAGTAATTATTATCATTTCTTTGCTTAGAATAAGAATAAAATGTAAACGTATTTTGAAGTATTGTTCGTTTGATAAGCTTTGGATAAAATTTTAGAATATTCTGACATTATTTTTAAGATCACAGGATTATTCATAATCAATTTGAAATAATCTATACCTATACGAAAAGAGATATTAAGGTACATACATTCCTCTCAACTCTTAAAGTAGGTAATGTACGAGTACCTACGTAAGCTAATGATGACTGAAATATTTATAGGTGCAAATAATGCTACACGAGATGAAGAACGCCTTGGCGCACCTCGTAGGTCAAACAAAGTGGATGGATGACGACACAAAATTAGCGACATATCAAAAAATCATACAAATGAAAACTTTAATAGGTTTCCCAGATTGGTTTTTAGAAGAAAATAAATTAGATGAATATTACGAAGGCATAGAAGTTACTACTGATAAACATCTTGCAAATATGATTAACGTTATACAATTTAAGATTAGAAAAGGTTTAAATAAACTTCACGAGGGTAACAATTTTACTTGGGCAACGGACCCTACTGAAGTGAACGCATATCACACATTTCAAGAAAATACTATAAGTAAGTTACAGTTGTTTTTATAGTAATAGATGGCTGAACTAATTATTTGTTTCCACTGTATGTAGGTGGGCATATTTCCACGCTCACAACCTAATTTAAGTATCATTAAAAACTTATGTTAAAATAGTGGATAATCGACAGCATTCATGCACCTAATGATTATTTTTATATTTGATTGGTTGTGAAAATAAGGGTAATCAATCCGCATAAGTATGCGTTATATACGCTATGTAATATTTTAGTTCATTTTTCACATTTGTAATCAAAAATAATATATAGAATATATAATAGAAGAATAAATCATACCATACCATATTCTCGTTTCTCTTTCGAACATTGAATTAGTCTCATAGCAAAAACGAACGTATTTTTTGCAAATGTAACTAAAAGATATTCAATAATTTCTGGACGCAGCTATTCCAATGGTAATGCTACAATATCCTTTCTTTGATCTGGGATTAGAGTAAGTATCTACCTACCCACCCTTTCGTCCTTAATCTAGATAAGTTTTTAATCAGTTAAATCATGATTCTTAATAATTTTGCTACATTGTGCAAATCTTTTTTGGCTCATAAAATACTCGCTTTTCTTATATTAATTTTAACACTAAGTTTGTGAACTTATTTTCAGCTCTCTCAATTATGGATCCCTCGGTACAGTGCTTGGTCATGAAATAACACATGGCTTCGATAATTTCGGTAAATAATACCTTTTACAATACCGTATATAACTAGTTTAAGCTTATTTTATTTTGAAAAACTAGAAATATAATATTGAGTCAGATTTTTTTTACATTTTGCTGATTTAAGAATCGTGGAGCAAGAGTGTTCTGTTTCAAATTTATGATTAAAATCAGTAGAAAATTAGAGAATTGGAATAAAAAATTACTTATCTGCAAACATCTATTCAAGCCATATTTAAAATATAACAACGAGAACTTAAAAAGAGTCCCATTTTCCTCAATATTGAAGTACAAAACCTTATAACTTTATCAAAAAAGGCATCGTGGTTCAGCTTCTAACGGCAAAATTAAAATCTACTATGTCCAATATTCTAGTTCTCCTATAGATACCTATAGAATGCAATTATATTTTTATAATTATAAAATCCAAAAAACCGTATGACTTAAGTATATAATGTTCTACTATCAAACCCAGGTCGGCAATTCGACAAAAACGGCAATTTCCTGCCCTGGTGGACCAACGAGACAGTGGAGTCCTTCGTCAACATGACGCAGTGCTTCGTCGACCAGTACTCTTCGTTTTATGTGCCGGAGGTTGATGAGCATGTAAGTGCAAATACAATGTGATACTTAAGCTCTGAATAAGATATCATTTTTTCTTTAGTTTAGATAACTGTCAAACTCAATGTCAATAATGATATTACTATTTTTACTTCTCATGGTCTCAAAGTTTCTACTATAGGATATTTTAATATAAAATATTAAAACACTCCCGTCTAGCTTCATGGTATTGAGACGGGTCCCATTGACCAATCAGGCGGATTAATGTGAAAAATTATATAAAATTTCGTTGGATATCATTCAAATACTAGGTGGAAGACCTGTATGTAGGGTAGTCTGGGTAGGTACCACAGCCTTTCCTATTTCAGCCGTGAAACAGTTTGCTGTGTTTCGGATTGAAGGGAAAGGTAGCCAGTTTAATTACTGGCCAAGGCATTTCATCTTAGGACTCAGAAGACAACGCACCTGCAAATCCTGCAATAGTAATTTTTTTTTCCTTGATAAGGCAGTTTAGGCGATGGTATCCACTTACCACCAGGTGGGCCATCTGCTTATTTGTCATCTAGTTGTATAAAAAACACGATATTACAAAAAAATATCATATGCATTATCATAACAAAACATGATTCATATATTTAACCTTTCTGTTCTTCACTTTCTTAACTTTTCATTTACGATTGATTTATCTCAATCAGGATGGTGAATAGGTGAAAATATAATAATTCTATTAAGTCTGTCAGCTAGATTACCAAAAACATTAGACCCGTAGGTATTTTTCACTCAACCAAATGAGTGTTGTCACTTTTCAGTAATAATTGTACGAAAGCGTGACGTCACACAACATTTCAACGCACTGTATGGTCGCCATTATTTGTTTACGAGATAAAAGAATGATGATACAATATTTTTTTGTGGTCTATCTCACGGAATAACAGAATTTTTCAGTCATTATTCTTATTTAATGATAACCAGGTCAATGGCAAAAAGACTCTTGGTGAAAATATAGCAGATAACGGCGGCGTTAGAGAAGCATTGGCAGCACTGAAACACCACCTACGAAAGACTGGTCCAGAGCAGAAGTTGCCGGGCTTCGAACACTTCACCTCAGAGCAGCTATTCTTCTTATCTTATGGCAACGTAAGTTTTATTTTTTATACTTTACTAGCTGTCCGGGGCCTCGCGTTGCTGTGGTAATTTCATACTACTGTCCTATGACATTGAATTTGCAGTAAAAAGAATGAGGAATCAAGATAAAAACTATACTATCTATCAAGTTGGAACAAAACACACATTTAAAAAAAGTTAAAATCGGATTGTTAGTTTCGGACTTCATCTCGGATAAACATCTTATCATCAACTTATCATCTATTATAACAGATGATAAGTTAAACTTCTGGTAAAGGTCGCGAGAAGCCGCTGGATGTGGGCAGCGCAGGACCGACCGGTTTGGAGATCCTTGGGGGAAGCCTATGTCCAACAGTTGACGTCTCGCGGTTGATATGATGGAGGTAGACTTCATCTCACCTGGTGTCACGTTAAGATAAAAGAAGGTGAAAGCATCAATCAAGAAAATCCCTAACAAATATCTGGCCGTCTTATATCTTGTTCATCCCTGGATATCGAACCCCGGATCTCTCGGTCTGACACCGGTAAGTGAAACACTAGACAGACGCTCGGGCCACTCGGGCTATCCGTGCTAAACGTCAGATTTTACCGTTATGTTACACGAGAGCGTCAGATTTAGTACCGTAAATATTTTTACCACCTAGTTCCTGCGCTTTATCATTAGTCGGCAAAGTGCGGCTCCGGAGCCGCATGTGGCTCTTTGGCTCCTTAACTGTGGCTCTGGCACAATTTTCCACGAACGGCGCAATAATATTCACATTTAAAAAAATTGATGCAAAGCACATATTTCGCATAATTTTATTTTATTTAGTGTACTACTAATTTAGTGTAATAAAGTTTACAAAACAAGCAGATTTGGCTCCCAATGTTTTTTAATTGTTGTAAGGTTCACATTTGGCTCTTTGGCAAATAAGTTTGCCGACCACTGCTTTATACTATAAAGCAGTGGTCGGCAGCTATTATACCGCTTCTTTAGATGTTCCCTAGACGGCACTATTTTTCTTCTCTTTACATATTATGTATAATTTTTTTGTACTTTTCCTTTTTATCTTTGATATAGGCTCTTGGCCATCATCTCACTCACCTGATTATTAAATTCTTGCCGAAATCTTAATAATATTGTTATTTCAGCTATGGTGCGGTGTTTCCACGAGAGACTCTTTAGAATCCGATTTGGATGACGAGCATTCTCCCCAGCAATTTAGAGCTCAAGGAGTCCTACAGAACAATGTGGAGTTTGCAGAAGCTTGGAACTGTCCTCCTGGATCACTTATGAACCCGGAACATCGGTGTATTATATTCTAGTTGTGATTACTCGTGACTTTAGCTAATATAAGGATACATGCTGAGTAAAAATGTAAAGTAATTGGCTTGAAAAAGAAACTATTTTTGTGAGCACTGGATATTTTGGATCGAATAAATTTATCCCATGAACGTTTTAAAAATATGAAGTGAAAAAACTCCTTAAATTTAAATTACACTTATTAAAGACAAATTCTATATGGGTCAATATTGAATAACTACCAATAAGAATTTGAAAGCAAATTGACTTGTTTGATTCTAGGTTTTGAACGTATTAACTCCAGAAAACACATAATAACGATAAAAAACTAAATATTTTGTAACATTGTGTTTCTACTAACCCATATAGGTATGTCCAAAACCGAATATGAACCAAAATTTCTTGATTACTTCTTGTTACGTGGGTTGTTGCAACGGTGTATTTAGATTTCTAACTTTGAAGTTTTGTATTTAACAATTTTTAAAACAATACCATTCTAATATAAGTCCAATTTGTGTGATATCATAAGTAATCCTCATTGTAACCAATCGATATTTTGTTTACGTCATAACTAGTCTAATTGCCTTTTTGCTCTAGCATTGTGTGATGATTTTATTAGTGTACTAATTAATTAAAAGAGTGATTTATTATACAAAACTTTTATAGATCAAATTTCTTTACAAAATTACAAATAGCTTATTGTAATAAATTGTGATGAACGAACTAGACATAATTAATACATATAGTTTATTATTTGAAATAAAGATTTATATAAATTTATATTACAATTCAATTGATTCCTTCCCTAACTTTAACAATCGGACACATTGTATCGAAAATTATTTGTAAGAGCTACGGAAACCAGAAATTGAATTTGAAATAACGGAACTAGATAGTCCTGTCGATGGGAAGCCGTTGGAGAATGAAATCGTATTAGATATAGGTAAGGAAAATGAAGCAGGGACGGCTGGAACCGCTGGCACTGCTGGTACAGCTGGTACAGAAATTGGGGCTGCTGCAACTGGTACTCTCCTTTCAACAACTACTGGCTGTGGTACCGCCACTGGTCGATCAACAACCACGGGCTGGGGAACTGGTACAGGCCTGTCTACCTGAACCGGAACTGGCACATTAACTGGTCGGTCTACATAAACTGGATGAGGGACAGGCACTGGCCGGTCCACGTACACGGGTCTATCGATTGGCACATGCTTCTCTACCGTGACGGGATATGGCACAGGCACAGACACTTTAACCGGATATGGCACTTTTCTCTCATAGTACACGGGCACATGTCTTGTCACTTCTACTGGAACTCTATGGACAACGGGGACTGGCCTATCGACCGGTACTGGAACGGGAACTTGAACAGGCACCGGTACTTGGCGGTCGACTGGTACTGGAACTGGTACTTGAACTGGTACTTGCACATCTCGGGTGATTGTGCGGGTAATATAGCGTGGTACTTCTTGTCGGAGAATTACAGGGTTAGGTTCCACTGCGATTGAAGTTTGTACCGCTGGAGGTGCGATGGCAACTGGAGCTGCTGGTACGGCTACTGCAGGTGCTGGTACTGCAGGCGCTATTGCTGCTACAGGTCTCAAAGCAGATACAGCTGGTCCAAACGAAGACACCCCGGAATAACCAAACGAAGAACCCAAAAAAGGTGTTCCTGAAGAGCCAACTATTCCTGTGCCGAAAATTTGTCTTTTCACACCCTTTGCTTGAGAAGATTCATCTTTTATGCCATTAGATTCCAACAGTTCTGAGATCTTAGCTCTTTTGTCGTCGATTTCTTTTGTAGACGATAGGCTGCTTGTGACTAGCAGTACCTAAAACAATAAAGTAATAAACTCTGTAACATATTTAAACTAAACAAGGAAATAATATTAGGTCAAGTTGTAAGTAAGTTCCGATGCAGGTAAGTAGAATTAATCGCCACTAGTTTACTCTCACGGGTACAAATTTAGCCTTTTTTAAACGGTATTGTAACAGGCCCACAGGCGATTAAAAATGGATCACCTATGACATTATAGTCCACAAAAGACAGTGGCTTAGTTAGGATCAAGCCCCATACCAGATCCGAAAGCAAACATTCATTGCAAAAAGATTTTATTGTGGGATTGTCATGGAGTAATTCACCACGAGTTGTTGTTGTCAAATTTAACTACCTATTGCTGCGGATAGATCCGTTCAGCAGTTGCAGAGTGCAAGAGAAACTACATGAAAAGCTCAATCAAAATCGTCCTACACTCGCAAAAAGTCATTCTTTTAAACGACCACATACAGCCAGGTGATCCAAAAAAATCTTGACTTTGTTTGATCAGTTTCATTCACCACATCCACCCTGCTCCCGCCATCTTGCCACCCATTATCTACCAATATCACCCACTATCACCAAATATCTACCACCTACCACCACCACCACCCATTTTGTTCCTTACAAAACTTTTTGAATAGATAAAGCTTCAATTCTAAAGAGCAGGTCAAGCAGGCTGCCGAAAACTTCTTCCAGTCTAAACCAACTACTTTTTACAAGGAAGGAATTAATAAACTGCCAGATACTGGTGAATACATAATTAAGAAATGTAATTTTGTTATTTGATAAGAGCAAAATATATGTCTGAGAAAAACTCGGAAGTTAGGTACTTATGATTCAACGTATTATTAGTAGCGTTTATCACTAAAACTAATGTTTACCTTAACTAATAATAAATACCTACGAATTGTGTGTCTGATCCTCAGACCAATAAAAAAATCTTTATTGGTCTGAGCTTAGATCTTAGATTATAACGACATATGGTATTAACGTAGTGATCACATTGAACAGCTTCAGATCTTAGACTTGTTTTCTTTGTAGCTTTTAAGCGGAACACCGTGGAACACACATACTCAACGGAACTATGACTCGATATATTTAGATCAACAAGGTAATTTCGCGACAGCGATTAAATACCTCAATGGATATGTCAAGTATGGCCACTGTTACATATCAGACACTAATACATAATGGATTTAGAGCAGTAATTACATCGCATATTGTACATATTATAAGTACTTTGAAACAGTGGTTAGTCATTTTTACTTTCTCGTATACGTAGTATCACCACAGATAATATAATACTATACTAGGTAGTATAGAGGAAGTCTTGTAATCGTCAACAAATTCGACCCCGAGATTTTGTTGTTTTGGACCTCCTTGAGTCCAAAAATACCGTTTTTGGAATTATGTCTGAGTGTGTGTGTCTGTGCGTTAGCACGATAACTCGACTATGCTACCTAATTTAACATGCATGTATGACATCAAAATATAAGGTTTCTATCAACCTTTGAGTCGTTTCCTGTGTACAAGAAAGGCAAGGGGAGACCTCTCCCGATTTTTTTATTCTGACGAGGAAGATATTGGCCTTCATCACATGAATCTCTAGGTCATATACTTTTATTGTTATGGGCTATAATGGTATTTTTCAGCTCAGCCCCCAATTACCATTAATATCTCCTAAGATATTGTATTTTAGAATGAAATGAGGCCATAAATAAGTGTGTATAGTGCAAAGTACATTTTTTCTGTAGCAACACATTGCACTACCTGATGTAGTTGTCGTGATATGGAGGTGCCCGCACTGAAAACGTCAGGCTGGCCCGGCCACCAAACCATGCTTTAAACTTTTTGAAATTCCGTTATATTGAGCATGAAAGTTGTACATTTATTTGTGCAACAGAGAACATTTGATTGATGCAAACCTCGCTTTTAAGGACAGGGGACCGGGCCAGTCCGACAGACATACAGACATTATTATACTTAGGTAGGTATTATCACTAACTGTAAGACAGAACACAATAATCAAATCACGTCTCTCCTTGTTATCGAAGGAGGTTTAGACAGAAGTCCAACACGCTTGCCCAATGCAAATTGGTGGACGGAAAATACGGGACCCCTTTTCTGATCCAATAGTCGCCTTCTACGACACCCATTGGGGGATATAGGGTGATGCTTTTCTACTCTAACTTAATAATATATTTAGCCTATTCCATAAAGTCACTTTTATCATGAGTCATCAGGTTCATGACTATATTTTTTTACCAAGCGGAGAGCTGAGTATGACAATTGCCTAGATTTAATCGCAAACCTACTGATACCGCTCAATGCTCATGAAAAAAGTAACTACATACTTACATAATGATCACGCTCTTAATCCCAAAATGTTGAGCAGGGCTTTAGGTAACGTTTGGTTACACATAAAGCCACATCTAGGAGTATGAGCCATACAGTACCCCAAAGTAATGACAGCGGTTGCCAGGCCTGTCGCCTACACAAAAGGGCACCAAACCCAAAAAATAACGATCCTTCAGTAAACAAACGAACAAAGCTAACAACCAGGACAGGGCCCGTAGACAAAGTAACAAATCTACGATAAAACTAAACGTATGGTATTCAAACTCAAACTCAAATTTCTTTTCTCATTTAGGTACAATTTTTACACTTATGAAAGTCAAGCTTGGTGTCATGGGTTCAAGAGTCTACCGGGAGGCCTTTGTCATCGTTAAATCACGTGGCCAATCGTCATCTCTACATAAATTAGTAGCGCAAGCTAAGACGCTATAGATAACCAAACCAATCAATTTGGCCGATTATGACGAATTTCGATATCGTTTCGTTATGAAACGATTGCCTTTTGTGTAAGCCCTCAGATGTTACACTCTAACACCCGTATTCACAAACATTACTATATTGGTTCGTTTCTTATCCAAAAGTCGAAAGATCTCATAAGTAGTAATGTTTCTGAATACGAGTATACCTATATCATCTCGTCCGGGTACTCCTATATTAGTAAAAAGAGGAACTAAAAGTCTAGATTGTATGGAATAGGGGATAATATTAACTGTAAGGGTGTTGTCTCCCACCCGGGAGGCACCGGTTCAAACTCCGCCACATACCAATGTGTTTGCAAAATTTTTATTCATATGTACGTTTATTCGACGCTTTTATGGCTAAAGAAAACATCGTTAAGAAACCTGCACACACCTATGAAGAAATTTTTAGGTTGTGTGTGAAGTCGACCAACAAACCCGCACTTGGCCAGCGTGGTTGACTAAGGCCTAATCGCCCCTAATGTGGGGTAGGCTCGTGCCCCTCGGCGGTGGGGACGTTATATGAGCTGTTGATGATTAACTGTATTGCTATAGCGACAGACTTTAATAAGCCGGTGGCAGAGCAACCAAACCGAATTTGAATACCCCTGTTGAGTAAGGTCGCAAACCACATAAAATATTTTTAGCAAAAAAATAGGACAACCGACTTTAATGCGTACAAATTTAAACTAAAAAGTAAGAAATAAATAATATTTTTATGAATTAGTTGAAAAGAGCGTCATAGAAAACCAAGGAAAGTATTGATACACATTTATAATTCTTTATTTATAATTCATACTCCGATATATTTGGAGCCGGTGCCATAGCTAGCCAAGGAGGATAGTGTTTGCAATTTTCGAACTTCACGGAGCGGCGGATTATTTCTTATCTTCATCATTCATTATTATGTATAGTTAATGGATTAATCAAGTTCGTATCTATTAGGTAAGTTTATTTTGCTTAAGCTGGCACCGACTCCAAATATATCGGAGTGTGAATTATAAATAAAGAATTATAAATGTGTATCAATACTTTCCTTGGTTTTCTATGACGCTCTTTTCAACTAATTCATAAAAATATTATTTATTTCTTACTTTTTAGTTTAAATGTGTACGCATTGAAGTCGGTTGTCCTATTTTTTTGCTAAAAATTTTTTATTTTATTATTTTTAGTGGAAATAAAGTATATTTTATTGAAAACGGATAGGCCTACTAGGCGCTCATTAAAAGTTAATGGAAACTTTAACTAAAACGTTTTTTTTGCTATTACTGATTTGTTCAAAAAGGGTCGAATTTATACGGGCCATCTCTGATCTTGACGTACCTAAAAAAGAATCATTAAAATCGAGTCGTAATACTCATAATTGACGAAGTAATCAGGTAACAAACACAAAAAAACAGTCGGATAGAGAACTTCCTCTTTTTTTAAGTCAGTTAACAAATAATATCACGTCTCAGACCTATATCTCATTACAAATGCTCATTATATTAGTAAGTTAATGAACTATGAACCTAGTTATTTAACTTAAGTTCATAAAATAATTTGTCATAGTTTATGTGTTGACTATTGGACCTACTAACCAAAATTTCACTATTGCATATTAGGTAATGGCAAGTTCAAAAAAAAAATTTACATTATCAACCGACTTCAAAAAAGGAGGAGGTTCTCTATTCGACTGTATGTTTTTTTTTTTTTTTATTTTTTTTTTGTATGTATGTTCCGCGATTACTCCGTCAATTATGAATCGATTTTGAAGATTCTTTTTTCGTTAGGAAGGACATACTCCAAAGGTGGTCCCGTATAAATTATACCGAAATTGGTTCAGTACTTTTTTGTTAAAATGATAATTTCATTGGGGATGAAACAATAATATCGTCCACGAACACAAAAATAATGTCAATTTTTTTTTTTGAACTTGCCATTACCTAATATGCAATAGTGAAATTTTGGTTAGTAGGTCCAATAGTCAACACATAAACTATGACAAATTATTTTATGAACTTAAGTTAAATAACTAGGTTCATAGTTCATTAACTTACCATTCATTTAGAATGAATGGCAGGCATTTGTAATGAGCTATAGGTCTGAGACGTGATATTATTTGTTAACCGACTTTAAAAAAGAGGAAGTTCTCTATCCGACTGTTTTTTTGTGTTTGTTACCTGATTACTTCGTCAATTATGAGTATTACGACTCGATTTTAATGATTCTTTTTTAGGTACGTCAAGATCAGAGATGGCCCGTATAAATTGTATCGATATAAATTCGACCCTTTTTGAACAAATCAGTAATAACAAAAAAAACGTGTTAGTTAAAGTTTCCATTAAGTTTTAATGAGCGCCTAGTAGGCCTATCCGTTTTCAATAAAATATACTTTATTTCCACTAAAAATAATAAAATAAAATATATTTAGCAAAAAAATAGGACAACCGACTTCAATGCGTACAAATTTAAACTAAAAAGTAAGAAATAAATAATATTTTTATGAATTAGTTGAAAAGAGCGTCATAGAAAACCAAGGAAAGTATTGATACACATTTATAATTCTTTATTTATAATTCATACTCCGATATATTTGGAGTCGGTGCCAGCCTAAGCAAAATAAACTTACCTAATAGATACGAACTTGATTAATCCATTAACTATACATAATAATGATTGATGAAGATAAGAAATAATCCGCCGTTCCGTGAAGTTCGAAAATTGCAAACACTATCCTCCTTGGCTAGCTGGCACCGGCTCCAAATATATCGGAGTATGAATTATAAATAAAGAATTATAAATGTGTATCAATACTTTCCTTGGTTTTCTATGACGCTCTTTTCAACTAATTCATAAAAATATTATTTATTTCTTACTTTTTAGTTTAAATTTGTACGCATTGAAGTCGGTTGTCCTATTTTTTTGCTAAATATATTTTATTTATGTGTTTGTGGACGATATTATTATTTCATCCCCAATGAAATTATCATTTTAACAAAAAAGTACTGAACCAATTTCGGTATAATTTATACGGGACCACCTTTGGAGTATGTCCTTCCTAACGAAAAAAGAATCTTCAAAATCGATTCATAATTGACGGAGTAATCGCGGAACATACATACAAAAAAAAAAAACATACAGTCGAATAGAGAACCTCCTCCTTTTTTGAAGTCGGTTGAAAATTGAATTTCCCTTTTGAGTAATCTCGTTATAGTACTTTTATTGCGTGCCTGACAAGGTCCATAATATTGGTCTTACTTTATATTTAACATCTTATATCACATTATGGTTCTGCAATAAACGATTGATTGATTGATTGATTGAAAAGACTCGAGGCTGAGACTAACTTAATGAGCAACCAGATTTTTCACAGTTGTTAAAAGAAAAACGTACACATTTGTCACATTAAACTTTTTGCACCATCATAAACTCTACTGTATTTAGATAATAAGAAAGGTCAAAAACCCGATTTAAATTTTTCTTATCATTCCTGCAATAAGGGGTACGCGAATTTCAGATCTTTTTGAAGTGGTAGGTAAGTATATATTAAAATTGTTAACCACTGATCTATAGTAACACTTACTCTCTTATTATACAAACTAGAGGTAAGTTTAGAACCTAGGCAAGGTTCACTGCAGTGGTATATATATCAAAGTCGAGCCGCCGCCCTGAGGTCAAGGTTGAAGTCCAATGTTGACCAAGGTGTCCGATAACTACTCTACTTAACCTTTACTTTATATGACTCATTGCTGGAAAATTATATTTGCTTTAATGTGGATAGTTTATCTGGCTCATGCCCGATTTCTAAAATAATCTATAACGAATCCTTACTTCAAAATATTTTTAGCAAAAAAATAGGACAACCGACTTCAATGCGTACAAATTTAAACTAAAAAGTAAGAAATAAATAATATTTTTATGAATTAGTTGAAAAGAGCGTCATAGAAAACCAAGGAAAGTATTGATACACATTTATAATTCTTTATTTATAATTCATACTCCGATATATTTGGAGCCGGTGCCAGCTAGCCAAGGAGGATAGTGTTTGCAATTTTCGAACTTCACGGAGCGGCGGATTATTTCTTATCTTCATCATTCATTATTATGTATGGTTAATGGATTAATCAAGTTCGTATCTATTAGGTAAGTTTATTTTGCTTAGGCTGGCACCGACTCCAAATATATCGGAGTATGAATTATAAATAAAGAATTATAAATGTGTATCAATACTTTCCTTGGTTTTCTATGACGCTCTTTTCAACTAATTCATAAAAATATTATTTATTTCTTACTTTTTAGTTTAAATTTGTACGCATTGAAGTCGGTTGTCCTATTTTTTTGCTAAAAATATTTTATTTTATTATTTTTAGTGGAAATTAATTATATTTTATTGAAAACGGATAGGCCTACTAGGCGCTCATTAAAACTTAATGGAAACTTTAACTAAAACGTTTTTTTTGTTATTACTGATTTGTTCAAAAATATCGATACAATTTATACAGGCCATCTCCGAACTTGACGTACCTAAAAAAGAATCAGTAAAAATCGAGTCGTAATACTCATAATTGACGAAGTAATCAGGTAACAAACACAAAAAAACAGTCGGATAGAGAACTTCCTCTTTTTTTTAAGTCGGTTAACAAATAATATCACGTCACAGACCTATATCTCATTACAAATGCCTGCCATTCATTCAAAATGAATGGTAAGTTAATGAACTATGAACCTAGTTATTTAACTTAAGTTCATAAAATAATTTGTCATAGTTTATGTGTTGACTATTGGACCTACTAACCAAAATTTCACTATTGCATATTAGGTAATGGCAAGTTCAAAAAAAAAATTACATTATTTTTGTGTTCGTGGACGATATTATTATTTCATCCCCAATGAAATTATCATTTTAACAAAAAAGTACTGAACCAAATTCGGTATAATTTATACGGGACCACCTTTGGAGTATGTCCTTCTTAACGAAAAAAGAATCTTCAAAATCGATTCATAATTGACGGAGTAATCGCGGAACATACATACAAAAAAAAAAAAAAAAAAAAAAAACATACAGTCGAATAGAGAACCTCCTCCTTTTTTGCTTTTTTGAAGTCGGTTGAAAATACGTTTCACTAACTAAACGGTCCCCTATGGGATCAATTGATGTGAAAGTTTTTGTCTTCAGTTTTCTCTTTAAAGAACTCAAAAAATTATTATTTGCCTACTACTAAATAATTATTTTTCAGTTAACACAATTCGGTTAGTTTCAAACTTTATACAAAATTAAATAATAAACTATCCGTTTTCTTGACTTTGACCCATTTCTAAGGCTATTTACGTTACTATTATTCTATTACCTTTATCCCCTTAAGTTAAATTTGCCTTAAGGATGATATAATAATGAAATAAACTATCAAAATAGTATATAATGTGCCACAATGTTTTTTCCATTTATAACAATTTCACAATCTAGTTTCCGGCATGCATGTAGATTTTCCAATAGATCCTGACCAGGCTATGTGAACGACATAAATGGCCTCGTGGTACTAATCAGCAACGGCTAATCCGGCTTGCAACTTTTAAATATCTGACATTCATCGCACGCTATGGTAAAACTTCACTGGGTAAAACTGTTAATCTCGCTATTTTAAATGCTTAAATGGATGGATATTATTTTGGCGCGATAATCTATTATTTAGTTACACGTAGCAGGAATCATGAGCGCAACTTCGTCTTTTTCGTATGGCTCTTGACAGAGCGGTTGTGGGAGTATTAGGTGAGTGTTATAGCTCGCTTCACTATATTCCTCCAGTGTCCAATTTGTAGCACTTCTTGTGCATTGATGCATCTGGCCACAGCACCTTATTAAACTCTAAGAATGATACTTATTATGTTCCTAAACATTGCTATGGATACAACAAAATAGTTAATTTTGTTGTATCCGGAACCACATCATTTTACATTTGTTACGTTCAATTAATCAACTGATTAAATGATTCCGCCTACTGAAGTGTTGCAAATACGTAACACGTAGTTTAAAAAAATACTTCATTTGCCGGTAACTTAGACGTAGAAGCAATAACTCAAATATGTAACTTGTGGTTTGTGCTTTGATCGAACGATAGATAAGGAAATTCGTGCGATGAATTATAATTAATATTTTATATAATATCTGCAAAATTCGAACTATGGGAAACTATCGTAAGGTACTATAGCCGTAAGCAATTTTGAATATCTGAAAGATTTTATATTACCATACAGTGATTCAATAGTTTGAGTCTCTGGCGAAGGTCCACTCGTCCCCAGTCTCCGCTAAAAGCATTTTGGCGCAATATAACTCTGTTTCTACTGTTAAAAGTTTACGCATTTAGATTACGCAAAAATTCTTAATTTTATGCACTCTCTGTGGGTTACTTTTTCGAAATCAGTGTGATTTTATTCAGTATTCCATTTTTTACATCTTTTTTAATTATTTTGATAAAATTAAGTTTATAAATTATGGCTAATTTAAAAAGTTTTTTCAGTTAAATAGTTTTTTAAATAGTTATTTCGTTCATTTAGGCCTTATTAATTTCTTAAAAAAATTAATAGAAATAATAGTTACATATAATTGTCATAAATAAAATTAAAAAAAATGAAATAAAAATAGAATTAATAACTAAAGTGACTATACTTTATATTATAATCATGCAATTTATCAACTTAATAATGTGCGAAAAATTCGGCAATTAAGTATGTGAATTATTTAATTTTAGGTCTATACCTACTTTCAAATCTTAACAAATTATAGTAAATTAAATATTCCTACCAATCTTTTATGATAAACTTTGAAAATAACTTTTAATATTGCTTTAATTTCTAACCAAACTTAAAAAAAATAACTACTTACCACGAAAATTTTAAAAGCCGCCATCTTATAAAAATCCTAATCGAGAGATCACAGTTAAAATCACATTGATCGATAATATTGATCGATACATACAATCGATCCGATCGAATCGGCCAAGTCAATATGGTTGCTGCTGAGGTGAGCAGCGCTTATATACGAGTAGATAACTAAATTAATCGTTAGCTACTATCAGAAGCCGACCGAAACGGCTTCATAGTGTCTGGACTGGTGTATTACAAACATTCGTGTGATATACATGGCATAAAGTATTTTTCCATAAGTATATAAAAGGAAAATATATTTTATTTATTAGAATTTTATCGAAGTATGTTGTCGAATAGATAGGCGCCAAAGCTGCAATTTCGCAAATGCTTTGCAGTTGAAATGCATCATGTTAACTAATTTATCGAGGATACCTGGTCTGTATATTTAAACCAGATTATTTTAAAATATTTAAGCCTTTTTCTGCGTAGAATTTAGTACCCGCCATATTTAATATTTTTCCTTATTAGACGTGTTTATCCTTCCGTCGAGCGCAATAGTAAATGAAACTAGTTCGGGCGCAATGCATCTGACACATTAGACAATTAAAATGCATTGATTTCATAAAATGACAGAATTATAGGAACAATGACTACTTCACTTCATGTCATATAAAATACCGGCAAAGTACGAGTGGCACTCGCGCACGAAGGGTTCCGTAAGACGTATTACAGAACGACACTCAGAAATCAATCATGTCATGAGAATCGTTTGTCACTTTCTATCAAGCACAAAGTGATAGAGATGTACGACGCTCAAGTCGGCGTTGATTATTGAAGCTCATTCTTTAATACGTGCCTTAGTATATATAGAGTCCTGTTTTACCCGTTGAGTACGGAACCCTAAATAGGTCCATGCGGTGCCAAATCTGTCAGTCATCTAAGGTTGTTTAATTGTGAAGGTAAAAACTTATTAACTGGGCACAAGGGCAGAGCCCCTTATTTACTTTATTGAAATAAAAAAAAAACTGTAAAAATAATTAACCAGGATAACGGATATTGATAACATATTCAGATTCCTTTCAATATTTAAGAATCAAACAATAGCTTTATAAAAGATAAGCGAAAAAAGGGCCAAATACAAATCTGATAGACCAACCGGCCTGATAGACCAAAGTGATCATCACCGAATGATGATAATACGACAAGTGCCTGCATGTCGTGTAAAACAGCAATGGATATGTAATTCACTTGGTGATTGTCAATTTCATTTATCAAAAAAAATTACCGAATAGGCCTACAGGATTTGCCCCTCATAATCCATAATTTGGACTAGGTACGATGTTTACTTAGGATTCACTTTAAATACAAACATGATACAAACTAATCAGTACACTTGAAAATATACATACTTATTGTTATTGACTTATGTAAAGTTGGCGTGTAAACGTAGAGACACGCAAACTGGATACAAGTCGGGCAATAGACACATATTTAACTACAAATCAATCGATACGAGATCGCGTTCCGATTTAACGTATATTTTTTTTACTGTAGGTATACCTAATTTAAGCTGCTAGTTTCCACATAACTTTTATATTAAATATAATTATTCTGTTGTAATTACTATAACAAAAATACTTTATGGTGAAAATAGTAACGTAATTTTTCGATAGGTTTCCTATTTAAGCATAACAATACACAAACACACAGCAAACAAAATTAATACCTATATAGGTATTAATTTTGTTTGCTTTTTTGAAATTATTCGAAACTTTTTCGAAAATATTTTTGTGTTAATAAATGTGTGAATATTTTTAAAATTAGAAAATACACTGGATAATATCGGCTTATCCAGGGCGGGAATCGAACCCAGTGTCTTCCACAATCCGGGCGGCTGCGTCAACTACAACGCTACCGTGACACTGCTTTCGTTGCTTTCTTGCTTGGCTTATGTTTTAAGGTAACACTATTTCCCTTAGGATTAACATTATTAAGGACGACTCCCTAATGAGCTGCACTACACGTCGCCGACCCAACGTGTGCCTTAGTGTTTAAGTTATATTATTCTGTATATATGTTAGTTTTAAGGTATTTATCTATGGGCCCTTTGTTTATTTTAACATCTCTGTAAGCATTGTGTTGCCTGAAATAAAGGATAGACATAAATAAAACACCAAAGTCGTATTATTTTTCTTTACTATGTATATCAATCTTTATTAGATAATAAATAATTGCTTATACTTAAAATCTATAGACAGTCATAAAACAGTTTACATCTTAAAACTAAAATAAATAACATTTCATCACGAAATTATAAGTCTTTATTAAAACGTATAACATTGTGCCTTTCATTCTACATTTATTGTACGTTCGCATTTAGAAAGTTTGACATAAGATGTAAAGCTTATTTTTATACTGGGTGTAAAAGACATGAACAGTCAAACGAGAACCACGTATTCTATACATCAAAATAAGACATATTTAAAAAAAAATATTGCTGGGAAATGATTTTTATTTTTTGGTGTTAGAAAAAAATGCAAATTGTACCGCGCAATGAAAAGGGCTCAACTCGCACGCAACTCGCAAAACCGAGATAATTTTGCCAGACGGTGGCCCCGTTCGTTAGTGTCCGTGCGCATCGAGTGAGCTACATTGAACGCTAACGTTTTGAAGCCATTTTTTGTTATGAAATACTAAAAAAAATGATAGTGTTTCTTTGGACAATAATTAAAAAATAACGTATAGAATACGTTTTCATAAAAAAATGAAAAAAAAATTTATGACTTTGACCTTCAATAAAATCGTAACTATCAATTTCCCAGGTATAGTCTAAAGGAAGAAAAATGCTATGATGGTGAGCAGAATACATGGTTCTCGTTTGACTGTTCATGTCTTTTACACCCTGTATAATTCAACTACCTACTACTCATGTCATAATATTCGAATTAGGTACGATCTCAAACGTGAACACGTGAACATATTAAATGACATACTTTTTAATCCCCGATGCAAAAAGAGGGGTGTTATAAGTTGGACGTGTCTGTGTGTTTGGCCAGAGCTGCCAACTTAGCGCTTTCAGTGCAAGAAGTTTTCGAACTCGATCAAACGTATCGTCTCTTTTCATACATTGCCCACTAGCGCCTCTAGCGTAAACTATCAGAAACAGTGGGCAATGTATGAAAAGAGACGATTTTTTTATTTTTAGAAACTTTACTATACTTAAATAAAATAAACTTAAGTAAACGCGAACATATTTCATTCATAAAACTCCAGCATACTTGTATAATTCTCAAACATGCACTTTTAGGACAAATACGGTATGCAAACTTATTCTCTGTTTAAGTAAGTAAAAACTGGTGTTTGGTGCATGATATTACAAGTCACCCATACCGACATAGTCATATAGATTGTATGGTGTTATCAAAAATTCGCATTGTAGAATTAATTTTGAAATTTCCAATACATTTTGTTTTACTGACCGATATATTTTAAACTTATTTTTTTTTTTATAACACCATAGTATTTATAGTTAGCACGGGTCGCCCACATAGTACCATGTAAGTACAAAATTTTCATGGTTGGGTAACCTAATTAGTCTTTATATTCAAAAACGGAGACTAAAGAAAGTTTCTTGTTCTGAGAAACGTTTAAAATATTGTATTATAATTTGGACAAATCAACAGCTGCGGCTAGTTGAACCAAATTTTACGTTTTACAATTTTGTAAAAAGTAACATGTCGAATTAATTCATAGGAATGGGCTGTTCCATTTTTAAATACCTACCTATATGGTTTTTTTTACGAAATTGTTTATAGGAAATAAACTGTGCAACCGGTCGTACATATCCATCACAGACTGTACCTATAGGTACTTTATATGCTTTTTATGTCCAAATATTATTTTATTTCTAAAAAATCAGGACTTAAAAGAATTAACTTAGTTCATAAAGTTTTAGGAATATTCTAAAATAAATTATTTTGTCAAAAATTTTGGTACTATCTATACACAAATCATAAATAATATTAATCATTCCATAAATTAACAATAAATTAGATGTACGAGTAGAATGTAGACAGACATAATTCGAAATTTGCTAGTTTTCCTAATTTAAACCCTATTTTTTATTCAGATAAGAAAATCACTCAGTCTCATTATCATATTTGTCCGGTTCTGTAGTAGGATCTTCAGTGGTTGTCGCTTCTGTCGCGTTTAACCCACTCGAGTCTACAATAGAAGTGTCAGGCGCTGGCGAAGTCATGCTCTCGGGAATGTTCTCACAATTTCTGCCGCTGACACCAGCTGGACATTGGCACCTGTAGTGGCCGTCGTTGGCTTCTAACGACTGGCAATTGCCACCATTCTTGCATGTATCAGGGTTCTTCTCGCAGTAGTTGAGTTCTGGAAACAATAGTAACTGTGAGTAAAAAGAAAGGGGCAGGGGGCTCAAATTATGTAAACCTTCCACACGCTCTCTGAAATGTAACCGACAAAAGACCGAGGAGCAAGTCAAGACTATTTACGGCAAAATCTCAGAAATTCTACTAAATACTAGCTGACTAGCAAGTCGTTCTGTCAAAGGCTTTTTGACTAAAGAAGAGTTCCCAGACGTATTCAAGTATCTATGCATTGGATATAGGTAGGTACATGGATTGGATGTTTAAACATTATTTTCACTAGAACATTCTAAAGCACGTACGGTATCACACGAAAGTATTTTGCTATACTTGGTAAGAAACCATTAGCATTAAGCCCTAAAGGAATTTGTAGCTGAGATGAAAACGTAGGTGTTACGTCATAGACGTCTAACATGGGTTACAGAAACATATTTAACATCTCAATGTGGTCTTGAGGAAGCGGCTTGAGATCGCCTAGTTCTATTAATTAAATACATGTAAATTGATGTTAGATATTTGATCTAGCATTACATATGGCCATTTCTTGAAATGTTCTTAGACTGGTTATTTTATTCAGTCCAATCATGTTACTTTAGCCCGTTAACTTACGTTCACGAAGTTTACGAAGTTAAAATTCGTTCGAATAAACGAGTAAACGAATTTTAACCCTTAACCAGGCAATGACCTATACGGGACCACTTTACTTTTATTTATTTTTAACGGGTAAGGTGCACATTTCAACCACAATCTGTCAAACGACCATAGGACCAGAGGCAATTCTATGAAATATTTTTTTCTTTCGTGAAACGGAAAGAACCTAACCCCCCCAAAAAAAGTTGATTTTGACGTTTGTCAATTTTTGATCGATAACCGTTTGATTTCATGTGTTTCGTGCAATATATAGCCGAAAAGGTTGGAAAAAAATCCTGTAAGTACTGTTGAGTGTTTTGAAACATTTATTTGAGAGTTTTTATACTACCAGAATACTTTTTTTCGTCCTAAACGGTATTTCTCTAACTTGTTATGATCGATTGAAAAAAGTGGTCCGTATATGACCATTGCCCATTACGACATGATTTATGTGTGAGATATATTTTGCTAAGTTTTTTATTTTCAGCACCGATCGTTGAAAGACAAAGATATCGAAGCACAACTTCGTACATTGATGTCATCAGAAGATGAAGAGTGTGAAGATGGCCTAGATGTGAATATTTCTGATATCCTAAACAAAGCGCTGGATGAAATACAGCATATCAGTACTAAAGAGCTATGGAATGGCCTTAGCGATACCCAGTCAAATACTAATGTGAACCGAGATCCTGAGTCACCGTCTCCTATCTTTCCAGAGCATGTAACTGAAGCAGAAAAAGAAAATCTACTAATACAACGGACTTGGGCTTCGATTCAATTTCAGTTGCTTCAATTTCAACTCCAGTTGCGTCATCGTCATGGTAGCACCGCCATCTCCAGCATTTCCATCACCAATTCCTGTAGTTGCACTACAGTTTACTGCAGTTACACCACCATATCCTGCAGTTACATCACGGTCTGCTTCAGCTGCATCACAACCTGCTCCAGCTGTTTAACAGTCTGCTTCAGCTACATCACAGACTGCTTCAGCTACACCACAATGTGTTCCAGCTGTATCACAGTCTCCTCCACCAGAACCAATTTTTAAATCATCAAATCAAAAATTTCAACCAGAAGAAATATTTTATAATTATGTAGTAGTATTTGTAATCTTGTTACATTTTGATCAAGTCTAATTCAGAGCAAGGTACCTATAGAGACCATTATTTTAGTACAGTACTGGGCAAGGTACTCTTGGGAACCACGTCGTTTTTTTCTTCTTATAATAAATAAATAGTAAAACTAAAATATTGTTTTTATTGCTTCTTATATACATAAACAAAATCCTGAGTTTCATAAATTTTGTCCACTAAAACCCTCGTCGCCTGGTTAAGGGTTAACTAAATTGAATATAACATTGCAGCGAGTGCGTCTTGCTATAGGTATATCGACTTTCGAAATATCTCTTGTTTTATTCTTATAGAAAAATAATTGTTTAAAAAAATGAGATTTTTTCCTAAAGTATT
Organism: Elophila nymphaeata; assembly: GCA_955850985.1. NCBI lineage: Eukaryota > Metazoa > Arthropoda > Insecta > Lepidoptera > Crambidae > Elophila > Elophila nymphaeata. The sequence continues at coordinate 8,020,636 of OY039080.1, read as the reverse complement.
CAAAGGGTAACAATTAGTTGCTCTATGCAATTAGATTAAATTCTTTCTAGACATTATTTTATATTTTCCAGACATTTACTCTACTCAGGGAAAGCCTTCATAAGAAATGAATGTAGATACCTAACATAACCTTTCTTTTTTTGAAGTTTGTATTAAAAATATTTGGCAATAAATGCTTATGTGCATCAAATAACACCCTTTCATCGCACCAAATTATTGTTTTAGAACTACCAAAACAAATTTCTATATTATGTTACAGGCCAAATCCGATTTTAGGATAAACTAGTTTCCCTAGGCCAAACCAGTTCACTCACTGGGTAGGTTACCCATCACTCAGACATGTAGGTGCATAAAACACAAGACTCCCCCAAAAAAACTGTGCACTCCGTCTGGTCATAAAAACAATAAACCTAACCTACCCATCACTCAGCCATGGTAGGTGCTAAATCGCATAAAGGACTAATTGGTTTGGCCTAGGAAAAACTAGTTCCTCCTAAATTCGGGTTTGGCTGGTAACATATATAAAAATGAATACTGACTGACTAACTGACTGACATATCAACGCACAGCCCAAACCGCTGGGTCTAGAGATTCCAAATTTGGTACGTAAGTTCCTTGTGATTCCACAAGGAACTTACGTACCAAATTTGGAATGCACTAGACCCCTTCCCCACCCCGTGCAGCTCTGATGGACCTTACTCACCAACAGGAACACAACACCACGGAAATGTCGTGTCATTTGCCAACGGGGTCTGGTCATCTCATGTTTTCTTGATTGATGTAAACTAAGGTCTTATAGTTAGTTGTTATCTTTAGATGGACAATTAATTTTGTCTTCGTGAATAATATTTTGTAAATAACTAATTCATAATATATTGAATTATAAATTGAATTATATACAACATGTAAACTAAATAACCAACACCCTGAATACAGGTGGTTTGGGATCGGCTTCAGAGTTGATTTCAATTTTTTTTTTGAAAAAAAAAACGATTTTTAAAAAAAAAAAAACAAAAAGAAAATCAAAAAGTACCCAGAAAATGTTGTGTACAATATTTTCCGGGTAATTTTTGTTTTTTATTTAAAAAAATCGTTTTTTTTTTCAAAAAAAAATATTGAAATCAACTCTGAAGCCGATCCCAAAACACCTGTATTCAGGGTGTTGGTTATTTAGTTTACATGTTGTATAAAAGCTTTTCACAAGATAAATAATTCAAATGTGTGGGAGTAATGAAATGAAATGAAATGAAATGAAATGAAATGAAAATGTTTTGAAATCATTACGAAATTGTTAGCTGTGGAGTTTCGTTTTTTCATCTCAGCAGCTGTGGAGTTTCTTTCGCCATTTCTTCTCCATCTCAGCATAATAATAATAATTCGTCGCGAAATGGTGGTAGGGCTTTTGACGATTTAAAAGTACATAGCAAAGTCCATTTAAATAAAGAGCTTTTTCATTTTCATTTGACTGTGGTTCCGTAATCCGTGAATGGTACCTTCATCGCAGAGCATGCCGCCCCAGCCCTGCTTGCAGAGGCACTCCCAGGGCCGCTCGCAGGAGCCATGCACGCAGCCGGGGTAGGGATGGCACTGAGCGCACGAAGGGCCCGTCCACCCCACCTTGCAGCGGCACTCGCCCGGCCGCCGGCAGTACCCGCGCTCGCTGTGGCACCCCGCCGCACAAATTGCTGTACAAGAATCATTGGAGGTTTTATTAAACGAATGTGCAGAAATAAGAAACACGGTGCACTTTTATTGACTGTCGAGCTGAAGCCATTGTAATAGGTAGGTTAATACAATAGTTATTATTGTTGATTGTTCAACAAGTGAGCAAATTTATTTTTTGTTGCGAATGCCGACTTTAATCACGAACCAGCGAAGTAGTCTAAAATTGAATCAGCATAGTAAGTGATTCATAAGTAGACTAAGTGATGTAAAGGCACGAGACAAAAAATGCTCTCGTGTGAAACATACAACTTTTCACCTTTCCAGTGAGAAAATTGTTATAAGTGAAAAGACAAGACAACAATTTAATACAATGTTTATTTTCTTAAAAATTATTATTAAAATTAAAAGTAGGATTACTACAATTATTTAGATTAAACGTAACAGTATTGTTCGGAGCTCGCAGCGAAAAGCGTTTTTGCTTCGAGAGTTTACGTAGCAAAAGAGGTTTTTGGTGCTGGAGAGGTGAAAACAATTTTTGCTATGGCACCAACATCAAAAATTGCGAAAAATAATCAGCTGTTCCATACAAAAGTGCAATACCTACTCAAACAAAATGTATGAAGCCTTTTTTTGTTTTAGCGATTTTGATGATGGTCCCATAGCAAGGGTTGATTGTATTAACAGCCATTAAAAATTCACCGTATATATAATACATCGTCCTAACAATACCAATTGACGCCAGCGTGATATGGAGTGGTGAGGAGCTAACACAGAACGATGTGTACACGTCAATAATTCCAGGTTCGTACCACAATAGAATATTGTCAAATTTTGATCATGCTTCTTTTCTGAAATTATTTTTCTTTCATTGCAGTTAAGGAGTATAAATGTACACAATTATCTCTATTCGGCGACCGCACTTTACCAAGATTCATACACGGACCACTTCATCAGTAGCCATCGTTCTGACCTCCACCACACGACGGCTTCTATTATTGACTGTGGTACCTAATATGTGAATATATACGGTGAAGGAAAACATCGTAAGGAAACCTGCACACACCTCAGAAGAAATTTTTAGGTTGTGTGTGAAGTCGATCAATCCGCACTTGGCCAGCGTGGTTGACCCTCGGTAGGGCCATTATATGAGCTGTTGATGATGATGACCTAAATATAAAATATGTAAAGTAGGTACTCACGCGTTTGACACAACAGTCCTGTGTATCCCGGCGAGCACTTGCATTCGAGTGGTTTGTCGCAGAAGCCGTGCTGGCAGCCAGGTAGCGGCTGACAGGCGCGACACGTGGGGCCCGACCAACCCAGCCGGCAGCGGCACTCGCCGGGAGACTCGCAGTACCCGCGGGTAGCGTGGCAATCGGAACGGCAAATTGCTGGAAGTATTATAATAATATAGCACGCTGCCAACCCTAGTCTCCTGCACTACCCCGTGGATCTCAGGCATTAATGTTGGTCATGTACCTAGTACTCGTTTCAACACGCGAATTTTATTTTCGCCCTTGAAAGTATAAAGGAGTTCTTAGACGGTCAAGCAAACGGCTTGACGGCAAACATGTAGTCTTGTTTTGCATGCTGAAGCAGCTTGATGCGCCTATCGACCAATTTGATCCAACAATAGACACTTTCCCTATATCAAATAGGTTGTAAAGCAAAAAAAAATTGGTTGTCTGTAAAGTCGGTTTACTGACGATAGTTGAACGTGACAACGTCTTAAGAAAATACTGATGGAATGGTAGCATTTTTCAAAAGAAAAATTTCATTTCATTTGTTTAATAGACTCGCTTGCACTTCAAGCCTTACATGGAACGCCTCAGAGCGAGGTAACGCCGCATGACGTCATGTTTTTTCGTGCGTGCAGCCGGCTCTATCGAATTATAAGACGTTGTCACGTCAAAAATATAAAATCGCATCAAGCATGCGTCAAACACGTAATTCTTGACTCAAACATCAAGCATACATTGTATGTAAACTGTAAACGGCCAAAAAGTTTGACTCAAGCAAAAATCTACGTGTTTGACGTCAAGTATCTTGTCCCTCTCTGAAGCCCTTAATACGAGCACCTACAATATGCGTGCGTACTGGCACAGTTCACTTTCAATAAATGCGCTCAAGTATTCCGTATGTTTCCCACACACAAAGTATGTAAAAAAAATTAACTTACGTTCAGAGCAGAAGAGTCCATCCCAACCGTCCCTGCAGATGCACTCGAAGGAAACATTGCAGAAGCCGTGCTGGCAGCCCGGCAGGGGGATGCACTTGTTGCATTTCTCTCCGTAGAAGCCTAGCTTGCAGCGACACTCGCCAGGCCGCTTACAGTATCCTGAGTCACCACATAGTGTAAATAATAACATTCAGATTAGGCAAGGTTACATATCCAGAAGGGTTAACAAAGCTAGGTATCGGAAATATCCTGAGCTTTTAAACACTAACAACTGCTTTCAACACGTTAAACACTTTCTACAATTTCGTAAAAAATATCATTTAAAAATGGAACAACCCATTCCCATCAATTAAGAGCCATTTCACGCTTTTGCACGAATTTCGGAGATTTTGGAGTCCTACATCACAATCTTAAGGAATACCCAGATATTATTTAATAATTGAGAAAAATAGGCCAATCTATATTGTTGACCTTAGATTAAGAACATAATTGTTGACGTTTAATGAAACAAAATTACTAAAACTTATTTGATTAATTTGTAAGGTAATTTAAACTTCATTATCACTGATTTTTAATACTATTAGATTGCTTTTATTTCAATTTGTAATTAAACTTTTTACACAACATAATTAATCGTTAATTTTTTACAAAGTTAGAAATCTTTATAAGACTAAATAATTTCTATAAATATTTATTATTTACCAAGGATCAAAACTTGTTTTTCCATCTCGACGCAAGCTTTCTTTTTGTGTGTGCGGCTAGCTACGCACACATCAATAATAACGCAATTTTATGCCTAAACTCGAGCAGAATATTTTTGTGAAATGGCTCTTAAGTTGACTTTGTGCATGTTACTTTTTGAAAAATTGTAAAACGAAAAACTCGGTGCAACTGGCCGTAATACTCGACGTAACTAATTTTTAAAAGCGATAAAAAAAATTGTCTGTACTTATATGAAACAAGCCATGTTAACCATACACCTTTGTGGTCTAGTGGTTAACCCACACCGGAATAAGATCCAGAGCATTCCCGGTTCAATTCCCAGGAAAGCACAAATTTCTTCTATTATTTTTTAAATCTGAGAAGTCCCTTTCAAAAATAAGTCATTTTGTTCCTTCCCTTCTTTACCTTATTCTTAGATCCCCCTCCTCCTTTATAAGAAATCTATAAAACTCTAGCTGACCCCAGCAAACGTTTTTTTTTCTTTTTATCGGTATGAAATATACTTTACAACCTACTAACATACCTACCAAATAAACTCATAAAAATCGGTCGAGCCGTTTCGGTGGAGTGCGACCACACCGTGACACGAGATTTATGTAGGTATACCTATACCTAAAAGATTGAAATTCCCTAGACCGGTAGAGCACACTTATACAACAGCGAGTCTGTAAGATCCTTAGGTTACCCTATTATGTATTATTAAAATATTAAAAATAATTATTAGATTATATAGATTTTAAAACCAGCGTACTCGTACCTTGCAAAGGATCGCACCCTTTCTTGCATATGGGCACGTCGCACAAGTCTCCCTGCCATCCCGGGTGACATTTTGGCTCTCCTTTGTCGTCACAGATGTAGTGGCTGTGCTCCCCTTGCACTGCTGGTAACTCGCACGCCTGCGGATTAGTATATCTACAAATAATGTACTGACAAGGGTCAATGCACCCTTCATTGGGAACCATTTTTCTACGAAATTAAAATTTAGTCCGTACCCTTATACTTCAACGAATTAGGAATATCATTCCTAATTCGTTGTTATACTTTCAAAACGCTTCACTTTTGTGCGCCGGGCGTGCGCGTATTTGCCCCATTGTGTACCAACGTTTATACGCTGTACAAATTCAAAACTGGGATCATACCCGTAGTCTAAGTTTTTTCGTTTCAATTACGTAACTATTCTAGTTGCGTTAAGAGCCTAATTTGTATGGGAAACACGATTTACACTTCTTTCCGCCAGGGGCGCTATTCACGTCTCCTATACAAATAGAACTCCTAACGCAACCACAATAGTTGCGTATTTTAAACAAAAAATTACACTACGGGTACAGACAAGGTAGCTTATAAACTGCGAGTCTCCTAGAGAAGTTCCGTTTAGGTTTGTAGGTCACTAAGTTTAAATAAAATAAGTTTTCTTAAATTCCTTTCAATATTAAACTCCATTTCCTGATACCTTTTTAATTCAACCATTATTTATAATAGTTTTTGAAGATGAAGGCTACAGGACTATAAACAATTTAGACTGCAGTTGTATTGATAAAGTAGGTACTCCTGCTCGCAATATCTGTTACGTGATTCTCATTACCGTTCATGTGCCAAATATGGAACGATTATGTACGCGGGAAAGTAACTGCGCTTTGTTTGTTGACAACTGCTTTGTGGAGACATTGAATATGAAGTACCACCGATTGGCACCTATATGAGAATGAATCAGCAATGTAGTCTACTTTTTCTAGCAGAAAATTACATCATAGGTAAATAGCAACAGCTAGATATTAGCTTAGTATTATTCAAGCAGCAATGATTATGATATCAAAAATATTAAGTTCGAAATATTATGCCGAAGTTCTATTTGATAAGGATTATTTAAGACAGAGTGCGACTTTAGAATAAGAAGAATGAAAACTAGCTTCTATTAAAAGACAATGTTAAGTGATTTCCATGTCAATCCATCCACTATTTAAGAGTTTTTACTACGGAATCATTTAGCTTCCGTCCTCGTAAAGAATGGATGGATTAGGTAAATATAACAATAGACAATTCGAGAATAACTGGACAAAAATCTTTTATTTATCTACTCTTTAAGAAATTGTAGGCGGCTCTCCCTGAACCATATATAACCTATCAAGTATGATTGGGTAGGTAGAATCAGTGTAGTAACGGTGAGTACTGAGCATAAGCACGGTAATATTATCTATATAATATTACCGTGGCATAAGGGAGGCCCTTAATCCTGCACCTGGCTCACGACTCCCTTCTGTGTAACGCGATGGACTCGGCGCACACGCACGGTGAATCCAAGGAACGCTAAGAGTTTTCACCTCTTAAAACTTTTACTAGATACTAAGCTATTTAACCTGTACGTGAACCGGTTGATTGTTGAGCTGAGCAATACAGGGGTCGGTTGCTCGATTGACGGTCACTGCATCAATAGTATCAGTTATGCAGACGACATGGTGTTGCTCAGCCCATCAATCGCCGCTCTAAGAAGACTGGTAGGTGTATGTGAGGAGTATGCGACGACACACGGCCTCCAGTATAATGTTAAGAAGAGTGAGCTCTTGATCTTCCAAGTTAAGGGTCGTAAATTGGGAGATGTGCCAAGTGTGCTACTTAACGGCATCGCTCTAAAAAGGGTGACGGAGTTTAAATACCTCGGCCATGTGGTTACCGAGGATTTAAAAGACGATGTTGACATCGAAAGGGAGAGGAGGGCGATGGCGGTCCGCTGTAATATGCTGGCGCGCAGATTCGCGCGGTGTAGCATAGAGGTAAAGATAACTCTCTTTAAAGCCTTTTGCCAAACCTTGTACACGTGCAATCTGTGGGTCAGCTACACGCAGCGGGCCATCAACGCGCTCCGAGTACAATACAACAATGCATTTAGGGTGCTGGTGGGTCTCCCGCGCTACTGTAGTGCGTCTGCAATGTTTGCGCACGCACACACAGATGGTTTCCACACCGTGTTGCGGCGACGCGTCGCATCTTTGATGCTGCGTGCGCGTGGGAGCACCAACAGCATCCTGAATGTTCTGAGCGATAAGCCAGACTGCCTCCTTCTGCGACACTGGGTTCAAACACAAGTGCGTGTGCCGGGTGCCCCTGACCGAGGCAGGTACTTAAATTAATGGTCTTATCCTTTTTTATTTTTATTTTATCTATTATTAGTATCTATTATTTTACCTTTTCAGTGTTATTTCTTTATTTGTAATTTATTGTAATTATGTTTTAATTTTAATTCAATTTCATTAATTAATTATGTTATTAAGAATTTATGGACACTCGCTGTCTGAAATAAACTGATTTTATTTTATTTATTTTATTTAAGCATAGATACGACCAGTGCTTGGCGACAAACGAGAAATACTGCTGAATATGCTGATCATGCGATCATAGGATCCACGATAGCTTCTTTGTATTCTAAGAAAGAAAGCCTGGCAGCGCCAAACTCTCTCCTTTCATCCTATTGACAGGATCTCGTACGTGTCGCCGAGCGATCTCAGTGAGTCAACCAAACTTTCTAATATGACTCGCGAGAAAGCAATGAGAAAGTATGCCGCGAAGAAAATCCCCCTGGAAATATCAGACACGAACTAATACCTATATTTAATAATCGAAATAAATTTAATGAAATTAAACGTCTTTTTTTGTCTAGAACATTTTTTCATTGTGTCTTTCGCTACAGGGTCCAAAAGTAGATAAGATTGGTAAATTTTCTAATTATTGCCAAAACAATATGTATGCTTTTATTTTTCTATTTAAAAATGTACCTAATTGAGTATAAAAATTTATCCTCAACCTAGTTGTAATTAATACATTATTTTATCTTGGTTCTATAAATGCACGAACCACTCCCGTTAGCAAAGAATTTTATAAATAAGTAATTCTTTCAATATTTCCAATAGTAATGTCACAACTTTATACAGTAAGCAATTCCGTAAGAAATGTTATAAATCGGATAATTGCCTTTAAGTTGTAATTTTCTATCTATTGATATCGTTATTGCGATTAAAAAATACTTGAGCAAGTACCAAAATAATATCAAAGACCTCGATGAAAATGGTATAACAACTCTACGTCGTCATGTCGAATACAAACATACAAACGAATATATTGTCTATATTTTGACCTACGCACCTGTAGATACATAATTAAACTTGTATCCGGGAAATCTAATTTGATTTTATTAATGCGTGTAAAGTGACTAAATAATAACTGTTTTACCGGAAAAAAAATCACAGCTTTTTAGAAAAGCTGTGCTGTGACTTTTTGTCGGTAACCTCTTTACCGTAATCTATCTAATATTCTACTTCTGTACCAATATCAACCGGCAGATTACCTACCCCTGTTGGTGTTGTCGTTGTCACCCCTTGGTGCTTGGCACCCGAGGCGGACTTATAATTCTCTACCTCTAGTGATGTTTCACTCAATGCCAGAATCTAGCGGCTAGATTTTAAAGAAAAGGTAGATTCTAGCCTTTAGTAAAACATCACTAGAGGTAGAGAATTCAATTTAAGTCCGCCCCGGGTGCCAAGCACCGAGAAGGACAAACACAACACCAAAAGGGGTTGTGGCAAACCGAACCTCTTTTGTATAGTTTTTAATATTGATTATGTTTGTACTTCGTTTCAATGTCATTCCGTTTTTTACCTTTTGTTCGGCTTTTGGTCAACTAACTTTTACATTATAAATTTTATCAGTAAACTCGCTTATAACACAGATCCCACTCTTTTCCCTGATCTCCCTCGCCGTCGCTAACAGGGGTAATCTGCCCGGTTGATATTGGTACAGAAGCGGAATTAATCAGTTGAACTAATTAAGGGGAAGTACTTAGGTATAAGTAATGCAAGGAACTCACCTGTTTTTTCCATTTAGGCACATATTTAGCCGGTAAAACAACTGGCGCCACACAACATATTACAAACAAAATACAAACAGTCTTCATCTTAACACCGATCCATCAACTGCAACGATTCGGGTCACCAGCTCCCGCAACTCGCGAAACTATAACTGCAATGTATTTAACGGTTTATTTTTTATAGAAATATCGCAGTGAAATGCAACTCGCGCGCACGACGACCGTGTACTGTTATAGTGTGTTATTGAACTTGACTCGGATGGAAGCAACTTTCGCCGCGGTCGCTTTTTACGAGGCCACGAAACAAGCGGAGCTTACGTAAGCGGTACAATACCTATAATTAGACTACAAAATTAAGCAGGCATTAGGTAAATATACTATCACAGCTTCTGCCCGCGACTTCATCTGCTGGATTACCATAAATTATAGATAGCTTATTCCGATCCATGAGCTATATTATTGTAAAGTTTATTAAAATCCATTCAGTAGTGTTCGCGTGAAAGGGTAACAAACACACATTCATACATACTTTCGCGTTTATATTACTACATTTACAACTTGTTTTATTTTGACTATGACCACCGAGATCTTCAAGTAGACTTGAGTCTACTTGAAGATCTCGATGGCGTAGTTGCAGCCTGAATCAGATATAAAGCACTTCTTACCTTGGTCCGTCCATGATGCATCCTAGGTGTTAATAAGTACACCTATTTTTGCCCACTCTCTGATCGGTATTTGACCAACTTGATTGTAGATATTGGATTCGAGATGGAATATTTGTTCACGAGTCATGGTTGTTTACCTATATGTAAAAATATGCATGTACCTAAGTCTAATAATTTTGTGCCCGCATTCTAATTTAAATTATTATTCAGAATTTATTTAGTTATGATAGATATTAAAGAACCAAAACAACTACTTACCAACTTCTTAGTGTCAGATGTGAGAGATCGTCGGAAGTTTCATCCTTCGCCGCATAATCTAAGGCTGAATCTTCCCAAGATGAGACTGAGGTAGTTAGAAAAAGAAAGAGAGAGAAAGAGCAGATGGGTATAAACAGAAGGGCTACCTATAATTATACAGCTTTGTTTCTTAATTTGCGCAAGCATTCAACTAAATAAATAATGTGTACCTACATAGAGGTAAGAATACGATTGAAATCGCTTTTTTAGTGACCTCTTTAACTGTTTATTCAGTTTATTATTTCCATATCCTTTTTATCTTTTGGTACTCGTAAATTAAAACGAATTTAACTATCAAAAGAAATGCAGAAGCCTAATCTCTTCTTTTAGCTTTCTTAGTTTTTTTTTTAGTTCATTCATTATTTATTAATTAAGCTAATAAGTTGATCAATAATATTATTTAAGGATAAATCAGATTACCCCAAAATTGGATACGTTTGAGTTACTCGACATTAATCCTACCTACATATCCACAAGACTAAGCTTTCTATCAAAGGCATAAGGTTGAAAATATATTGAATAAATTTTGATGTAGATGTAAATAGTCTGGCCATCCATGCTTGATGAACAATAATGCCGTTTTCCATCAGAGCAAGACAGATGAGCAGAGACTGACGTTACTTCCAGCAACGCGGAGGTGCGGTGCAAATCACCTAATTTATCAGAGATTGAAAACTCAAGGTATACCTAGCTGTTTTTCGTTTTGTTTTAATAACATTATTGAGAAGATCGAGTGCATTCAGTAACGATCACGGCTAAGCTAGCTACCAAGTGCGCGGTAGGTAACAGATTTTTTTTCAACACGATTTGTCTCCGTGCTTCGGGTATGTACGTTAGCTGGTGGTACCGCAGCTAACGTACATACCCGAAGCACGGAGACAAATCGTGTTGAAAAAAAATCTGTTACCTACCGCGCACTTGGTAGCTAGCTTAGCCGTGATCGTTACTGAATGCACTCGATCTTCTCAATAAATTGTTGCTGAAACATAGCAGTCATTCCCAAGGAGGGTTTGTTCAGGCAGGCAACTGGCCGGCGGGCGGTGTAAGAATATAATTCCAAAACCTATAAGTAGTATTGTCGATATAAAATGTCATTACTCATTAAAATTGACTGACTGATTTGAATGGTTGCTTATATAACAAACCTCTTCTTTCGTCTCGCCTCCGCACTTTTGTGGAAAACAGTCCTTATAGGTCGAAGGATAGGGTTTTAAATAAAAAAAAAATATTAAATTTAAAACATATTACTGTTTATTTATATTAATTTTTTGAGTTTTATATACACTAGATGTAATTTATAAGGCTATATACACATAGTTTAGGTCCTTGTTACATGATTTACATCTCACATTGAAGCTCTGAACATTATACTTTATAAATATTATTAGTAGTACTAAAAGGAAATCAGAAGCTTTAATAAATAAGATAGTGTACATAATGTATAAACGATAATAATTTAAAATACTAACTGTACCAAAAATGTCCTTTTGAATGATCACATAATTAAGATTTAATAAAATAAAAACATTAAAATCTGTGTTACCAGTATCGTTAACACGTTTCATCTCGATATGACCATAATCGGTAGCAGAATTCGAGTCGTAACTATTTGATCTTTCTAGAGACACCAATTTGGCACAGCTAATAGCGAAGTAATCTCAAGATTCTTGTCTTAAAAGTCCATTCGAGAATGTTTAGTTTCCAGCAACGATTAAATTTATTTCTTAAAATCGAGTTCTAAAATTTTATTTCAAACACAACAGTTGAATCAACGCGTCTTTAAAATACTAGACATAATATTGCACTGTGCCTTAGACTCCGCTTTTATTAAAAACCATGCACAAATTTTGCGTCGAAGACAGTCAAGAATAACAATTAGCTTCTATCATTACAAGATAAGGATAACTTTTCCATGCAAATATATATGATATAAATAAAAAAATACATTCGCACAGATTGTCATTTCTTTACAATGCCAATTTTATCAGCTACTCCTTTTCAGTACAAAAGTTTACTAATGCACAATTTCCATATGAATAGCTCATGTAACAAACTCTTATAAAACAGTGACTAATTTGGTCAAAGATTAAATTTTACACAATGTTTAATTAAATACTTACATAAAGAAATTTAGAACCCTCAATAAAACATACTCTATCGACTATTTTTAAATTATAACACAGCTTGGCAAAAAAATAAGGTTGTAGATTTAATTGACCCTTTCGACTTCGAAATGAAGATCGAAAGGGTCAAGCTGGTCAATTAAATCTCTCGGTCGGAAAATCGAAAGGGTCCGGAGTTCGACACCTGGTAGGAGCAAATTTTAATAATTTGTCGATTACCAATCCAGTCATTTTGAAGTTAACTAATTATTATGGGAATGTCAACAATAACCTTACCAGAAAGTTACTCTTTGCCAAGCTGTCCATTCAAAATATAATATAACAGTCGCAATAGAATATAAATAATAAGATATAAATGTAAATAATAAGCTGAGATTAACAATTTTGTAAGAAAATCACATGATATTCAGTCCAACCCGATAACACTAACAATACGATCTACAACAAAAAAGAATCAAAGAAGTTTAATATCAAAGTAAATATAGCGCTCCCATTTTCACGTGCTTAAATTCGGTCAAACGATATTGTGGAGGAAGACGGACGGTATGTTATCGTTCAAAATATTCTGCGAGCTGTTAAAGTTAGTGAAAGTTACTCATCTTTATTCACAAATAATCACGACACAGATAATAATTCACAATCTATGCTTTGTCTTTGTCTAATATCAAACGAATGACATCGGTTGGATAGGCAAACGATTAAAAGAAATAAAGTACCCAGAAAATGTTGTACGATATTTTCTGGGTACTTTTGTTTTTTTTTTCAACAAAAGTTTTTTTCAAAAAAAAATTATTGAAATCAACTCTGAAGCCGATCCCAAACCACCTGTATTCAGGGTGTTGGTTATTTAGTTTACATGTTGTATAAAAACTAGCTGTCCCGGCCACGTGTTGCTGTGGTAATTTTATACTACTGACCTATATCATTGTATCTGCAGTAAAAAATATGACTACTTATCAAGTAATTTATATATATTTTGATACCAAGCAAATGACTCCTCTCCACCTGATGGTAAGCAGAAGGGGAGTCTAAATGTGAAGAATAGCGCAAGAGATAAAACGCCGCGCTAGCCACCCTCGCCTTGCCAATCTGCAAGATGTTTCTTCACGGCTCTCAGAATTGTCAGAACGAAACACGTAGAAACTGGCAAATACTTCCATTTCTTGATTGTACGCCATAGAAATAAATTTAATCGTTATTATTTGTGAATAAGGGATCCAAATAACAATGAACATTAAGCGATGATAAAACCAATTCTAGTCAAAGTCGTTAAAATTAGAGCGATCGATGCCCTGAACGCTATTCAGTCGTGTGGTGATAGGAACATGGTTTTATCAATATTCAAGAGTCTGTCTGTTAACAAATCTATGCCAAACCTTGTTTAGGTAAATCTAAATACCGACTTGCATATTGGTAGTTTATCTACCAATAGCCGCACCCAGAATCACCCAATTAACTTACACATACAACAGAAGCCTTTCTGGTGTGGTAATAAAGTCGACTTTTCAAGATCAAATAGAGAAATCTAAAGCAGGCGCCTATTTGGATTTAAGTAAATCATTGGCATTCGCTGCAGCTAAATAAATAAACATAAAATCCATAATTATAAGTTAAAACTGTAAATAAGAAATTTGAGACAAAAATTTACTATAAGTTCAGATCATAATTACGACTGGAGGACATCACATAGTACCTATCTAAACAAAAAATTGGACTTCATTTCTTAACTATTAATAGTTTTTATCGAGTTATTAATAGTATCAATTTTCATCGTGGAACACAATAGAAGCGAACGGGAGGTTTATATCAGAATAGAGGTACGGCAGACCAGGCCTTGGAATAAGGTTGAAAATTTTATGAAATTTGTCGTGTATACATCAACCAACTAGCCAACAATACTAAAAATACAGAGATTACCACTTAAAATATACACACGACAATGCACTTTATATCAACTGTATAACGTGAAAACTAGATATGAGCTAAAAATAAAACTCGCCACTTTTCTCGTTCTCGGAACATTCGTAATCTCGGAAATTCCCGGAACTGTCACATTAAGAGTGCGTTCCAAAACCAGGTGATCCCAAGTAGCTTAGAAGGCAAGTTTTTTTCTAATTGGTGTAAAATAACCATAGTTTAACAAAACTAACCAATAGTAAAAGCGCTTCTTAATAACGACCAACAGTGAGCTATATAATTCACTTTACCCCGAGTAAATTGAAATCGTTTTGGAACGCACCCTAAAGCGCAATTTACTCTGCACCTTACTCCGTTGATAGCAATGACGTAGGAATTCTATGGACCCGGCCTATTGTCTGTAGCTATAGTTATTTTTATATATATTTTGCGGCCAGGCAGCCATATTGTGTGACATAACTGTCAGTTACTGTTTGGTACTTCATGTGTCAACGATTTGTAAACATTATCAAAATTAATATTTAACTTTCTTTTTCTGGAGATTTCTTCATTGAAATTACGCGAAGTTGTGAAAGATCACACCGTCATAATGCCTAAGTGTAGTGTAATAGGGTGTGGGTCAAGGAAAGACGAAAATCAACAAAGATTAACGTTGCACCGGTAAGTCTTAAAATTTACAAGTAAATAGTAAATAGTTTTAGCATTTATGGGTACTCTGAATGTTTTAATTTTTTTATTCATCCATGTGATTCCATTCATGTGGATTTCAATTAAAGATTAGGCTTTATTTTGAATATTTTCAAGCTAAGAAAATGTTGAATTTGACAACTAGTGTTGTTCTCAAATTATCGAAAGTAATTGACGATAATACATAATCATGACAATATTATATTAGAGAGGCCTTAGGGGCAGATGGAGTACATATGCCATACCCAACCCAAATTATTTAAGATTCCAATTTTCATCTCCAATATATCTTATAGGTTTTGTTTTTTTTAGGTTACCAAGAAATGAATATAGGAAGAAAATGTGGTTGGAAGCAGTAGGAGTGGAAAAAGCTCTTTCCTAAGCTGAGTTTATTGCCGGTTCTTCTCAGAACAAGGCCTCTTGGTAGACTCATAAGCCGATGGCATCAAACTTCACTTTGGCATCAAAATTGTACCTAAATGAATAAAGAAATTTGAGTTTGAGTTTGTTTAGTCAAATTAATAATGGTACTACATGTAAATAATAAACATATTGATTTACGTTCTAGTATTTCGTTTTATTATTTTAGCAAAATATCTTTGGTGTGTTTAACTTTAACCTATGTTTTAGATATTCGCTCCCTCCAGCCAAGCTTACAACTAGCCACCAGCTTAACGTGCCTTCCGAAGCACAAAGGAAGTTTCACCCGATATCTTGTACCAATAAGGGAGATATTATAGAAAGCGCACCGGGCGGCGGGCGGGCGCCGTGAATACAATTTGAACTATCTAAGGGTGTAATGATAGCTTTATAATTACTGATGTTTATAGCTTGCCAAGAAATCGTGTTTGGTATTAAAGGCGAGACCAAAAAATGCACCAATGTGTGAGAAATGCGCACGTGTCCGTGAAAAATAGTACTGCAGTCTGAAAGTTGCTGTTTTTTCTACGTGACTGACAGGCCGACCTAGGCCGCTTGCGTATACGTGAAATGGTCTCGTCTGTCTATCTCATTCTAATATACGTGTTAGTATACTCTTTCTCTTTTACTTTGCCCATCTACAGTTTCCTATATCTATGCATTCATTTCATATTGATAAGCTAACTTTATGACACAATAAAATTATTTCACAACATAATTTTATCGATATAGCAAGATACTACCGAACAGCACTATAACAGCTGTCAGTCCGCCATTTTATGCGCTCAACCGGCACGGTTTTTTTGGTGTTAGGGCACGTCCATTGAATTCCTACGTCATTGGTTGATAGTAACACAAAGTACAGTCAACAGCACGTCGGGCTATACAAAACTGTCAAATTTTTCCAAACGATTTTCAACCTAAGGTTATGCAAAATAAAGTGCATAGTCGGTTGGGAAAATTTGACAGTTTGTGGTAACCCAACGTGCTGTTGTCTGTACATCTCGTTCGCTTCTCATTAGTTTCCATTCCCTTCCACGGGAATGTAAACTATATACCCTAACCCTAACCCTGCATATTTAACGCGGATACAATACATTTCAGCTCGAGAACTAAGTCCTCATCATATTCATCAACATTCATTTCCTTGAGGCAAAACAAAATTAGAACATTAAAAGCCTGCGCAAATGAGGAAAAGATCTCGGGGTTTTGGGCGTAAAATTGATTGTTTAGAACACGGACTTGGCCTTATACACCGTTATTTTTTGGATCGCATTTAACTGGTCAGCAGATTAACCTAACCTAAACCTATCTAACTCCAGAATGAGCGACTAAAAAATCTTAATGAGCGAAAAACCGCCGTTTAGTTGCTCATTTATAGTATTTTTAGTCGCTTAAACTGGAATTTTTAGTTGACTCGGTTTATTATTTCCCTTATTTGACGTTTACATACAAACAACCTTTGCTACGGGACCAACATCAAAATTGTGAAAAAATCAGCTGTTTCATACATCTTGGTTGCGTAGGTATTGCACTGTTCTATGGAACAGTCGATTTTTCTTCGCGATTTCGATGTTGAACCCATAGCAAATGTTCTTTGTATGTAATGTCGGTAGCGTCCATTAAATTATGAGCGGTGATAAAAAAAACTAACGGTGTGTAAGCTCTTACTCTGTAGTATACTTTCCAGTAGCTTCATAAATAAATTATCAAACAGCGAGCGCTAAGTGAGCTTAATCATACGTTCCGTTTTGAACAGGACCATGCCCTTTTCCGATCCGTCCCGGTATCCCCGATAAAAGTATCGGGCCGCAAAATTGTCCTATTTCCCCTTATAGTTAAACTAACAATTTAATGTAAATTAATCAAACTGTAAACCAGAGAGTAAAAGTGAGCAATCCGCTGTGACATGTCTCACTTTTGTCCTTCATGTACGTTTGCCCCTCATCTGCACAGGTTTAAATGGAACCATGTGTAATATTGAAATAATATGGGAATGAAATATTTCAAGAAAATTATTGCTTAGTTAAACCTAGATCTATTTCAATCAAAGGTACATATATAGAAGTTAACGTCTAATGAGGCCGGATATTAAATGACTATGATGGATTATGGATAATACTAGTTTCTAGATAATAATATACATAGTAAAATTTCAAATGCAAAAATATACTTTATGTTATTGTAATTAAGAGTTACTTTAATGGCATGTTTAATTAGAAAAAGTTTTAGTAAACTGTCTCTAAATTTTCCTTTTCTTTTAATAACTATGTGACATGGAACCGACTATGGCTTTTTCGGCGAACAGTAATACGGTAAACCATTCGGAATAAATAATCAAATAATCATTTAATGATTGGTACGAGATTTACTTTCGTCTGTAGGTACAATCGACAAAGTTAAAGGTATTCCATTTAGCAACAAGAATCCTTTAATGGCTGCCCTATAAAACAAGATCACCCTCGACTGGGTTATTCTGGAATCATCGGTAACGAAAAGGCCAATGAGCTAGCAAGAGTTGGAGTTCAAGGACTAAAGTTTGGCCCAGAGCCCATGTGGTATATCAAAGAACCAGGGCATGCAATACCTAAAAACCCACTTCCTCCAAGAGGCATAAGCGGACTGGCAAAGACCGCCTGGGTTAACAACTTAACACACCTAAAAGCATTAATATGGCGCAGCCAATAAGGTGCAGCGTCTTCATTCCTCCCGCTTCCGCAGGTCGCCTTCCCTCCACGCCGTCGCTTCAGCGTGGCTGACGACATAGTCTGCTCTTATTGGCTCAAACTGGTAATTTGGGCGAGTGGCCTATCAATCAGTGCCACGCAATGGGAATTAAAGAAAAAATATAAGAAGAAGAATCTGTTCCTAAAATCTATAAAACGCCGTTAGCCATAATGGAATCCGACTTGACGTCACTCCGTTAGTAGTAAACAAAGTAGATTTGTATCATGCTATTTTATTTTCACAAATCTTGTTACTTGGTCTTTCGCTCCAAGACGTATTGTTTACTAACGGAGTCGTAACGACCCAAAATAGTTTCCACCAAACCAAAATAGTAGAAAATTCAAAATCGAAAATAAAACTTAGTTTTTATGGCATTTCTCGGTTTTATAGAATTGAAATAAAAATTCTATTGGTCAATTACGACCTCAGGATTGATTTAAAGCAGTTTTCAAAAAATGGTATAATACCCTGTTATCGCCTACAAGTGGGACACCGGGAACTTTGTCGATCAAACCTTCGATTTGAAAAACGTTATCCTCCGATTGTATATCACTCTTATAATTACAAAATAAATTATACAAGCTTGACAGTGAAAATAGTTGAGATATTTCCATATATTCAATTTTGTAAAAAAAAAAGGCATTGCATGTAAAAGCACTAAAAACTAAATATGCATTGGAACTAAACCGTAGGAATGTAACAGTGGATAGGTTGGAACGTAACAATTGTTGGACAAATACACAAAATTGGAAACATAGATATGAGGTGTTATTTTTTTCTGAAATATTTGAACTTGAATACCAAAAAACTGGAAAATCAGATCATTGAAGTATTATTTGCTAGCTTATTTATACGATATAAATTTCAGTGAAATAATAAGTCTTCTCACCAACATTTGAATAAGAATTTTTTTATCAGATTCTTTTCAACATAATTAAAACTTTGAACTCATGAGAATGAGTAAACCGATAAATCACCCTGTTGAGAATTAAATTAATTATCTATTTTATTTCTCATTAAAAATATTCTTCCCCTATGTATATTTAAAGACATTGAATCTATAAGGCTTAACACATCCAGTCGGCAGACTAAAGCACATAAGCCATTATGGAGCCCATATTGACTTATGTCCTTCAGTCTGCCGATCTAAGAATTATGTTAATGTTCAATAAATAAGTAATAAAAGTAAAAAACATATTATTTTCTTTACAAGGGACAAAATTAAATAAAAATAGTAAAATTTAAAAGGTATCATCTCATTAAAATGCTTGTTGACCTAACATAAAATCCTATTAACATCTAACCAACTCATAAAAAAGAACATTAATCAATTGTAGTTCTTAATAAAAAGAAATCTATCAACATTTTACTGATAAGTTTTAAAGTTTTTTAAGATATCATCACCAATTAAATAGACGATGTGGAATCAGCAAGACGTACTATAAAAACTTGTAGCACGTCTTAATAATAACAAATATTTCATCATACCAGTAAACTATTTATGACTGTTCAAATAACATATACACTACTATGTTTAATTAGTACCTACAAGAAAATAAAAATGTTTAAATATACATAAATAATATATACAAAACTTTCACTAGGGCCTATCGTTGAAATCGCATGAAAACAACAATTATTCCATTCAAGTTCATTTATAGGGGATTACTATTGTGTACATAATAATTTTTGAGATTTCAAAGATGGCCTTATAGCGACGCAATATTTGCATTTTTGTACTAATTAAAAATATTGGTGTAGAAGTTAATTTGTAGTATATTTCGCAATAATACTCATCGAACACTGCTAAAGCATAATAAAACGGTCAGCCAACTGTTCTCTAGCAAACAAAAGTTTTACGGCCTGAAATAATACTTGAATAGATGAAAAAACTGAGTATTCAATGTATTCAATAAGCGCACCTTTACCTACGTATGCAAACGTAAGTCAGGGCAAATTCTAAATATTTTCAAACTAATTTATACTTAACCCTCTGTCTGGTATTGACAGATACTTTGAACCTTATTGTCTTTGAGATAAGGTTGAAAAACAAGGAATATTTGTCTTCTGTGCCAGTTAAAAATTACGACATTCACTCGCTCTGTCAGACGAACTTTCTAGATAAACAATAGGAATACATTAATTAGCATTCGAGAAAAGTCTTACGTCATAAATGTGGGATTGTGTATGGACATCATGAAGCCATAGTCAAAATGAAACCGTATGAAACGAATCTTACTTATCCTCTCGACCGTACACCTATAAAGTCGGTTTCACTTATAATATAAACGTATCCATAACTGTACAATACCTTTAACATATTAAATTAAAACATGGCATAATTCCTATGTTGGTATGTTGAGCAATAGCAGTGATGACTTCGCCTATAAATCCTTCTGCCGCGTGTCCGTATACGTGGGCACTTGTTTGTATTCTGGGAACGGATATAGGACTAGGTGGTCCGCCGTCTTGTACCACGGGATTAGGCCGTTCTGGAATACAATTAAGACAAATATAAAAGGTTGTTATAAGAGATCGTCCTTTAATCACATGAAGCTCGATAGGGGCAGAAGGGGGTTCAGAAAAAAACACAAAATACCAACATGGGGCAGGGAGGGAGTAGGAGGCGGTGTATTGAGATATGGCGTGTGTTTATATTTTTCCGCAAACCGAAAAACGGCGCGTGACCCTATTCTAGTTTCCAGAATAAAATTAAATTGTAACTGTATTTAAAGATAAATTGAAATGTGCCAAAAAAATATACGTGATTTTTGGGGTTAAAGTAAAAAAAGTTGCTAAAAAGTCACATGATTAATGGACGACGACACCTATAGTAAAACATAATTGAATAAAGGGAAGGCAAAGTGGTATAGCCCATTCAACTGCTTGGCAAAATTAATAATGGCAACTGAAGGGGTGGCGAGTAGCACAATAAAACTTTTCTTTTAATACTTATACATAATCCTACGGTGTTTATTACACCAATTTCATTAAGCACTGAATTTTTTATATTATTTCAATTTTTTAATAAATGGTTAATATTAAATCTTTAACAAAATAAAAATAATAAACTATTTAATAAATCTATCGTGATCAAATCTGGGACCGCGAAATTTTGCTAGACTGAAATAAAAAACCATATAATATACTCACGGCATTAGTTCGTTTGTTTGTCCCTCGGCCGTAACCATTCCAATGGTTACCAGCAATACCAATGAGATCACCGACCTGTAGGGAGAGAAAGTATACCTATACTTATTAAAATTCCAGTAGGTATTCATGTTGAAGATATTGAGCGTCAATGTAGGTTTAAGTTCTTTTACCGTGAGAAAAAATTGTCCATACCCATAACTGTCACCAGGGCCCCATCTATCTATCATCTATCTCTCTACTAAAACTTATAAAAATCGGTTAATCAGTTTGGGTGTGAAAAAGTAACTAACAAAGTCTCGTTTCGATTGTTAATTAATTATTAAGAAAATTTAATAGTACAAGTAGATTTTATTTTTATTTCAAAATTTTTCATTCAAATAGTCCATAGCTTCAGAAGTAGATGATCACTTAAGTACTATGTCATAGCAACGCCAGCGTTTGTGCAGTAATAGTTGCGACAATTATGTATGAATTATCATTATGACAAGGTAGTACAGTGATCATCTACTTTTGATGGTAACCGTACCTAATTAACATATTGTAATGACACGTTATGATTATGAATACTGATCAGAAGAGATTGTGAATCGTTATAACGAAAAATTTAAGTGCAGGAATAAACTTGCTGATGTTGCTGTCCATTCTTCTAAATGCGTCTCCTGGTAGACTTTCGATTGAGTCACGTTTTCTTCAAAGCAAAAGCTTTCTCGTCTTTCGTCGATGTTGTTAGGTTACAAAACGGTTTTGCTAATAAGATATTAAAAGAAGCCTCTTAAATGTTTATAGCAAAATAGCATACCTGGAGGGATATATCCTGTGAGTTGACGGCATTGTGAGGCAATACAGCTATTCGGTCATGCGCGTTCTGCCCGCCGAAGTAGTAAATGTCATCCAGCGAGAAGAAACTATCCGACGCGTCCACGCGGTTTGTCTGCATCATCTCGTACGCCACACGACCAACCTAAGAAAAACACTTTTAGCTTATCTTAAACTTAAAAGTATACAAATTTATTTATAAAAAAAATCTGAGCATTTCCCATGTGGTAAACCTTCCACTCGGTAAACCTCAAACGATACCTACAAAAAAGTTGCGTTTGGTAAACATTTCGTTACTTCATACAATTAATCCCATTTAGAAAACATTTCAGTAATCATATGTGTTGTATCCCGTTTGGTAAACTTTCAGTTGAAATGGGTACAGTCAAGTAAAAAAAGAAAACACGAAACTTATTATTTTTGATCACACACAGTTATAATACATAATATTGATACTTAAAATCAGAAATAAATAGTGGCGCGTACAAATAGGCACGTACGTCTTGAGACTCGCTGACTCGCTCGCGCTCACGTAGTAAGTGATCACTCTATCTCGCTTTCTCGATCGGCATTATTCGGCACCTTAACCTAGTATTATATTATCTGTGCCTTAACGATGCTGTACGTAAACTTCATTGACAGTGTGAGTAATAGTTAGTTAGAGGCCTACTTTTTGATAAATGCGATAAGGAGGATGCCGTATCTTACCTTTTTACTTTCTCGTATACGTAGTATAGGGGAAGTCTTGTAATCGTCAAAAAACATGTTTTGGACCTCCCTGAGTCCAAAAATACCGTTTTTGCAATTATGTCTGTGTGTGTATCTGTGCGTTAGCACGATAACTCGAGTATGCTTTAACTTATTGCAACCAAATTTAACATGCATGTTTAATATTAAAATATAAGGTTTCTATCAACTTTTGAGTCGTCGATCACGAAAGTTAAGCAACCAAGTGCGCGGTCTTTACTCGGATGGCTGACCAAAATTTAACATGCATGTATGACATGAAAACATAAGGTTTCTATCAACTTTTGAGTCGTTTCCGGCATACGAGAAAGTCAAGGGGAGACACTCCCGATTTTTTGCTTTAATCTCAAGGAATTAGGATAATAAATTCTAACCTGACTACTGAACGTGCAGACGATGTAATCGCACATGGCCAGCATATGCAAGTCTACCAGCAGCCCCGTCAGCGACAGCGGCGTATAGCGACGGTGCGTCGCGGCTGTCTTGGCTATTGAAGGATCGCCTAGGAACTCGTACTCTGGGTACTTTTTACGGGCGTCCTCTAAAACCTGGAGAAAATATACCATTTAGGATATTACTTACTTACGGCCTGCACAGACGAGGGTCTCGTGGTCGCGGAGAGCTTGTATCAAAATTATAATGTTTTATCAGTAAAATATCAGTACGTGTTTGAGTTGAAGAGTGAGCGAAGGGCAGTGATGAGTATCATTTATACATTGGACTTTTTGTGGTTGTGGATGCATATCATTGCTCTATAAGCTCATTTTAATTGTTAAAATTTATTAAGTCAAAGTAGTTAGTCAGTACCCTTAGTATGAGTTTTGATAGTTTTCGAGCTCGATCAAACGTATCGTCTCTTTTCATACATTGCCCACTAGCGCCTCTAGCGTAAGCTATCAAAAACAAAAATCGGCAGTATAAGTTGTATCGAGTTGACGTAACACGAAAACTTTGATAGTTTTCGCCATTTTGGCAGTACGAGTCGTTACTTTGACAAGTCGTCGTAAGTATACTATTACGTATGATCGTGTCGTCACTCGATGAAAGAAATTCCGTGAGTAGGTAAACGAATGAATTTTTTAACAATTATTACAATGTTATCGCCATAATTTTCATTTATTATGGTCGCTGATGAGGTTAATGAAGCCCACCAACGTACACAGGAACGTCGGGAGGTTATGCAGCAGTGGCGCCTTGATAAATTATAAGCATATAGCTTCTACTTTATAAGTCTCAAGCAATAATGTCTGTGTTTATTTACCTACCTATATGCGAATTATGTGAGTGTCTCCACACGGCGTAGGTATTGTCGTGACGGGCGACAACATTACCGTGTGGATATTCACTCGTCACAGAGACGACCGACGCTTTAATAATTATCTACGCTTTAGTCGTCTTGGCTAGAATTTAAACAATAGGACACTATCACAGTGTAATATAATAAGGAAATAAAACACATTGTTTAATTAATACATAACATTATTTTATTTTATTTTCTAAATTAATATGGCGAATAGAGTTAGTCACTAGGCAAGCTCGCTTGAGTTCAATTTCCCTTTGTTGCAGCTCTAAATCTCGTTTGCCGTCAGACACGAGATCATTATTTTTCCCAAAAGCATTGCACATTAGTATTTTTCTGTATAATATCATTTTAAACACACCAATCAATGAAATTCACTATTTGTTCAAACTGCGACGCACTTGTTTTGCACATTTTCATTTTATTTTTCCGTTAAAACACCTTAGTACATTTGGGTATAGATCAAATCAAATTTTATGTATCAAAACCTATTACTTATTATCTATTTTAGTAATAATTTATAAATAATATCAATACGACTCTCACTGTGACGCAGACATTTTGTTTGTTTTCATCGAGCACAGACTAGTTAGAGATACTATGAATGGGAGTGAATGGAACGAATGAACATGTTGTCTCTTTCTTGTTAATAAGAAATGAAAGAGACAAAACTAAACAGTGTGAAGTTCGTATAATCGAGTGATCGAATAGGCGATATCGTGAAGACTATGTGCCAAATTTAAATCTTATACTACGACGTATTAAGTAAACCTATAGTTTCATAGTATTGACGAAGACGATCACTCGTTTGGTGTTGCAAAAACTCATACTAAGGGTACAGTAGTATTAAATTAATATACTTATTATAGAAACAAAAAAATGGTGCTCAGTTTTGTTAATATTAGAGGCACATATTGTCGGGGTATAGTTTGAACTTTGACAAGAGTCATGTATCTATTTTTAACTTATAAAAAAAACGAAAATGTCCGCCGAGGTCTTGACGCGGATTTAAGTCTAAGACAGGCCGCACACCGAAGCAGAAAGCATACAGCAAATGCATTACGATGCAATCATAGATATTGGAAACTGTAAATGGGCAATGTGAAAGATAAAGAGCATACAAACACGTATATTAGAACAAGATAGATAGTCGAGACCATTTCACGTACAGGCAGGCGGCGTATCAGTCACGTAGAAAAGACAGCAACTGTCAGACTGCAGTACTATTATTCACGCACACATGCACATTACTCACGCATCGGTGCATTTTTTGGTCTCGCCCTTGTCGATTCATTACCAATCTAGAAACGTCGGTAAGTCATTTTTATGGTAAATATCATAAGTGTTACGTCAGGGGTGTTGCTATGTATATACAACCTCTGTAGCGCTGTACAAATTAGTTTATTCTTTTATAAGTATTTTACATTACGGTTACCATGGTGCTTTGTTATTCTTGTTTACTTCAAATTATTAAGGGGATCTGGTTACCCGATTACTAAAAAAATATTTTATTTAGTGAGAACCTAATGAAATTAATTGCTGGAGCCAGTTTTGCTTACCCCTGTTTTAACAGTCACTTTCCTAGATAGCAAAGAAAGTGACGACAAACTTACATTGGCATCATCAGTAGCGAGATAGACCCTTCTGACGGGGACAGTACGCGTCAGCTCGAGCTGGTCGTAATAATCCTTCACGTGCGTCATATACTCTTGGATGTGGTGGAACGCCGCTTCGGTTCCCACTTTGTCAGTACGCCGAATGTGAACCCTGGCAAGGACACACCATTGACTTATGAATAATACATGTACTATCAGGGTCTCCCTAATCTTCCATGTTAATGGTCGTTTTTGTATTACACTGCCGACGACTACCTTTAGCCTTATGGAATAATTTTATTTTTGCGTTTACAAACGCGTAAATATTTTTAACACTAGAAAAAATGCACTGAAAAAAATCGACTTGCCTCAGGCGGGAACCGAACCCGCATACTCGGCAATCAGAGTTGCCAGGTCTTTTCCAAAAAAAATCCCGAACAGTGAGCAAAAAAAAAGCTCCTCACTTGTCGTATTGCCGATTCTTTGACTCGCGCACAAAAAACCGACAAAATAGGGTTTATGAAAATAGCTTCACTGTTTCGAATCTCCGGATTTTACCCTGATTTGGCCCTGATGAAGAGGCCACGATTCGTTTTCAGGGAGAAAAATTAATCAGAAAAAAATACCGAACCTCCCATACTTCGGTATTTTGTCATACCGAACACCGAACATCTGGCAACCCTGTCCGCAATCCGGGCGGCTGCGTTGACCATTATGCCACCGAGACACTGCTTTCGCTGTCGAAATTTGTCAGTGCTTGGTGTTTATGTTTTTATAGTAAACATTGTTTCGATTGGAGGATGCGGGTGTTTGTAAACGCAAAAATAAACTTATTAATTATTAAGATGCAGTACAATTGCCTTAGCAAACATTGCCGTGAAGACATCTGGTTGCAATTTATTAAAACAATGACCTTTTTTTTAATAATTTAATTTAGGATACACCGCAGCTTATTTTCCAAAGCAGAGGACGCATGAAAACGAAAAAACATTTCCAAAACAGTTGAAAGCTAACTATCTGGCTGTAAAAGCCCACGCTAATCACCACAATCTATCTAAACTACAGCAATGTAAACATATCAAAAGTAGCACGAAAAAACCCTCACGTATGAAGCACTTGTCGCCATTAACGCGACAGCGATAATACTTGCTGATAAAACGGCAACAAAATTCATTTACCCATAAATAAGTACCGTTCACAATTCACATACGATTTAATATCGATGCGTAATCAATCGCTCAATAAACTACCAGTGCCGATTATAACCACTTGATCGCAGTTTATTGCACATTGTTCACAAACAAGCAAATGGATTAAAGTGTGGCGACCGTAGCGAATATGTTTTACGTACTCTGTTATATTTTAATATTTCATTCTCACTTCAATCAAATCATTTATTTGTCAGATGTTTACAAATAAATGGATAAAAATATCGAGTTGTACTATCTTCGACTATTGTAGGGCGGCATATAAATAATGGTATTTTATTAAGCAAAGTTAATATAAAGAGGTAGGGGACTGTGCCCTGGGCACAGCAGATTAGCCGCCCGAAAGCCGAACATCTGCATCCACCACGCTAAAGAAAACAGCAGTAAATTAACACTAAGCTAGTTCTACCCTCCTTAAAATTATCATCCACCGTTTCGTAGCGTTCATAGTAAAAAAAAGAGGAGTTTCCTTTCCGAGCTGATATGTGCTACAACCTTAAAGCTCAAAGTCTATCTTTGAGCTTCATTGGTATGAAATAAGGTTGATAATTTTAGATGGAGACAGTTTTTTTTACATTTGAGTAGTCCGAACCTGAGCTGTGCCTTGCTGTAGATACGTTAAATTTACAATATTGGGTGTAAAAGACATGAACAGTCAAACGAAAACCATGTATTCCATACATCAAAATAAGACATATTTCAAAAAAAATATTGCTGGGAAATAATTTTCATTTTTTGATGTTAAAAAAATTGCAATTGTACCGCGCAATGTAAAGGGCACAACTCGCAAAACCGCGATAATTTTGCCAGACGGCGGCCCCGTTCGTTAGTGTCCGTGCGCATCGAGTGAGCTACATTGAACGATAACGTTTTGAATCCATTTTTTGTTCTGAAATACTGAAAAAAAATGATAATGTTTCTTTGGACAATAATTAAGAAATAATGTTTAGAATACATTTTCATAAAAAAAATTAAAAAAAAATTATGACTTTGACCTTCAATAAAATCGTTACCATCAATTTCCCAGAAATGGTCTAAAGGAAAAAAAAATGTTATGATGGTGAGCAGAATACATGGTTCTCGATTGACTGTTCATGTCTTTTACACCCTGTATATTATTTCTGTCGGGAAAATCACCAGTTTCACGCGGGAGGTAATAGCGTTAGGGATGACCACGCGAGTATGACACTGCAAGTCAAGCACTCCATGAAACTTAAAAACTACTAACGCTTAGAATATTTCTATAAGCTCATTCTAAGCACTCCACAATTAATGTCTAGTACCGTCAAATGCACCTACACAATTTTAAGATTTAATTTAAAATTTCATTTATTTCATTCATTTGGGCCTCCCCGAAGGATCTCCAATCCGATCGGTCCTGCACTGCCCGCACCCAGCGGCTTCCCGCGACATTAACAGATCGTGAGAGATGCTATTACCAACGCTGCGTCTCCCGGTACGCGGCCGCCACTCAAAGACCTCTCCGCCCTAAAGGCCGTCAGTCCTCGCAATATGCCCAATTGCTATGTTCCCAATGCCACTTAAGGCCCAATTCTTTGGGCTATGTCGGTGACATTGGTTCTCCTACAGATATGATATGATCGTGAGAAAAGAAACTCCGAGCATAGCC
The DNA here is from genome assembly GCA_955850985.1 of Elophila nymphaeata. NCBI lineage: Eukaryota > Metazoa > Arthropoda > Insecta > Lepidoptera > Crambidae > Elophila > Elophila nymphaeata. The sequence goes on along the minus strand of OY039080.1, from coordinate 7,991,929 downwards.
CTCTCCATTGGTCTTTGAGTGACCTTGAGCCCTTGACCTTGAAAATACGCGCTAGGAAGAAATCAGTCTTAAAAAATGAACTACAATGTCAAAAGGATTCTATCTGAGTTCCTCGTCGTTCTTCAAGTACACCTCCCGATTTCCACTACAACCTGCCTGTGTGAAAATAAATACTACTAGCAAATTTTCAGTGGCAATGCAACTCACCCGACAATAGGAGTCTTTAAGTTCATCTTAGCTACGGTCTCGTTGATGGCCTTCTGCAGCGTAGGCCGCGGCTTGAGCACAAACTTGAGCATTTGTCCGATCCACCACGACGATGGGTCGCCGTTGAAGCGGACTATCCTACGTGAAAAACGAAACACAAGCTGAATGCTGGATGGAATAGTAATACGGTAGCTTTTATATTATGTATATGTTACCGGCCAAACCCGAATTTAGGACGAACTAGATTTTCCTAGGCTAAACCAATTAGTCCTTTATGCGATTTGGAGATATCTAGTGGCTGAGTGATGGATAGGTTAGGGTTCTTTTTTTATGACCAGGCGGAGTGCACAGTTTTTTTGGGAGAGTCTTGTGTTTTATGCACCTACATGGCTGAGTGATGGGTAGGTTAGTGAACTGGTTTGGCCTAGGGAAAACTAGTTTATCCTAAAATCGGGTTTGACCTGTAACATATAACTCACCGGCACGGAATCTTAGCCAAGCCCTTATTTTGCGGCGGCAAAATTTTTAAGTATTTGTAACAAATTAAGTTTATAGAGGTACGTCAAAAAAGTGTTTAGCTTTATTTCAAGAGGATAATTCATAATGTTTGAGAGTGTTATGGGGTTAGTATTTAAGTTTAAGTTGCATCGGGACATTTGAGAAAACAAGTTCAAGTTTTCAAGTCGGTACTGTAAAAAATGAATACGAATTGAGAACCTCCTCCTTTTTTGAAGTCGGTTAAAAAGTATAGTACCTATAATAGTTCATTGGTACTGACTTTTGTGATTTAGTGGATTTAATTCAACATTTAACTGTTCATTAAAACCAAAAAGATGTCTTTAGCACCAGTCCAACTTGCATAAGTCGTTTTATTTTACAATTAAGAATTTATCGATAACACCATAACTGTTTATATGACTATGATATTGAAAGCATAAGTAGGTGCTCGCTTGCAATGTAGGTACGCTCGTAATCCAAAAAGGGATTGAATAGAGCTTTAGGTATCATTTGGTTACACACTAATTCACATCTGGCAGTATGGGCCATAAAATACTTTTCCAGCATTTTATTATTTTACAATTTCGGATTTTTTATAGCACCATTGCTATTTATATGACTATGTTAGCATGGGTAGGTGCTCGCTTGTCATGCTATGTATCTACCAAACACTGTGTATGCAATTCTTAATAATTTATTTTGCAAACTTACCTATGTGCTAAATCTTTAGGTATGGCTAATGGCAAGAATTTCGGCTTCTGCGATATTGAATCTATGAACGGCAACGATACAACCTTCGCGTCGTATGTCACTGAAACAAAAAAAATACCTATGTGAATAAAAATATCCTCAAGGACACTAGCAAATTAAAATTTTGTAAATTGAACTGACTATTGTCGTTCGTTTTCCCTTCGCATCGTAATTTCAATACATTTCTTACGTCAAACCTTTGCAAGTTTTAAGTGCTAAACAACTTATTTGAATTACATTATTTCTTTATTAAGTATATTATTCTATAACGTTGATGTAACTATGGTTTATCAGAAGCCCCAATATAATAGGAATTGTATAACAAAACCGATTATCATAAGCTTAAATATAAGTTTCGCGATTAGCTACTTTAGCATATATGCAATACAATAGAAATTTACCTGGCCACTGTATAACTTTATCGTCATATGAGGTAGTACAGCTGTCTGATATCGGATAGAACACATATTCCCAGCCCTTGTTATTGTATCTCCAACCTTTGGAATTGAGTATTAGAGTCCTTTCCGTGGCATACGCGAATATTAAACAGTAAACTATGTGATGCAATTGACAGCCAAAACCGCATCCCTGAAATAAACACATTTTCTAATTACTTACTGGCTTCTGCATGCGACTTTGTATGCACATTATTAAAATTATAACCTATGTGTTATTCTTTTTGTATAACCTACAATATTGTAAAGTTTCATTAAAATCCATTCAGTAGTTTTTACGTGAATAAATTACAAACATCCACACATACATCCATACAAACTTTCGCGTTATAATATTAGTAGGATTTTCTGTTAAACTAAGGGCCGATTTCTAGTTTTGATTAGGAGATATTGACAGTTCTGTATGGACTATATGTTAAATAAACTATTTGTCAAAAATTCATTGAAATATTAGATATTCAAAAATCTATTGATATAGATATTTTTTTAATATAAGAAAAAATCACACTTTTTGTTCCTTATTAATAAAAAAAAGTCTCTACAAAAGTGAAGTTTTCTTCTTTGGGCGATGGTCCTAAATACAGTGACTGTTCTAAATTTTGTCTCCGGAATTTCTCGCTCTTTATTTATTTAATTAAGTCCATTACAATAATAATTATACTACCTATCAGTTGAACTTGACTTTATTTAGAAACACATACATATGTGATATCAAAACAATGAAATGAGATCTTCTATTTCTTACGCGAACATTAAACTCAACCTAGATAGATAACGCAAATTTTGCTACTATGCAAAAGACTGAACTAACCTACATACGACACAGCGCATTCGATCTCGGAAAAGTCAAACATCAAGATTTTTAAATGATATAAGAGGAACGCTATACTACGAGGATTTACACGTTTTGGACCACCTTGAGTCCAAAAACCCCATTTTTGGAATTATGTCTGTGTGTATGTGCGTTAGACTCAAGTATGCTTTAACTTATTGCAACCTAAATTTAACATGCATGTATAACATCAAAATATAAGGTTTCTATCAACTTTTGAGTCGTTTCCGGTATACGAGAAAGTCAAGGGGAGACCACCCCAGATTTTTTTACAAGAAAATTGGAAAAATTTAAATAAAAATTAATGAAGAATAAAACAAAATTTATATACTTTTTGTTATTTATATAATATTGTAGGAGTTTTTGCTACTTATACCGCAGCATCAATCACTAACCGCTGTACAGTCCCAGCTTCCATAAAGGCCGATGTCAACGACCGACATATTTGCGTACCGTGACAAACGCCCAGCGAGTGCGTTTATTTGAAAAACTAATTATATAGCACTCATTCTATTCTAGACAAATGTAGATACTTTTTATCACTTAAAGTCAATAGGGTATCGGATAAGTAAACAATGTCCATACCGTTATTTCAGTGACATCCGTTTGAGACCGAACTGTGAAGTGGTGTGTATATTTATTAATTTGTCGTCTTACTCTAATTAAATTGCATCTAACGCTGAATGTTGCAATAAATAAGAATTTCAAATTATGGTAAAAGAAGGTGTTATTAACTTTTTAAAATAATTTGTCACCGCGCGAAAACTTAGAGCCTAACTTCGGTTTGATATTGGAATTTACACATTACTTGACACAAGTCTTTTTAATACGGTTTGTATTAAAAACAATATGTGTCAATTAATGAACGGAGTAGTTAAAAAAGATGTAGAAGGACCATCTTATTTGATTATACAGTACACCTACATCTGACCTAAATAATACCTAATTACAGAATGTACTAGCTACACTAATTAATTATACAACAATAATTATTGTAAATAAATTTTAGGAAGTAGGTTAATAATAAAGGAAAATGCTGATCGTTATAATTTAACTCGACTAGCGATTAAACTTCGAAAAAATCGTGAGTGGTCTCCCCTTGACTTTCTCGTATACCGGAAACGACTCAAAGGTTGATAGAAACCTTATATTTTGAAGTCATACATGCGTGTTAAATTTTGGTCGCCCATCCAAGTACCGACCGCGCACTTGGTTGCTTAACTTTCGTGATCGACGGCTCAAAATTTGATAGAAACCTTATATTTTGATGTTATACACGTATGTTAAATTTGGTTGCAATAAGTTAAAGCATGCTCGAGTTATCGTGCTAACGCACAGACACATACACACAGACATAATTCCAAAAAAAAATTTTTTTGGACTCGGGAGGTCAAAAACGTCAAAATCTCGAGGTTGAATTTTTTGACGATTACAAGACTTCCTCTATACTACGTTACGAGAAAGTAAAAACTATTTGTCACAATAGTCTTATAATCGAGTATTACAATGACGAAATTAAAATGTTTCCTTTTTTTAATGAACACTGATCAATGAGTAATCAAGATACGTCAAATATTACACAACTAGCTTTTGCCCGCGACTTCGTCCGCGTGGAATAGTTACTTTAGGCAGCATTTTTTGTGTAGGTACTTATTATGCAAAAAACACACATATAAACTGCAGTGCACTACAGTAAATGGCATTTTTACAATATACCGTTTTAAGTTTTTCCATCCTTTGCTACTTACACGCAACCTTTCATCCCCACATGGGTCAATATTTCAAAAACGCTAGAACAATATTTGCGTTTCATGGTTTTATCTTCGATACTGAGGAATCGCATAAAAATTTTCATCTCATATTTAGCCCCTTCATTCCCTTTTTCACAAAAAGGTAGCTTTTATTCCATTTCGAGGTTCAGTCTATTTTTGTACCAAATTTCAATAAATTCGGTTCAGGTGTTAGGCGTGAAAGCGATTAAGCTAAAAAGTCACGTCCACTACCTTGGATCTCAAAATGGATGCCGTATTCTGAATCCTGACTCTGAATACAGCATCCATTTTGAGACCTCCGAAAACTACAAAAATGACACCCATATCGATTTTATATTAAAAAGTCGCGACCGCCATCTTGGATCTCGAAATAGATGTCGTATTCGGAATCGGGACCCTCAAAAGCCACGAAAATGATACCCATATTGACATTATGTTAAAAAGTTGCGTCCGCCATCTTGGGTCTTTTTAAAAATGGTTGTTGTATTGGGAATCGGGACCTCCGAAAACCACGAAAATTTTACCCTTATCGAATTTATATTAAAAAGTCGCAACCGCCATCTTGGATCTCGAAATAGATGTCGTATTCGAAATCGGGACCCCCGAAAACCACGAAAATAACACCCATATTGACATTTTGTCAAAAAGTCGCGTCCGCCATCTTGGATCTTGAAATAGATATTTTATTCGTAATCCGGACCCCCAAAAACCACGAAAACGATACCCATATTGACATTATGTTAAAAATTCGCGTCCGCCATCTTGGATCTCGAAATAGATGTCGTATTCGAAATCGGGACCCCCGAAAACCACGAAAATGACACCCATATTGACATTTTGTCATAAAGTCGCGTCCGCCATCTTGGATCTTGAAATAGATTTTTTATTCGTAATCCGGACCCCCAAAAACTACGAAAACGATACCCATATTGACATTTTGTTAAAAATTCGCGTCCGCCATCTTGGAGCTCGAAATAGATGTCGTATTCGAAATCGGGACCCCCGAAAACCACGAAAATGACACCCATATTGACATTTTGTCATAAAGTCGCGTCCGCCATCTTGGATCTTGAAATAGATTTTTTATTCGTAATCCGGACCCCCAAAAACTACGAAAACGATACCCATATTGACATTTTGTTAAAAATTCGCGTCCGCCATCTTGGAGCTCGAAATAGATGTCGTATTCGAAATCGGGACCCCCGAAAACCACGAAAATGACACCCATATTGACATTTTGTCATAAAGTCGCGTCCGCCATCTTGGATCTTGAAATAGATTTTTTATTCGTAATCCGGACCCCCAAAAACCACGAAAACGATACCCATATTGACATTTTGTTAAAAATTCGCGTCCGCCATCTTGGAGCTCGAAATAGATGTCGTATTCGAAATCGGGACCCCCGAAAACCACGAAAATGACACCCATATTGACATTTTGTCAAAAAGTCGCGTCCGCCATCTTGGATCTTGAAATAGATATTTTATTCGTAATCCGGACCCCCAAAAACCACGAAAACGATACCCATATTGACATTTTGTCAAAAAGTCGCGTCCGCCGTCTTGGATCTCGAAATAGATGTCGTATTCGGAATCGGGACCCTCAAAAACCACGAAAATGACACCCATATTGACATTTTGTCAAAAGGTCGCGTCCACCATCTTTTATCTCGAAATAGATGTTTTATTCGTAATCCGGATCCCTCAAAACCACGAAAACGATACTCATATTGACATTATGTTAAAAAGTCGCGTCCGCCATCTTGGATCTCAAAATGGATGGTGTATTAGGAATCGGGACCTCCGAAAACCACGAAAATGATACCCATATCGATATTATATTAAAAAGTCACAACCGCCATCTTGGATTGGATTTTTATTTCTTATCAAGTGTCTAAATTCAAAGTTTCATGGTTTCATATATCTTTAACCATGACGAACTTCCATACAAATTTTCATCCCCAATTTCATCCCCACATGGGTCTAAATTTCAAAAATCCTGGAACTAATATTTCTTTCTTTCTTATTAAGTCCCTAATTTCAAAGTATCATGGTTTTATCTTTAATAATGACGAAGTCCCATACAAACTTTCATCCACTATTTCACCCCCATACAGGTCACAATTTCAAAAATCTTAGAACAAATATTTCTTTCTGTCTTATTAAGTGCCTAAATTCAAAGTTTCATGGTTCTATCTTCAAAAATGACGAACTTCCATACAAACTTTCATCCCCTATTTCAACCCATACAACCTTTTTTTCGCAATAAAAAGTAGCCTATGTCCTTCCCCGAGATCTAATCTATAGTTGTACCAATTTTCATCAAAATCGGTGGAGTGGTTTAGACGTGAAAGCTTAACAGACAGACAGACAGACAGACAGACAGACAGACAGAGTTACTTTCGCATTTATAATATTAGTAAGGATAGTTAACATCAAAAGTCACTTCATTCTTTATTGTGTTATTTCAGTACAGTCCATACCGATTGGCCATGTAATTTCCACATAATGGAATACACCTTTACTGCGACGACGAGTAATTCTCACAACCAGGCTGTTCAAACATAATTACACTTGGCAAATGTTTAAAAAGTAAACAAGACTTTTAAACGGATCAATTGTTGATTTTGTATGTTCAAATGTTTTCATTCGATCAAATCATCAAGGAAAATTAATTAAGAATCAAATTAAACGAAACAAACAGTTAAATGAGATAGTAAAGTGATAATGAAGATCAAGGGATCATGAGAAATTTTTAAGGAATTTACGATGCCAAAGTGTATCTGCAATATTTTAATTTTTTGTCATGAAGTAACAGATACTTAAATCTTTTAGCTTTTGTTTGTATATCATCAGAGACAGCTATACACGTAATTTCAAAGATAAAAACAAACACACACACACGCACACACACACACACACACGCGCGTACACACACGTGCATTCAACATAGACCGGAATCTTTTTTATTGTTTTTAAATTTCTTTTTTTTTTTTAATAATGTAGAAAGTCAACCAGCACACACATCTCAGAGCTCTCGACCTTCATCTTAGAGAGCCGGGAGAGATTGAAAACCAGCGCGGTCCGAGAGAGTCACTCCCGTGACTGCATGAGCTGAATCTTTTCCGTTGTCTTTGTCCCTGATATGTTTGTAAAATTTTAATGAATGAATGTATTTTTTAAAAAAAGGCAATAAACTATTTTTTCTTTCTTTCTTTCTTTCAATATAACTAAATAGAGGTTTTGCAACCATGTGAAATACAAGGCTTGAAGTGGTTGATATAAGGGATGAAAGTTTCGGTTAAATTTGTGAAGGTAAAACCTTGAAACTTAGAAATCAGGAACTAGATAAGTTGAATATTTGTTCTAGCGTTTTTAAAATTTTGACCTGCATGGGGATGAAATAGGATTAAAGGTAGCATATGTGGTTTCCTAACATCTAATCTATATTAGTGCCAAATTTCATCAAAATCAGACTAGTAGTTTTTGAGTTTATTCGTTACAAACATACAAATCTTTCCTCTAGGCGATGAAAGGTCCTATGTATGATGTCCTGATACTAACATCTAATCTATATTTGTACCAAATTTCATCACAATCGGTCTAGTAGTTTTTGAGTTTATTCGTTACAAACATAAAAATCTTTCTTCAGGGGATGAAAGGTACCCTATATGGATTCCAAACATCCAATCTATATTTATACCAAATTTCATAAAAATAGGTTTAGTAGTTTTTGAATTTATTCGTTACAAACATACAAATCTTTCCTCTTTATAATATTAGTATAGAAGTATAGATTGGATGATTTTAGACAAGTACATATTTGTCCACACTCTCACGTAATTTTGAATGAAGATGTGGCCTACTATGCTCATTTTAGCCTTGAAGGCACTCAAGTTCTATCGAGGTTTTAAGGTACCTACATTAAAGAATAATCTAACTATCGCAACCAGCCTCTGTATCTCAGCTAATATTTAGGTAATGACAAAGTATATTTATTAGTCAAACCATTTATTAAAATTAAGGGCAAACTAGTATTACAAATTATAAGTCATACATTACTGCTTAATAGAACATAGTATTAGGTAAGCAACCTTTCGAAAAATAAACACCTAACTCTATTAGTCTATATTAATTTAAATATACATTATTTAATCGGAGCATAACTCTTATGGACATTTCGATGATTATTTTAAATTTAATTACAAGAGAATAGACGGGGTCAATTGGAAAAATTGCAAAATTTAATAGGACTTTGGTGTCCAAATGTTATTCTAATGTCCGTTATCACCGATGTGAGCTTAGTATATCTCGCCTGCCACATTACATAACTAACACAATAGATCCATCTCTGCCACATAAATTGAGCTGAACCTCGAACTACACGCCGTGACGGCAATGCGCTAACCTAACACCAACACATTGCGTAAATAACAATTGTTATGCTTTTTTAAACTACATAATAGGTATGGCTTTTTAAATAAACTATATGTACTAAATACATTGCTCAAGGACTTCCTAAATAATTTTACATATATGTATGTCGACGGGTCCCAAGAACAAAGTCGTATCTTTAAAATTAACTAGTTGCAGTAGGAAGCATTAAAGTTACGGGAATCAATTTCGTAACCAAAAATAAAAAAATTGGTTGTCTGTAAAGTCGGTTTACTGACGATAGTTGAACGTGACAACGTCTTAAGAAAATACTGATGGAATGGTAGCATTTTTCAAAAGAAAAATTTAATTTCATTTGTTTAATAGATTTCGCATTATAGTATGAATAAACTTGTAATAAAATCTCTTTGGCTATACTATTTGTATCTGGCTGGTTTTGGTATCATTGAAAGTTTAAATTTTAAAGAACATAATTCCAAATTCAAATTAGAGAATTAGATTCAGAGCGAGGTAACGCCGCATGACGTCATGTTTTTTCGTGCGTGCAGCCGGCTCTATCGAATTATAAGACGTCGTCACGTCAAAAAAAAAAAAAAATTTTGGTTAGCCAAATTTTTGGGTAACCAAAAATAATTTTTTTTTTATTATTTTTGGTTACGAAATTGATTCCCGTAACTTTAATGCTTCCTACTGCAACTAGTTAATTTTAAAGATACGACTTTGTTCTTGGGACCCGTCGATGTATTTAAATAATTATCCTTTACCTCTTTGTGAGCATTCGTAATCTGAAACTTATTTGGTCATACAATGTTTGAAGCTTGATGGCTACTTTTCCATTGAACATCGAATTAGAAACGGCGGTTCAAATTTAATATTTGCCATCTTTTAAATTTTTCCGTATTGTGTTTTCTTGTGAGTATCTTGCTTAGGTGTATGTATATTTTGTATTTAAATTATACCACGATATTTTAAAGTCACGGTCTAGTTGAAAATGTAACTTGCTTAGACATTTAGAGCAAATAACGAGACTCCTTAAAGTCCTTTCAATTTAGTTGGAAGATCATTCTTAGAACAAGATATTTCCTAATCTAATTTATTGACAAAAGATCCTTTAAAACTTGCAGGCTACACACCTGCCTATTAATCTTAAGGAAGTGCTCGGTCAGTTTCAGACTAAAATGGGTCATCGAAGCTAAAATTAGTCTGACCAGTAAATCTTTATTAGCATTGCATGGCTGTTCTAACGACTTTAGTTTTAGGAAATCCGTCTGCTTACTTATTAAATTAGGATTGATCGTGTCACTTACTTTGTAATAAATAAGGGAAAGATTTTAGAACTTCTTTTACCGGTAGATTGACGTAGTCTACATTATAAAAAAAAATGCCCTATACCTATCTTATAAAATCCTACAGTTTAGTATTACGGCTTGTTTGACAGGTTCTGATTATGAGATATCTGGGGCCTTACCACCATCTTTATAAAAGCGATTCAAATTCCACACGGCTGAGTATGGGTTCGTAAACTGAATCATATAATTTCGTACCATCATCTTCATATTACGGATTCGCGTTTGCATCGAAAGAATCAAGAAGCTAAAACCTACGAAAGAATAAATGAAATTTGTCGCTGGTCTGTTATGGAGTGAAAGAGAGAGCGCTATATAAATATGACTTATGGTTGTCTCAGTCTACCTACAAGTCTACAACTAATCGCTGTCGAGAGTAGTGCCAAAACTGAGTCGCGTAGATGGCGTCATAGCACGAATTAACGATTCTATTCATTTTAGGTCTTAAATTGGATCGCGATAAAAGATGGTGGTGAGGTAGCTGGCTGTTGGATAAGCAGTTTTGTATATGTCAAATAAACGCTAAAACCTGTGAAACGCCTATCTGTTTGTTTATACAGTGAAACTTGGTTAAGTGGGACCTGGATAAGTGAGAAACCTCCATAACTGGAACTCATGCTGAGGTCCCAACACTTTGGCACTGAATTACCTCTGTTAGTGGGACGAGGTAAACCTCTATATCTGGGATTTGTTCTTTCGATTTATCATCATAGTTACCTCTATAACTGAGACAGCGAGTAAATTTTATATGCATAAACCTCTGTAACTGAGATAACATTGTTTGTTTACTCATTTTTATTTTACCCACAAATTCCACACGTAATTCCAAGTACGTAAGTACAAATCTTGAGCTTCAATTACCTTCAGTTTTAGTTTCGCTTTACTATCATACAGATGTTTATTTGAAAAATGTCAAAACGAAAGCTACAATCGTTATCATTACGTGAAAAACTGAAGTTAATATCCGTTTATGAAAGTGGGAAGACACGCGAAGAAGTTTGTGCCGAATTAATGTGCCAAAATCTACTCTTTGTAGAATAATTCAGAGTAAACATAAAATTGAATCACAATGTTCTGAAGGACAAGGAAAACTAAAACGTGTACGTTTATCAGAATATCCTGTTTTTTTTTTTTTTATTAAAACTCATTTACATACATAACACGTTATTCTATTTAATGATCGCACCTGTATAACTGAAATAACCTGTATTCTCACCTCTATTAATGGAACCCTCTGTAAATGAGACAGATATTTATTTATACCTGTATATCTGAGACACTGGGTAAGTGGAATACCTCTATAAGTGAAACGACATTGCAGGTCCCTTGATGTCTCACTTAACCAGGTTTCACTGTATTAGCGTATAATCTGGTAGATACCACGTGGATATATGTAAAGCATACAAGAACAGCGCCTGGAAGGCACCAGCGAGGAGATGCAACATACGGTCCGCATGAGCCTAATATGATTTACATAGGCGGTTACACACTACGACTTTTTGCATGACGCGATTTAGGTACAATAAGTACTCATACAGCCAGTAACCATCTAAACAACTTTTATAAGTGCAGTAATGAATGATAAATGTCGTCAAATAGCGATGTTTGTCCAAAGAATGCCAAAAATATTTTTGCCGCATTAGAAAGAAAGAAAGAAAGAAATTATTTATTGGTACACACAGAACATATAAGAGAGAAATTACAAAAGGGAAAAGTGAATTTTTACGATGTATTTTTAACATTGTTTAAATTTAGACCTAGTTTAAAAATGATGACGTCTGTATTTGCTGTCATAAACAAAAGCGAGACAACCTTAGTTTTAAACAATGTCTAACTTTAAACAGTGTTTAAGAAACTTTTGTAGGAAGACCGCCAAATCCGAACGAAAAAATATTTCGTTCGGATCTTAGATGTGCAAATTTCAAAGATTTGATGAAACAATGTTTACCATAAAAACATAAGCACCAAGCACTGACAAATTTCTACAGCGAAAGCAATGCCCTGGGTGGCGTAGTGGTTAACGCAGCCGCCCGGATTGCGGAAGATGCTGGGTTCGATTCCCGCCTGGGGCAGGTCGATTTTTTCAGTGTATTTCACTGCAAGTGTGTTGCCATCCTGGGAACTAAGATGATATGCCTTCCATGCCCAGTACCTAATTACACTGACTACCGTTCCCTTCGATCCGAAACACAGCGAACTGCTTCACGGCAGAAATAAGAAAGGCGGTGGTGCCTACCCAGACGACCTAATAAAGTGATGATGTGACCGAAGCTGGAAGCTATTTGTCACAACAGAATAATGCTTTAAGCACTATTTTTATAGCCACAAGTAAGTAGTAGCTGGCTTTTCTAGGCTTTCACTAACCATACTCTTGTATAAACTTCGCCTCAGTCAATTAATGGTAGATAAAACAACAATGAAGGACAGATTGTTATACTAGATATGTACAAGAAATCCAATAAACAGAGATAAAATGTTACCTTATTTAAGTTGCATATCAGTTTCCTGGCTTCTCTACAGTCGGGTGGGTTCTGCAGATGATGCAATCTTCTTTGTATGAGATCGCTCACGTTAGCAGCCTCCGCCTGCCGCCACTCGTGGTATCCATCAAGCTCTGGAATTTTCTCGTGATCCGATAAAAGAGACCTACAATTTTCCAAAAGAGAAATACAGCTATTGCAATCGTCATGTCCATCCAAATGTTGGAAGATCTTTTTTATGTTATTTAGTTGGAAGACAAAGCTTGCAAGACTGACGTGACACTCGCACGCTGGCAACCCTATTCCTCTCCCCTACCCCGCGTAGCTCTGACAACCTTTCATTCAAATACCGTCCCAAACACACGGCAATAAGGTCATTCATTGAACAAATTCAACGGCCCTCATCGGACGCGCACATTTCGGCGTTGAATTTGTTCAATTTCAACCTTACTGCCGTGTGTTTGGTACGGTATTTGAATGAAACAGAATGATATCCGCGCCGACTCCTTGCCGTCTGCCAGATCAGTGTGCTTCGCGCCTTAGGGGCCGTCCATTAAGCATGTGTTGTTTTTTTAGCATTTTTAACCCTACCGTCCCCCTTGGTGATACGTGGTGAGGTACTAGACTAAACACACCACCCACCCCTCCTAAAATCACGTGTATTTTTTGTACCTACAAAGAATCTTAATTTTTTTTAAATACTGTCTCTAAATACAGTTAAAAAAGTACTTACATCAAATTTTATTCTTAGAAAACTAAGGTTGTTTTTAATGGCTTCTAATATTACTTAACTTATTTATTAGACAAGCGAAAATGTAACTAAATTACAAAAATTGTACCGTTGATTTGGGTTAAAAATGAAGTCTCTTAGCACGTGTTTTTACAACAATAACTTGGGAGAAACTATCAACTTATTTATTTTTATTCATAGATTTATAATTACTGACTTTTATTCTATTGAGACCAAAAAAATGCACTAATGTGTGAATAATGCGCATGTGTGTAAAATGTACTGCAGTCTGACAGTTGCCGTCTTTTCTACGTGACTGACAGGCCGACTTAAGCCGTCTGCGTGTACGTGAAACGGTCTCGTCTATCTATCTCGTTCTAATAAACGTGTTAGTATGCTCTTTCTCTTTCACATTGCCCATCTACAGTTTCCTATATCTATGCTTTTATTATTACTTATTCTTTTCAACCGACTTCAAAAAAGGAGGAGGTTCTCTATTCGACTGTATGTTTTTTTTTTTTTTTTTTTTTTTTTTTTTTTTTTGTATGTATGTTCCGCGATTATTCCGTCAATTATGAATCGATTTTGAAAATTCTTTTTTCGTTAGGAAGGACATACTCCAAAGGTGGTCCCGTATAAATTATACCGAAATTGGTTCAGTACTTTTTTGTTAAAATGATAATTTCATTGGGGATGAAATAATAATATCGTCCACGAACACAAAAATAATGTAATTTTTTTTTTGAACTTGCCATTACCTAATATGCAATAGTGAAATTTTGGTTAGTAGGTCCAATAGTCAACACATAAACTATGACAAATTATTTTATGAACTTAAGTTAAATAACTAGGTTCATAGTTCATTAACTTACCATTCATTTTGAATGAATGGCAGGCATTTGTAATGAGATATAGGTCTGAGACGTGATATTATTTGTTAACCGACTTAAAAAAAAGAGGAAGTTCTCTATCCGACTGTTTTTTTGTGTTTGTTACCTGATTACTTCGTCAATTATGAGTATTACGACTCGATTTTATAATGATTCTTTTTTAGGTACGTCAAGATCAGAGATGGCCCGTATAAATTTTATCTATATAAATTCGACCCTTTTTGAACAAATCAGTAATAGCAAAAAAACGTTTTAGTTAAAGTTTCCATTAAGTTTTAATGAGCGCCTAGTAGGCCTATCCGTTTTCAATAAAATATACTTTATTTCCACTAAAAATAATAAAATAAAATATTTTTAGCAAAAAAATAGGACAACCGACTTCAATGCGTACAAATTTAAACTAAAAAGTAAGAAATAAATAATATTTTTATGAATTAGTTGAAAAGAGCGTCATAGAAAACCAAGGAAAGTAATGATACACATTTATAATTCTTTATTTATAATTCATACTCCGATATATTTGGAGTCGGTGCCAGCCTAAGCAAAATAAACTTACCTAATAGATACGAACTTGATTAATCCATTAACTATACATAATAATGAATGATGAAGATAAGAAATAATCCGCCGCTCCGTGAAGTTCGAAAATTGCAAACACTATCCTCCTTGGCTAGCTGGCACCGGCTCCAAATATATCGGAGTATGAATTATAAATAAAGAATTATAAATGTGTATCATTACTTTCCTTGGTTTTCTATGACGCTCTTTTCAACTAATTCATAAAAATATTATTTATTTCTTACTTTTTAGTTTAAATTTGTACGCATTGAAGTCGGTTGTCCTATTTTTTTGCTAAAAATATTTTATTACTTTTGTGTTTCATGTCTCTAGTTCTCACGAATGATTTTTACAACTGACTCCATGACATATCACACTATTAAACATACTTAATTAGTTTTCTAATATAGTTTTTATACCGAAACACAATCTCTACGAACAGTATTAAGAGGGCCTAATGATAGTGAGACATTAAAAATAGATTTCCTTTTGAATGGTGTCGAACGCAGTACCTACTACACAATAGGAGTATGTACTAATACAAAATAAAAAACAAGTTAGTTAAAAAATAACCATAAAGACGCTTCCATACAAAACACATTGTGTGTCATAATAACAATAAGCATTTACCACAAAATCACTTCCCGTTAACCATTAGTTACAGATAAGCCACAAAATAAAGATGGTACAGTAGGTAAATGTTACTTCTAACGCCCAAATTATGAGGGGTGAAATGCCCATATAAGGTTGACATACGAACCAGTCATATTAAATAGTAAAGTACCTACATACAAGTTCTTGTCTTCTGTGCTATTTTTATTTAGTGGCCATGGGTGAAAATAGTAAATTCCAAAATAAGCGATAACCAACCTTTTTCTTTCAGCGACTTGCTCCAATATAGTCTGTATCTTTTCCACCTTATTGTCATCATACATGACTTTGCTTAACTCATGACTAATGTAGTACCACAATTCTTTTGTATTCGAGTACACCCTTCTTCTGAGATTCTCGTAGTCTTCCGTGGGCCCATGTCCCGAGTCAAGGAACAGGGCCCCTGTGTCAATGTCTTTCAAGTTACCATTTAAACTGAAAAAAAATATATAATTATAATGTTTACTTACTAATTAGTATCACTAATGATCTTTAGAGATTTGTATCTCATGCTCTGGTGTAGATTTATAACACTAAGCAAAGGAGATGTTCCGAATTTTTATGGAGGCTGGTACTAGGCCACCCCCCAAGACACAAGTTATATGAGATGAAAGAGGATATTTTTAAGAATATTATAGGACAAAAACTCTAATTTTAAATCCCCGCATTTTAACAAAAAACAGCATTTTATTCTGGCTCAAAAAATCGTTATACAAAGATTTAACTTTCAATTTAAAAAAGTAAGACGTGTCAGTAATGACAGCTGCCCTGTTATGTCTTGTCAAATTATTTGTTTTATAACAAGGCATGGGGTCGGTTTTTTCAACCTACAACTATTTTGCATAATTTTTTCATAAAAAAGTTATAAGAACACGACAAGTTAGTTTTTGCTCTTGTTTCTGACTAACAATCGAAAATGCGGGGGATTAAAATTTAAAAAACGATATATTCAAGATCCTCAGAGCATAAGCTTTCGTTTAATATATAATTTACCGTGGGGGGTTTTCAAGTACCAATATGGAACATATCCTTTCCCTCAAAGCTATGATGATATAAGCATAGCCTACATTCATCCAAATGCTGGACCCAACCTTTCTACGTGGTAGAAATACAAGGAGTCAAGAACGCACCACCACACTCTCATCTCAATCCGCATTGGTCCGCAGACACAGCTGCTGTAGTAAAATACTATATAGCAAATCGGAGGCAATTCGTCTTTTTAAAACGAGTCAATCATTTACAACTAAACATCTGTTTGTAAATGAATAAGTAATGCACTTGGCTCTAAGGAAATGAATTTTCACACAATAACGATGCGTAAAATTTCTGCATTACTATTAAATAAGCGCTACGTAATGGATTATTTTATAATTTGCGCTCAATAAATTGACAATTACATATTATTTTAAGCATTTGCCTCATTTTACGCAGTACAATTCAATTGTTCGAATTCTCACGCGAATGAAAAGTGACTATTGACGCTTTGGTTGCATGGTTTATATTCGTAACAGTTTACGTTGTTGCTCTAAAGATGTTCAAATGACTCACCCTGAGGATTTTCGTATTTGCGCAATGAGACTGCTGTGTTGGTGCCTAAGTGTTTCCAATTGCGATGAAACCCTTCTTAATCTGTCTTGGAATTCCAATACCTCATCTGAACTTCCATTGCATCTACAACAGAAATAACATAAAAAAAACTGGAACGATATATTTATAAGAATAAAAACATTAGCTACGTCTTCGCCATACAGCATCATACCATGTAAGTGTAACAATGACCATAATTCCGTCAGTCAAAACAGTTTCCAACAATATAAAATTAAATTGCAGCTTTATATAGTATAGATAGTGAAGCCATAATCATCATTAGGCTGCCCTGCTTTCAATTTTATTAAGGGTCGGCATAATCTTAATATATATAAATCTCGAGTCACAATGTTTGTCCTCAATGGACTCCTAAACCACTTAACCGATTTCAATCAAATTTGTACACCGTGTGCAGTTTGATCCAACTTGAGAGATAGGATAGTTTTTATCTTGATAAGTAGTCATTTTTTTTTTACTGCAGATACAATGGTACAGGTCAGTAGTATGAAATTACCACAGCAACGTGTGGCCGGGCAGCTAGTCTATTATGTTTTTCTCTGCCATACATCCCTGTCAGCCGTCATTTCATCCTCTCTTTTCCGTATCATCTCTCACACAATCTATCCATCTTTTCTTCGGTATTCCTCTCCCTCTATACCCGTCCATATTCATGTTCATCATCTTCTTTATCACATGATTATCATCCCTTCTCATTACATGCCCATACCACGCTAGACGTACTACCTCTCAATTTTTAATAATGGGATAATAAATTACTATACAGGGTTACAGGAAAAGTCGACCTAGATCCGTTAAGGGCGTATAGTACACATCATTTCTGAATGATTTCACTATGGAACCCCCCCATCCTAAACTTAACCGTTTTCGAGATATTCGTGTTTTAATTTTTTTTATGAAAATGCCCAATTTTTCGGCTATTCAATTGAATATTTTGAATTTTTTTGATTTTAATGATTATTTTTTCGGTTTTTTACATGAAGAATGAGATGGTTAATGACCTCAATGACTAAAATTGCATGTAAGTTAAGTAAATAGGTCATTGCAGACGATCGAAACTTAAGAAAATAAGTACAAATTATAAAAAAATATTTTTCTTTTCTGGATATCTCAAAAAATTATTATGGCATTGCTCTGCAGATGTGCTTAAAAACATCTACATTTTATCAGCTATCCAACGAGGTATAACAATCTAGGGTTGTATTTAAAGTCATAGAAAAAAACATAGTTGAAACGCACAAGCTCGGACTGAGTACATACGACGCTATCCCGACCGTCGAGTACCTGATGTGAGCGTTTTCGACGGAGGTTACCGACGACTTCGTGAAACTGGCTCAGTTTTGCGACGACGTACGGACTTAGGAAGACCACGTGTCATTGATGACGACGAGGAACAAGACAACGAAATCAAAATTTCTTAAGAGGTGACTTAGGTGACCTACTAGATGATCTCCCATTACAATAAATTACTGCGGGACATGTGGTTTCAACATGATGGCTGCCCTGCTCATTTCAGAAGAAGCGTTAGGGATTGGTTGGACACTAACTATCCTAACAAATGGATTGGACGAGGTGGGCCTTTACCCTGGCCAGCCAGATCTCCCGACCTGACCCCCATGGATTTTTATGTATTGGGGCACATGAAGAGCCTCGTTTACAGTGAGCTCAACCCCATATCGTCAGTGGAAGTTCTCAAAGAAAGGATAATTAATGCTGCTAACGACATAAGAAGAAAATTAACCACTGGTGTAGTGAAAAGTGGACTACGTGAAAGAATTAGAAAATGTGTGCGAAATAGAGGTGGACACGTAGAACATGAACTATAAAATTTTATTCAAAAACATTAGGTGAATTACTGAATGATCTCCTAGGTCAGGATAGCGGGACATCGATGGATGCATGAAAATTGTACCTAGCCGAGGGAGGCCGTTCAGTAGTGGAAGCCAGTAGGCTGAAATGATGATGCTGAACTTAAGTCAAATTAATTAGATTAAATAAGCACTATTTATTCTGACTGCCCCATGTAGCCTTAGAAACTAAGTTTCACCGTTAGACCTACTACCTGAACCTTTTCAACTATGTTTTTTTCTATGAGTTTAATTTTTTTTTTTTTTTTTTTTTTAATTTATTTAACCATAAAAAGAAAAATACAATAATTAAAACATTATAGCATTTAGAAAACCACTAAGATTTGTAGGGGGGTAATGCTATAGGAGTCTACTTACAAACAATTAACTTAAATAATGGTACTAAATTAATCACAGCAATAATATAAAAAATAAGAATTCATACATACAAAATATTGAATAACATAAAGTCGAAGGTAGTTCCTTATCACTACAGGTGGCAGGCGAGCACTTTTCCAAGGTGGACTACCCACCTTGGGAAAGTGCTCGCCTGTTAATGTTGATATTTCTCTAAATTTGTTAATAGATATGATTTTAATTTATATTTGATATTATCCTGTGTAATGCTATCAATCAAATCATTCGGTAGTTCATTGATAAACCGAGGAATTAGGTAGGTAGCCGTACGCTCACCATAGGCATTGTTTGCGCGTGTCGTACACAAGCGGTTTCGAGAAACTGCCCGAGTGTATACAGGATGATTAATAACATTTTTGTAATTTTCATTAAAAAAGTGTTCTTTCAGTAACATGTACGTGAACTGCGTGTGAACCGGTAAAGTTTTACAATGTCTGAACAGAGCAATGTCGTCCTTGTGAAATTGCAGTTTAACTTTACTGGATACAATGTTTTTCAAAATTTTTATCTGTAGCCTATATATTTGATTAAGGTATGTAGTGTATGTACGGCCATAGCTACTGAGTCCGTATTGAATGTGAGATGCAGCAAGCGCGTTGTACAACATTAATTTGACTTTGAAGGGTATGCGATCTTTAAGTATTGTGATATTTGCTAAAAATTGTCTTAACTTTTGACTAACATGCTCGATATGGT
This sequence comes from Elophila nymphaeata, assembly GCA_955850985.1. Lineage (NCBI taxonomy): Eukaryota > Metazoa > Arthropoda > Insecta > Lepidoptera > Crambidae > Elophila > Elophila nymphaeata. Next base: position 7,971,801 of record OY039080.1, on the reverse strand, counting down.
TGGACCAGTTAAATTTATTATCAATTGTCAATCCGAGATAAGTGTGATTATTTACAATTTCAATAAAGGGGCAATTACACGATTTAATATTTGTAGCATGCATGCAACTATGATCGTGAGCCACTATATTTTTTAAGGTACAGTTTTTGATATATGGTGATTTAATGATGAGAAGTTTGGTTTTGTCCGCGTTTAGCACCAGACCAGCATCATGACACCATTTTGTAAGGGAGTTAAAATCTGATTGCAAGAGTTCACAGGCTTTTTGTGGGTCTTTGTCTACTGCTAGGAGACATGTGTCATCTGCAAATTGATAGCATGTGCAATAGTTGATACAATTACTCATATCGTTAACATAAGATAAGAAGTGAAGTGGACCTATTACGGATCCTTGAGCCGTGCCCTCTGTGGCTAATACGGGCTCACTGTACGTGTTATCTATTTTCACACTCGAGATACGATTTTTTAGGTAGCTTTCACACCAACCAAGTAAAGGTCCTCGTATTCCACACCCATCTAACTTGTTAACTAGTAGTTTATGATCTAATGTGTCAAAAGCACGCGTAAAATCAATGAATAAAACAAGTACATGACTTTTATTATTTAGATGTTCGTTGACCTCATCAGTAAATTTATTAAGGAGATCAATTGTACCTTTCCCTGATTGAAATCCAAATTGGTTTGGATATATAACGCCGTGTTTCCTATAAAATGAGTGTATTTGCTCACAAATATATTTTTCCACTATTTTGTCGATAGATGAAAGTAGGGTGATAGGGCGATAATTTGAATAATCGTTTCTTTTTCCTTTTTTATAGACCGGTCTGATACATCCAACTTTCAATTCATCCGGGTATAGGCCAGTTTTAACGCTGCTATTAATTAAATTTGCGATGGCGGTAGATACTTTGTCACCAATCTTTTTAATATCGGATACTCTAATGTTATCTGGTCCTGGAGCTTTATTAGAATTTAATTTTTTTATTATTTTATGTATGCTTTCACACGATGCTCTTTGAAAGAATATACTAGAGTTATTTGGCTTGCAATAGGAACCAGGATCAGATAGTTTCAGACTACATTTAGGAATAATATCCTTTACAGCTCTGTCAAATGACATTGCAAAGTTGTCAGCGATAGTTTTTGTAGTGAGGCCCTGAGCATCAAATGCTTTCTGAATCGCAGCATCAACTGATAATGTAACTCGCCCCAACATTTGGTTAACAATTTTGTATACTTTCTTAGTATTTTTAAAATTTGCATTAATTTGATTAATATAGTATGTATTCCGTTTAGCTTCTAATATTTTATGTATTTTATTACGGGTTTTATTGTATTCAAGTTTCAATTTTGGATCACCTAAATTATTTTTCCATGACTTGTATAATTTGTTGCGTTTCTCACAGAGACGAGTAATATTACTGTCGATCCATGGTAGTCTAAATTTATTGTTAAGTTTTTTATTATAAATTTTAGTATATGTAGCCAGATTATCCGCGTTTTGAAACGACCGTCGCATAAAATTAAAAATTTCATTAGGAGATTTCATATTATTTGTATCCTGCCATGTTACATTATTCAAATCTTTATAAAGTATTTCATAATTTATTAATTGTTTTGTAACATCCTGTATACGCTTCTTGGCGACGTCATTAACGCAGGCAAGCATCACGGCACGGTGATCGGCTAGTACGACATCTAGCACCGCCGAGTACGGATGTGATGTGGGGAATCGCGCAAAAATGTGATCAATGCAAGATTTTGTGATATAATATTTTTTTGTTGTATTGTCAAGCCTTGATTCATACCTAGTGAAGTCCGATATTCCGCACATCAATCCGCTCCCGCTGAGTGTTTCCAGATATCTGTCTTTATGAGATGACATGGATTTTAGGTCTATATTTGTGTCGCCGATCATTATAAGGTTAGGTTTTATGTCGAACTTAGAAATGTGCCTACCCAACTCCTTAACAAATAGACTTTTGTTTGTTGAAGGCGGTCTATAAACTGCACACACAACCACGTCCTGGCTTGGGCTTAGTTTTAAAATACCAGTTAGGTTTTCAAACGTTATTGTTTTGTGAGAGCATAAGGTAAACTTTAGATGGTTTCTTGTGTAAATAATGATACCGCCTCCTTTTTTGTGACAGCGTAGTTGTGAATACATATTATAGCCAGGTATATGAAACAAGTTAACAATGTTATTTGATACACCCGCCTCAGTAACGACAATTAAATCCAAAGGAAAATTACAAGTATGAATAGTTTGTAAAAGTTTTGTAAAGTTTTTAATTAAGGATCTGATGTTAATATGAAGACATGAAATATTAAGATGACTTTTAGGTGGTAGTTGTTCTATGAAACTATTAGTACAGGAACAATTGGGAATTTCTGTAATTTGTGTATCCATTTTATTGGACAAACTTATAATTAACTAACACAAAAAAAAAAACCGGTAGAATCTAATGTAGTACAAGTAACAATTATTTTAAATGTGGCTTACGATGGAGTGGAGAAGTTGATGGAAGATTCCTTCGGTTTTACCAATTGATTGATATCATGCATGGATCGAATATAATATATCTTACTATTACTAGTTTTTCTAGCACATATTTTGCCATCTTTACACCAGATAAATTGGAATGACTTACTTAGCTGCATTTTTGCGTTATACAAAAGTGTTTTTACTTGTTTAGTTAAGGCCTCTCTCACAAAGATACGACTGTCAGCTCTTTCTTTTGGAATGTTGGGCATCAAAAGACCTGCGGTGAGGCATTTTTCCTTGGCAGCATCTATCCATTGTCGACGTGTTGCTTTCGTTTTCATCTCCACAAGAAGTGCACCTGGTTTTTCTTTAGTCCCTGGTAGGCGTTGTGATGACTGTATGTCATTCTCATTCAAATTCAACTTTGTAGCAACCGTTTCTAATAGTTTCGGTACATCGCTTATAGTGACTTCTGGTAGACCAGCTATTTCTAAGGAGGTAGAAAGGGTTTTTTGCTCCAAATTGTTCAAACCTTGTTCTAAGACAGCAATTCTCAATTCTAGGTTTTTGTTTTTATTATGTAGGTCATGATTTTTATGTTCCAAGCTTTTTATTGCCGTATCTTGCTTTTTGATAGACTGCTCCATGTTGTTGAATTGATCACTTAGGAACTCGAGTGAGGACTCAATGTTGCTTAGCTCCTCCCGAAACGTCTTCTTCAGTTCACGACTTATGTCCAACACTAGTTTTCGTGTATCGATAGCTTGAGCATTCACAACGGCTACAACAATACAACCCTAGGTTGTTATACCTCGTTGGATAGCTGATAAAATGTAGATGTTTTAAGCACATCTGCAGAGCAAGTGCCATCATAAATTTTTGAGATATCCAGAAAAGAAAAATATTTTTTTATAATTTGTACTTATTTTCTTAAGTTTCGATCGTCTACAATGACCCATTTATTTAACTTACGTGCAATTTTAGTCATTGAGGTCATTAACCATTTCATTCTTCATGTAAAAAACCGAAAAAATAATCATTAAAATCAAAAAAATTCAAAATATTCAATTGAATAGCCGAAAAATTGGGCATTTTCATAAAAAAAATTAAAACACGAATATCTCGAAAACGATTAAGTTTAGGATGGGGGGTTCTATAGTGAAATCATTCAGAAATGATGTGCACTACACGCCCTTAACGGATCTAGGTCGACTTTTCCTGTAACCCTGTATAATATACATGGCATGTTCATATCATAGGGATCTGCACAGTATTGTGCACCAGCTGTTATTTTACCATCTATTTATTTTTCTTTTATATCATTTCTCACATCATATTTTCTGCGGTCTTCTCCTGCGCCTAAATCCTACAGTAATCTAATTCTAGTCCATCACTCTCCCTAGCAACACACATTTCATTCCTTCTCAAAACATGTCCATAGCGAGCCACCTAAACGATTCCCTTCCAATTTCTGTCACTGGACCTTATAGAAAAATTTTTTTTTACGGCATACAGATTATAGTGAACCAGTAACATGGAGCGTAATATGCACGCGTGCCTATAGGAGCGCACGTGCCGCATCAATCATCGCATCGCAGCTTGTTTAAAAACGTTTTAAATGACTAAACCAAATAATGAATAAACAGGATTGGGACGCTTATGACGCAATGGTGAGGATTGCGAAAAACAATGCTTTTCTATGTTGTAACGTTTTAATGAACTCCTGGACCAAGTTCTACCCAATGATGCTCGGTCGCCCAGTAATCCCCTAGGAACCTTCGACTTACAAGCTTGAGGATAACATTAATAGGATAACAGAATATTAGCAAATAGAAATAACTCAATAAACGAATAGTAAAACAACAAAAAGCGTGGTACCCCGTTGTTTGACTCATCTTCAAGACAAATATAGAACGAACAGCCCGCACAAATGTTTAATTATTTCTGGACCAAATTTATTACCGACGAAATAATTAGAAAAGACAGGTGGAAGGTAAACGCCACGTCGAATACAGATGAGTGCTCGAATCGATACTACTTTATTAGGTATTCATTCTAACAAATAAACAAAGTGGTTACTTATGTCGACTTACGATGTTGATCGTCTCAACCTGCCTATTTACGAACGTTTAAACCAAAACCAAATCGTTATCCTTGTCATACGTTCAATTTGTAATAAATTAAACTGTTTTCAAAATGTATGAAAACGAAATCGATTTGTAGCAGAATACTCGACACTGGCGGAATCCATTAGGACAGCGCCAGTAAAAAATAAGAACAACGAATTTCGTTGACTAAGAAGATGTCGATTTGGTTTTGGGTTGGTATTAGCGCGATACGGCCCCTGAGGTCGCAACGAAAGATTTCTTCTATACAACAGCCCACCGCTACCATAATACGGACACGCACATATTAAATATGTATTCTTTCATTAGAAAGCCGTAATGGTAAATAAATTATGAGGACAGTAGTAACGCGTACTAATGGGTTTGGGGCAAAACTAAAATCATAAGGTTACTATTATCAGGTATATATCAAGGACTTTTCTTTGTACGGTTATTCGAACTAAAAGAATTTAAATGTAATCAGAAAGCCTGCATAAATAAATCTTCGTCTCTGCTTTGAATATTGAAATTAACTACTTTTACTGCGTTCAGTGAATTTTATTAAGATGAGAACTACTACTTTGCAAACATGTTTTTTAGAAGTTAATCTCAGAAACTGCTAAACCATCGTAATATACCTTCACAACGAAGAGCAAAGCCCTATACGCATAGGCTATGTATTTTCAGAAAAATGTGCAAGTTATATTAGATTTAGACCTTATCAAAAGTCGTTTGGAGATAAATCAAATTGGGCACTTTATTTTTATACAAATTTACGTACAACGATAGATCTCATTATTAACACTGCCTTACAGTATAATTTTTGGAAAGAAGAAGAAAAAACATATCCCATTCTTTACGTAACGCTAAGAGACGCTAAGCATGTTGTAAAGAAAGTGATGACAATGAATGTGGATGGATATAGGGAGAGGAAGACCTAAGAAAAGATGGAGATACTGTGTGAGAAATAATATGGCAAAGAAAGGGTGTTAATATTGAGATGACGGCTGATCGAGTGCCGTGGAATAAGAAAAGATATACCGACCCAAAACTCCCCAAAATAAATTAGGATTAGATTAGAGCAAGGCAATTATGGTGAATTGTGTCTTCTACTTATTTGCTGGTGATGATCGATAAAGCGTGTAGCGTTCGTTCACTTAAACGAACGCTACACACAATTACGAATCAATAAATAAACAAGCTTTCAACAACCTCGCATATTTTTACAAGCTTTTATTTAACTTGCACTGTTTGTATGTACGTAAATATGTAAGTCGTCCGTCAACATTTGCAAAACATTTTTCGACCCTTTGTTGGTATTCGATTGAGCTGAAATTTTGCATACACGTTTAGATTGGATGACAATGTACGATTAGATAAGTGACGTCATTATAAATCCAATATGGCGGACGGCCCAAGATGGCAGACTAGTTATTTTTTGTGCACTTTCATGATATGGGTATCAAATGAAAGGATTTGCTGAGAATTCGGAAAAAAACCGTCTTCAAAATTAAATACGGAGAAAAAACAATATTTTTAAAAAATCTAAATATTTTTTGGGATCGGTCCCTAATACAATTGACTACGTTTAATCCAAATATGATAAGCTTTTATAACATTTAAATTTAAAGTTTATTTTATTTTCTTCTTTTAAGAGCTAAGTGCTCTTAATAAATAATAAATAAAAGCTTGTTTTTTTCTAATATTTTTCTAATTCTTGTCAGGGACGATCTTGCCCTTCAGCTCACCTGATAGTAAGTGACGATAAAGGCCTACACAGAGCTTCAACTGAAACCCACAACCAAAGGATTGGAGATTATCTTACCATTAAAATAGTCGGAACACAAAAATGCTGTAAACATTTATTATTATGGCGACAGATCTTGATAAGATGGCGGTAGCCAGGAGGACGTTAAAGAAGTTGGGGATCGAACCCGGGACTAATTCCGGTGGGCGAACCACAAAACCACAAAGGCAGTAAATTGTGGCAAAGCAATATCACAGTTAATAAAAACTCGCGCAGTTTAATTTATAGGCCTGGCGCTAAACTGGTTAATTAGCGTTAATTGAGTGTGAGTGTGTTGAAAAAAAACGTAAACATCAGATTTTAGTAGCATTGCATGGCAGCAATTATAATAAAAAAAATGTTATAAACTGCTTGGAGAAGCACACAATGTTAACTGTTTTGGCGACAGCCTTTGTATTATGGTCGTCAGACAGACTTTAAATCAAAGCGATACCATTGTGCTATAAAAACTGGCCAGCTTTTTTGACAGATGAAAGTGATGACCACTAAGTGACTTACATATACATTGCTTTTCTACACAACAAGTGCCATAATAGCGTGTCGTGTATAAAACAGCAATGTATATGTAAACTACTCTTTGATTAACACTTTCATCTGTCAAAAAAAGTTAGCGAATAGGCCTACGGAACAGGCACCAGTAGACGAATCACACAGTCAGTTTTTTTCAGTTCCGTCCGATTATCAAAATTATCCTCATGGTTAGAATAATTGGTATGTGACGGCTCTAATCTACGTATAGTTTGCGACACGGTGGTCTAAATAATAGGTATGTGGCTAAAATAGTGTTGCAGATAAGAGGTCATATGTGAGGTCATCTGTACGTGTACATTGCTAATGTTATTTTGCGTAAAAACTGTATTAAGAACTTTCTATATGACATAAGCAAACTAGAATTCCCTATAACGGCCCGCTCTGTGCAACAAAGGAAATTCTTACTTGATGCTGTCAATATTTAGAAAACTTCTTGAGCGTTAATCAAGCTAAAGTGTAATCGACGCAATCGTAGTGATAATCTACTATACTAATTTTATAAAGAGGCAAAATTTGTATGTTTGTAACGATTAAACTCAAAAACTACAAGACCGATTTTGATGAAATTTAGTACAAGTATAGATTACATATTAAGAAACTACATAGGCTACCTTTCATGTCCTGTTCATTCCTACACAGGTTTCACCCTCTATTACATTCCCCACACAGGTCAAAATTTCAAAAACGCTAGATCGACTTTTTATTTATTTCTTATCATTATTTCAGCCATTTCACGTCTTTTTTTCGCGATAAAAGTAGCTTATGTCCTTTCACGAAGTGTAATCAATATTTGGACGAAATTTCATCAAGATCAGTCCAGCAGTTTTAGAGTTAATTCGTTACAAACATACACATATAATTTTTTATAAGAATAGTAGTTTGAAAAAAAAATTAAAAACCCGCCTGCATTAAAAGACATTAAAGTCAACTGAAAAGATGGAAACAGGATGAAATATTTAAGGCAAACTTAAAAAATAGGTATTGATGGTAGTTTTTAAAATTGACTTTTTTTCAGTTCTTTTCAGTTGACTTTTTATACAGGCGAGTTTTTGGTTTTTTAAATTTATTTATTTTTACTCAAGTATTTTATATTATAATACGGGTCATGATATACCTTTGTAAAATCCTTATGATAAGTCCTTTAATTTGATACCCACATTGATGAATTCTAAATAAAATAAAAAAAAAACACTTCTAATAATAGCACCTCACAGCCGCTATGTTGTTTTTTTTTTAACATCAGTTACCTAAACACTTGAGCTATCAAGACAAATTTAACGATACCCTAATTATAGGAATCCGTTCAGGCGTTTGAAACATATGAGGCAATAAAGAAAACTACAAATAAACATACCTACAAGATAGGCGCGAAAAACATAACCCTTTCCTTGCAGTCGGATAAAAAGAGCTACTTATGTCCTGCAAAAAGATATGTACTCTATGTTTAAACCAAAATGTTTAAAAAATAGAATTGTCCACCCGTGCGTGCCGGGACGTGTTTTATATTTTAAAAATAGAATATGAGCAATTTTGATTTTATTGTTAACAAAATAAAGTCTACAGTTTGTCTGTTGTTTTTGTAGCCGGTGTAGTTAGGGCAGTATCACATTGGCGTTTTTATCTGCACGTATACGGTCATTTCGGCGCTCTACATTTCGGGCTTCAAAAAACCGGATTCGCGTACACTAGCTTATTTCGGCGTGTTCGCTAGTACCGGGGGGTGTCAGTATCAACACGGATTACCTATTGGCGTTTGTTTTCAACGATTAATAGCCGCCATCGGCAGCGGGTAGTAGTTGGATGGAACGACCAAAGCCTAATTGCTGGAGACTGGCAACTCAATGATTTTCCAATGTTACTAATTAAAATTATATTTACCTGAGTGGTGATATAACCAAATAGGTGACCCCGATCCAAATTAACAATAGCAATACTGCAGCACGTTTCCATTTCGCGAGGTACATCATAAAGTAATCATTGAATGTCATGTGACCATTAGAATAATGTTTCGTCATGGCCGTGTCATCGCATTATGATACAAATTTTCTAAGCGCTTGCCTGAAACAAAAGAGGAAATCAGGGCGAGATGCGGCAATAGGTGCTTATGTCATAGCACCAAGCAGCTTCTAATGCAATAATAGTTCACATACAGAACCATAGTTACACATAAGTATGTACCTAGTCCATCAAGAAAATGGTCTCTGTGAAGAAATCTTGTAAACAATATTATTACACAATATGTATTCATAAGAAATAACTATTCTAAAACTAGCTGTTTAAGGAGGAAAACTGTTTTACCCTTGCACATCAATCTTGAACTCTTATTGCATGCTAATGTGACCAACTTATTATACCTACCTTGAATAATATTAGGACATTTTGCCTTTAATCTGTACGCATGCGTTTTAGTGTGTCCATGAATTTAATTGTCGTCGTCATTTGGGTAGTAGTAGCACCTAGCTTCCAAAGAAACTGCACTAGGGTCATAAATTGAATCACCAACTGACCATTTGGCGCGATTACCGCACAACCGGATGGCACAGTTGCCCCGTGGCGCTAGTGTGACTGCCGTAGCACTAGGGTCTTGAATGTCGTAGACTCTACAATACTAAACTGTAGAGTCACTACTAAACTGTAGTGTAGACTCACCAGCGGGAGATGCTCGCCGATTAAAAATCGTCTAGTGAGGTTCACTTACAGGTTGGAGCATTCTCGCCGACAGCAAGCATAACCTCTTGGGAGGTTCTCAAAGTGTGGGCGTTTGAAGCTTTTGGGGAATGGGGTGGGGGATTAAATTCACAGAAAGTAAGTGAAATTAAGTAATAAGAAAAAAGTACATATTCTCTTCTCAAAGTGGGTTGTGTGGGCGATATAAGTTTCAGACACAACAGGCTACTGTAACTACCAGGGTCTCGCCTTCAAAGTATGCACTTTCTTAATAACCCTGCCCTGGTGACGCTGTGAAGGCCAATTGCAGCCAACAAAAATAGCCAATCAAAAAACCAGTGTCACTCAATACATATACACTACTATATACTACAGGTAATATACCTAATTATACATTGCAACGGACATTAGATGTTGTTTAGCAGATAGCACTCTTAATACACTTTGTTTTTTAAGAAATTGGTTTCAAAATCACCAGTAACTATTTTCTAATCTCCTTGAGCTATATTTTTTCTTTTGATTATTTTAATTTCCAAAAAAAACTGTTAATTTTTAGTAAATAATATTAAAGAATAAAGGTTTCTTTTTCTTTCAAACAATATTTTATTTTCGAGATCCCCATAATTTTGAGTACTCGCAACATTGTAATTTCTAATCTCGCGAGAACTCTAATTTGGAATCTTGAGTCGAGATTGCATTCCCTAATTAATACACACTATGGGGTTGCCAGTTTTGGTGATCACAGGATGAATTGCTAAAGCTTCCTGAGAAACATTATTATTAGTAAGCATATTTGTATTAGTACAATTGAAAAGTAATCACACTAAAGTGTCATCATCACAGCCTTTATAATTCGACCCACTGCTGGGACACAAGGCCTCTCCTTTTCAACGAAGGAGGTATAGGCAGTAATAATCCACCACGCTTGCCCAATGCGGATTGGTGGACGGAGTATAAGGTGATCAATACCTCTTTGCTGATCCATTAGTCGCCTTCTACGACACCCATTGGAGGATATGGGGTGATGCTATTCTACTCTGCCGGCATCACGCGGGCAACTAAAGTGTAAATATATCTAATATATAAAATTCTCGTGTCGCAGTGTTTGTGGTTAAACTCCTCCGAAACGGCTTTCCCGATTCTCATGAAATATTGTGTGCATATTTCGTAGGTCTGAGAATCGGACAACATCTATTTTTTATCCCCCTAAATGTTAAGGGTAATCCACCCCTAAATTTATTTTTTTTAATTTTTGGACGAAATTTATTGTTTTTATTTTTTTATTATGTGGCATTAAAAAATACATACAACCCTAAATTTTTACTTTTTTATCACCAACCCCTATTTTTTTATACTTAGCCTTTTTAGTAATTTAATCATTTTTGTAAGGCAAAATAACGTTTTCCGGGTCAGCTAGTGATTAATATAAAACCAACTTTTTGTCCACTGTTGGACAAAAAGTTGGTCACAATACTGGTCACTAAAAGAAATAATGAAAAACAAATCCATTCTAATAAAAGGAAAAAGAGTGTCAATGAAACATCAATACTCCTGGGAGTATTGATGTTTCAGACTCTCTTTTTTAACATATGGTTGCCAAACATGGTCTCTTACCAAGAAACAAAGACAAAAGTTAAAAACCGGACAGGATGGAGAGAAGCATGCTCAGCATCAAACTTAAAGACAGATGTAAACTAACAGCTATCATAAAGAGCACATAAATCAACAGTAATAAAACAATTAAAATGGCGGTGGACAGATCACATGTTGAGATCTGCCAAGAACAAATGGAATGAAGATGTTACAGAGTGGTATCCCATTGATAGCAAGAGAAACAATTGCAGACCACTGAAGAGACGGGAGGATGAAAGGCCAAAGGAATGAAGGAGAGTGTGGCATAACAGAAGGGAATGGCACTATTTGGAGGAGGCCTATGTTAATAGAAAACGGGACTAATATTAGTTTGATTTATTAATTAATTGGCCTTAATTATTATTATATTATAAAACCAACTTTTTGTCTCCACTGTCGTTGTCAATCTATACTCCCTCTACTACCCTGTCAATTATTCTGATTTTAAACTTTTAATCATTTATGTGTCTAAATATTAGCAGCTTTTATGGTATATAAAAAAAACTACTTATGTCTAATGACATAGTTTTGTTGTTGTACTTGAACTTTAAATGTTACTCCAACTACACCTTTATTTGTGATTATTTGTTGTACACAAGACAACACAGAAATCTGTCTATATTTATTATTCCTTAATCTATCATTTAAAATAATTCAGATATTAAACTATATTTTGAATTAATAGCTATAAGAAGTAGTTATGCTGAAGAGCAAGTGAATACTTGCATTGAAAAAAACTAGTGGAAAAAACTTTTCTTTACACAAATTAAACAAATTCTAGACAAGTAATGTAACAAAACTAGCTATGATATAAGACCTTTATATGAGGGTTATAGAGAAATAAGGGTGCATAAATATTTGAAAATACTAAAGCTGAATGCAAAATAACCACAGTGGGTCGTGACAAATGATTTATAGCGATACAACGTAAGGTGTTAGCTCAATAGTTCGCCGGATATTGATAATTTAAAATATAATCGAAGTACACGACAACTCAATGAAATAATGTCGTTAATATTAATATTACACCGTATTATAAAATAATCTGCAACGTCTTATTACAAAATTACAATTCCAAATGTAAATGTTGTAAATGAATAGGTAATCCCGAAAGCAATCCGAAAGGAACCAAATAAACATACCAATAAATTTCGAGTGGTGGCCGCAACTTGGAATATTGTTGCTTTAAAACCTACACATAAAAGTAAACGCCTTCAAAATATCTAACTTACAAATAGTTTGTAGTAACACATTAATTTATTACAATACAAAATAGTAAAAACATGGAAAAGCTTCACTCGGACAAAAATCTGCGCTCACAGACAACTACAGACTAGTAAGAGACAACAGACAGACAACGAACGACACATACTATCACAGACTAGTTAGAGATATATGATAGAAAACAAAAAGCTCATAGGTAAAAATGGAGTACAAGTTAGAGATAGATACTTGAGGACAGATCGCATGACTTTAAAATGACCCAACGTGTGAATATAAGGGTATCCATACTTTGTGTCAACGATAGACATTTTATTATTTATTAATTTTTGGAGGTGAAACTTGTTGAAATCTTGTCGTTTGCGCCTTTACATATATCGGTAAGCCATATTAGTTGGGTGTAACAACTGTATGTACAGTCAGCATCAAATGGAAATTAATACTAAATTGTGTGAAAACGGGATTGGTACCACTTACCTCGGTTTTATTATTATGCCGATATTTCGGCACGCACAGTTGCATGCGCTATGGTCAAAACTAATGTCAATATTAACTAATGTCAAGTGGAAAATGTAGGTCTAGTCACAATTGATTATACGGTACATTAAGTTTAAAATGAAGTAACTATCTCAACACTTTTGATTACAACAAGAACTCGGGAGAAACTCCATAGTGTGGTATCCCAGGAGCATTACGAAAGGTTATTAGAGTTCATACCTACTTAGCCTCATTTTATTTGTACTGAGTGTGGCCTCCAGTTTTACGTATAAACTTCTAGCTCATCTCTAACTAGTCTATGCTGTGAGTATTTGTAACTAGTCTGTGGTGCTCTCTAATCTGTGCTAGTCTGTGGGTGGTGGTCAGGATTTCTTTTCTCTTTTGTAAAAGTTTCCTTGTTTTAAAAAATAAGTACTTATTAAAAATGCCTAAAAAGACCGTGAAAAATGCATTTTATTTTTACATGCTCGATTTTAAGGAAGAACAAAGGAAAAAGGGCATAAATTATAAAGGTCTAAATGAAGTTGCTGAAGCTGCTGGTCCTCTATGGAAGGTAGGTGTTATATTCATAACATAAGCCGGTACAATACCTACATCTTGATGAAAATCAGAAATCTACCTATAATATTATCATAAATGTTAAAAGTTTTATGCTTTTTTATGTCCTAAGTTTTGAGTTGTGATTTCAAACCCATTATGATATCTACGCTAGGTACTTTAGGTTAAATTTCAGGCTCAACGAATTATATAGGCTAGATATTGAATGTCCTCGATTAGAGCAATCTATCAACTAGGTCCGCGTGACGCCCTCAGAGAAAAGTTCAAGGAGATAAATATTCTAACTGTCATCACAACATATAGTGGAAAACTTACTGTATATATAGAAAAATATGCATTTTTCTCAGAAATGCCATACGCATAATGTGAATACTAGGAAGGAACACGATCTGCCCCCGTAGCACGGGACGTGGACAAAATCTCTCTCCACCACTTGACACTATTTCTTCTCAGGATTTAGTGAGAGTTAGAGCGAGAGGAAAATATTTTGTTTTCCCCGAGGAGAATTTGTCCACGTCCCGTGCTAGGGGGGCTGGTTGTATATAAAACTCATCTCCACAGAATAAACAATTCCTATGTGGGCCAATGTATACGTTTTTACAATAAGCTTCCAAAGAATATTAGAGATTTGCCTGCTCAGACTAATAATTTTTATTGGTCTGAGTTTGCCTGTTAACAAATTAAAAAAAAATTGAAAAAATTCAAATTAAATAAAAAAGCTTATTACAAGACAAATGATTATTTAAATGACCCAAATGTGTGGGAGTAAAATCTGCCCAAAATTTACGCATTTAAAATTGTAATTTATTCATATTGATATATCTATTGAATGTAATGATGTTTTGAATTCATTACGAAATTGTAAGCTGTGGAGTTTCTTTCGTCATTTCTTCTCCATCTCAGCATAATAATAATTATTTTGTCGAAATGGTGGTAGGGCTTTTGACGATTTAAAAGTACTTAGCAAAGTCCATTTAAAAAAAGACCTTTTTCATTTTCATTTTACCTACAACTTTATCAACATAAAAATAATGGCAATTAATCATCACCATGTTACCTTTAGTGCATATCCAGTTCTATTACACAAGTAAAAAATAACTTGTGTGCCTAGCTAGTGTAGGTATACTGCAAGTTATTAGGCACATTGGCACCCACCCCACATGCTAATAAATACTGCCTTACCTTGCCTGCTTGCTTTGATATGTAAAATTCTGGTGTTAAACAGTTGAGTAAGGCTGTAGGTATAACATTTGGTTCTCAGATCACAAAAAAAGTGAAGACGGAGCACTGCAGCGAATGCACAGAAGCCAGTTTTATATCTATGTAGTGTAGTACGTTAGCCATTTTTTATTTTGTAAGGCAAAACGCAGTGTATTAAATAATTATGTGTGCATGAACATGGTTGGCGATGGCTGAGCTGTAGTTTTTATTTTACCATCCTCCGTTTTTCCTTTGCAGAGCTCTGACTTCTTACTAACTCATAAGATACAGCTGAATTGCTGAAATTGATATTTAATAAGTTGATATTTCAATTGAATACTATATCTGAAATTTCTGTACTCATGCCTGCATAGACACCATAGATATTGATAGAAAAAACTATAGTAACTGGTTTACCAAGTTTTGAAGTGGTTACTAGCCAGGTTCACACCGGACTATCCAACGTGGCATGGCGCATAGTACGTCCACAGCTCGCGCCATGCACGGACGCATGCTATTGTAGTATGTCAACTATTCAGGTTTATGACCCTGGATCGTGAAATGTTTTTTGTTTGTATTTAACTTAAGCTACTATTTACAAAGATTGTCAAAGGTTTGCGGCCTGCATGCGTCTCAGAGCTAAGGACTACACTGTATGACAACATGTAGGCCACTCGTTTGTTTTTACTTTTTGGGTTAGGTGTCCCAATTATGTTAGGTGACAGGCTGGCAACCTGTCACTGCCAAATATGGCTATACTGCCAAATATGGCTTTATGTGTAACTAAATTTGAGACAAAGTTCTGCTCAACCCCTTTTGGGATTACGAGTGTGATTATATGTAATGTATGTTTATTTTGTCTAGGATGCTCCACCATCTGTTAGAAATAAGTTTGAAGAAATGGCAAAGATTGAGAAGCAAAAGAAAAATATTCCAGACATGAAATATACCACAACAGGGGTGTCTTTTGCTGAGTTAGAAAGGCAGGAAAAGGAATTGAGGAATGCACAGGAGACTGAGATTCAAGATATTAAAAATATTGTGAAACTAAAGAGTTTTAATAAAGGTAATGTTAAGTTTTAAAGGTAACAGGTTGTCTTTGTGTAATAACAGTATTTTTGTCATAAATGCAGTTAAGTTATGGCTGTGTGTTCAGTGTTGGCTGTCGCCCATGCTGATGAAAATGAGATAAAAATAAAGCTGATATTTATATTAATAAATGTAATTATTTGTAGCATTCAGTAAAATTAATACCTTAGTGCAATATATTGACAGCTCTGGTTTGTGTACCTTTGTTTACAGGAGGGGAGTATACCCCCCATTAGCATTTACTTTTCTTTACTACCAAGATATTTTTGATAACTTTGAGTGCTTAGATACCATTGAATAGTTATTCACGAATATACATATCGACGCTTGAAAGGCAAAATTGACTAAGCGACATGGAGTTAATTGTTCAGGAGGACGACTTAAAGATTCATTTTTCATTCAAAAAAAGTGATAACTCGTAAAGTCCAAAATGCAGAAGCGACATTAAAAGTCGTCGTAGGAAGGCGTGAGTTAGACCAAACGACGCAGAAAAATTAGGCGATTCAAACTATATAGTATATAACTCAATTTGGCTCAAAATGGCGCTTAGTCAACTTTTCCTTTCAAGCGTCGATATAATTGGTCACCTTAACACCTTACATATTATGGAAATTGTGTTGTTTAGATAATATTGACCACTCTGGATGTTTACAACAACTCTCACAGCAGATATAAAATTGCATTTGTGTCTGTTAGATAATTTTCATCACCCTTCACACTACAATCTTTATTTCAAAGTCGCCATTGGCCTCCCAAAACGCTATCTGACCTCTGACGTGACTTGCGACTGCAGCCAGGACCAGCTGTGTTAATGAAAGGCAGAATCGTAGCCGAGTACCAACCGCGAACTTAGTATCTTAAAATCTTTAAACAACGTACGACCTGTACATGTGGATGATTTACATTATTTTTTTATTTTTGTAGCAATCTTTCATGAGGACTTCTACTTAATGGATGTCAATTATTACTGCAAGGTGGGGGACCAGTACCTTATAGCAGAGAGTACTGTTTTGCGCTTTACTTTGGAAGATGGCATAAAAGATCAATATCATGAAATACTTAACCCAGGTGAGACTATTTTAGTGCTGTTTATTTGTAATTATTAAAAGTAGGTAGACTTGGGACTTAAAGCTTTGTTAGACACAGTTATGGAGTTGGCAGACCGATTAATTGCAAGAGGACCTTTTATTAATAAAACACTGCATTATGTGAGTTACCAATATGAATTACCTACTCCCCTTTTCATCAGCATATGAGAGAGTCCATGGCTTATTATATCATTGAGATCCTACGAGTTTGACACTTCATTGATTTGGTTTTGCAGTTCGGGACATACCTACCTGCTTTTCGGTAACCAAAAGTTTCGCTTCGTCCAAAGACTGGCTGCGTCCTTGTAAGACGAGACATGAAAAAACTATAGGGAAAGAGGATTTACGCACGCTTTAGCTATTGTGTGATTTGTCTGAGATCCCCTCTCTCTTGTCACATTGATCTCTCGTTACAGACTAGTTAACCAATATAACGCCATCATCTTCAGCTTAAAACATGGCAGAAACATGACATGACCACTTTAAGATCGTAACGCCGTCATTCGTGGGTAGAAACAATCCCAATAACTAGGACTGGCATGCTGTCTGAAGCACAGTGGCCAACTTTATGATTATATTATTGTAAGAAATGAAAAATAATATTCAAATTTTAATATTAAAAAATCCTTTCACCTAAGGTTGCCTGGAAGATATTACTTTATAGCAATAAGGCCGCCTACCTTGTACATTTTTTGTTTTATATTTTACTCTATGTTTTCTAATTGCGTGTGCAATAAAGAGTTTATTATTATTATTATGATTGTTGTATGATTGAAACCTGTGATGAATAATGCTTATCTCAATTTTAGGGCAGCTACCAGTAGGATATGCCTATGATGTCAAACAAGGATGCCAAGAGATAGGCCTGAGTATGCCAGATGAGACCCAGAAGAAAAGTAACTATTTCCAAATATTGGCAAATGTGATTGATTACCTAAAACAAGCAGATCCTAATGCAAAAACTATGCCACCATTATTTACAATGCCTGATAAGGTGGCACCAGTGCAGGATTTTATTCTTCAGATGTGTAGTAGAGCATGTAAGTAATAAATTCTTTACCCTCGATTTTAACTAAAATATGACATAACATGCTTCTAAAAATAATATTGCAAATATAAATCTCTGATTAATACCATTGAAACAGAAGACAATATTTCTCTATACTCAAGTCAGTTTTGGTAATTTTAAATAATAAATAATATTAATAATTTTTAACCATTATCACCATTGGGTTAAAGGCGCTGTTAAACAAAATCACAAATAAGTTTAGTAAAGTAATTAAGTTAAACCAATTTAAATTCCTCTTAGCTAGCCTGAGTCATGTCGATAAAATTTTTGAAGACATACCACACCACACTTCAATGTGTGTTTCAAGGTAATGTGAAACTCCCGTGTTAGGTTTCGTGCATAACTTCTTAAGTAAGCTATGTGAGAAGTCAGATAAGAGATAAATAAAATATTATTATAGACATTTATGTCTAGTATTATTTTATTCAAAGATAATCTTGAATATTCTGTCTGAGGCCTTAGTACGAGTTTGTTAGTTTTCGAGCTCGATCAAACGTATCGTCTCTTTTCATACATTGCCCACTAGCGCCCCTAGCGTAAACTATCAGAAACAGTGGCCAATGTATGAAGAAAGACGATACGTTTGATCGAGCTCGAAAACTATCAAAACTCATACTAAGGCCTCTGGAAGAGAATCAACTACCAAAAATAGGTACAAAAAAGGTATTGATATTTTTAGTTGTACCTATGTATTTTCATTGATAATAAAAGAGTCGTTATTTTAAAATTTAAGAACAGTGGTTACTTATTGATGAATAGTTATGTTTTAATTTGCTGAATGTTTGCAAGCCTACATATGAATTTGAATAAATTAATGTTATATTGAACAGCTGAAGACGACAGCATTTTCCGTGTATATAAGCTCGATACATTATTCTTCACAATGATCAACGCGATCAAGTCACGCAGTGACGAAGGCTTCCCCAAGGAGTCATTGGCTCTCGCACAGTTGAAGAAAGACCCATTCAAGTATACTCCGGGACTTGGCTGTGAGGTTAGTAAAATTGTAATTGTATTCTCTAAATTTTATATAATTTACTTTCGTACATGTTTTTTCCTTCAGTGAGATGTTACTGTCAATTATTATAGATACATGTCATAGCAGAAATGTATCTATAATAATTGCCAGTAAAATATAATAATACAATACTGCCTAATTTTTAGTTTTATATAAAGTAGTACGTAACTAAAAATCCAGAGTGGTCTCCCCTTGACTTTCTCGTATTGTCGTATACTGGAAACGACTCCAAGCTATAGACACCTTATATATTTTGATGTCATAAATGCATGTTAAATTTTCAGTCACCCATCCGAGTACCGACCGCGCACTTTGTTGCTTAACTTTCGTGATTGACGACTGAAAAGTTGATAAAAGTCTATATTTTGATGTCATACATGCATGTTAAATTTGGTTGCCATAAGTTAAAGCATATTCGAGTAATCGTGCTAACGCACAGACTCACACACACACACACAGACATAATTCCAAAACGGTATTTTTGGACTCGGGAGGCACAAAATGTCAAAATCTCGAGGTCGAATTTTTTGACGATTACAAGACTTCCTCTATAAGTACTACATACATACTGGGTGTAAAAGACATGAACAGTCAAACGAGAACCATGTATTCTATACATCAAAATAAGACATATTTCAAAAACATAATTGCTGGAAAATGATTTTAATTTTTTGGTGTTAAAAAAAATTGCAAATTGTACCGCGCAATGTAAAGGGCTCAACTCGCACCCAACTCGCAAAACTGCGATATTTTTGCTTGACGGCGGCCCTGTTCGTTAGTGTCCATGCGCATCGAGTGAGCTACATTGAACGCTAACGTTTTGAAGCCATTTTTTGTTATGAAATACTAAAAAAATTATAATGTTTCTTAGGACAATAATTAAGAAATAACGTATAGAATACGTTTTCATAAAAATTTAAAAAAAAAATATGCCTTTGACCTTCAATAAAATCGCAACTATCAATTTCCCAGGTATAGTATAAAGGAAAAAAATGTTATGATGGTGAGCAGATTACATGGTGTTCGTTTGACTGTTCATGTCTTTTACACCCTGTATAATGAGAAAGTAAAAAGTAGGCAATATTACGTACTGATTTAATACTATACGTTTCTTTGCTTGGTAACTCTGATTTAGTAGTTTAAGAGATGTACAGTCAACGAAATTCCTGGTATTCCATTTAGCACTTTTATCAAGCATAATCCTTTAAACGGCTGACCCGCCTAATTTTTACTCCGGCCAGTAGAATATCAACGTAATATGGCGCAGCCAATAAGGCGCAGCGTCTTCACTCCTCCCACTTCCCCAGGTTGCGTCCCCTCTACGAAGACGCTCTAGCGTGGCAGAAGGAAATAGTCTGCTTTTATTGGCATAAACCGAAATTGGGGGGTAATAAGCGTAGGTGGCGTAGTGCCTAAGAGCGTCGTCTCCCACCTGGGAGGCAATGGTTCGATCCCCGCCACGTACCAATGTGGCTTGAGCCCCTCGGTGGGGACATTATATGAGCTGTTGATGATGATGATATTGGGGGGTGGGTCGCCTGTCAATCAAACACGTTGGTGCCACGCGGTTATCGCCTACAAGTGGTACACCGGGAATTTTGTCACTTGTACTAACCACATTTGACCATATCCTCAAACTATAATTTTTACATACACCCATTAAGTAGAAGATCCCTGATTCGAATTCCAGTAGATATAAATGTTTCTGTGATGAACACGAACATAATATCTTCACGGGTTTGATATTTATTTATGAAAATATCTAAATTATAAGGTATGATTGTTCGTTGTCTCCTATCCATAGCACAAGTTCTTAAATGTCCACATTAAATGAAAATATTATTATAACTTTTTGACAGACCCACGAGGAGTCAGATAGTTCTGTGAATTGTACGACATCGCGTACTAAGCGCTGGGCTTTCACAATACTGGACAGTTGCTGTCCGGTGGTGGGGCTTGACATGCGGCCCGGCACTCATGTGCCCGCTGACTATGACCTTGATGTGAGTATTATTTTTAAAAAGCCAATGATCTCCTTTGCTAGCTTGTAGGGTCGTCTGGGTAAGTACCACCGCCTTTCTAGTTTCTGCCGCGAAGCAGTTCGCTGTGTTTCGGATTGAAGGGAAAGGAAGCAAGTGTAATACTGGGCATCGAAGGCATATCATCTTAGTTAGTCCCCAGGATGGCACTTGCAGTGTTAATTGATTTACCCTTAATATTGCTAGTGTCTATAGGCGACGGCAACCACTTAACACCAGGTGGGCCGCAACCTTGATTGCCCTCTCGTAATATATAAAAAAAATTACAACGTATTCTTGAGGATATACATCTATAG
Organism: Elophila nymphaeata; assembly: GCA_955850985.1. NCBI lineage: Eukaryota > Metazoa > Arthropoda > Insecta > Lepidoptera > Crambidae > Elophila > Elophila nymphaeata. The sequence goes on along the minus strand of OY039080.1, from coordinate 7,950,498 downwards.
CTTTTAACTTTTGTATACTCGCGCGAAAATGCATTTACTTATTTTGAAGAAAATGTTATGATTAATAAAAAATCTGAAAGAAATAATAGTATTTCAACTTGATTTGGTAGAAACAATCTTTTAGATAAACCTGTTAAAAAATAATTATTGGTTTGTCATGTTATCTCAAAAAACTATGGAATATAAGAGGAAGATGCGTGACAATTATTTTGAGACCTTGTTCTGAGACTAGGAAAAGGACTATTTTTGTAACTGGTAACACATATAGATAGGTACTCCTTCAGTGTAACGGACCGAAAACAGTAAAAAAAGGACACACGCCAATTCGGCTTCAGCGCTTGCGCCGCACTAAACCATATCGAAACAAATGAGGAAGCTACCAAAAGTCGCAAACTCCTGCCCCCTAGCATGACCACCGAAACGCGATATGATATAGCCATTTATCGCTTTTAACTGTCAAAAAAAATGGATATAACCTCCAACTTGAAATTTTATCCAAACTGCGAACTTGTATAAGGCTTATACATGTTCGCAGTGTCGATAAAATTTCAAGTTGGCAGTTATATCTAATGATTTTTGACAGTTAAAAGCGATAAATGGCTATATCATATCGCGTTTCGGTGGTCATGCTAGGCTATGTTGTTGTTTGATTGTTGTATATGTTTTTTTTATAATGAGTTTTTCATTTGTCAGTCATTGAGACCAACACGCTAGTATACGTAGATTAATAAATTATCTTACAAAGAAAGTAGTACATTATAAAGCTTAGTTTTTAAGTTATTTCTAATTTTAAGTGACTTTATCTCTGATATGTTCTCATTGACTGCAATCAAATCATTCAAACTTTGCATTTCATTTGCACTTATTACTTCATTATGTGTCTTAAGTCGATTTTTAATTTTTTTTTCAGGGTATAATGAACTACAAAGAACAGAAGAAAGAGCGATCGATGCCATCTGTTGCTGGCATGGTAATTATTCAATATCATTAACTCGCTATCAAAATGTTGTAAATATTATTTGTGTACTTTATTATTTTACTGAAGCCTGACTAGGGAATAAAAAAACGTTGCAGAAAATCAGTAGAACTGAGTTTTATCTTGGATAATAATAGCTTGATATCCTTATTAAATTAATTTATTATATGTATACTGGTTGCTATCAAAGTATTATTGATTTCGTGATTTTTTATTTATCTTCTCTCTCTGTAATGATAATCGTTTGTATACTATGTAAAGCAAAGAAACAAAAAACTAATTAAAAAATGGATTATTATTTATTAATACCAACCACTTCATTGAATAACGCTTTTTATTTGCCTACTCAGTCTTAAGGGTTCTGTACTTATGTTTTTTTTTTCATTATTTTTAGTATCGACCATGCTCAAGCAATGCTTCTGCCATAAGCGAAACTAAGAATACCTCTAGTGCAGTTGAAAGTGAGTAGTTTATGTTTTTATTAGAATCGCAGTATTTTTTGTAACGATGACTTGCAGTCCAAGACCTCATGGCCCCCAGACGACCCTTATTTATTAAGTAACGAAACTTACGCAATGGATACTCAATATGTGTTTAAGAATATATGCGTACTCGCTAGCTTGACAAGGCGGCCCGCTTACAGTTAGCGGTTAGGAACATAACTTGCTTTTGTTAAATGCGAAGTACTAATTTTCATATTATGGTATACGGAATATTATCAAAAATAAATATTTGATATTGCCAGACCTTTTCTGTGGGCAGTAACTTCGACAAGACGCTTTATATCTCATAAAAATTGGCAATCTTGTAGCATTCATTGTTACAAGATAGTATCATTGATGTTACAGCAATGATACTATCTTGTAAGGTGTTATAGTAGAATAGTCAATTCTGCTAAAATCATATCATAACCCTTCCTTTTGGATTCGCGCAGTCGGATAAAAAAATTTCATCATATTGGTGTAAAAACTTATTTACATTTTTTGCGAAAATTCTCAGATAATCCATTTTACCTTTTTAAGGTATGAAATCATTGTTTATAATTTTCTTTAAATTATCGCATTAAATTTATATATCAATATTTTTATATTATATTATTACGATATATTAATATCGTACATACTATATGTCACCGTATTGAATTCTCTTAAATAATATATTTAGACTATTCTATTCTAAAAAAAAAAATATAGTAGGCGTTTGCTACAAACCGTTTTGCAAGCATCTGGCAAAGTTTAAAAAACGCCTAAAAGCTTATTTATTTACGTGAGAAAAACAAGGCAATACTTTAATACATGTTTATTATGTTAAAAATAACCATTGAAAATGAAAAGCAAGATTACTAAAATAATTTAGATTGAACGTCTGTAACGTTCTTGTTCAAAACTCGCGGCAAAAAGCGTTTTTCCTTCGAGATTTTACGAAGCAAAAGAGGTATTTTGGTGCTAGAGAGGTGAAAACAATTTTTTACTTCGAATATTCGTGAAAGAAAGAGTGCGAATGAATAATGCGTATGTCTCGAATGCATGATATGGTTCTGGGTGAGGGTTGACGGCAGGTCATACAACTCTTTATTTACTTATGTCTAGCCCAGCTAAATCTTGCAAAGCGAATAATGTAATTAACATGTTACAAAATAATGTTCAAATCTACATTTTACTTCCAGTAATCCTAAAAGATTTTGAATATTGTTCAAAACAAAAATTTTAATGTGATCTCGAACTACTTAATAAGTCTCTATTATAGCTATTGATGAGTTAATGCGATGCGAAATAATATTGAAAAGTAATTAAATTTGATATCTTTAAAAAAAGTGAGAATTGTGAAAATGAAAAGTGAAAATTCAGAAATTTTAATCTTACTAATTGTCTTATGAACGAATTAAATCGTACCATACATTATTGTATGATACGATTTAATTCGAAAATTTTGCTTAAATTATATCATAACCCTTACTTTTGGACTCGCACAGTCGGGTAAAAAAATGCTATCATATTGGTGTAAAAACTTTTACATTTTTTGCGAAAATTCTCAGATAATCCATTTTACCTTTTTAAGGTACGAAATCATTGTTTATAATTTTCTTTAAATTATCACATTACATTAATATGATATATCGTACATACTATATGTCACCGTATTGTTGTCACTTAAAAAATATATTTTTCTTTTCAGCTGCAAAGAAACCCCCGCGAAAACACGAGCCAGTGCGTATGCCGAAAGCCACTTGTGAGTAGTAAATACGTTTGTAAATTAAATAGTAAAAATTGAAAAGGAAACAATTATAAAGTTATTTTTATTACAGAACTAAAAACCTGCCATTAAATTCCATAGTCGACATTATAAGTTCCATTAATTCCCTTTGAACCTACCAGAGTTACTAACTAGAGATCGTCTAATCTAAAACTGAACGCCCCTCCATTGTCTTATTACATGCACAATCAGTGTACAGATGCAACCCACTCAAATTAGCTATAGTCATTGGTCATTCAGTTGATTTAGTCGATGGCTAGACACAAACGGGGCAGCAAGCTTCGATCACTCATAAAGGGACCGTCAGCATCGACTTTAAAGTTCAATTTTAGATTATGTGTTGTTGAATTACAAAGTATCTATAACCAGAAATAATGCTCAAACCATTGGGGTTGTCAAGAGGAATTAAGGATAATTTCTTGAAGTAACTATAAACTTGTAACGTTGTTTTTCAGTTGATCGAACCTTTCCTGTCGCTGCTCCAGACTTTTCCGAGACCGATTTCCCTCCGCTGAGCACTGGCTTGGGTCGAGGTAAAACTTTTTTTTATAATAAAATTGACTTTCCTAAAATTTTTAAGTCGATATCATCTCTCATTGGTTACTGAAATTTTTTAACACCAAATTGGGAAGGTTCTTCAGGTTTTTTGTTAATCTGCTTCTTTTATCATTAAAAATAATTAAACAAAGGGATATTTAATTATTTGTTTAAATGAAATTTAAAAACATTGTTCAGGTTTATACCGACAGTTGATGATAAAATTATTTCACTGCCTATCCTCTTTGTTTAACAATTAAACGGCTTATTTGCACTTGTTCGGATTCTCATTTCGTCAGATTCCATACAGAGAGTAAAATTAATAATGATCGGCCTAAAAACATGTAAAGTTTTTTACGTTATACTTTTTAAGTAATTTGAAAGTCAACCTTGCTTTTATTTTTGATTTTACAAATTATGTCTTTTTTTATAAGTTTAGGGCGTATTTGTTTACATTGTTTAATCAATAAATATCCAAACTAAGGAGAGAGTAACAAATTTAATAAAATAAACTGTACCAGCCAGCTTTAAATTCTTGCAAAAATAAAACTAACAGTAATTTTTGAACTAGATTAAAACAAATGACGGTGCCTTAGTTAGTACAGTTTTGTAATAAATACAAAGATGTCATAAGGCTGGCTCTCCCATATACACAATAAAAAGATAAAATTATTATACAAAATTATGTTTATCAGGAAAAAAATCATTTTTATTCTACTCATTGTATATTAGGCCAAATGAAATTCCGACATTTTGCCAATCCGACGAGACGATAGCAAATTAATTAATCAACATTACTACTTGTTACAGGCCGTGGCTTGGCCGCCAGTTTCGGCAAGATGAACATAAAAAAGTAAGGTGCTAGCGATGCCAACCCTGTATTGTGTTAAATTGAACAAAATCAATGGCTCTAACTTCATGTATTGTAATTTGTCTTTGTCATATGCTAAACAGTGATTGGAGGATAAATATAAGACTACGTAATATGTTTAATTAAACCAATATTAAAATAAGAACGCCGATTAATTAAATAAAATTACTTTTACGTATGCGTTTCGTAACACTTCGTTTCATGACCATGAGAGTCAGGTGACCACGAGCGCTGAAAAGTGAATGAACAAAATACACGAGATTTAAATCCGTCAAAATAATTTTATTTAATATTTTAGTGCTCATTACACCTAATATCTTCGGTCTGACTTAGGCACTGAGCTCAAATGTTGTTCTGACTACTTCTGTCTATGAAGTGTTGTTTTGCTACTTTTAGCGTTTTGTACTGTTTAAAGTTTTCATTTAGAAATCTTTTGACTGTCAACTTTTGCAGTTGACCGTAGTTAGTAGGTAGCTAGTAACATGCTTCTATTCTAATCAGAGAATCGTTGGATGGTATTTTGCAAACCTTGGTTCTCCTGCGGATCTCATCATTTCTAAAATATTTACGCAGAGAAACTCTGAGCTTAGCCCTCTCCATTGCCCTCTGAGTGACCTTTAGCCTTCTTATGAGGCCCATTTTAAGCGGCCACGTTTCGGTTCCGTGTGTCATCACTGGCAACACACACGTATTAAAGACTTTCGTCTTGAGACACTGCAGTAGATGGGCCGAGAATATGCTGCGTATTTTCCCGAACGCTGCCCAGCCGAGTTGGATTCGTCGATTGACCTCTTTCTGGAAGCTGGACTTACCCAACACCACAACAGACATCCAAAATAGTGTCAAATATTTCGTATAAAAACCTTAATATAGTCTCTGACTTAGGCTCCAGCTAAAACTTCGATTCAGGTTCCAATTCTGATAAGTGAAATTTAAAAACTTCGGTTCCGATAAATTCACCTCCGTAACATCCCTAGTCTATACTATAAGGTTCTCTTAGATTTGCGAGAATACCTACACATATTAAATAAAACTACTTTATGGATTTAACTCGCGGGTTTCACATTTTGTTATCATTGCCCAACGTTTCTTAATACTGCAGCTTTCGTGGTCATGAGAAGGCAACGCTGCAAAGTGTTAATGTGATATCAGACGTTTCACTCGAATGAATGTTCGCTCCAGTAATTGCTTCATTTTGATTTCATTCCATGTTCATACGGTCTAACTAGATTGAAATAGGAAAGAACATTCATCCCCTCTTTTCTTTCATTATGTGGTCGAAAGAAGTCGTTCGTCTTGGAATTTTGCCGCGCCATTTTCTTCAACAAGACTCGAAACAAAATGGCCGAATCCGAGTGAACGTTCTCTCAGTGTTCAAATTGTTCATTATATCGTTCATTCCGAGTGGGAGTGAAAGATGTCGAATACTAAAATCCAACACTGTTGGATCGGTTCATTAATGAATTCATTCAGCACTGGGTTCAGACACTTCATTTCGACTGAAAGATACCGAATGAACGGCGAAAATTAACCAAAAATTAACCTTTAGGAAACGTCGGCCAGTAATAACAAAATGTGAAATCCAAAACACGCGAGTTAAATCCGTAAAGTAGTTTTATTTGATAAGTGATTCGTATATTAAATACGTCTTCCAATCACTGTGCTAATAAGTTTAGTTCAATAGGTAACTATTACGGTGATAGGCGTTCAGCGCTCGTTTATAACGACACGAATTTATATCGTGGATTCAGTCTACCGGTGGATTTGAATTTCAAACACGATAGTGCTCTCTTGCAAGACAGCAGATTAACCTTATATAAATAAACCGTTTATTTCACGTTAAACAGATGATATTAGGTAAATTGTTTGACCGAAGCCTCCTTTTAGGTACCTAACAATATCGGTGCCAGGACCGCTTCTATAGTTCAATGTGTTTCTTTCTGTCTTGATATCGACAATACTGCTAAAGCTTTTGGCATTAGATCACTTGCTAGCTTAGCTTTTGTAACCATTATGAAAAACGCACGACAGTGGCACTCTCGAAATTAGTTCAGTGTATCATTTTGTATAACCTTATAAATAAACTTCTAAAGTCATATGCGATAGTTACACTTTTCTATGACTACCGTCAACTTGCGACGTGGCGTCCGCTGCTTGACCTTGTCATGGTAAAATGTGCTGTAACCGCACATACTTAGACACATTCCATTGATCGTAGCGTAGGTGTGTGAGCGAGCGTTAAGCGCTTGTCATCTGATCTGAATATAGTTTTTAATCAATATAGATATGTTACTTATATTTTTTGATATTATACCTTTTCGGCACACAGGGTATTGGGAATCTTTTACTTTAGATAAAATTACAGGTCAGTTTAATATTAAAATGTGTAACTCCAAAAATACGCAATTTTACTTTTAATGACATCTCATGCAAAATCTTACATAATTAATTAAAATATATATAAATAAATATGTAACTAAATTAAGTTCATTCTGTTTTTTTTTTTTCACTTTTACTTGTGAATTCGTCGTTGTAATAAAAATATACCTAATAAAACTCCTTTTCTTCGGGGAAGTTTACTCAAATGGACTTACGCATTCTAATAATTAGGCCGATGTTAATTCAATGATAAATAATATTTGTAAAGTGATAATTGTTAATTGTTGACTGCAGTTTTAAAAAATGATTTAGTTATTCTTTCAATGACTTGTTATGTTTATTTAATTTTAAGGTTAAGTGAGTGCTTCGAATGTGGTGCTGATTTGTATTCATCCCGCTAGAGAATATCAAATTTCTACAATTGATTTTAAACTTTATGCCTGCAACATAGGTTTGGAGATCGAATGATGATGTTTGATAGTTTCTCGGAGCCTATACGCAGAGCCTGCTTTCTAAACGGAAAATCAACATAAATGTATCAAAAATGTTAACGAACCAAATCCACCATTAATTTTATCAAGTATTTGTATCTTAAATTGAGCATTATGGTTTCAGAATTTATTCAAAATTGTTTTGTTGTAATTTGTTTTTATAAGTAGAACAAGTTTGTTTTTATATTTACTTTAGAAGGAGGCTTAGCCTCAATTCGCAGGAAATAAAATCCTGTACGCGTAAACGTGTCTTGAATTTAATTCTTGTGTAAATACTCTTCACTATCCTCAAATAAACGAAGAGAACAAACAGTATTTTTAATAATTCTGTATGTGTTGACAAAAGTTGCTACAATATCCATTATCAATAAAAATTATCAATATAAAATATGCGTAGTTTTTATAATAGTTCATTCTACGTCAAAAATCAGTTGGATTTTGTATATCGATGCAGAGATTTCTTAACTCGAATACATCGCAGCTGTAAAGAAATAAGAAACTAAAGGTACACAAGGTCGCTAGAGTACAGAATTACTGGTTGTGAACTTATCATTGTACTCGGAACAAGAAGAAGATACAAGATCTTCATTATTGATGGGCCTCTCTTGCGGAGCCTCCACGCCGGTAGCCTCGCCCAGATTCTTGTTCCCCAAATCGGGTCCTGATTGTACTCATTAACCCCTTTTATACCTCATGTCACTTCTATCTCAGTATAAGGATAACAAAATTTCGATTTATTTATATAACACAAACATAAAGTTTGTGTTATATAAATAAATCGAAATTTTATCGAAAAAATTGGTTTGATACTTGCCATTTCTCTCTTATTAGGTATTATTTAAAGCTAAGTGTAATTTGTGTCGTTAGACTTAAGCTTAGATTAATGTGTAGTCACTTAATCGATGTGATAATTGATCTATGTATTAACTTCGTGTTAATGCTAAAATACTTGGAGATTTCAATTTATAAATTTCAAGGGTAACTATTAAATATTGATATGTAATATAACTTTGTTTTCTTTATTAATTTCAATTTATCCACCAAGTTATAGAATAATTTTATTTTTGCGTTTAGAAACGCGTAATTTTTTTTTAATACTAGAAAAAATGCACTGAAAAATATCGACTTGCCTCAGGCGGGCGTAATGGTCAACACCAAGTTATACTTAATACAATTTCGTAAAAAAAAATACATATATGTATATAAAAATGGCACAATCAATAGCCATGAACTGAAGTTGACCGTTACTGATTGCAAAATTGTCAAACTTGGTGCAACTGGTCGTTAGTATAAAACTAGTCATAGCAAATTCACCCCTATTTCCGCAGCATTAGGCACATACAACAAATTATCGCTGGTCCATCGCAGTTTTTTTAGAGAATAATATTAATGTGCAGCTAACAGTTTAATATTAAGCCAATGCGCACCTGGAGAGAAATATATGCATTACTTTGTGGGAACAGAGGTGGATTTCGTATGATTATAAAACGTATACCGAATTAGACGTTCACTGCGCCTGGACTATGCGCTCTTATAAATCGAACATTGCAGCTGTAAGTATTCGTTGCTACAATACCAAGTTTGATAATGGTAAGTTTACAAATCGGTTACGTTTTTATTATTAAGCGATTTCTGGACTTTAGTACATAACGTATGTAGGTGTGTACTTTTCGTAGTGCTGTTCAATTATCCAATGCTAGCTTACCATCGATATGTACGTTTTCCATACTCTTTGATAGTAAACGAATGACTAAACTTCATTAGTTTTCTATTTTTATTTTACAGTTGATTTAAATACATGATTCAAAACCTCAATATGTGCTAGTAGCTTGCAACTGGCTTCAAAAACAATTGATCGAATTAAATTTTAAATAAATATTAATTAGTCTTAATTTTAGTATCTGGGAATTGTATAAAATATAGGGTTTCACGATTTCCCTTCTATCGTCGTTTCATTCGGATGCTCTTCCACAGTCTCCAATTTTGTGTCCCTCTCTGTTGCTACTTCTTCTTTTTCTGGCTCTGTTTCAGTGTCCAATGGGATTTCCACTCTAACTTCTTCCTCGCACTCCTTGTCTTTGTAATGACCACTAAATATTATTTGCTTCGGTGTTTTCCCGTTCTGTTCCGCTATCTCTTCTTTAATTTCTACTATAGCACTTCTCACTAAGACGAGCACGTAGATTTGAAATACTGCGTAAGAGAGAAAATACAAATTAGTCCTGCTGACTTTACAATCAATCAAGTGGGATAAATGAACTTTAATTGAACATTGGAAACAATGTTTTTGGTTCATTAGAACAATATTACTATACGGAGTAAAAAAAACAAATTAAAAAAATAAAATAAAACTTTGTTTAAAAAATCGTGACAAAATAAAAGGTGGTAAAATTACAATATCATCCATGTCCCCCAGTAAAGAGGTATGAGATAACATACATAAAAAATACATTCGAATAGAAATTTCTCTTTTTTTTTGAAGTGGGTTAAAAATCAGGTATGTACAGGCAGTTTATTATTTACTTCCGTCAACTTATAAAAGCATTATTTTCTATAGGGATCACTATCATATAATCAGCCTTGATTCCAACTTTATTTGACGTCGGCGTACCCACCACGATCTGTGATATAAATATATAACTTACATATACTACTGATCACTGTGATGATGAGGAGGACATCTATAGCGGCAATGACCATAGAGTAGACTAGCGTGGACGCTACTATGGTCACCATGCAGTAGTACATGAACATTTGAAGGAGCACTATGTCTTTCTGCAACATAAATAACGCATGAATCTGAAAACTAAAGATATTACTTTACTAAAATCAGTAAAAAACTAAAAAAAACATAAGCACCAAGCACTGACAAATTTCGACAGCGAAAGCAATGCCCTGGTGGCGTAGTGGTTAACGCAGCCGCCATTGCGGAAGATGCTGGGTTCGATTCCCGCCTGGGGTAGATCTATCTTTTTCAGTGTATTTTGTCTAGTTTTAAAAATGTGCTTTTGTAAACACAAGAAAAATTCCATAAAATTAGTTCTTTAAAATGAATAATAACCTAACTAGCCCCACCAATTGTTCTTCGTCCTCTACTCTGCTTTCGTACACTTTTGACGAAAGCGTGACGTCACATCCTCTCGACTGAACACAACTTTGATGTATTACCTCAGAGTAAACAGGACTGTATTACATATCTTTTTAAATATTTACTGATTTTGATAATCTGAAGTCATCATCTATATAATTGTGGGTACAGCTTGCGCCAAACTTTTAGTTCGCTCTGAAGTTGTTTCCGCTTCGTTCGCACAGCCGTAGCACCGTACCACCTACCAACAAAGTTCAATTTCGCACTTCTCAGGTATTCGCCTCGTGTTCAGAGCGAACTAGAAGGTTGGCGCGAGCTCTATGAACATAATTATCCTCATTTTGCGGGCGACATGTGGGCCTCTTCTCTTTTAGGCTAGATTACCGTGAAATGGACAGTTCAGTTGAAATTAAAATCAAAGATTTATGTAACATTGGGCTAATTTTGTAAAAAAGGGCTTTTTTGCTTTTAATCAAGTTTTTAAAGTTCCCACTTTAGCCTCTTATGATTCAGGAATTTTCTTATTACCTGGTTAAAGTATACTTACTCTATACATCGCACATAGTAATACAACGTTGAAACCCAGCTCGGTAGCGTACGCAAGGATTGGTATAGGTTTGGAAGCGTTGTCGTCGAGTATGACCTCCTGCACCTTCATGATGGTCGGCGAGAAGCTTTCATTAGCTGTTCCCACTAAGGACACTACCTGGAAATTTGTAAATAGATAGGTAGATCCTATAGAGGTATAATGTATGGAATACCCCTAACATGAAACACCTAGCAGTAGATAGGTATCCCTCGAAAGGTATTTTTAATGTTATAGATAGTCTTTCTCCTACCCTGCTCCTAATTTATTTGGGGTATGTTTTGATGTCGACAATACTGCTAATAGGATTTAGATTTTACGGCGATTTTACTAGGATTTAGCTTTTACGGCCGGCCGCCTGCCTGACACCCAACTCTCTCCTTGGGAACGACTGCTATATATCTTTCCACAGCAGCCCAGGACCACCAGTTTAACATGCCTTGCGAAGTACGTTGGAAAATCGATTTAAAAAATTTCGGTCACCCATCCGAGTACTGACCACGCACTTTGTTGCTTAACTTTCGTCGTCGTTACTACGCACGACCGTGGATCTATCGACGTCTTTTAATGTAGTAAAAATAGGTAGGTACATTATAACTATCATAATTTTAAATACGTAGGTAGGTAGGATATTTAAAGCGAGCATCTATCTATCTAAGCAAAGCCCTTTATACCACCAAAATTTATTTATAACTTCCCCATACACTATTTACAACATTGCAATTATGACTGTTAGCAGGGCAAGGTGCCAGCTCTTATACGAGTACATATAAGCTGACGCTGGCTTTATGAGGTTTTTTTTTTATTTCACATTGGTGGCAAACAAGCATACGATCCGCCTGATGGTAAGTTACATTATACCTACAGATCGTATTTAACTAATCAGCAGATTAACCTTACCTAAACCATAGGCAAATACCTACTAAGTGGGTGACAAAAACAGGCGTCTAACAAACAGGGTTGCCAGGTCTATTCCAAAAAAATACCGAACAGTGAGCAAAAAAAAAGCTCCTCACTTGCTATGGGCCCTGATGACGAGGCCACGATTCGTTTATCAGGGAGAAAAATTAATCAGAAAAAAAATACCAAACACCTGGAAACCCTGCTAACAAATGATTAGTAAGTATTTTTAGTCCCCCATTCTGGATTTTTTAGTTGCTCCGTTTATTATTTCCTATATTATACCATACACACAAAAGTACAGTCAAAAGCACTTCAGGTTACCACATACTCAAATTTTGCCAGTAAATCATCATCATCATCTTTGCGCTTTCGCGGTTGTGCACTAAACGCTTTCGCGCGAGGTCCCGCCTTTCTTACCTTCCTTGCCCTCTTCGCTAGATCTACGGCATCCTTGGTGGAGACAGTTGGCACGTAAGTCCTCCTTTGCGACATCAAGCCAGAGCGTTTCTTTGGCCTGCCTCTTTTACTGGCACCTGGCGGAGGTGGCATGGCAAGACATTTGTTGCCAACGTCTTCTCAAAAGGTGACCGTACCAGCGCAGGCGACATTCCTGCAACTCATCTGCGATGTCACGGACAGAGGCTGTCGCGAAATTTTGCCAGTAAAAATTGCACTTTATTTCTAAAGTATTTAGTTTTAAAATCGATCGGCAAAATTCATCATTTTGTGGTAACCTGACGTGCTGTTGACGATATCTATTTTAAAACAATAAAATAGATTACTTACTGATATCAAAATATTTAAATAAGCTATTATAAATATTCCCACTCGCACAGGCGCCAGCCAACAACAGGAATCCAACTTAAAAGTTACCAAGGAGTTTTTCACATAGTGATAAGTTTTTTCCATCTTGTACACTATTTCACAGAGCTTCGCGTATCTCACGGCATTCGCACAAATGTTTCAAAAATGTTCTAACGTGAAAATTCATTGTTTTAATTAGGATGTCGCTTAATTAGAAGGTCAGTAGAAATTATACTAGCCGGTAGTAATTATAATGTTAATTGTGTGGTGTCATAACTCAATAAAACAGTTCAGCTATTTAACCGACTTTGAAAAAGGAGGTTGTGCAGCTTACTTTTTGAAATGTTTGCAAATAACTGTAACCTAAGTAGATATAGGTTCCTACCTACCTACCTAAGGCAAAGAAAAAAATACATTAAAATATTTTGGGTTCTTTTTAATGTAATATTTAAGTGTTACATATGTATAGAAGTAGGTATCTAATAAAGTTCCTTTTTTTTCGATGGAAAATCCTTTACGACGCAGGGCTAGACAATGCGGCTTGTGTGGGGCTTTCCCGGGGGTTCCCGGGAATACTTACTAAAAACCATCGGTACCCTCACAGCAACGAATTAGGAATCATTCATAATTCGTTGCCTCACAGCCCTTTGTGGACACGTTTCGGGAACGGCGCACAGTGTACGGCTCGTCTCCGGGCTATCTAGTTAAGTTCCTACCATATAAAAGGTTGACACACAAAATATCGTAAAGTAAAACGTCGAATCAGCGGCTCTGTTAGTACCTATGTGCAACTTTTCGTTTGGTTATTGACTGACGTCACCAGCAGCCATCTCCACTGATGACCTATCGCGTTTCGTGCCAGTCGATCATCGGAGCGCCGCTAAGTCGCCGATACGAAAGATTACAGCGATTGATGTTTTTTAACCATAATTATTATAATTAAACACGAACAGCGTGTCTAAGCCGTTTGCGGGTAAAAGCTGGCATAAAATAAAAGTTAAGTTTCGAGTAAGTATTAGGTACTTTATTTGCGTATATGCAGATACTTCTCTTACACTCTGCAATGTGTAGACATAGGGTATAAATACTTTAAACTTAACGTATAAACGTGCTTTCTAGATACTTATAATAAAAGTGCGAAGGTGAGAACAGTTGAATAGATATAAATTAACAACATTTCAATGTCTAATGAAATGTAACAAATGATGTATACCTACGTACAAAATTCGAGTACACAAAAATCTTATAACAAAGATAAAAAGGATTCAATTATATAGATTTGTTTAACATAGAAAATTATGTAAAACAAATTGTTAAAACCATCACAGAATGTGGAAAACCTCATTTAATTTTGCATTATATTATACCTATACAGAGCTATTTACAACATAGCTCAGTATAAACGGGCAGTGTATTTAGTTTGAAACGGAGCCCGCCTAAACAAAACATTGAGCTTACAAGGCACAATTTATCAAAATCTACATTTGTTATAAAACTTTAATAGCTATTTCCAATGCAGCCGAATGTATTTCATGTGTATATTCGATTCTTATGCAATGCTTACCTTAACACTTTTTTAAATTATATTATCTGTGACTGTTGGTACTCTCTTTATTGTTGTCTAAAATTACTTGTATCAAAAACTACAAGTATTTTAAAAGAATAGAAAACTGCTGTTAAAATAAAAAACAAAAATTATAAAAAAATAAACTTTTTATTGTAAACAAAAAATAATATATACATATCACTTTAAATATTTTATGGAATAAATTTATTGGAATAAAACAATCTGTATGATAGAACATTATCCAAATAACTTTACCAAACCTTAGCCACAATTAATTACGTTAATAAAAAACCCAATTATTCATTAAGTAACAATCATAATTCTGTAACATTTTCATAATCTTAGAATACAATAATAATAACGTTTGATTTATAGTGTTATTTTCTATGCATAAATGAACTCTAGATAATATTTGATATAGGTATTCATAATAAATTGTAGAATGAAGTAGACAATATTCGCTAGTATAATGTTTGATAATGTCGAAATTGAAGAAATAAAAACAATGCCACCCTGTTTGGATTCTCTTAAAATAATAATTACTCTACTGTCTACATCACACTCTTGTTTGCGACATAACTTCAAGGTGCCTATTACTCGATTTCTTTACATTTCGTTAATTTTTTAGATACGCTTTCACTTTACAATGAACATGTTACATATTCGAAAAATCGAGCAACAAAAGGCACCTTTGATCCACCTGTTTACCCATAGACAATAAGGTTTATTGTTGTTTTTCAGGAAAGGCAAAGGAATCTAGTCCATACAGTCATGTCTTTAGTGTATATTCTTCTTCTTTCTTGAAGATTTCATTAAAATATAGGTGTTACGCCAATTAGTATTAGTAATGCACAAAATACTTTTCATCGCCAATAGGACCCGTTTGGCGTTTGCCAGAAAGCTCTTTACCGAGTAAATTACCGAGGTAGTTATTTTGAACTAGTAATGCTGGGGCCGCACATGCGCCTATCGTCACGAAGCTTCGCGCTAGGACACGATACGCGCAGATGTGACCGGCCGTTATCGGCTATCGTCGCGAATATTCGGGTTGCTTGTGCGTTATCGGCCGGGAGGAGGCACGTCAGGGTTTTAGCGCGCTAACCTATCGCGCTGCGTGGTCAGACATGCGTTGTTCATTTCGGAGGTTGTTTTCCATTATTAGTCCGCGCAATATAATAGGCCCGTTTTGACAGATAGATACGTCAGTAGAATGTAACTGGGACGCAATCAAAACAGACGCAAGCAAAAAATAAAAATATATTATTGCATTTTTCAGTAGGTAATACAAATATAGTCATATTTTAGCCAATTAAATAATAATAATAATAATAATAATTTTTATTAAAGTAACCAAGACTAAATAATATGTCATAATAAAAATAAAAATGTTGTCTACCAGGAAGTGGAGATAGCGAAGGAATATGGAGGGTACAGGGTACATTCTTGAATTTTCTTATTCAACAGACATTCTCTGAAGACTCCCGGTCGCTAATTCTTACTTGACAACCGATGTCAGCAAAAAAAAACAGAAATCTTTGTCATCTAGAGCCATTAAAACAATACTAATGTTTATAGTTGAAATACGACTTCGAAAAGTGTCCCCGGTAGCCAGAAATCATAAAGTTATTGCTAATCGTAATTTGGCAGGAATTGATTTTCTGTAATTTGTATCTTTTTTTGCTATAAATGGGCCAATTTCATTAAGCAAATATTCAAAATCAATTTCCGACATGCGAAAAAAGTTAAAGAATTGTCCAGCATCTTCAGCCCGTAATTCAGAAAATTATCTGTCGATCTGAAAAGATGAAAATGAAATAATTATTATCATTATCTGCCTGCATGATACATAAGGTATCTACATTTAAGTCCAGATTGTGGGATAAAATAAAATATGTGTGAAAAGTACTTACTGTGTTCGATTTCTGTGTATTGTTGTCATCCACCATCTTCTCTGTTTAGGTTTTTTCTTTTTAGATTTTAATAAATGCATTACGTAATTATTAGCACACATGTAGAAGTAAAGAAAGTGATCGTCCATAGTTAAACGAAAAAAAGGATACCTACTACGCGAGTTAAACATCTGGAAATGATTTCGGCCATCTTGGCTTATTGCACGATAGTTCGTGCAATAATAAAATGCCACATGCTTTATCGCGATTGCTTTTGCTAGGGCCGCACTTGCGTGTATCGTACGAAGTATCGCCACGCATTACTTCGGGACGATAGGCGCAAGTGCGGCCCCAGCATTAGAGTAATACTATTTTTATTTCATATTTCTGTACTCACTATATGTTAAATTCAAAGTATCTTTCGTATTTGAGAAACCATAAAAAAAACTTGGTTCCTTTGCCTGTTATGTTATAATAACTGGCAGCCAATATGTACAATGTTTAACAACCTTCTTTGCTGTACAATAAAAAAGGCACTGCAACGTTATCTATGGGTAAACTTTACTACCTGATGCTGATAGAAAAAAGAAAGGGACTTCAAGTTAAATTACCACTTCTGTTTACAAAATATTACATACCACTTCAAAAATCAATAAAATTCTTTTAGTTACAAAATACTATTTTTTTATGTTTGAAAAACTAAATACAATCCTGTTTATGTATTTTGCGCTCTTGGCTTTCATCTCATTTGATGATAAGCCAAAGGTGGTAGAGAGCTTCACCCAGACAGAACTCGCTAGACTGGCTATGGGCCATTCATTTACTACCTAAGACGCTTTTTTATAGTTTTTGACCCCATGTAATAAGAAAAAAACATAGTCTAATTGAGAACCTCCTTCCTTTTTTTGAAGTAGGTTATAAACTATTTAAAAGACAAACCCCCTTGTAAGAAATAATAATCAGACATGGTCAACCCACCTCCCCCCTAAATAGCTGTCCACACATATCCGAGTTCCCGTCACTGACGGAACACTGCAGGGACGATGAAATACGATTTGTATGTACACGTTCACACAACGCCGTATCAGGAGGATCTGAGTCGACAGTGGTTCGGATGCACGGACCCTCTGTCAGTGCTTTACGATTTTCATCTACAGTCGGCCCGTTTTTATGATAATCTGCGAAGATATAACTTCATAGATGCGTATAAATTGCGAAGTTTTTTAGTCCACTAATATGTTTAGTAAAATTATTTTTCGAATTAAGACGATTACTTAGGAAACAGACGACACTGACCCCAATTTCCTGGATATGTGTGAACAGCACATTCCTGACGGGAACACTGAAACGGACAACTCTGAACTCGGATTGACACGGAGATGTGTGGATAGCACCTTAATTAGGGTTGCCAGATAGTATCCAAAAGGAGGACATGTCCTCCTTTTTTATGTTTTGTCCTCCCGTCCTCCCTTAGCTACTGTAAGTCCTCCTTTTTGCCAAACATTATGATTTGAAGTTGCACGAGCAGTGGACAATCTACTTCAAAAGGGTTAAAAATATTGAATGTTTCTCAGAACTGCCAAGAATTTCTTTCCAAAATTGGCAGCTCAGCTAAATATGATTAAAATAAAGTAAAATAATATAAAAAATCGTTTAATTCCTGAATGTCCTAATTTTTAGACCCATCTGTCCTCCTTTATCAAATTATCATCTGGCAATCCTAACCTTAATCGTCTTACATCACTCAAAGTTTCGAATGTCAGTGAAAGGCCCTGTCATAATAACTGCGCTCCTACGGTGATACGTCGTAGAAACATGCTGAGGCAAGGACCAATTGGCCTAGCTCAGGAAATATAATTTTTTATTTTTGCCAGTGTTTGCTTTTTTTTGTAATATGTTGGTTTTTCGATTCATTAATTTAATTTAGAATTAAGTTTAGTATGTATATATGTACGTTTTCGTCTTGTGCTGGTCAATAAATGTATTTCTTTCTTTCTTTAATATGAATGTGCCCCTATCATATAATTGTAGGAACACAATAATGCTATCAACATGTTTTGGGGTCATAGTTTGAGAAGATGGTGGCAGCAAGCCAAGCGGATTTAAAACAAAACCTATCACCAACCAAACCGAGAACAAATTTGTACTCCTTGGGGAACTCAAGACATTATTTTTTGCCTGTAATCGAACGACTATAGTAATTCAAAAGAGAAACTATCTGTAATAAATGGTACATTACTTGAAGTCCATTCCTTAACTCATTCAAAATGGTAGACTCACTTCATAAGCGCGTGGACCACAGCACCAGCGTTCAACGCCTTCAAATCTGTATAAGTCTGTCCGGTGCCAACGAACACTATGGGCTGGCCAGTAATGTAGGTCATAGATATAGCAGCGCCGACTTTATCGTCTATGGTGTCGAACTTGGTGAGTACGATGCCATCGATCATGTGAGGGTTGGTGGAGGAACTGTGATCTGCGAGGGCCTGGTTGAACTTGACCAGCTGGTCGACTGCCTCATTGCCCACTAAAGCTTCCCCAACAAACAGTACCATGTCTGGCTCGTTCACCTGCAAGATGGGTCAATATTATATAGATGTAGAGCAACATTCTCAATGAGGGTGCGAACAGTATCTTATTAAAAAAATCCCAAATTTAGACATTTCTACTTAAAATATGACATTTAATTTTGCAGCTTGCAGCTGTTCAACAAGTTGCCAGATGATATAAAAGCCTGTACTAATAAAAAACAATTTAAAACTAAGTTATATAAATTTATAGATTTGTTTCACCATTTTATAGATTTGTTTCAGAATTTAATAGTTTAAGGGGGAAAAATGTCTTTATTATTTTGCCATTAAGTAAACATTTTAATATTGTAAACCTTATTTTGGGTAGTCTTAAGCTTTATAGTGCTTAATATACTCTTCTCTGAAAAATAATGGATAATAATAATAAATACCTTGATCAGTTTAGCCAATGCTCGCATAAGCGGTTCGTTGTCCTGCATTCGGCCGGCTGTATCCACCAGTACCACATCGATCTTGTTGTCGGTCGCGTAACGTATTGCCTCCATCGCTATGCCAGCTGCGTCCTTGCCTGGACAAATTACACAAGATGTTTTAGGGAGATATCTGGTAGTTATATTGATGTTTTTGTGTAGACTATCCGTCAAATAAACGCTAATGGGAACTTATATGAAACCTGTGAAAAAGACTAGTCTAAATCAGTTAAACCAGGATTTCCCAAACTGTGCGACGCGACGCACTATATCAATATCCCGGTAGCGTCGTGCGCCGATCCACATATAATGACTGTATGTTTGATACGAGCCAATGGAGCGGACATAAATGTAGAGAAAGAGATGAGAGTTGCTATTTCCAAACTAGCGTCCTGTTTTGAGAAGCTATGCTCCAAAATCCAAGCACATTTGTTGGTGTAGGTCCTTATTTTCTAAGTAAGTAATAACTTTGCAAAAAGTTTACAAATTCCTAGGAATGTTACAATAAAAATAAATTTGGGAACCCCTGAGTAAAAATATAGGTATAAATATTCCCTATGGTCTGTCTGGAAATATATTATTTGTTATAAAAAATGGAAGGGTATGTCCGTTACTGTCAAGTTTTAATTTTCATTTGAAACTTCACCGTAACGACAGTTGACTGGAACTTATGCTGAGTACTATTGTAAGAACACTAATTGTTCTTCATTTCTTTAGTTCTATGATGGAAGGGATGTGAGGGAAATAACCATTGGTTATTACCGCTTCTGTCGTTAATTGGAATAACCGACGTAATTAGGTGCAGGAGGACAAGTCAAATTTGTGGTCGGTTTGCTGACAGTAACTTGGTCTTTCGGAGAGCGAAGTGTGTAAGCCACCAAGACCAAGTGAGTAAACACCTATATTCCTATATCGACTACTGAAAGTCACAGTAGTCGTCCGAGTCGCCTGCGACTAGACGACAGTACGTAATGGCACTAGTACTAGTTTGAGGTTTGCTTGCTACCACTACCTCATCAAAGTCTGTTGTTAACACTGTTATTATTATCTTCCGACAGTTAATGATAAGATGCCAGGCCCTCAGTTTTAAGTAGTATGTAATAAGTAGATTTACGTCGCCATCTTCCCTCATAGTTACTTTTTACTTTGCAATCCTGTCCATCCTAAGGTTACCTGGAAGAGATCGCTTTTAGCGATAAGGTCGCCCTTTGTACAACTATTTTTATATATTAATATACTATTGTTAATCTGGTTGATGTATGTACAATAAAGTCATATTCTATTCTAGTCCAAATCTTACCGTATCCTTTCTCGTACAAGTGGACCATCCTCCGACCATTATGCCTGGAGTCCGGATGCAAGGCGTTGAGATGTCTCGCGTGGGTCCGCAGTTGTTCGACGGCGCCCGCACGGAAGGTGTCACACGCTGCGATCAACACCGACATGTCGTTCTCGATCAGCCAGAAACAGATCTTTGCTAGGTTCGTCGACTTGCCTACACCGTTCACCTGGTACACAGAAAATAATAATAAATGTATTCAAATTCAAATTTCTTTATTCATTTGGGTAAAATTTGTACACTTATGAAAGTCAAGTTTGATATGCCATATTAGTAGATATAATTATGAACTTGTGTTAATGGTTGATTAAGTTTAGTAGAAAAACATAATTTTTACCCCACAGAAAGCCATGACGTAAGGCCGTGCTTCTTGTTTGGCATGAATGCAGTCCCGGAGGATGTCGACTCGACGCTTCGGAGATAGAATCTGCACTAGAGACTCGGTCAGGGTAGCTCTCACGGTCTTCGCTACGCTATCGAACGTGCCCAAAACCTACGAAATTCATAATGTTACAGAACAGAATATATATCCAAACAAATATATATTTTTTTAATATAGTTAAATTACGATTTTTCAAAATGAAATATTTTGAATAATCGAAATGCAAAAATTGTATTTGCGTAATAGGATTTAGGTATGCTAACATAGTCAACATAGTCATATAAATAACTAGCTGTGCCCGCGACTTCATTCTCGTAGCTGTCGGAAAATAACAAAATTTTGATGTTATATTAGCCTATAGCCTTCCTCGATTAATGGACTATCCAAAACAAAAATATTTTTTCCATTTGAATCAGTAGTTCCTGAGATTAGCGCGTTCAACCAAACAAACAAAGTGTTTAGCTTTATAATATTAGTATAGATATTGCACTATCTTGCAGGTGGACGAGACATGGTCGGTACTACATATTCGTAAGCGAAACTTTAGTGGGCAATGAGGCAGTCGACCAGTTGGTCAAGTTCAACCAGGCCAGGCTAGGTTCAACGGCGATATCGTATCTAGGCGACGAGATTATTTGTTCTCTTTTTATAGGATAGCTACACGCCTAAGCCTAGCACCTGCAAGGTGCTTTTTCACGGCTCTTTTGAACTACCCATGATTGTAAGAAGGGGGGAACACGTGTGCTGGCAGTGAATTCTGTTTCTTGATTGTGCGACAAAGAAACGAGTTGCCTTTGTTACTCCACTCCTCGCTCTGCACTGCAATAGCACCGATTTTATTTATACTAAAACTTATTCTACCTTTGCTGCCTATTTCCGGATTTCTATAGATTAAATACATACTTTGATTTAATATTTGTTTCAAAATGTTACCTTTCCTTCCAACTTAGTGGCCACAGAGTCGCAGAGCTTGTTAGCAATGTCAGCGGCAACGTTCTTGGTAATAAGATGATCACGCATCTTGTCTAGCACAGGACGCATACTCTCCTCAGTCAGCGCCTTGGAGCCTACCAAACCTAGAACCAAAAACATTGTATTGTTTATAATTTTATTTGCCGAAATGGGATTCATAGCATGTTTCTAATTTCTATAGATTTTGAGTAAAATAATAATCCAAAGAATTGTGAGTTAAAAATGAACTCACCCTTGAAAATGCTGAACATGCCGCCGGACTTCTTGGGACTGGGCTGCTCATTGGTCTCGTCCTCCTCACTGCTGCTTTCTTCAGAATCCACCTCGAGATCCCGTATGGCACCAGTCATTTGACCAATCAACTGTAGCAAATTACATTTATTTTTATAAGAAACTAAAATTCAAGGAATGCATGCCTTAGGACGTGAGCAGATACAATATACATAGCTTAAATTTGTTTATTCAGACTGACTACAGATTTAACGACGAGCCATTCATCGACGAATGGTGATTTGGATAACCATTAGGCGCTGTTTAGATTGAATCATCGAGCACAGACCCGTCTACGAAACACATTAGTGTAAACAAACTGTCAATCGCACTAAAACAGTAATGCACCAACAATCGACCTGTGGGTACGTCACCATTTAATCCGTGAATAATTAGATATACATGAAACCAATGATGTTTTAATAAAGATGGCGCATATCGTTCCCGCGTGACGTTTAAAAACTGTCCCGATAGTGAATAAAACAGATCATAAAGAATGTAAGAGACAGAAAGAGATAGTGTAGGAGTTTCTCCCGAGTTCTTGTTGTAAAAACACGTGTTGAGAGACTCCATTTTTAACTCAATCTACTGTACAATTATTTGTTACTATACTAAGTACATTTTCACTCGACATTGGCAAAATGCGTGATCTTTATGTATCGCGAACGCTATTATTTTAAAAGAAGAAGAGATAGTGGTGCGCTAGCCAAACGAAATTACACCAATCGGCCGAGTTTTAACACCTCACTTAAGATTAGACGCACTAGTGCGATATCTAGCTCGTATTTGTATATAAATGATTGCATGAAACAGCTTCATGTTGGGTATGTGCTCGATAGATTCAATGGACATAGGTGGGCTAAGCGTTTTGTTGTATAATACGTATGTGGGGTATCGTGGGTAGGTACCACCGCCTTTCCTTGTTCTGCCGTGAAGCACTTCGCTGTGTTTCGGATTGAAGGGAAAGGTAGCCTATGTAATTACTGGGCATGGAAGGCCCCTATATATCATCTTAGTCCCCAGGATAGCAACGCACTTGCAGTGTTAAGTGATTTGCCGTATCTATGGGCGACGGTAGCCACTTAAAACCAGGTTGGGCCGCAAGCTTGTTGGTCATCTCGTAGTATAAAAAAAAACTATTTTACAACACGTAACAGACACCAACACACACACCCTAAGTGTGGGTGCATCGAGGGCAGCGACCGCAGGGCGGTTTTCAACACATTACTCACTTTTAATAGCGTATTGATACCTTTGCCTTCCCTTATTAGGGAGAATTTAAAAAACAACTTTCTTTTCAATTTCAAGTTCATGGTCAGGCGGAAGTCAAAGTTTAAAATGGAGAAGTCTCATTGAATGTATTTTCAATTACCGGGTGTACAAAGTTTGTTGTTATACATCAAAATAATTAAAAATATATGTCATTATTTTTAGTTGTTTACTCCTATCGGAATTGATTGACACCATCTTTAAAATGCCACAACATTACCTTTACACTTGCAGTGGCACAATGTACCAAGCTCTTCTACTGGCCTACCCATTGGATATATCCTAAGATAATTGCTTAGTTTATAATACCTGAGTGTCAGCATTGATGTTCTCTTCTGCATCGCCTGGCTTGTCAGTACTGAAGTCAAGATTAGGGAGATCGCGAGAGCCACCGCCTAAAGCCCACACGCGCGGCTGTTTCACACGCTCCTCGATCTTGGGACTTTTAGGGGATTTCCTGTAAAGTTAAACTTTTGTTTGCCGAAAAAAATCTAAAATAATTGAAATTGACTGTTTATCACTCCATAAACCCTTTCCAAACACTGTATGCAATAAAAGAAAATTTCCCCTAATGCTAAGATTGTTTTACTGGAGATTAGTTATTTATAGTTTTTAATTAATTAAAATTTATTGTGTAAAAACTTTTCTACAATACATTGTCTTTGTTACACACTTAAAAAGGTTTTAATGGAATAAAATCGGTATTAAATTATAAAAAAAAAATTACATAATTTTGCCTAACCTACAGTCCTAAAAATGATCTTTTTTATTTCTAAGTTTTCTAACATCATTAGTTAATAAATTAAGTAAAGCCTGATACCTTAATACCTCTTTCAAATATTTAATATATACATACTTATAAAGTTGTAATGTAAAAAATAATAAAAAATTTAAATGTTATGTTGATGTGTATGTAATGTTATTTAGTAATTCCTGTCCCTTGTCTTTGAGGTGAAAGTTAATAAGGGACAATCAAATGAAATTAAATCTTAATTGTTTTTCCATTGGAACAACGATTAAGATTATGAGGAGATGGGCAAAAATAAGGATTTTTAAACAAGAAAGCTAAGAATTCGGGCGCCAGACTCACCTGATATAAATGCACAGATGCTTCGATAAAGACATAGGCTTTTAATCATAAACCTGCCTTTATGATTAAATTATAAAGACATAGGCTTTTAATCAAGGGACAGGAATTTATTACAAAGTTAAGAAATATTGCACTAGAATTTACTTTAAATAATTTCGATTTCTAACAACTAGTTGAGTTTGTAAAAATAAAAATTATTAAGTATAAAAAAGTAGTGATAATGTACTAACTTGACTTCTTTTTTAGTCTTGGCAGCGAGCTTCTGGGCCAGTTTGGCTCTACTGGCAGCAATCAGATCATCTTCTACTTCAGGTTGTACCTCTACCTTCCCATTGGTAATATTCTTGTTTTCTGCTATTTTTACTGTAGAAGGTTATTTCATAATTACATTTATTAATTCTATTTATTTATTCTATAACTTTTTTTGCACTTAGCACATTTTTAACAAGATCAAGCTCAAAATCAAAGTTGCTGATTTAAGTAGACTTTGCTAAGTAAAATACTTATTTTCATACCAACCAAACATTTTAAAAAACATTTTTTCTTAAACCATTTTGGAGAAGTGTGAACACAAACACAGTGACACAAGATTTTTAAGTATATTACATTAAAAATAATATTTTTTGTTACATTCTTGTTATTTTAGTATGTACATACCTGTTTTCTTAGTCTTTTCTTCACCTCTACGCTCAATCATAGAAGCAACAGTCTTTTTTGACTTTTGAGAATCCTCAAAAGTTCTCATTTGCTTAGGTATTTTAGCCTGTGACTTAGCTGAAAAACAAAATAGATCATAAGTTGTTTACTTAAATAGTTATTATCTTTTTGATGTGTTAAAATATTATAAGAAAGAAAAATAAGTAACGCAATATCAACACACCCCATACTTCACATCCCTTTAGAACTCTATCAAATGATGACCGAAAATCATAGTCAGTAAGTAAACTGCTTCCTTGGAGGTCATTTTTGTATTTATCTCTAAATTCCAGATGGACATCATTCAGAAACTTGTCCACGTAAGACAACTGCAGAATTCGTTGGTATGCAACCACGAAAACCAGCTCGAATTCATTATCGAGCTTGTACTGTAGTGTCAGGGCATTGTGGTTGAAAGTATTATTCCCTGTGCGCTCCTAAAACAGAAAAACGTAATTTTCTTTCAAATCCACTATAAATGCAGATTAGAGACGAGGACACGTCACATATGGGTAATTAAATTATGCCAAGGACAGAAAGGGCTTCACGACTTGCCTGCAAAATAACACTGCGAATTAGTGCATTTACTGATGGGGTAAAAATCTCACTTGTACTTTGAAAGCACCACAGCACTATACCCCCTTTACTAAAGATGCTGAATAGATCCAACATTTTGACTAATTTTAAAGCAGAAACACTATTGTAATAAATTCTTGTATTCACAATCGTGTCATTTGACTCGTCTTGCTGTTTTTGACAGAAAAATGACACCTCACAACAGGGGCGCATTCCAACCTGCAACTTTTTACTCACAGACTATGGGTGCGTTCCAAAACGATTTAAATTTACTCAGGGTAGAGTGAATTTTGCTCTAAGCCGTTCCAAAGCAAACCCGAGTGAAACCAAAGGTAAACGAACATTTACTCTGACAGTTGCTCGAGTATTTTGGAACGACTTTGGGGAGGGAGTTTCTTCCGAGTTCTTGTTGTAAAAACACTTGTTGAGAGACCCCATTTTAACCAAAATCTACCGTACAATTTATTTTTAACTATAAATTAAGTTTTCACTTGACATTGGCAAAATGCATAATCTTTAAGATTTGCGAATGCCATTAATTAAGAATAGAATAGAATAGACTTTGGGGAGAGTAAAATTGACCCCGCTGGGGCGATTTTTATCGTTGTCTGGAGACGGTAAAATTTACCTGACAGATGTCAATCTGTTGAGCATCATCTGCGTTTTCATATTCATGATCAAATTTTTTGAATTATTATTTTTGTAACTACACAAAAACGATGGTTACTGTAAAATAGTATTTTATTTACATAAAGTTAAAAGTTAATTTATTAAATTCGTGCGCAGAGTTGTCCAATATTTTATTTTATTTTATTTTATTTTATTAAATTAGGACAGCCAATGGTACATACAATAAACTTATAAGATAATAAACAAATTAAAGTGGCGACATATCATGTTTTCATATTTTTACTCGAGATTTCCTCGTTAGGGTGCGTTCCAAAACCAGTGACGCCAGGGTAAAATTTACTTCGTGAATAAGAAAGAGTCAGAGCATAACGCTCGAAAGAGAAAAAACATTGTTTTAGAACGCTAACGAGGAAATCTCGAGTAAAAATATGAAACATGACATGTTGCTATTTTAATTTGTTTATTATCACTCTTACAACTCATTACAACTCTGCGCACGAATTTAATAAATTAACTTTTTACTTTATGTAAATAAAATACTATTTTACAGTAACCATCGTTTTTGTGTAATTACAAAAAAAATAATTAAAAAATTTGATCATGAATATGAAAACGTAGATGATGCTCAACAGATTGACAGCTGTCAGGTAAATTTTACCGGTCTCCAAACACCGATAAAAATCCTCCCCAAAGTCGTTTCAAAATACGCGAGCAACTGTCAGAGTAAATGTTCGTTTACCTTCGGTTTCACTCGGGTTTGTTTTGGAACGGCTTAAGCAGGCCACCCACGCTAGGGTTTACCTGACAGTTTTAACTGTTCAGGTAAAACTGTCAGGTAAACCTGAGCTCCATAGAGACCATACACGTAGCAGTAAACCTGAACAAACTCTCAGTTGAAACCACGACCTCGGCGGCGCTTTATCTCGTCACCGTAGCGTTATTAAGTTTATTTTATTAAAGAAAAGGAAATTTAGTTACTAGCGGTGATAGCTGAAAGGCTGGCAATCTGTCACTAGTTTAGGGCACTGAGGCATGCAGTGCCCCAAAGTATTTATGCAAAGCCAAATCTGGCAGTATGGGCCATGGCATAGCATGGTCCATACTGCTAGATGTGGTTTTATGTGTAACCAAATGTACACCTTTTCGGAATATGATTTTGATTATATATTATGTATGTAGGTAGGTATTAGCGGTAGGTGACTTCCATAAATTACAATAATGAGAAAAGCTATGTCGCCTCCTAGATGACTATATCAATACCTCAAATATTTTGCTATAATATCATTTTTCATAATTAATTTAATTATTCTTTCAAAAACATGGGTAATACCTACCCATGTTTATGGTGTTGATTAAGCCACCATTTATCGGGTTTAAATAACATTGTATTTGTATTACTCAAAAATGCAATATTATACTTTTTCATTGATAATTTGCGCCTCAATTACATTCTATGGACGAATTCATCTGTCAAATACAGTTTTTTATAATTTAACAGTAGAGCGCCGTGCGTCTTTACTCTCTAGGAATCATCGGACAACTGACGCCTGCGCGGCGACCGCCATACACGCTCAGTTTTACCTGAACAGTTAAAACTGTTCAGTAGGCCTATTCGCTAACTTTTTTTGACAGTTGAAAGTGATCATCACTGAGTGAATTACATATCCATTGCTGTTTTACATTAGACGCTCTTATGGTACTTGTCGTGTAAAAACAGCAATGGATATGTAATTCACTCAGTGATGATCACTTTCAACTGTCAAAAAAAGTTAGCGAATAGGCCTACAGGTCTACAATATGTAAATTCATATTTTTTCGCTCGCCTGAACAGGTGTGGAAACCTGCGCAGTTTTGCGGCATACACGCTCATGTTTACCTGAGGCCTTAGTACGAGTTTTGATAGTTTTCGAGCTCGATCAAACGTATCGTCTTTCTTCATACATTGGCCACTGTTTCTGATAGTTTCCGCTAGGGGCGCTAGTGGGCAATGTATGAAAAGAGACGATACGTTTGATCGAGCTCGAAAACTAACAAACTCGTACTAAGGCCTCAGAACAGTTCAACTGAACAGTTAAAACTGTCAGGTAAACCCTAACGTGGGTGGCCTGCTTTAGAGTCACATTCACTCTACCCCGAGTAATTGAAATCGTTTTGGAACGCACCCTAAAATATTCTTTCTAATCTGTGCATAGTGAAATTTGTCAAATCATCGTTTTATTTTGTGCTTGTTCAAGCTCATTCATTTTGTAAAATAAAATAGTAGTTACTAGTGGAAATTCTGGAGCGAAAATAAAGTGAAAAACATAAAAATGAATATCACTTCAGCCGCAGGGATAATTTCCCTGTTGGACGAACCTATGTCTGAAGTTAAAGAATTTGCATTGAAGAGGTTGGATAACATCGTAGATGAATTTTGGCCAGAGATATCGGAATCTATTGAGAAAATCGAGATTCTTCACGAAGACAAAGTATTTTCTCAACATCAACTGGCTGCCTTGGTGGCCAGCAAGGTATATTATCACCTAGGAGCATTTGAAGATTCCTTGACGTATGCGTTAGGAGCTGGTGACCTGTTCGATGTGAACGCACGAAACGAATATGTTGATACAACCATCGCAAAAGCTATCGACTTTTATACTCAGAAAAGAAAGGCTCTCTTCGTAGATAATTCGGGGGAATCTATTGATCCACGGCTCGAGGCCATCGTTAATCGTATGTTCCAAAGATGTTTGGACGATGGTCAATACCGGCAGGCCCTCGGCTTAGCATTAGAAACCCGTAGAATGGACATTTTTGAGGAATCTATAATGAAATCTGATGACATTGCAGGTATGTTATGAATTTCTTTGTGTACCCTAACAATGTCATTGTGATATGTTACCGCAATTTACCATGCTCTTTTTATACTTTTTACTTGAACTTGCAAAAAAGTAAAATCGAAATTAAAAATAATCACCAATTTAAAGTTTTCAAAAATGATCAGTAGTACCTGAAGGCTGATGATACCAAAGCCTTTGTCATTTGAAGACAAGTTAATATTATAAGACATGCAAAACTTTACTATTTCAACACCTTTCAAAATTCTATTAAACTTAATATAATATGTATGAAACAGGTGATTGTTCTGCGAATTCAGAGTTGCTTCCATAGTAAAAGTTGTATGTGTTGATGAGATCTTCAAATGGTTTGAAGTTTGTTGATCAGTGGCGTAACTATAGGGTGGCATGGGTGGCAAAATGCCACGGGCCCCCGAGGAATAGGGGCCCCGGTAGTGTCAGGGACATTTTTAAATTTAAAGAATGAAAATTTTTAAAACTAGGTACTCCACTGTTATGCCACTGTTGTTGATGCTTTACAAATAACCCAAATAATTTTATTTTAGGAATATTCAAATGCCTAACATTCAGTCCAAGATAAGATTAAAATTACTCTTCTATTTTTATTAAAATAATTAAAACAAATTTATAATCATTCATTTA
Source organism: Elophila nymphaeata (assembly GCA_955850985.1). Classification (NCBI taxonomy): domain Eukaryota; kingdom Metazoa; phylum Arthropoda; class Insecta; order Lepidoptera; family Crambidae; genus Elophila; species Elophila nymphaeata. The sequence continues at coordinate 7,920,450 of OY039080.1, read as the reverse complement.
TTAATATTTATTATTACTTAACAATCAAATCTTTTTTATGAAATCAAATCAAAAATTTATTATTAACGAAAATATAATTATTATTATTGAAAGTATCAAAATATCTTATACTACATAGGTACATAAAACGTTCTGGAACTACTACAAGGAACTGGCAGTAGCAAAATTACCAAGTTTTGTAGAAGATACGAGAGGTCCAATTGCTCCAGAACAGTATATACAACATGTAATTTAAATAACCAACATCCTGAATACAGGTGGGATGGTTTCGGCTTCTGAGTTGATTTAAAAAAAAAACCCATCTATATTACAGGTGTTGGTTATTTAAATTACATGTTGTATATCTGAATGATATATTGCTGCCCAAAGACCAATGTCCATTTAACTGGTGGGCTTAACGGACATAAGGTCGAATAGAATAAGGTCAAATTATTATCCTTGAAACCCGTTACTTCCTATTGTTACACATGTCTAATACGTCATACATACTCTATAGGATTTAAATAAAGGTTATACATGAGTTTTTGGCACGAATATTTTTGTTGTCTTCTGTAAGCTCAATGTATTCTGAGTGACTTTTTTCAGAGGTTGGAAATCTTTACAAAAAGAAACGTAATAGACTCCTGCCAGATAAAGCTGAATCTTTGGTCTGTATACGTCTGATTGTAATTTTTGCATCATAGTCTGCCCTAAGTAAATTTTAAATACCAGAGCGAGACCTAGAGTTAGACCTATCGCTCGCAAGAAAATGCAGCAAAAATAACCAAAGTTCGGCCGAATTTTAATTTATTACTGAATGATCGGCCGAAATTCATATTCGCTACAAAGCACATTTGGCCCATCACTAAATTATACTTATTTTAATTAACACTATAAAGATGGCGAGCAGTCAATTGACTGTATGTACTATCATTTAGAGAATTATTGATCTAATTAAAAAATTAACAACTAGTAAGAAGTAAATTACTATGTACTATTTTTTACATTTCTGAGTTTTAATAATATTCCAAAAATCACAGAAAGGCTTTTTACAACCATTGAATACTAGTGTTACTTATAAAAAAAACTAAGACACTCCTGTCTTTTATGATTTGCTTGAACAACCGGTAATGAATACAGTCATAATGTAGGCATAGGTTGTATATGAGAAAGATCTGAACCGGGAAGTACAGGAATCAAGGAATTCTATTGTATTCTATTCTTAATTAATGGCGTCGCGTCGCTTTAAACGTACGCATTTTGCCAATGTCAAGTAAAAATGTAACTAAAGTAATGAAATTGTACTGTTGATCAAGGTTAAAAATGGAGTCTCTCAACACGTGTTTTTACAACGAGAACTCGGGAGAAACTTCCATCAAGGAATTTTATTTCCGAATAAATTCAAAAATTGTGTCAACAGGGCATGACGCTTATTGTGTAATAATATTCTATTCTATTCTTAATTAATGGCGTCGCGTCGCATTAAATGTAAGCATTTTGCCAATGTCAAGTGAAAATGTAACTAAAGTAATAAAAATTTGAAATGGAGTCTTTCAACACGTGTTTTTACAACAAGAACTCGGGAGAAACTCGCGTATAAATATATCTGTGGTGATGTTTAAAGCAGTATTTATAAAGGGGACAAGTTACATCAGATTTCCATGTTGGCCCTGCTTGATTATTTACATTTATCCCGGTGACCACCTCTAATTGATTTCATTAGAAGTGGCCATCCATACTGCATCATCTGCCATGTGGTCAAGTAATTATAGTTCTGCTTGTGATGTGTACTGCCAAGATAACGGGGTCTCCTACCTATGCTAGGTATTAGTAGCAATTGGTACATAATCTTTTGGGTCAGAGCATTCACTTTCAGAGCTTGAACTATCGCGTAACTCAAATTCATGATCTGCTAAGCTATACATTTTCAGATTTACATATCTATTGACCATATGGATGGTTTTGTATTCAATGAAGTATTTCGTTGTTTTGAAGTCTTAGGGTCATTTTTACACTAGTTTATTCACAATAATCTAAATAACAAACAATATAAACCAAGGTACTTCTAACAAATAAGACTAAACAATTCAATTTGTTTCTATATAGAAGCACCTATCCTATCATAACAATTATAAACATTACAAGGTTTAGAATAAGCAAAGTATGAAATTGAAAATCTGGTCAAATGACTGCTCCTGTCTTTCTAGTGTTAAAATGTATGTATTAGTACTAAAAAATAAAAATAAACTTTGTAACATTAAATGTATAGGTGAATGCTGTTATTTTGTCTGTGTCATTATTTTGCCTAAGTTATAAAATCTGTAATAACTCTTTATTTCTATGGGACTTTACAGTTTACGTAGTTGGTAGTATGGGGAGTTTTATAAGAGCAACAACAAAAGCAATTTTGTGGGTTCATTCGGCGTAATGTAAAGTATTTTTTATTATTTTCAAAAACTTATTATACATTTTTTAATTTAGGTGAAATTATGATCCTTAAGCAAAATTACATCATCCTACTGTATCTATCTATTTGTTTTATTACTGGCTTACTTTTAGCTAAAGATTGTGTTATGATAGTTTTATATTTCTTTTTCCAGGTATGCTACAGTATGCTTTTACAGTTGCCATGAGCCTACTACAAAATAAAGGATTCCGTAGCACTGTCCTTCGCTCTTTGGTGGGTCTTTACAGAGGTCTAAATATACCAGACTATGTCAATATGTGTCAGTGTCTCATTTTCTTAGAAGATCCTCTGTCTGTAGCTGAAATTCTCGATAAACTTACTCATGGACCACAAGAATCAGTTCTAATGGCTTATCAAATTGCTTTCGATTTATATGATTCTGCAACACAACAGTTCTTAGGTAGGGTACTGCAAGCACTGAGAAGCACTGCTCCAATCCCCAGTGCTCTGGGTGGTAAGCCTCAACCCCAGGGTGGGCCTTTCCCAGAACCCACAATGGAAGTAGATCAGACACAGCCTGAAGAAAAACAAAAAGCACCAGAGAGAGACATTGAAAGTCTGAATGATGAAGAGAAAGAACATCAAAGAAGAGTTGAGAAACTTATATCTATACTTGGAGGAGATGTGTCTATTGGACTTCAACTACAATTCTTAATTAGATCTAATCATGCTGATTTGTTAATTCTTAAGAATACAAAAGATGCTATCAGAGTTTCTATTTGTCACACAGCTACAGTTATTGCCAATGCATTTATGCATGCTGGTACAACAAGTGACCAGTTCCTAAGAGATAACTTAGAGTGGTTGGCGAGAGCCACAAATTGGGCGAAATTAACCGTAACAGCTTCACTTGGTGTAATACACAGAGGTCATGAAAATGAATCATTAGCTCTTATGCAGTCATATTTACCTAAAGAAGCGGGACCTTCTTCAGGGTACTCAGAGGGTGGTGGCTTATATGCTCTTGGTTTAATTCATGCCAACCACGGCGCAAACATCATTGACTATCTTCTAATCCAGTTAAAAGAAGCTCAAAATGAAATGGTGCGACATGGTGGTTGCCTGGGACTTGGTTTAGCAGCTATGGGAACACACAGGCAGGATGTCTATGAACAACTCAAGTTTAATCTTTATCAAGATGATGCTGTCACTGGAGAAGCTGCTGGTATAGCCATGGGTATGGTTATGTTAGGTTCAAGACATGCTGCTGCTATAGAGGATATGGTTGCTTATGCTCAAGAGACACAACACGAAAAAATCTTGAGAGGTTTAGCTGTTGGTATTGCCTTCACAATGTATGGAAGACTGGAAGAAGCAGATGCTCTTGTTCAACAGTTATTGAGGGATAAAGATCCCTTATTAAGAAGAGCTGGTTGCTACACTATTGCGACTGCGTATTGTGGAACTGGGAATAATGACTCCATTCGTACATTGCTACATGTAGCTGTCTCAGATGTTAATGATGACGTACGCAGAGCTGCCGTAACTGCTCTCGGTTTTCTGTTATTTAGGACACCAGAGCAGTGTCCATCAGTAGTGTCTCTATTGGCAGAATCTTACAATCCTCATGTGAGGTATGGCGCTGCTATGGCACTTGGAATTGCCTGTGCAGGCACGGGAAATCGTGAAGCGATTGGTCTCCTAGAACCGATGGTGAAATTTGACCCGGTTAACTTTGTGAGACAAGGAGCTTTAATTGCTTCTGCCATGATTCTTATTCAACAGACGGAGGCACTTTGCCCCAAAGTAACATATTTCCGTCAGCTTTATGCTCAAGTTATATCAAACAAACATGAAGATGTCATGGCTAAGTTCGGCGCTATCCTGGCTCAGGGTATCATTGACGCTGGCGGTCGTAATGTGACTGTCTCTTTACAAAATAGAACAGGCCACATGAACATGCTTGCGGTTGTAGGCATGTTAGTATTTACTCAGTACTGGTATTGGTTCCCATTAGCACATTGCTTGTCTCTAGCATTTACACCAACCTGTCTGATTGCCCTAAACTCTGATTTAAAGATGCCACAAATGGATATAAAATCAAATTCGAAACCATCTTTGTATGCTTATCCAGCTCCATTGGAAGAGAAAAAACGCGAAGAAAGGGAAAGAGTTACCACTGCTGTACTCAGTATTGCAGCAGCTAGAGCTCGCAGACGGGCACATGGGGCTGAAGGGTCGGCAAGCAGTGTGACTTCATCGACAACTTCCAAAATGGATGTTGATGAGGAAGAGAAAAAGCCAACCAAATCTCCTAATCCTAACATCACAGTTCATGGCAAAACTGACAAAGAGGCTGGATCATCTAAGGATGCAAAGAAAGAAGAAAAGGAAGGCGAAGAGAAAGAAACCAAGGAAAAAAAAGAGCCTGAACCTACATTTGAAATACTAAATAATCCAGCTAGGGTTATGAGACAGCAGCTAAAATCCACCTCTGTTGTAGAAGGTTCAGGATATACTCCATTGAAAGATATTACTATTGGAGGTATCGTTATGTTAAATCACTCAGGAGATGGAGAACAAGTTCTTGTTGAGCCCGTAGCGGCGTTCGGTCCGAAAACGGAAGAAGAAAAAGAACCAGAACCCCCAGAACCATTTGAATATTTAGATGATTGATACACTCTTTTTGATTAATGACTTTCAGCGTATTAATTTATAAGACCATTATTATGATTGAAGAATGTATTGAACAAGTTATTGTAATTAGAGGAAAAATATTGAAGTACAGTACTCTACTAACAAAAAATTAAATTGTGTCTCCTTATAGAATTTAATAAATGTAAAAATAACATGGCTTTTAATTAAATTATCATTTGATATACAGGGTGTAAAAGACATGAGCAGTCAAACGAAAACCATGTATTCTGCTCACCGTCATAACATTTTTCTTCCTTTAGACTATACCTGGGAAATTGATAGTTACGATTTTATTGAAGGTCAAAATCATATATTTTTTTTTCATTTTTTTATGAAAACGTATTGTATACGTTATTTCTTAATTATTGTCCAAAGAAACATTATCATTTTTTTTAGTATTTCATAACAAAAAATGGCTTCAAAACGTTAGCGTTCAATGTAGCTCACTCGATGCACACGGACACTAACGAACGGGGCCGCCGTCAAGCAAAATTATCGCGGTTTTGCGAGTTGCGTGCGAGTTGAGCCCTTTACATTGCGCGGTACAATTTGCAATTTTTTGTAACACCAAAAAATAAAAATCATTTCCCAGCAATATTTTTTTTGAAATATGTTTTATTTTGATGGAGTCATTACTCAAATGAAAAAAGTGAGGGCAAAAATTTTGACAACCCTTGACATTTTTTGACATTTCTTGACATTTTCTAGAGAGGCTCTGTCTCTTTCTAGTAGGGTGCCTATAGCACAAATTAATCACGGACAATCTTGGACTTCGTTAAGTTAATAAAATTATTAGTACTCAAAGTTTAAAATAATTTTGAGTTTACCATGACAAAGAATTAACATTCATAATAATTACTTTAAACTTTTTTTCCTGGGTGCCCTTTAGCACGGTAATGTTATCTATTTTAGGCTCCCAGGAAAAAAACCAGCAGCTGAATTTCGGGGATTTATCGCTTCTGTGACTCTAGGTTTTAAGAGGCATTTTTATAGTTTAGTATACTGTAGCTTATCTCATGTCATGTCAACTCATAAATATTATTTTATTCTTTTTTTTCAGCCGAGGTCTTGTTGTAAAAACACGTGTTGGGAGACTCCAATTTTAACTCAATCTTCCGTACAACTGTCTGTTACTATAAGTAAATTTACACTTAACATTGGCGAAATATGAAAATGAAAAAGCTCTTTATTTAAATGGACTTTGCTAAGTACTTTTAAATCGTCAAAAGCCCTACCACCATTTCGGGACGAAATAATAATTATTATGCTGAGATGAAGCAGAAATGGCGAAAGACTCCGGCGAAGAACTCCACAGCTTACAATTTTGTAATGATTTCAAAACATCAATTCAAACTGGAAACATAACAAAATTAATTGAAATCATTTGAACAATGTAAGAGTAAATTTAGCACGTATACCAACTTGAAAATATGTTTACCGAATCTCTCGGTATTCTTATTACATATACATATTTTAGTTAGATACATACAATATAAAAGATTATTCCTTATACCAAATATTTTTCATACTAATATGAATACTAAAGATTGTATGTACTTCGGGAAATTTGTCCAAACGCCCAAAAACAGCAGAACGAGTTTAGATGAATGAAACCTGAATTTAAATACTGTCTTTAGACGAATTTTAATTCCTCTCTGTTGAAATTTTAAAGGAAACGAGGATAAAGTTGCGGGCTGAGGCTAGTGAAATATATTATCAAGCAAAAATTTTACTAACCATTTCAGGAGTGTCCGTGTTTTTGAAAAAAGGGCATGCAGTTTGACGTAAGCAGTTGCCTATGTAATCAGTGCGTTGAATGTGCAGGCTACATATTTTTGAACTTTCATAAAATATTGTTTTTAAAGGCACATTAGACAACCACATTTGCCGTCGCCTAGGGTCTTTCGGAAATCTAAAAAGAAAATTTTATGTATACAGGCACTTTTAACTTGTAATTAGCATATTAAAAACTATCATTTGATAGGCTTGAATAGCACAGTCACAATTTTATTGATGCTGTGTCAAATTTACTAACCCAAATTCGAGCGAAATTTGAGGTCACTGTGCATATTGCACTCTGCGTTACATGTTAGTAGATGCAAATGTGAAAGATAAAATACACTATTACGCTGGTAAAATACAATCAATCATTTTGAATATGTTTCTCAATTAAAATAATGTACATTGCACAAATTACATGTTTTGTTTGTAAATAAACGTTCCCAACCAAAAATGTATATATATATATATATATATATAGATATATATATATATAAGTCTATTACATATGTATATGAAATAGAAATAGCTTTGAAATAGCTGTTATATAAATATATATAGATTATTTATATAGTTTATAGATTATGTATATATATAATACATAAATCGTTCTACCCATTTTTGGTTGGGAACGTTTATTTACAAACAAAACATGTAATTTGTGCAATGTACATTATTTTAATTGAGAAACATATTCAAAATGATTGATTGTATTTTACCAGCGTAATAGTGTATTTTATCTTTCACATTTGCATCTACTAACATGTAACGCAGAGTGCAATATGCACAGTGACCTCAAATTTCACTCGAATTTGGGTTAGTAAATTTGACACAGCATCAATAAAATTGTGACTGTGCTATTCAAGCCTATCAAATGATAGTTTTTAATATGCTAATTACAAGTTAAAAGTGCCTGTATACATAAAATTTTCTTTTTAGATTTCCGAAAGACCCTAGGCGACGGCAAATGTGGTTGTCTAATGTGCCTTTAAAAACAATATTTTATGAAAGTTCAAAAATATGTAGCCTGCACATTCAACGCACTGATTACATAGGCAACTGCTTACGTCAAACTGCATGCCCTTTTTTCAAAAACACGGACACTCCTGAAATGGTTAGTAAAATTTTTGCTTGATAATATATTTCACTAGCCTCAGCCCGCAACTTTATCCTCGTTTCCTTTAAAATTTCAACAGAGAGGAATTAAAATTCGTCTAAAGACAGTATTTAAATTCAGGTTTCATTCATCTAAACTCGTTCTGCTGTTTTTGGGCGTTTGGACAAATTTCCCGAAGTACATACAATCTTTCGTATTCATATTAGTATGAAAAATATTTGGTATAAGGAATAATCTTTTATATTGTATGTATCTAACTAAAATATGTATATGTAATAAGAATACCGAGAGATTCGGTAAACATATTTTCAAGTTGGTATACGTGCTAAATTTACTCTTACATTGTTCAAATGATTTCAATTAATTTTGTTATGTTTCCAGTTTGAATTGATGTTTTGAAATCATTACAAAATTGTAAGCTGTGGAGTTCTTCGCCGGAGTCTTTCGCCATTTCTGCTTCATCTCAGCATAATAATTATTATTTCGTCCCGAAATGGTGGTAGGGCTTTTGACGATTTAAAAGTACTTAGCAAAGTCCATTTAAATAAAGAGCTTTTTCATTTTCATATTTCGCCAATGTTAAGTGTAAATTTACTTATAGTAACAGACAGTTGTACGGAAGATTGAGTTAAAATTGGAGTCTCTCAACACGTGTTTTTATATATATATATATATTTAAGTCTTTGAAATAGCTGTTATATAAATATATATATAGATTATTTATATAGTTTATAGATTATGTATATATATAATACATAAATCGTTCTACCCATTTTCATATAAAAAAAGGTCGGAAAAAGGTTATTATTTTATAAAAATCCTAGTCACCCTAGTCAATTTGTTTACACATATTTGAATAAGTAATTTATGTATGAAAATTAATTAAATTTAGATAGTATGAAAGCCGAGTATCAGGAATTACTTTCCCCTATGGAGTTTCGCCCAATAACGATAATCATATGGAATTACATGTGAAAAACCAATTTTACATAGGTGAACAATAATATGCAATTATAACACTTACAAGTGAAATTTCACACTGCATCCTGGATACCACTCACTTCTGCAACCACGAACTATACAGCGATGCACCATTTTGCACTATTTATAGTTATTAAAATGTAAAAAGCCGTACCAAAATCGCGAGTCGATACCTATCAATATGTCATGTTGAGATTTCGGGACATCAACGTGATTGACGTATAAAGACAAAGCTGTCATTATATAAATCCCTTAATTTCCCATAAGTTATGGAAAAAATACAATGATACAACAGTTGATTGAAATACAAACCTAAACGTTAAAAGTCAAATTATTATATTTATTTCTTTCATTGATAATAAATACTGATAATTGAATACAATATGTTAAGTTTTTAGCTACTTTTCTATAGTCTAAGATCCGAACCTATATCGACCTTCACCGAGCTGATAATAGAATGAAACATATTTTATTATTAATTTAGTATATTAGAAAATATATTAAAAATGGGTTGTCTAAAAAAATCCTGGACAGACTATTTTTAATTATTTTTTGAAAAATGATTTTTAATAAAATATTGCAACATCAAGATAATAAGAAAATTTTGTCGCGCGCTTATGATGATATAAATTTTTTTCTATTATCCAATCGAGTGAAAGTAACTGATATCGACATACCTGTTCATACCTGACAACCCAGTAGTTCGCGCAGGTAAATAATAGACAACCCAATGCCTGTACATTCTATACGGTTTCTACTATCAGTCAGGACAAAATTTTCTTATTATCTTGATGTTGCAATATTTTATTCATTTTTTTTTTAAAATCATTTTTCATAAAATAACTAAAAATAGTCTGTCCAGGATTTTTTTAGACAACCCATTTTTAATATATTTTCTAATATACTAAATTAATAATAAAATATGTTTCATTCTATTATCAGCTCGGTGAAGGTCGATATAGGTTCGGATCTCCTACTACTACTTTTGTTTTAGAAAGATGGCGAAATACTGGGGAAATCTTGTTTCTATGTAGTCGTGTTTAGAAAGAGATGACAACAATTTCTAGAAAGAGAAATGTGAAATTTGAAATGTCAAGTATTGTCAAAATTTTTGCCCTCACTTTGTTAATTTGACTAATGACTCCATTCTTAGTATAAGCTCCTTGGATGTATAGAATACGTGGTTTTCGTTTGACTGCTCATGTCTTTTACACCCAGTATATTCCTAACCAACTATCATATAATTTAGATTCTTTTTCATTATTTCAAAATTCTTTTCCTAGTGTATATTATCCAGTAAAAGTGGTGTTATTTCGATGCATAAGATTCCGTGTAAGATTCTAAATGTTGACGTTCACTTAGGAGAAATAATCGAAATATTTTTTTTGTGCTATGACCTTAAAAATTTTATGGTAGGATTTCCAGCTCATCAGTCACCATCATATAAGGTCAGTTACCATGCATTTCTTGCCAAGCACTCCAGAGATTCATTAAAATGTGTGACACCTACGTTTTAATACGAACATCAAGGAGAAAATTGAAGTCTTGGCTGTATGGACTAGATCCCGTTGTCGTCCCGTAATAGGAAGAATTAAAAATAAAACGCGGGAAACCAATTTTTTCTCTGGTGGTAGCAAGGAACTTATATCGCTAACTGGAACGCTGACGGCAACCTCAAAATCGTTCCGAAGATTTAACTACTTTAATGGAGTGTGTCTCGTTCTACTAATGTGTAAATACTGTTGTAAGAAAGAGACACACTCCATTCTTGTCGCTGTCTGACGGAATGTTTTCCTCTTTTAATATGTTACAATCAAATGTAGACCTTAAACGTATATGCATAAAGTACAATATTCATTTCATGATATTATTTCGTGAGCATTCCAGTTAAGCGGGTGATCCATTGGCGAGCCGGCGAGCTAAAGGTATAAACTGTAGGCCCGTTGTACTCTGTCGGCTCGTGGTGATGATCCATTAGCGTGCCAAACAGTCTACTCTCATCGTTGGCAAAGTCATGGCGTGCTTCCAGACGGAACTACTTTGTTACTTAGGAATACTACTACAAGAACAACCAAAGAAAAAAATCGGGAGTGGTCTCCGCTTGACTTTCTCGCATACCGGAAACGACTCAAAAGTTGATAGAAACCTTGTGTTTTCATGTCATACATGCATGTTAAATTTTGGTCACCCATCCGAGTACCGATCACGCACTTGGTTGCTTAACTTTCGTGATCGACGACTCAAAAATTGATAGAAACGTTATATTTAGATATTATATGCATGTTAAATTTGGTTGCAATACGTTAAAGCATACTCGAGTGCTGATAACGCACAGACACACACACCGACATAACACATAACTCCAAAAAAAATTTTTGACTCAGGGTGGTCCAAAACGTAAATCCGTCAAAATCTCGAGGTCGAATTTTTTTACTATTACAAGACTTCCTCTATGCCTCTATACTGCGTAATGGAGAAAGTAAAAAGTATGGGTCGATTAACGTGTTTGAATGCGTCTATGAAATTAAACTAAAACTTACACTAAGGCACTAAAGGTACAGAACTTATTGGTGAACCAAATGATTATAGAAATTATTTAACGATGACCGAGGAAGTGTTTAAGGAGCTTCTGGATTTGTTTTCCCTTTTATAAAAATCTGATAAAAAGACAAGATATAGTTTTGCGTGTATCGAATTCACCATATGAACGCTTATGTGCAACTCTCAAGTACTAACTAGCGATTATACGATCGTTAATCTGCCATTTTGCCGTGCGGCATGCGTGCATTCGCTACAGCAGCGTGAAAAAGACTGTCGGCTCGCGAAGCTTGGCTGATCCATTGACGGTTTATTATACCGCGGTCTTAGGATTTCAAGCATGCACGAAGAGCCAACGAGCCAAAACCGCGAACTTTAAAACCGCGGTAATGTAGGTGCTCCATTGGCGGTTTATACCTTTAGCTCGCCGGCTCGCCACGAGCCAGCGGTCTTAGCTCGCCAATGGATCACCCACTTTAGATATACAAGTTTCTTTGGGTGGTAGATGTACGTAAGTACTTACGTACATACATACATCCACCACCAGACATGGTTTCCCGCCAGTTATTTTTTATAGATTAGCAATGAATCGACTAGGGTAAAACCAAAAAATACACCAATGTGTGCGTAATGCGCATGTGTGCATGAAAAATAGTACTGCAGTCAACGAATTAGGAATTATATAGAAGCATAACTCCCTAACGAAGCCCGCTAAAACATGGCCCCAAACTCATACAATTAAACTGATAATACTAACGCGATACGCACACTGACAAAACAAAATACCTTGCTAAATTTATTTTCTACTCATCAATTCGTCAACCCATTTATTTGGTGCGCATCTTTACTTAGTAGGATAATATTAAGAGTGAAACGGAAATATCAAACCCAAGCGAGTTCGTGTGAAACGGATTATTAAGCGGTACACGCCCAAAGTATGTTACCTACTCTACTAACAGCGGCGAGGATGGTGTAATACAATAGGTGTCAAGTCATATTAAATATGAGTCGGTATCTATGACACGCGACTGATAAAAAAATATACGAGTATACAATTTTAATTTTTTAACAACGTAATATGAGTTTTTTGTGTTTTAGTGACGCTTATTAGATTGCCACACTTTTTAGCTACCCGGCAGTATTTTTTTTAGGTCCGTGTGACTTAAACTTAACGAGATATTCTACTTTTACTAAAGGCACGCCCTAAACGATGATTAATAATTAAAAAGGCTGCCACTCCGAGGGAATTGAATTTCGACCGCATAAATGGGGGTTTTTCTATGATGAAATTATCTGTAAAAATGCCTTTAAAGTTTGTCGGGTCGGGCAACTAACACATTGTATGGCTCTAGACTTTTCGAAACTAAAAAGTTATTTTATTTCTAGCTGTACTTATCAAATACTTATTTTACAATGCAGAGAAAAATCTTATTTTCTGCATATTGTAACAAAAATAACATGTAACAAAAATAAGGCACAACCTCAAAGTATCTTACTATTACACAAATTAACCGATTGCAGTAATTAATTACAATTAACAGTAAGTAATTTTCAAATAGGTCATTGTTGGATGTCCTTGTAGATTTTTGCTTATGCCGTACAATTTTTGTAAAGTAAGTAATCTATTTTGATTGTAAAATTATTCAAAGTAGGAAATTTGTAACTATTTTGGTGCCAATTTCTTAAACAAATTGTTTTTTTTTATTGTAACGATTCAGAAACCGATTTCAAACAAACAACTTTGAGGTCGTCCTTTATTTCTTTTGCACCTTGCATAATACAGGATCTAACGAATTTCGGTTAGTTTTTCAAAAGTAAGTAGCATATACAATTCCCATGATATTTAATAGTTTTTTATTGGTAATCTTATGATTGAAGGTCATTGTTCATAGTAAAATTTAAGCATCGTTATAGGTGTTTATTGGTAAACTCCTTTAAGAAGAGTGCTAGGCTTTTAAACTAGTTATAGCTAGACTAACAATCTTGATATTGTAACTGATATTGAGATATATTATTAATATATCTATATTATGCACAAAAAAATATGAAACTATATATTATCGAGCCCTAATGCTGTGCTTACCTGTTAATTCAAGGACACTTGGCTTAGTTATAAGCTAAAGGTATCAAAATAGATCCAGCATTTTTTTTGACAACCCTCTACCATCCTATACGAGTAGGCAATCATCGCTCGCACGGGGTCTCAGTCGGCGTACTTGTTTACTTATACTATGGTATTATGGATAGAATGATCTTCTAAATATTGGCTGCCAATTTTTTGTCAGCTGTAATTTCGCGCCATAATTTGCGTTTTGTATTCACTGGGCAAGTAGGTGAACAAAACCCGTTATACGTTCCACGGAAAATCATAATTATTTTTATTTAGTTTATAACGATTTGAATCCAATATCTATGGATTATTATGTCTTCATGTATATGAATTTACCTATGTCTTCATTCTCAAAACGTATAGAGCACACTTTACTGGCATTAGTTGGTAACGAGTCATCATCTCTTCTTTCTAAACGGAAAGCTGCAATGCACTGATCGTCGAATATCTTTTTTGGGGAAATAAATATGTTATTAATAAGAAACAGCAGGAAATCCAATTTTTAAAAACTCTATACTTAATACTAAATGTTTAGTTTAATAGTAACATATTAAAAACTGGTTGGCTACTGATTGCATAACACAGACAACTCAAGACGAACAAAACATGAAATTACTTTACTTACATGAGATAAATTATCCCGGTTTGTTTTTTACTTCCTTCTTTCCGTCTTTTACACCACTTTACCGCACAGGAGGTCATTTTTGTCCTTGGGAAATGAGCTGTTTATTGTATTTTTCGCAAAACTAAATGACACGGACGCTTGTCGCGGCAGACTGATGGACGCGTTGATAGTACTTTTTCGGCCCCGCCCACTTGGGGATAGTTTGCGTGTAACGATTTTTTGACGGAGTTCGTGTTCTATATAATTCCTAATTCGTTGACTGCAGTCTGACAGTTGCTGAATAATGTTTGCGTTGACAAACGCGTAAATATTTTTAAGGGTCACAGCGGATTATACAATTTAGTTGGACGACTAAATTGCAGAAGACATAGAAGGCCGCACATCTATCCAACTAAATCGCACAACTAAACGATCGCATCCAGTTGGATGCGATCGTTTCCCGAAGATCCCATTCTCTAAGCCCATTATTCCCCTATCGGCCGATAGCTTAGAGAATGGGCTTCTATGTAAGTATTGAAGAATCGCAATCCAAGCAAGTGCGACCTACATAGTGTTTGTGTAGTTGATATTTTTATAATGTCAAATGTCACACATAAACAATTAATTTCGAAATCTGTACACTTTTTTTTTTTTTTTTAAATAGCTTGCACGGTTATATAGCGTTTTAGTAAGTTGTAAATAAAAGTCTGTTTTATATTTTAAAAGCGTTTATATCCATCAAGCTAATAGCTTTCACATCGTCTGTGCACTCTATACACTACATCAGTAAGGACGATTAAATTGTGGAAGCAGGCAATTTAATTATACTTACGATAGTCGGCCAACTAAATTGTATGGTTTGGACCCCGCAGACCATACAATTGAGTTCGCCGACTATTGCTGTAGACATAGAAGGCCGCACATCTATCCAACTAAATCGCACAACTAAACGATCGCATCCAACTATCGGCCGATAGCATAAAAAATGGGCTTCTATGTAAGGACGATTAAATTGTGGAAGCACGCAATTTAGTTGTACGAGAGTTGGCCAACTAAATTGTATGGTCTGCGTTAGCTCTAAGACTAGAAAAAATGCACTGAAAAAAATCGTCTTCCCTAGGCGGGAATCGAACCCAGCATTTTCCACAATCCGGGCGGCAGCGTTAACCACTACGCCACAGGGGAACTGCTTTCGCTGTCGAAATAGGTATGTCAGTGCTTGGTGGTTAGGTTTTTATTATCAGGCATATAATCTAAGGTTTTTATTGTAACCATTGTTTCATCCTAAGATTAGATACCTGTAGAACAAACAATAAAAACAGGCCACGGTGACAGGGAGAAAAAAATAATCTTCTTTCTTTATTATTTGCATAGGTTTTATATATAGCGATCTCACTTTAATAGTTTGATGACGTCATATGGCTCCATCTACAGGTATAATCTGTTTCATGCAATCTTTGAAATTTGCAGTTCTAAGATCCGAAGATCCAAACGAAATATTTTTGCAAATATTTGACGCCCAGTTAAGATGAAACTACCTTAAATTCAGAAATATTTTTTTCGTTTACAAACGCGTAAATATTTTTAAGACAAGAAAAAATGCACTGAAAAAATCCACTTGCCCCAGGCGGGAATCGAACCCAGCATCTTGCGCAATCCGGGCGGCAGCGTTAACCACTAGTAATAACACGGGCAATAAACGTACGCCACCGGGGCACTGCTTTCGCTGTCGAAATTTCGTTCGATTCCCGCCTGAGGCAAGTCGATTTTTTTCAATGCATTTTTTCTAGTTGCTGTCTTTTCTTCGTGACTGACAGGCCCCTGCGTGTACATGAAATGGTCTCGTCTATCTATCTCGCTATAATATACGCGTTAGTACGCTCTTTCTCTTTTACATTGCCGATCTATACTTATATTAATCTATGGGTGGATGGCTATCAATGGGTTCCCCTTTGGTTGATCAACAGTTATTAAACAAATTTACAGATAAC
This sequence comes from Elophila nymphaeata, assembly GCA_955850985.1. Lineage (NCBI taxonomy): Eukaryota > Metazoa > Arthropoda > Insecta > Lepidoptera > Crambidae > Elophila > Elophila nymphaeata. The sequence continues at coordinate 7,904,247 of OY039080.1, read as the reverse complement.
AAGCAACGAAATGCAAAGTTATCATTTCGCAAATCAACGTTCCATTTATTTATGTTTCACAAACTTTACATCTCATAAAGTAATTTCTTCATATATTGTCATTTTGCAAAGGAACATTAGTAAACTTTTCCTAACACAAATACGTTAAACGACAAAGATCTATTGAAAAATTTTGCGATTGCTTCTTGTATTCTTGCTTGCTACATGGATGCTTGCATTGCATGCTGTATGCTTGCTTGCATTGCATGATTTAAGCATGCTTGCATTGCATGATGTAGGTATGCATTCTTGCATTGCATGAAGTATGCATGCTTGCATTGCATGCTGTATGCCTGCCTGCGAGATGCTTGCCGGGGGGTGCAGGTGGGCTGGTCCCCCTGCTCGGGGGGGTCGTGGGGCCTCAGGCCCCCCGCTATAAAGAAAAACCATAAGTACGAAAATAAACCTAGGTTAGGTTAGGTTAGACTTGTGATCACGCATAGCGGAGCGAGCGGAGCATTGTTTTGCTTGCTGCATGCTTGCTGAGATGCTGCATGCTTGCCTGCATGCTGCATACTTGCTAATAAGAAAAATAGATATTAAAAATCGTGGAATAGTTTTCTGGGTTAGGTTGACATGAATACAGCGCACAAGCCGAGCGAGTGAAGCGAGAGTGCCAGAAGCGAAAATAGCAAATTGAAATTTTAGTAAACAAAAAGATTTTTTATTTTAAAATAAATATAAATTTTTACGCATTTTATTTTTTAAAACGCATGAATCACGTTCAGAGGCTTTAGACAACATGCATTTCGACAATCGCTCTCGCTATCGCTAAGTAAAAAAATGTATGGGATTGACATACTTAAGCAATCGAAAAGTGATCGATTGCTTATGTCAATCCCATACATTTTTTGACTTAGCGATAGCGAGAGCGATTGTCGAAATGCATGTTGTCTAAAGCCTCAGTTTTACTTTAGTTTAAATGTTTAATTTAAATGATAATCTATGAAAACGTTTGTAATTGAAATTTAGTCAAACAAATTATTTGTAAAATAACATTTTGGGTTTTTGTAACTTGTTTATTTGAAAAATATCAAATTGAAATTTTAGTAAGCAAAAAGTTTGTAATTGAAATTTAGTCAAACAAATTATTTGTAAAATAACATTTTTGTTTTTATTTGGGTTTTTGTAACTTATTGATATGTCAGTAAGTATGTCTTTTAAAAATTTCATTAACAATGCATTTTTGAAATGCCTGCTTATCATATGCATGTTTGCATTTTGATGTCCTTGTTAAAGCATTAGTTTGCGTAATGAAACATTGACAAATGTTGCTTGCGAAATGGTAATTTGCTAATGAATTGTGTGCGAAACAGGTTCTCTAATGTTTCGCACACAATTCATTAGCAAATTACCATTTCGCAAGCAACATTAGGCCACCTGCGTGCACGTGAAACTTGTATGTCGATATTTATTTCGATAATTCAAAATAGCTTCGGAGTGGATTTTGTGCAGTGAAAGTGGTGTCGTTTCGTTGCATATGCATCCGTGTTGACGAACAGTTATGAGGAATCATTGAAATAAAGGTTTTGTGTATGTGGCGTTGAGAATTGTATAGTGGTTGTAAATCCCACTATACGATTCTCATCAGTCACAGTCAGGAGGTCTGTTGCCATGCATTTCTTTCCAAGCACTCCCTAGGTGCATTTAAATGTGCGACGCCCATATTTTAATGCAAACATCAAGAAAGAAGACATAAATACAGACAGAGGCTTTAGACAACATGCACTTCGACAATCGCTCTCGCTATCGCTAAGTAAAAAAATGTATGGGATTGACATAAGCAATCGATCACTTTTCGAACGGATGTCGTTTCTTTGCAAAAGCATCCGTGTTGACGAACAGTTATGAGGAATCATTGAAATAAAGGTTTTGTGTATGTGGCGTTGAGAATTGTATAGTGGTTGGAAATCCCACTATACAATTCTCATCAGTCACCATCATGAGGTTTGTACCATGCATTTCTCGCCAAGCACTCCCTAGATGCATTAAAAAGCGTGGCACCCACATTTTAATGCAAAAATCAAGAAAGAAGATGAAACTGAAGACTTGGCTGTATGGGCTAGATCCCTTTGCCGTCCCGTAACAGGGAAAATTTTACCAAAAAAAAAAGGTGTTTGGCGGGTAATCATGGCGTCTAGATGTCGATCTTTATTTCGATAATTCAAAATTGCTTCGGAGTGGATTTTGTGCAGTGAAAGTGGTGTCGTTTTTTTGCATAAGCATCCGTGTTGACGAACAGTTATAAGGAATCATTGAAATAAAGGTTTTGTGTATGTGGCGTTGAGAATTGTACAGTGGTTGGAAATCCCATTATACAATTCTCATCAGTCACCATCATGAGGTCTGTACCATGCATTTCTCGCCAAGCACTCCCTAGATGCATTAAAAAGTGTGGCACCCACATTTTAATGCAAAAATCAAGGAAGAAGATAAAAACTAAAGACTTGGCTGTATGGGCTAGATCCCTTTGCCGTCCCGTAACAGGGAACATTTTACCAAAAAAAAAAAATTTTGGGAGGTTATTCTAACGTCGTGGCTATTTTTATTTTCATTATTGTAAATAATTTAGAAAATGAATTGGAACCTTGAGTACGGTGAACTTGCCAATGACAAAGATTTCGTGGATAAATCTGAGAACTTAAAACATAACTTAATAGAGGTACAAAAGGTCATAGATCAGTTGTTACCACTTCGACAGCAATATGACAAACTGAGTCTACCAGCTAAAATAGAACTCGATCTATTTTTTGCATATTCTCTCAACGCACTGCAATGGGTTCATCTTCGTGTTCAAGGTATAGACCTAAGCAAACACCCTATAATGGACGAGCTTGAAAGAATAAAGAAAGTAATGCAAAGATGGCAAGAAGTAAAGGATAGAGACAAGAGACCCAGTGTAAATACCAACGCTGCTAAAAGGTTTATTAAAAGTGCACTATATGATCCTTATAGAGCAACTGCTGTCCCACCAAACAAGAAAATAAAATTTAATGATGATAATTAGTAATATAATTAAAATATTCTCTCAATGAGATAAGGCTGAATTTTATAGTCTACATTTTTGTTGTACTATATTAATAGTAATTATATACATAATCAAAGGGTTTGACTTAAATTTTCAGTTGAAACTCTATATTTAACTAATAACCAACACCATATTTTTTAATTAACCTATAATTTGTGAAATATAGGTTATAAGTTGTTGTTTACTTGATAAGTACCATGTAATGGATTTCAAATTGAAATATTGTAGCTAGAACATTATACATTTTATGTATTACAGGATTAATTGTAGGTAGTGTCAAGTTGATCTTAAAAAAAAACTTCATGTTATTGTCTTGACTAAACCAAATTGGTCTGAGGTTATAATTAGTACCTATAATTTCTAATCACTGGTTGCACTAAGTTAGAGCTTGTTCCCATTTGTCGGGTGTTGGACCCAGATTTGAATGATATGATCCATTGGCAGACCATTTCATTAGAAGCTTTCCACACTTGTCCAACACCAATTTTGTGTTGGAGCCTTAAAAAATGTTCTTATAAATAAATGATCTGCTCTTGCTAATTTACTGATAGTTTTTAATTCACAGTGTTTTAAATTAAAAGTCTGGTATAATTTATATAGTAACCATTTATTTTTTATACTTATCTCAATGTGTCTAATTCTTAACCTTGGAAATAATTTTTGTTGAAATATACTTACTCTTCAAAAATTTAATTGTATTGTATTTAAGTTTTTTCCTATTGTTTTCATTGTAAACACTAGTAATAAGGACTGTTTTATTACATTAAACATAAAATTAAATTAATAAGAAATGCATTTATTTCATTATGTGATGTATGAGAAAATACATCTTGTCCTTCATAATTTTTATTTTTGTAATAAACCAAACTATTCCAACATTTTAAACAATGCAGTAAATCAGTACAATTTAAAAATGTTATTACATTTTACCTTGTACTTAACACAAAGTCGCAAGTCTTAAGCAGGGTCCAGATATGATCATTTGCTCGATCCGATCAGCGTATCCGTATCAGTGTATCAAGTTGTGGACTCCTCAAATTGCACTGTATGACAATCAAATGAAACCGACATGACGTGGGATGGCCCGTATCAAGATCATGTAACATCACCCGTCCACACATGCAATCATGATACGGATATGCTGATTGGATCAGGCAAATGATACATATTTGGACCAGGCTTTAATTATGGAAAAATATATTATTATGTCCACTAATTAATAATGGCACAACTATCTATTTTTATGTATAACAATATCAATATATACATACATACTAAAATGGAATGACTAAAGTTGTAACATAGAATAAAAAAAATGTTCAAATAATGTTCTACTAAAAAACTATGACTTTAAATTCATTTTTCAACTTGTAATACTAATCCCGCAGCAGAAATGTTGTCTCCAGCCCCTGCTGTGAGTTGTGCTTCAGTACAAATAAGTACAGGTGCTACACATATTTCTACATTTTCACCATAAACTTCCTCATCCCAACAAGCCACAGGTTTAGATGGCTCAAAGAACACCCTACTGTTATCATTTGCTGCTGAAGTTGAGAAACTATCATCAAGCAATAACTTAGATTTGTCTAAATCAATATTATTATCATTACACACATATCTATGTGCAGTCAGAGAAGCTTTGGCTGCAGCAGCTTCAGTTCTTTTCCATTTGGATTTTTTTACTGTCAAAATTGCTTGATATGCTAATGTGTGGACATGTATCCGTGTCAATTTTCTTATACTTCCATGAGTAAGATTGTTTTCTCTTACAAGTTTAAATATTTGACGCATTTGATCCAATGCAGTAGCCAGTCTCGGATTGGAGTCAGCTACAACACTCACTTCACCCTGTTCAAGCACACTGCATAAGTTTGTAAGTTCCTGTTCATTCATACCCACAGAGTCGACATATGGAAGAACCTTAGTGGTGAGATGTAAGAGAAGTTCTAAGTCAACATAACTTGCCATCTCAAAATGAGTTAGTGTTGATAGGGGTTGAGATAAAATTTGCTGTGTGACTAAATCCAGTCTTTCTGCTCTTAAGTCTGAAACATAAACAAAAATAAATGCTAATGATCAGTGTATCTTATTTGTGCTAAAATGAACTAGACAACTGGAAGAATCACTGCAAAATCTGTGATAAACAAATATTAACTGAATCTAAAACATTATAAATATTCTTTAGTGTACAGAATCATAAAATGTTATATTTACACAAAGTGTGTACAGTTTGTTCTATAGAACAATAATTATTATTAAAGAAAAAATCGGGAGTGGTCTACCCTTGACTTTCTTGTATACTGAAAACGACTCAAATGTTGATAGAAACCTTATATTTTGATGTCATACACATATGTTGAATTTGGTTGCAATAAGTTAAAGCATGCTCGAGTTATCGTGCTAACACACAGACACACACACAGACATAATTCCATAAAAATATTTTTGGACTCAGAGAGGTCCAAAACGTGTAAATCTGTCAAAATCCTGGGGTCTAATTTTTTGACGATTACAAGACTTCCTCTATACTATGTATAGAGGAAGATAGTAAAAATATTTGTTCTATGGGACAAAAGGGCAAAAAATTTGTAATGTTATCCCAAGACATCAAGTTCTATAGAATGAAAAGCAAACAATATGATAAAATTCTTCCATTTTATCATATTGTTTGCTTTTCTTGTCTAAGGTGTTCCTTCCAAGAGAAAGACCACAGAAAAGGTGGATAGATGATATAAACAAATAATATGCAATAAGTACCAAGAAATATAATTACCATGACTGTCATCTTTCTTAAATGGGTAGTTGTCCATCATTTGCAAACCACTAATGACTAGTAAATTAGGTTTGAAGTTAGGTAAGTACTCTCCAAACTTCTCCAAAGAACTAAGCAATGGATTGTTTTCATCATTGTGCATGATGTATCGGTTAGCTCTGGGAGCTCTGTATGGACCAAATCTTTCATCTGTTTTATACTCTAATATCATATGAACATCATCTTTAACATCTTCATTATTTTCATCACCAACTATTTGAATGTTATCTGGAATGTATGATTTAAGTTCTTTGCTCATTTTAGCACCAAGGAGCACTTTCCAACCCTCAATATAAAATCTCTTTGCCATAAGTGGAGCATTTCCACCAATGTTCCATCTAGTGCCATCCAGTTTTAGAGATTTTTTTATCAATTCATCATATAATTTGGCATTAGACATAAACCGCCTGTAAACAACCAAAATTTTATTGAAATATTAATTTTTAGACCTTGAAAATAAATTAGCAAGAAAACTAATAATGTTGGTTGGCTAAAATTATATATTCTTAAGGTAGGTAAGAAATTTACATTTCCAAACATGGCAGTGTTTATTACGTGGTTAATTTCAAATTACAGTATTTTTTTCTATGGGGAAATATGTTCTTGTCTTCAACCATACATTATACAAAGATAAGCTTCCACTTTATTATACATATCAATTAAATTGTATTGCATTATATGCAAAATCTTAACTGAAAAGTTGAATGAAAATGATCAAATACTTACTCTGCAGCTGCCCCATGTTTGAAGAAATATGCGAAACTTTTAAGAAACTCCTCTTTACTGGATATATCGTTGAAATGCTCAGGTTTTCCCTTGAGCTCTTTGGGGTCTAAGAGTAATGTAGCATTCACAAACAGATCATGACAAGCACCATAGCCGAGGGCGACTTTTGGTTGCCGATTCCCAATAGCTACTTTGTTCTGGCTTTCTAAGTGTAACAGATGGTCCTTTACCGGTGCTAATCTATCGTCGCCGACAACATTTCTCCGTATGAACAAGGCGTATACTAATACACAAAAGGACACAAGAGAAACTATTTTGAATGAAACCCCAGCCATTTTAATAAAAAGTGAAGTTGGATATGGAATGCATTGATATTTATCAGTACTATATAGTATTTAGAACACGTCACCTCATTTTAAGACTGTTGTAAATATTTTATGAGGCAAATAAAACTCGACCAATTGTCTTCTTTGTACATGTCTACATGACGTGCCAAATAGGGATGTTCGATCCGATCCGATACTTGTGTGGATCGATACAAAAGAATACGATCCACCCGATTTTTGTATCGATACAATGGCTTTCGATCCGTTAGTGGATCGATACATGCACACTGAGGATCGGATCGAATCATTGTATTAAATTTTATAAAAGGTAAACAAACATTTAGCATAATATTTATGATTACACTAGTATAAATATTTCTCTGGCGAGTCTGGCGATAGATTTTGCAAAGTCTATTCTTAATTAAGGTGTCGCATCGCATTAACGTACGCATTTTGCCAATGTCAAGTAAAAATGTAACTAAAGTAACAAAAATTGTACGGTTGATTGAGGTTAAAAATGAAGTCTCTCAACACGTGATTTTAAAACAAGAACTCGGGAGAAACTCTATTTTGCAAAGTCAGTTGTTGAAACTCCATTTTGCAAATCGTACTCGAGTGAAATTCTTCAGAAATTGTAAGTAGGTACCATTTACTGACAAAGGGCAAGAAATATACTTTCATAAATACATATTCATCTTTTAGTAACTTGAAACTAAGACTATATTACAAATTAAATTATTGTTTCGTGTTTTGATGTCTTATTTAAAAAAAAACTTGATACGATACGATACTGGATCGATCCAAAGTATCGCATCCAATCTGTTGGATCGATACTTGGATCGATACAGTGCATTACGATCCATTACGATCCAGAATATCGATACAAAGCACCTGGATCGAACATCCCTAGTGCCAAATCTACACATTTTGACACATTTACACCAAAGATGACAGTGACATTGAAGTTGACAGTTTTTTTTTAAATTTTCCCCATTACGGGACCGTCTCCTACGTCATTGGACCATCCAATATGTCCCATTACGGGATTAAGAGTTTCTCACGAGTTTCTTGTTGCAAGAACACTTGTCTTGTTGAGAGACTCCATTTTAAACTCAATCTACCGTACTGCTACCCTATGTCATTGACTGCTACCGTCTGCTACCGTACAATTATCGGATAATTTAATTACATTTTCACATGATAAGAAGAAGAAGGGATACCCATACAGCCTTAAGCCGGATTTATATTTGTCTGACGTGTCGTGTTGTGACGGCCTCTGACGAAATGGGTGTCCTCTGACGATATTGTTACAGTACTTTCATAGGTCTCGGAGAGTATATATATTCGCAAAGTTTTTCTGATGTCTAAAGCAAGTCTAAAGAGATGATATTGGGTTCCGCCTTGGTTCCGCCAGTGAATAGAAAGAGAGAAATTAAAGGAGAGTTTCACTGTCTCGTTAAGGAGCTTGAGAAAGATGTTGAAATATTTCATCAGTATTTTAGATTGTCCAAGACATAGTTCGAGTAGGTTAATTTCTCAATTGAAAAGGACATAAAATCTCTTCCAAAACAGCTAATCTAATGGACTGATCTCTGTATTCTTTACATTTTGTGTCATAAATCACTTTCTATTCTCGTATTATTTCGATCAGGTCTTCCATACAATTTAAATATTTAGAAAAAATACAGGCACCAACACGTCACAACAACACAGCCGCGTGCACATTGCTCTGACGCCGTCACTTCCCCGCATCACCCACCCCCGGCACTCTGACGCGATCGGGATCGCTTCTGATGCGACACAACAGAAGCCATCACAACATATCGCGTCAGGCTAATCTAAAGCCGGATTTATATTTGTCTAACGTGTCGTGTTGTGATGCGTCAGAACGGTATGGGTTTCATACATTTAGTACGGTGAGATTTAGATTAGCGTGACGCGATATGTCATGATGGCTTCTGTTGTGTCTTGTGTCGCATCAGAAGCGATCTCGATCGCGTCAGAGTAATTAATTATTATTAATTACAGCTATTTCTCCATATAATGTAAATCTAGGGTAATAATTACTGTGGGGTCCACGTCCGGAAGCCTCGTCGTGGCGGACCCTGGTAACGTGGTGGGGAAACTTTCTCGGCTGGTGTGTGGCTTTTGATGTCAAGTGTGTCGCCTTGGCATTCGAAGTCACTAGCCATTGACGATGGCATGTGACTTCGAATGTTAATCAACCAAAGAGGAACCGTCGCCTTGGCGTTTCGAAGTCACATGCCATCGTCAAGTTGTTTTTGTTTTCCCATCACGGCTAGTTCCGGACGGCCCTTTTCAGGGCCACGACCGCGCCCGAAGTCCCCCGGGTGCGGTCCGATGGCTGCTCCCGGTGTCCTCGTCAGGAGGACGCGCCAGGTCGAGCAGCCGTCGGTGAGGAGGCGGCCTATAAGGCCGGCGTCGGCCAGCGGCCCACAGGGGCTGGCGTTAGTCGGTAGCCCCTGTGGGCTGCTGGCCACCAATTGGTGCACAAGGAGTGCCTAGACAGGCAGCGTTGGGACGGTCTCGGTGTAGTTGCGCTCACGTGCGCATAACCCGAGCCGTCCCGCAATTGCGCACTGGAGGTCAGGCCGTGGAGGATGTTTAGTGGGTATGGAGGGAACGCCTTTACCTCGAGTCCCACATATCCCCTGCGGTTGGCACCACCCCGCAGGGACGATGCGTAAATGCATTTGACCTCCCCGACAAAAACAAAAAAGGGTAATAATTACTGTGTAGCTGATAATACTGGGAAATGAGTTGTCAGCACCCATATTCTTTCTAATCTGTGGCCAGCACGCACCGTACGCACCGGGCGCGTCACATTTTATGACGTCATCAGCATTTGTTTAACAAATTGTTTATCAATAGTCTGCAAGGAGCTTATATTTTATTCTTATCTATCTTCGTAATATTCTGGCACCTCCCGCATTTTTGAAATACGCCGCGTGCGGTGCGTGTCAAATGTGCGAGGTTTCATAATAATTTCATCAACGAATTAGGAATTCGTTGAATTTCATAGAACAACGAATATAAGAACGAATTAAATAAAAAAAATATGTTTATAAAAATCTACCTAATTGTTTTTTTGGTCGGTGCCAATGTCAATATTTGGATTAAACGGACACTTATTTTTGGGACCAAACTAAAAAAACACAAAGATTTTTTTTATTTTCCGGGCTTGTCATTTCGACATTAAAAAGCCCGGAAACGTCCTGGTGGAGTGGTCAGTATAGCTGCCTACACATCAAGCGGTCCGGGTTCGAGTCCTGGTAGCGGCAAATATTTGTATGATGAAGACGAGTATTTGTTGACGAGTCATGGTTGTTTATATATTTATTTAAGTTTGTTTATAAAAATATCTAAAAATATTATGTATATTAAAAATGTCCGTTATCTAGTATCCATAACACAAGTTCTTAATGATACTTACTTTGGGCTGGATAATTGGCGTGAGTGTGGAAATATGTTATTATTATTATTTATATTGTGAGATATAATAAATTGCAGGTTTGAAATAAAACCTTACTTAGTAGAGGAAGGTGGTACAAAATGATCCCCCTAAGAGAAAACAGCTGTAAAACGGCTGTATGCAACTTTTTCCCAAACTAAAAATAGTTAAGCGGTAGCTATTCTATTGAAGTACAAATTAAGGGTGCGTTCCAAAACGATCTCGATTTACTCGGGGTAGAGTAAATGGTAGCTCACTATTGGTCGTTATTAAGAAGCGCTTTCACCATTGGTTAGTTTTGTTAAACTATAGTTAATTTACACCAATTAGAAAGCTATCTAACGCTGTCTACTTGGCTTCACCTGGTTTTGGAACGCACTCTTAGTAAGCCTTTAATCGCGTAAGTCATCTGGTATAATTTTTATAATTTTTTTGTGAAGGTCTATTAAAGGATCATTTTGTATACCCCTGTGTCCAAAATGATCCCTAGATTGCGGGTAAAATGATTCGGGGATCATATTACCCCACTATTTAAAAGTCAAGGAAGAAATAAGACATTCATATTTTTCGGTAGTTTTAGTAGATTCAGTTAAGGTAACAAGTTTAAACAACTCAGTCTTAATAATCATACAGCAAATTCTTAATTCTCATAAACGCCTATTAAAATAATTGCAGTTTTATAGTATTATTGATGATTGATGACTAGTAGATTTTTAACTAGTATCTTTGGCTTTAAACGTACAACGTACATCGTCTCTTCATTATCTTTTATATGTTGTACAAGATCCAGCTCCTGTTCATCGGTAAATACTTTCTTTTTACTCCCTAACACTTTGGTGCCCCCCACAGCGTAAACGTTTTTTCCTTTAACTCTTCTTTTAAGGGCCGTAGAACTGAGAATTGTTTGGAGACGGTTTTAAATGGCATGCCCTCTTTTACGGAATCTATGACGTTAATCATGATGTTTTCATTCCAGTTGAGTTGTGGCGTGTGATTTTTCAAATGTAATTTCGCGGCATGATTTCTGAAAATAAAAAGGACTACCGCAAAAAAATAAGTTCATGAAAATTTTAGATATCATTAAATACGGGGTTTATACCTATATTAGAGTTATAATAACTCATCCATTTAAGTTACAATTGTGCAAAAAAAAAAAAACTTCAAATTAAAAATATGTATAGGTACATTTTTTATTGTTAACTAAAACATGATCGGAAGTAGGTAGGTAACCAGGAGGTAAAATGATCCTGGGATCATTTTATCCACCCTATGAAGGGATCGTTTTGCCCCAAATGCCTTATTAACGAAAAATATCAAAACACAACCTATGTTCATTGAATACTGTAATGAAAGACTGTTAATTCCATTGCCAATTAGTTACAAAAACTGACACCAACATCCCTGTCACATAAAATATACGTGGACTAAAGCTGGCATACCTTAGATTGAGCACAGTAATTTTTTAGGGTTTTGTGATAAAAAAAATCCCACTGCCAACGACGCCATGACACTGCACCCTTAGTATGAGTTTGTTAGTTTTCGAGCTCGATTAAACGTATCGTCTCGTTTCATACATTGCCCACTAGCGTAAACTATCAGAAACAGTGGGCAATGTATGAAAAGAGACGATACGTTTGATCGAGCTCGAAAACTATCGAAACTCATACTAAGGGTACATTGGTACTGATATACATTGTCCTGCTCGGCTGCAGGAGCCTGAAATTCACTTAAAATACCCTAGATGGCACCATTAAATGGGTAAAACAGCCGGGGATCATTTTACCTCGAGGGATCGTTTTCACCTAGATTTTTTAACTTTAAAACCGTTGTATCATATGTAAGGCCCACCGACCACCAGCACCGGTACCTCCTTTGACAACGTGCAATCGAAGGTGGTTGGTGGCCGCCACGAGTGTTCAGTGCCGCGCGTGTCCTTTATTACCACGCAACCTTTTCACTTCAACATGCCTAAAAATAATAATGAAAATAATATTTGGAAAGTATCATTATTATTTTGATAAATAAGCGTCAAAGCAAAATCTTCTCTTGATTTTTTATTGATTGAAATGATAATTGAAAGTGAAAGCCAACATACATGTCGCACCCCCAGAACGAAAGTGACTCAACTCAAAATTTTGGTGAATTGAGTTAAAAACACGAACTGACTCACAAAAATCTGATCTATAGGCTAGTCTTTCGAAAATTGACGAATTCGTGCTAGAACATGATAGACAGACATATTGTGACTCTTTCTTACCCGCGCGTCCCATCCCTTCCCCCGGAACAACAGTTCAGAGTTTCGTCTGCGGCGGGACGTTATTTTGTTGTATTAAAATGACCTACGGCTCAGTGCATCGTTATTTTACACAAAAGTAAGTTACTTATACATTTAAATAAAATCCTAATCTTAAAATTACCAATGTTTGTATAAGGACAGTTTTAGACTATAAGTGAAGCTAATAGTACTGACCTAAGTCTACTTCGGCCATTATTGTATGTACTATATGTATATGAAGTTATCTGTAATGACTTAAGTCTAGTTCGGTCATTTTATTTATTTCATCATTACCATTTCATTACAATTTTTATAAATGAAACCGACCTATTTTTCTATAAAGCATTTATTTTTAAATTATTATAGTACTAAAATGGCATGTTTTAGGATGTTATTATTTATTAATTATTTTATAACCGAATAAACAATTTTTTAAAGTATATTTTGGCTTATAGTGGTTAAAGATAGTCCTAAAAATATACTGAGATTTAAAATGCATAGATTACTTTTAATTTTTTTAAATTATGGCATGTTTTGTTGTAAACTCTTCAAAATACAAACACGTTTTTGCCATTTCCCACAAAACATGAATTTTGAATTGAGTCACTTTCGATCTGGGGGTGCGATGTGGCAAGAACATTTGTCGAGAATACCCTGGCGCCTATTTATACCTATAGCGCGATAAGGGGCCAGGTTATGCTCTAATTTATTATATTAATTACTATAATAAAAAAAAACAAACCCAAATCGGTGAGGTATCTATACTTACCTATCCATATTTTATCATCTACCTAAACGCTTTCAAGTTATATAATTATATGGGGACGCAAGACCCCAGCCAGAGATTTCTTTATTGACGGGCTTTTTACTTTTATTAATGTTATTAAAATGAAGACATGTAGGTATACCTACCTACAATACACTTAATACACTCTTCATTGACTTTCCATAAAGTTTTCGAAAGCCAAAATCTTCGACCTATAGAAGTAACTGGTCGTTTCCAAAAATGGAGGGACATGTTGTTAAAATCTTTAGGCGTAATTGTCTGAGCCGAGAAGATACACAATTAATTTCAGAGTTCACAACTCGTATTACTTATTCCTTATCTTCAAGACTTTGAAGGCTCGACCAACAAGAAAAATGTTTATTTCTAGTTAAAAAACCACTAGTTTGTTTTCAGTAAGTATTAACCTACGACATAGACAATTTTTGCCTACTTGTACCTACTTCCTGAAAGGTAGGACCGATCGGGTTGGAGACCCTTGGGGAAGGCCGTTGCTAAACAGTGCGCGTATCTCGTCTCAAATTATGATGATTATGAGATGAGTGAGTAGAGGTAGGTATCCACTGTAGGGTCCGGCGACTATCATCGAGAGATACCTATAAACACACTAGCGACTTCGTCCGCGTGTGGACATTTCAATGACAATTCGAATCAGTAGTTGCTGAGATCTTATTAGGGTTCAACCAAACAAACAAACAAACTCTTCATATTAGTAAAGTATAGATTAGTGTACAGGGTGTAAAAGACATGAACAGTCAAACGAGAACCATGTATTCTATACATCAAAATAAACACATTTAAAAAAATAATTGCTGAGAAATGATTTTCATTTTTTGGTGTTAAAAAATATTGCAAATTGTACTGCGCAACGTAAAGCGCTCAACTCGCACGCAACTCGTAAAACCGTGATCGCCCCCGTTCGTTTGTGTCCGTCCGTGCGCATCGAGTGAGCTACATTGAACGCTAACGTTTTGAAGCCATTTTTTGTTATGAAATACAAAAAAAAAATGATAATGTTTCTTTGGACAATAATTAAGAAATAATGTTTAGAATATGTTTTCATAAAAATATGAAAAAAAAAATTATGACTGACCTTCAATAAAATCGTAACTATCAATTTCCCAGGTATAGTCTAAAGGAAGAAAAATGTTATGATGGTGAGCAGAATACATGGTTCGTTTGACTGTTCATGTCTTTTACACCTGTTAGATATAGATATAGGGACTATCTATGGGTAGTTTACATTTTTGAAACACAGTGGTTAGACAAGGTGAAAACATTTTGGTTATAGGTAACATCACTGTTTTATTGGTCTGAGGCTATAAACTCCTTGGTCTGAGGTAACATCGTGGAAGTTTCCGCAAGGTATCCAATAGTCCCGTCAGGCAGTGACACATCCGCGCCGACGCGTTCTCCTCGACCGATGACGGGGAGGAAGCGGTGGCGGTCGTTGCGTTGATGTTTTCGCGCCAAGGTGCATGTGAGGGACTTCGTTGGGTTTTAGTGGGTAGGCCCTGCATTCTGTAGAGTATCATATAAGGTTCACGCCACCCCAGGCGTGACGTATGCGTAACGCATTTCTCAATGTAAATAAATCTATATAACAAAACAACGTGGTATGGAGATAGATATTAATTTCTGTCCACCGGAACAGTACCTACTTAATACCATTATAATAATGTCTTTTTCTTCTCCACTCTCAAAGTGTGCTTTAGTATGGTGAATTAGGCAATATAATAATATAGGCAATTTGTATACAACACAGTAGGTAGGTAGGAACTGGTAACTCCGAGCACTTACTTGATCAGAGTAAGTAAGATATCGAATGAATCAGCGTTTACATTGCTCCTATAAATGGTAAAAAACACCTAAAAAAGGACAATTAGTCGTATAAAAACTGTTTAGTGCACGCGATAAAACACTTATATGTAGAAAATGGTACTGAAAAGGTATGTTGTGCCAAATATGGCAGTCACGTATTGTTGCCTCCAAAATAACACGCAGATGAAATCTGTATGGTGTACTGTCTGGCGCCGGGCGTTCGGTGCATTTATTGACCACTGAGACTATAGACACGGTGAATTATTAGGTCGGTATGTAAACACAAGTGATTTGATAAACTTGTTGCTTGAATTTAGACTACTTACTTAATTATTAAATGAAAATAAAATATTAACTACTTATTTTTTTATTACTTATGCGAGTTCATTAGCCTCAGTCAGTGAAATTTTTTAGTGGAAAAAACGTACACCAACTAAGTATTATTTATTTACTTATTTGGTTCACCTTTAATTGTTACACTTGTGAATGTATGTGTAGGTACAATATTTTTGAAATTAATGCTAAGTGTACAATAGTTGGTTGGTAAACAATGCTTGCATACAATAATAATAATTAATCTGTAGGTAAATTTTACACAAAAAAAGAAAACAATTCAAGGATTAACTAATCTAAGTACTTAATTATCGAATTTGTACAGCTGCCATTTAAACATACGTAAGGATGTACTAAACAAATTTTGACTGTTAATTTTGTTTTGAAGATTGCAAAGTCTTGGTATTGGGGAGTTAGAACCCAGTACGGTTTTACGGAAGGCGTCGGTGGCGTGAGGCGTCGGTACGGTACTGCGTAAGAACGTCGTCTCCCACCCGGGAGACACTGGTTCGATCCTCGCCACGTACCAATGTGTTTTCAAATTTTGAATTCATATGTAAGTACGTTTAACCGACGCTTTTACGGTGAAGGAAAACATCGCGAGTAAACCTGCACACACCTATGAAGAAATTCTTAGGTTGTGTGTGAAGTCGACCAACCCGCACTTGATTACTATGGCAAAAGTGGTTAGCGCCTCTACCGGAAAGAATCTCATGAGCCTCATCGTGTATCACTATACCACATTTGTGTTTGGGATGACTTGCTTTCTCCCAAGACATTTTTACTTTACTATTGAGAAAGTCAACTAACTTTCTCATAATTACGTACCTACAATCATACTCGTAATTCGAAAAGGGGTTGGGCAGTAGGTAACATTTAGTTACACATGACATAAATCACATTTGGCAGTATGGGCCATGCCGTGCCTACAATAGTGTCAGGTTGCCTGCCTGCCGCCAAACACGAATGGGACAGCCAACCTAAGATAAAGCAATCCTTCAGTAATCCAACAAACAAATAACAAGAACCAGTAGGCCTATTCGCTAACTTTTTTTGACAGTTGAAAGTGATAAAAAATTACCGAGTAAATAACATATCCATTGCTATTTTACACGACACGATATTATGGCACTTGTGTAAAAACAGCAGTGATTTTGTAACGCGATGATTATCACTTTCATCTGTCAAAAAAAGTTCATCAAAAATATCGGCCTATTCTTGCCGACAGGACAGACATTCGACTCTGATCTGAAGCATCTCTGTAGTCCGGGTATACTAAATTAACTTTCTCAATAGGTAGTTAATGTTCCAGCAATTGAGGCCAAATCAGAGAGAATCTGAAGTTCCCAGTATAAGTGGTCCTGGAGGCTCGCCGGCAGGGGCCGTATGATTCACGCGGGGTCACCACTTCCAGTTGGAGCTGCAGTGGCCGAGGCTTCTGTTTATCTTCAGGTAACAATTATTTCTCGAAATGTAGGTGAACTTCGTGACCTTTGCGATGATAAATGTTGTGTTGTCGCGTTTCGAGATATGAACCTCCTATTCCTATATAGGTAGTAACATAATTATAGAGATATATATGTAGCAGATTTATTACTTAGGTGATATTTTATATGTTCTCAGTGGAACAGATTTTTGAAGTTATACTTCTTTAGGCGCGTTATGAAAAGATGATGAGAGTGAAATTTTAAGACTGTACACAAAAGTCAAAGTTAAAGTCAGTTTAGAGAGTTTTCGAGCGCGCTCAGTACTTAAAATATTTCCAAGCTCACGACCTCACGACCGAACCCGATCTAGACTTTGAATTTAAATATTTCTCTAGCGTACCCCGTGAGCCTGGCAGCTGAAGAGTTTTCGAGTCCGCTAGGGACATAAATCTGGGGAATATTTCTCAAAGTTCATTAAAACTGATTTTAAACTGTCTTTACTAAGCCCAAACAAGTTGGTTATATAATCCTACTATGTATATTTACGGTCCATAGTCGCATCAACTTTCACAATTATATGATCTACGGACTTTAGAAAATTAATTCCCCCTGCTTCCCCCAACCCCTTGTACCCACATTTCTTCATAGGTGCAGGAACAGAAAAAATCAAATAAAATTTTTCGTACATAATAACACTCACCCATTTATTTATGAAATTTGTTTGATTTTAACACATACGCGCTCGTAATCCTATGACAGGTAGCAGATCCTTAGTTAATATTTTGTAACACATAAAGCCACATCTCACACCAAGGGCCATGCAATACCTATAAATAATGTCAGGTTGTCAGCTTTTTAGCTACCTACACAAAAGGGGCACCAAGCCCAAACAGTAACAATCCTTCAGTAAACAATCAAAAGCCAACAAACTACGATATTTATATTTATGTCACCGGAAAATAACAATAACCGCAAAATTATAAATTTTCTAGGAAATTTATAAACTATCGAAGGATTCTAAACGAGAGATAAATTGTATTATTTTACGCCCACATTTTCGCAAATTGATCAACTTACCGAACTCACGCGTAAAATAATAAGTAAGCAGTAACCAAACGTCATGTGCGCTCTGTACCCTTAGTGTAAGTTTTTTAGTATACTTACAAAACGCACCGATTCTAGTTGCGTTAAAAGCTCAATTTGTATCGGAAACATGATTTGCGCTTCTCTCCGCTAGGGGCGCTGTTCGCGTTTCCTATACAAATTGAGCTCTTAACGCAACTAAAGTAGTTGTGTTTTTTATACTAAAAAACTTACACTACGGGTACTGATTGGTTGAATAAGTCACTTGTTCCTTCTCCTTCCTCTCCACCGCCATTGTTCGCCACCGAACATAAACAAACCGGTTTCTCGTGTGTTTTTGTAAAGTTTTTAATGCTGTAACTGTGTTATAGTTTTAACACAGTACCTGCAACAAACTGTGAAAATAGTTTTTTTTTTGCAAATCTGATTGTACCTAAGCACCTGGACACAAGCATTGCCACTGTAAACATCGACCAATCACAGAGCAGTGTGTTATTTGCCGTATTTTAAAAAAGCGTAATTAAATTAAATTAAAAATAATAAATTAATAAATTAAAAGCTCTTCTGGAAATTCGAATCGTTTAGAATCTTACGAATGGATATCCGTTAGTTTATAAATTTACCAATAGACGGAAAATGTGGGCGTAAAATAATACAATTTATCTCACGTTTAGAATCCTACGAAAGTTTATAAATTTCCTAGGAAAATTATAAACTTTCGGATCTTTTTATCTTCCGGTGACATATACATTCAAAATCATTTCAGTAGTCCGTGTTTCCGGGGTCCAGGGTGCGGGAGTAATAATTCTATTTCACCTCTCCAGCACCAAAAGGCCTCTTTTGCTTCGTAAAATCTTGAAGGAAAAACGCTTTTTGCCGCGAGCTCTGAACAAGACTGTAACGTTCAATCTAAATTATTTTGCTAAACTTACTTTTAATTTTAAATAATTATTTTTAAGATAATAAACACGTATTAAAGTTCCACCATCACCGCCTTGATTTTCTCACCTATAACAATTTTCTCGCTGGAGAGGTGAAAAGTTGTGTGTTTCACACTAAAGCAAATGTTTTTTTGTCTTGTAGCTTTAAATCACTCACTTCGCTCAGCAGTCTATTTATGAATTCTAGACTACTTCGCTGGTTCGTGATTTAATATCGGCACTCGCAGCAAAAAATAATTTTGCTCACTTTATAGTGATAAGGCCGCCCATTGTACAATAAAAAATCAAATCTTATACATCTTAAATATTCAGCTGCCAAAATATGGAACAATATACCACCACCTCTGCGTAAATTATCTTCCTTATGCACTTTTAAAAAAAGTATTAAAGAGCATATTTTGCAATCACAGATTAGATTAGATACCTAGTAAGAATTAGTTTATTTACCTTCTTTTAATATTTGCTATTTATAATTGCTACATAATATACATTATTTAAGCATTTTTGCGTTTTGCTTCCCCTTGTTATTTAACCCTTTTTGTTTTGTTTTGTTTTTGTTTGTTTTTGTTTTTTTGTTGTTTTTGTTTTTTTTTTGTTATGTATTGTGTTTGAGTTTTAATACTAATGTTTGTATGTTATTTTGTTGTCAATGTGTATTGTAACTTATATTTTTATATAAATTGTAAATGTATGACTTATTATGTTAATGTCGCCATCTAACCGTATCACCGGCTACCACTGAAAACCAGCGTCACAGCTTAGCCTGTGACATAAAGCTGAGTGGTAGTCCGTTTCGGCGCTAGCTAACTACCTTTAAGCATATATTTTTTTGTACCTATATTTTATAAGCCGAATAAAGATTTCTTTCTTTCTTTCTTTCTATATATAAAATTCTCGTGTCACAATGTTCGTTCCCGTACTCCTCCGAAACGGCTTGACCGATTCTCAAGAAATTTTGTGAGCATATTGAGTAGGTCTGAGAATCGGCTAACATCTATTTTTCATACCCCTTAGTGATAAGGGTTGATAACCCTTAATTTTTTATTTATTTATAAGGCAAAACAACGTTTGCGGGGTCAGCTAGTATTTTTATAGATAGATCCGCGCCGCGCCCGACGACCGCCCCGCATGCCTGAGATCAAACCTCCTGTGTGACGTGACTGCTATCGTGAAGAATTTCAGGATAATAATTGAACAAAATAGAAAAAGGGAGCAGGTGAGTACCTACTCTCTTTTTCTATTCTCATCAAGACACACACAAGAAGGTTTGGTTACAGCAAAGTCTCAAGTACTCTGTGGGTTTCAGGCACGCGGGCGCGGCGCGGCGGGGTGGCTGTAAAAAGCAAATGCATCATCCTATAGGACTATTTATTTATTTATTTAAAGATTTATGTATGTATGTCGATCAATACATGCTGTACCGACCCCAGGAAATTGGGAGTAGGGTATTTGAAAGAAGTAGAACACACGCACACGAGCTCAGTGGAAGTGCAGTCGCCCAGACTGTGAAGGGTTCGCGTCCCGTCTCGGCACTTGATCATGATAGGTTTTTTTCTTATTTATGCATTTCTATATTTTTTGATATGTAAGTACATTTTTTAAGCGTTTCAAATTCCGACTACCGCCGATTAGTCATGCTGGGGCCGCACTTGCGCCTATCGTCACGAAGCTTCGTGCTAGGACACGATACACGCAGATGTGACCGGCCGTTATCGGCTATCGTCGCGAATATTCGGGTTGCTTGTGCGTTATCGGCCGGGAGGCGGTACGTCAGGGTTTTAGCGCGCTAACCTATCGCGCTGCGTGGTCAGACATGCGTTGTTCATTCCGGAGGTTGTTCTCCATTAGTTCAGACGCGTACGGGTGACTAAGTATACGATACGGCTGAGTTATTTTTTTTAATAAATGCAATACTAGTAATTATTAGCACACAATTTAGAAGTAAAGAAAGTGATTATCCATAGTTAAACGCAAAGAGGATAGTAATACTACGCAATTTACACGTCTGGAAAAGATTTCGGCCATCTTGGATTATTGCACGATAGTTCGTGCAAATAAAGAAATGCCACATGCTTTATCGCGATAACTTTTGCTAGGGCCGCACTTGCGTGTATCGTACGAAGTATCGCCACGCATTACTTCGGGACGATAGGCGAAAGTGCGGCCCCAGCATTAGTGGCTCATTCTAGGAAATTTCAGTTGCTCGGTTTATTATTTCCCAAAAAAAATATAGCCAGACGAATTAAATATTTCACCAAGCAAACCGCGCGTTGAAATCTCTTACACATAAAAGAAAATTATAGCGGCTAAAGAGAAACCTAGCTTTTATACCTCTTCCATAACATACTTTATTTCGCTTATTTCACAATGCGAAAGTAACTCTGTCTGTGTATCTGTTACGCTTTCTCGCCTTAATCACTAAGCCAATCTTGATGAAATTCGGTATGGAAATAGTTTGAGACCCTAGGGAGGAGATAAGATATTTTTGTCGTAATGACCGACATTGATACGAGCGAGGCCACGGACGACCCGACCACTAGTTGATAACACTAGTTGATTAATTATTTTCACCTCCACAGCACCAAAAAAGATCTTTTGCTTAAAATCGTAAAATCTCAAAGAAAAATCGCTTTTTGCTGCGAGCTCTGAATATGGCTGTTACATTCAATAACAATAATAATTGTAGTATAATTTATTTTATATCTTTAATAATATTTTTTAGTGAAATAAATAATTAAATATTGTCTTGTTTTTCTTACTTATAACGATTTCCTCGCTGGACTGACAATTTTTACGTTTCACACGAGAGCAAATTTTTTTCTCGTGCCTTTAAATCACTCACTACGCTCAGTCAATTCTAGACTACCTACTTCGCTGGTTCGTGATTTAAAGTCGGCACTCGTAGCAAAAAATTACTTTGATCACTTGTTGAAGAAATAACTATTTCCAGTCACAAATACCTATGTAGGCGTATACTCCGACCTTCATTAGTACCTACCTACTAAATATTAAAAATCCATGTGTTATTGTCCCGGATTCGAATTTTTCGAATCTTCGAATTTCCGAAAATTCACTGTAAAAAAAATAGGTACCTACCTAATAATAAAAATTGTGTTTGCATGTCTTGCATGAAGGGTTTTAGAAGTAAGTATAATCATCTGATCAAACATCAAACAGATTGTATCACCCATCTACTAATGTCACTGTGCTAATATTGTAAGTTCGGTTAGGTTAGAAATGCGAGCAAGTGGGTTGGCGGGCCGCCTTGAGCAGAACTGGATGGACGGTCGCTCCTGATACGCCTCTGCTCTCAGAGGTGGTGGATGGATGTGACCTCTGGTTTGGTTTTCTGTGGTAGATAGTCTCAGTTTTTAACCGATTTCAAAATAGGAGGAGGTTCTTTCGACTGTATTTTTCTTATGCAGTGTGTTACCTCATAACTCTTTACTGTGTGTACCGATTTTGAAGATTCTTTTAACGTTTGGAAGCTGGTGCTTGTGGTCCTATTTAAATTTGATCGACGTCTGACGAGTGGTTTTTGAGTTATTCCTAATAATGCCTATTTAATTGACGTAGTTTTATTAGGTACTTGATTGCCTAAAAGATCTCGAGATAGTGTCCTCAAAAATTCTATACTTACAAAAAAGCAAAAAATACATTATTTTTAAATAAAAAAACCACCCTCAAAACTAAAAACTGAGAAATAAAAATTTTGTTTTAAAAATCTAAATTTTTTTTAAGGGCGATGTTAGGTCAGTGTCAGCATCAATATTTGGAAAGCGTTGTCACTTGTATTTGGGACCGACCAAATAGATACAAGTGATAACGTTTAGATTTGAAAAAAAAAATAGATTTTTTAAACAAAATATTTTTTTCTCCGTTTTTAGTTTTGAAGGCGGTTTTTTTAAATTTAAAAATAATTTTTTAGTGTATAAAAAACGTAACTATTTAAGATAATAGTAGGTACCCAATAATTGATTTATTTGCTTCAGAAACACAATATACAAAGGGAGCAAACGTGATCTTCGCCCTTAGCGCAAAAAAATGCTACTTTTCTCATACAAATTGAGTTCCTATTAAACAACTAAAATAGTGACGTTAAAGTACCTATTACACTACAAAACTTTTATTACGGTTACATAATCTCCCATCAGTCGGTTTGGCTAGGTCCAAATCGATTGCTATAAAGTCACATGCGTAAAAAGCTCACAATTGACTACCTACGCAATTTTTAATAGATAAGTACCTATCTATAATACCTAAGTGGCGCAGTTAGTTGGAAAAATGTGACGAATGTCAAGACTAGACGTGGCGCCAGTGCTTAATTTAATGGAAAAATCGATAAAAACACAAGCAAGTAAAGGTTTCTCTATTACGTTTTATAATGTTAGATATCTACGTTTGAGGATGAAGGAAGAATTTGTGAAAGAATACTAAAGTAAGTAGGTACCTAATGTAGAAAAAATACTAAGTAGATATGTAGGTACTAGTGCTGGTATTAGTACAGTACTTAATATTAATCTATGCCCTTAAACGCCCTGACGGACGCTCTGGCTCATTTGAGTGCACCAAACCGAATTTTTAAAATCATAAAAAGAACATCATCCAAAACGTTTTCACAGTGGTTAAATTCAATCTGTGATAAGAAAACAATTGAGAAGCCATGATAGCAAGGCGCTTTTCGAAATTCAAATATTTATGAGTAGGTACATGAACAAAATCTTCTGTATGGAAACTGCTTAGAAACAACTCCAGAGAAAGATAATAAGATGTTTCTAATTAAAACGAATGAATAGAATTCATACGTTTTATAAATTAAAGCTACCAATGACTTGTCAAAAGACCTAGACCGTGACGAGCAACCGAGCATATAAAGTATTGCTCCAAAGTTAGCTTAATTGGTGGTAAACTAAAAACATAGATACATAGGTATACTTAATTAATAATTAGATATATTATGGTAAATTTAATGTGTGTTTGTGGGAGTGAATGAGAGAAATATCTAAGAAAAGACGGATAGACTGTGAAAGATGATACCTACCTATGGCAAAGAGGGCTGATTGAGGAGAGTGGAGGAAGAAAACGTAATACGCCCAGATAGCAATAAATAAAAAGTAATGTCATTTAAAATCGTAGAGTAGGTACGTTACGCTCTAAGTATTTTTTTTAAAACAAGCGTTTATTTACAAATTTTCTTTAAAAATATAGGAGAAAATAAAATAAACTTTAAATTTAACTAAATCTCGCAACAAGCTTTCATACTTCTTCTCAGCAAACCCCTTTATTTGATACGCATATTATGGTGTACTAAAGAATAATTAGTCTGCCATCTTGGGCGGTTCGCTATTTCAGATTTGGAGTAGGTAAAGTCAATATAATTTTCATATTCTTCTTAGCAATGCCTTTCATTTGATACCCATATCATGCACAAAAAATAACATAGTGAATTTAAAATGACGTTACTTAGCTTAGAATGCATTATGATCCAAACTAAACGTGTAAGTATGCAAAATTTCAGCTCAATCGAATACCAGAAGTGGTCGAAAATGGTTTGCAAATGTTGACGGACAACTTATTAAACTTAATGAACAGTGCAAGTTATATATAAGATTGTAATAATTAATGTTGTGTTTCTTTCTACTGGTGAGTAGGATTTTCTGACGTCCACGAAGGTCGTCAGTGCAATCGTGTGCAATCGTCAATCCATGAGTATACCATCCATGTATGTAGAGACTTTCTTTGTACTTTGAATTTTTGTCGTCGCTATATCTCTACCTACTCTTTTTCCAACCGTCATTGCTTTCCAAGTGTTATTCAATCATTTTATTTCTGTATTTACAGATGTAATATTCATTTTCATCCAGGCATATGACGTAGGTACACTTTCTTTTGTGAAGCAAAGTCTTTCCTTCCTGAGGAGGCTCCAGAAATTTTGGACGGCTAATCCGCTGTTATCCACATTTTTCATGTGCGGGTTGCTACGGCGTGGGCACATGTAACTATGCTGGGATTGCGTGAGGTCGGAGGGCTGGGATCTTGAAGTAAAACAAATCTTCTATGTTGGTAACCAGGGTCAAGTAGGGCAGGGTGTCAGCGGAGAGAGCTCTTCCTGTTCCTATTTCTTCTATGTTCCGGAGCGTAATGAATGCCCTAGCTCGCAAATCGTCTAAATTTATAGAGCGTGCGAGAGCGGGACCTTTAGAGCGAGAGGCAAATATTCGCGACCTCCCTCGAACGAGGCTATACTGTAAGGAGAGCCGACACCGTACCCTACTTAGCCGTATACTTTTATTATCAATTTGTAATATTTTTACAATTAAGTCTTAGACTATAATTGAGACCTAGATTCGATATACATGCTTAGATAGGCCTTTTTGAGACCTTTAAAATGATATACATATCTCCTATATAGACCTATTGGTCACAAAGATATCACTATTATAAGTGTCAGAGACCCCTACTTTCCAATATCTACTTTTCCTATTTTTAGGTCTCTGTAGGTCTAGGTTTAAGACCTAGACCTTTCTTGTGGTTAGGGAATGAAACTAATGCCAAGACGAACATTTTATTACCAAAATCCCCTACCCAACTATAATACTTCGAAAGTTATGGACTGTAGAACACAAGAGACATAATAAAAATGTACTATAAAAACACTATTCTAACAAACATAAAAACATTGAAATTACTATATTACTACCTAAGGAGACCTAACTATCATTATTCGATGCCTAACTATCTAATAAAATAAAATATAAACAAAACAAACCATAAAAATGCAAGTATATAAGACACTTATTACGAGCTAACTATAACCTATGTACTAAGCCTATCTGAGCACTAAAATCGCTATATCTTATTAAAACACATTATATACTATCAATTTAACGATTACACAATAAAGACAACCTATCTAGCTAACTATTAAAACATAAAAGACACATAAGGATTAAAACCAAGAGATATAAAACGAAATTGAAATTAACTTATCTATCTTACGAACTTAACGCTATTAGCTATGACTTACGTCTAACGAGTGCGCGTGCACCGAACCGTGTACGATTATTATTCATCCCGAACATTCTCCCGCCGTGCAACGACTCGCCGCCGCAGTCGAGACGTTGCATTCTTCTTCGGTGAGGGTGCTCGGTGCCGCTGTGGTGATGATGACGAGCTTCTTGGTAGGTCGCCGTAGGATGCCGCCTTTGGTCCGCACGTCCGCCGCTCGTACGATGCCGTCTGGTCCCGGGTATGTCGCCGTTACTACACCTCGTGGCCATGTGTTGCGTGGTAGGGTGTTGTCTACGATGAGTACCACGTCGCCTGTCTTGAGCGCGGGCCCCCGTCCGTAGGGCTCCCGCCGGTGTTGTAGCTCGGGCAGGTACTCGCGTAGCCATCTCGCCCAAAATATGTCGGCGAGACGCTGTGAGGCGCGCCACTGCGCGCGGCCGATGAGGTCCTTGTCGTCGAAGACGCCTGGTGAGGGTATGCGTGCTGTGCCCCCGAGAAGGAAGTGGTTCGGGGTGAGTGCCTCCAGGTCGTCGTGATGCACGGAGACGTGGGTGAGGGGCCGACTGTTGACGGTGTACTCGGCCTCTGTGAGTAGCGTGTGCAGGACTTCGTCTGTGGGGTGACGTGGTTGTTCGGTGGCTGCGAGCGCGGTTTTCACTGCCCGGACGAGGCGCTCCCATGCGCCTCCCATGAATGGCGCCCCTGGTGGTATGTACCGCCACTGGATTTTCTTCTTGGTTGCCTCGTCTTCGGTGGCGTTGTCGATCGATCTTCTTAATTCTCGGTCCGCGCCGCGCAGGTTGGTCCCGTTGTCGGACCAGATCTCGGTGGGACAGCCACGCCTGGCTATCAGCCGGCGGAGTGCCATTACTGCAGAGTCTGTACTGAGGGTGGCTGCTGGCTCCAGGTGGACGGCTCTGGTGGTGAGACACGTGAAGATGGCCACGTATCTTTTTTCATTTCTTCGCCCCACGGTGACCGTCAGTGGGCCGAAGTAGTCCACCCCGACGTGACTGAATGGCCGCTCGTGGTGAGCCAGGCGGCATGCTGGGTGGTTTCCCGTCGACGGTCTTGGTGGAGTGTTTCTTCTGATGCGACACGGTAAGCAAGCGTGTACTATTGCCCGCGTCACCGGTCGCAGCCGCAGTACCCAGTAGTGTTGTCTGCACTCGTTGATCGTTGTTTCGACGCCGGCGTGTAACAGCTGTCTATGTGTGTATTCTATCCACAGCTTCGTGCTTTCTTCGTTGCCGTCGAGTATTGGCGGAGTTTTTCGTTGTTCTATGTTGTTGGCGAGGTTGATGCGGCTGTCGAGTTCAATGACCCCGTCCACGTACTTGACTCGTAGCGTGCGGAGTCGACTCGTCGTTGATACAGGGTGTCCCCGTTGTAGTTTTTCGATGTCGGCGTTGAATGACCTCTCCTGGCTTGCTCGAACTATTAATAATTCTGCTTTTTGTAGCAGTGCGGCGTCGATTTTTCTGTACTTGTCTTCTTGTACTTCTTTCTTCTTTTTTGGAAGCCGGTTTATGTCTTCTTTGTTCTTATTCCACTCCGGATCTTCTTCTTCGTTCTTCTTTGTTCTTTTGTAGTATGTTCGCTGCGATCGACAAAGTTCGATCAACTGTAGCACTCTTGCGGTTGCTCGAAGTAATCTTTCCCACTTTGAGAAACGTGTTGCACTCGGGATGCCTTCTTCTATTTTGTATGTTTGGTGACGCGCGTAGGTACATTTTTCTTCCCCCGTATTTTCTATGTTGTCGATTATTTTCTCTGCGGGCCACGATGATTCTTCTTCTTCTATTGTAGGTAGCGCGAGTCCCTTCGCTGTTAGTGACGTCATCTGCTCGTGGTACTTCTGCTTGATATCGGGATTCTTCTCTAACTTCTTCTCTACTAGCTGGAGTCTTCGTAGTGAATTCTCGTAGTTGTTTGGCATGTCGGGACTATTTTTCTTCCATAGTAACGCCGTCTCGAAGTGACCGTCTTCACGTCGGCGTGTACTTTCTTCCATTATTCTTGCCGCTTGTTGCTCGGGATCGTTGTGTGGGCGCTTCGGTTGGATGAGGAGGCTGTCGATGGCGAAATGTTGCTTCATCATTTCTTCTATATTGTCGTCATTCTTCGTGTACGCGATGTAGTTGACGCGTTGCCCCAGCGCACGAGTGTGCGCCCCATGTAGCACCCACCCCAGCGGCGTGTACGATGCGACCGGCTGGTCGCGGCGTCCCTTTCTTATTTCTTCGGCTAACAGCAGCTGCCAATTGTCTTGCCCAATTAGTATCTTCGGTGTAGCTGCCTTCTGTGTTGCTAGTAGATTCTTCAAATCTTGCAGATGTTCACATTCTTCTATGTCTTGTTCGATGACCCGCTGCGGCGACAGTTGTAGGTTGTTCATCGTTCTTGCCTTGATGTTGTGTGATACTTCGGCCCCCTGGAGTGTGATTGTCACTCGACGAGACTGGTAGGCCTTCAGCTCCATGTTCGATATGGCTTCGATGTGCAGCGGATCTACGGGGCCCTTGGCGCCGACTTGCTTGGCGAGGTCGGCGTCGATCAATGTTACGGTGGATCCGTCGTCGAGTAGCGCCCAGGTGTCTTCTTCTCCCGCCGGTCCGATGACGCGCACGGGAACTATCTTGAGGTAAGCCTTGCTCCTCCTCGATGTCCACGTCGAGGCGACGGCTTCTTTCTCTTCTATTCTTGCTTCTATCTTCTTGGGCGCTTCTCTCTTGTGATGCAGCAGTCGGTGATGAGTGTACTTGCAACCTTCTTCACCACACGCTGTCTTCCTGCAGTGATGTTCCTTCATCCTGGGCCGCAGGCATCGGAAGCACAGCCTGTACTCCTTCGCCCAGTCCCATCTCTTCTCGGTGTCGCTCTTCTTAAACTTTGCGCAGTCTTCTGGCTTGTGATGAGGTACAGCTTCGCAGATCGGGCACATGTGTATCTTCGGTGCATTCGTAGTGAAGGCTCGTTGTGGACGACGTGTGTTGTTTTCTGTCTTCCTTTCATACGGCGTCGATGTCGAGACGGCCTCCGGCTGTGCATACGGACCGCAGATCTCCGCTTCTCTGTTGAGAAATCTTGATATGCGAAGTAGATCGGGCTCCCCATCTGGCTGCGTGGCGGCGAAGTCGAACCATCTGTAGCGTAGCGTAGGCGGCAGCTTCTCTATTGTGATCCTCGAGGTCTCCGGGCTGTACAGGTAGTGGATCTTCTTGAGCGCCTTGAGTGCTGCGACGATGTTGGAGACACGGCTGGCGAAGATGCAGATGTCCCTCGGCGTGTCGGCTGGCTTCGGTAGATTCTTGAGGCGCTCGAGTTCCGTTGATGCTATGCTGTCGGGACGACCAAAACGTGCTTCCAGCGTCTTCACTATCTCCCCCGGGCAGGTGTGGTGGATCAGCAGGTTCTCGACGGCTTCGCGTGCTTTCCCCTTCAGTGCTCGACGTAGGCGGGCGGAGTTTTCGATGTCGGTGAGAAGGCCCGCAGTCTCGAAGTATGCTGCTCTAAACGATAACCATTCTTGATGTGCGCCGGCGAAGTATGGTAGCTCCGTGAGGTGTCTCGATGGTTGCTGCGATGACTTGACTGCTGTAGTGATTGCTGCTGCTAGTTCCGCGATGTCAGACTTCGGTGTACATTGTTGCTTCTGTACTGGTGGCGACTTGCTATTCTTGACGAAGTCTTGCTTTTCTTCACTTTTCTTTTCTTTAATTCTATCTTCATTATTCTCTTCAATAGGAGCTTGTTGCTTCTTGCTTCCTTTTTCTAAGTATGCCGCTAATACTGGCGGCGGCTGCGATACGTTCGCGGTGGCGCCGTCGCGTCGCGCGACGTGCGGCGGTGACGTCGGCGACGCTTCGGCGGGCGACTCGTTGTCCAACGCTGGCGGGCGGCTCTCGTCGAGCCAGGACTGGACGCGATCAATAGTTTCGGAGTCGCTTATCTTCGATTCTTCATATTCTTCATCTTCTTCGCTGTCTTCGGCTTCTATTCTTGACAGGCGTGCTTGTGCCAGCTCCACTTGCAGACGTAAAAGTTCTTCCTTAGCCTTCGCGACACGTGCTCGGCGGGAAGGCGTGCTGCTTTTCTTCGATGCTGGCGGGACGATCATCCGTGGTTGCGACGGCGGCGGCGACCTGGACGATCGTGACGGTGACGGCGACGGTACGGCGGCGGCGACGGACATCGTGGCGGCGGCAGGCGTCGTGTCTTCTATAATGCGATCTTCATTCGCGGGGACAATGTTGCTACGTGACACCGCTGGAACATCTTCCCTAACGGTATTGTCGGCCCCCGATTCATTACGCCCCCCTCTCTTTCCACTGACACGCCTGGTTACTGGCATTTTCTATTCTTCAAATTCTTCAAAATCTTCAACAATATATTCTTCTCTTCGCTCACGACGATCCGGCTCGAAGGACCATAAATGTGCGGGTTGCTACGGCGTGGGCCACAGAAATAAATCAAGATAGAACGGTGAAGTGGGTGTGTCCCGCGTGCCGAAATCTTGTCATATTGACAAGATATCTCAAACGTTCCGTCAGTGCGCGTCGAGACTCGTCACAGAACGTTAACAGTGAGCTCGGTACAAAATGCCTTTTTGTGCAGTTTCCAACTGTCTAAATCATAGTGGAAGTGTCAATCGAGATAAAGGAGGCATATCCTTTCATGGGTAAGTACTTTTTACTATGTTTAAATGCGATTTATTTATAATAAACACCAAAATTCAATAAACAAGTAAAATAATTCAGTTAGAAAACACAATAGATAAGTTTCACTTCCATTGCTTCACGTGCAATGTGTCCATTTATTGCACCGCATAAAGTAGCAAGCAGCGTACACTGAATCAAACGAAACACCCATTTTCGTGTGAAGGAACGAGAACGGGACACGTATAATTAGTGATGTGCCGGTAGAATGTGGGTCAAAGAATCGAAAATAATCGTGGGTCGAAATTATTTTACTAATAATAAACTTTTATCCCTCATTTTAAAACTGAAGCAAAGCGAGGCTTAAAATACGATTGAAACGTATTATAAGCCCTGCTTTGCTTACAATTACGACTACGATTTTAATTGACACGATTACGATTTTAATTGACACGAAATGACTAGTTTAGACTTTAATGAGTAAATTATTACTTGCTGATTCATTAAAAAAAAATTAGAACCGCATAAATATGTGTACAAAACAAACTTATAGATTTTTTATTTACAGGTGTCATCAAAAGAATCGTCGTCATCCCCTAAAAAACGAAAATTAGTAAAAGAACTCGAGGTAAAAGTCTTAATCATCGCCTACTTATTACTGTACCATTACCTAGTGTAAGTTTTTTAGTATAAAATGCTTAACTATTTTACTTGGGTTGGGAGCTCAAATTGTATGGGAAATGTGAATTGCACTTTTTTCAATTAAATTAAATCAAACCAAATATCTTTATAGCGTATAAATTTTTCCGCTAGGGGCTAACTTATTACGTTTCCTATACAAATTGAGCTCTTAACGCAACTACAATAGTTACGTATTCTAAACGAAAAACTTACACTGCGGGTACTGATCAAATAATACAAATTTGTTATTGATGCTGTGTCTACCAAAAGTAGCTCTTGTATGTAAATAACCGGGTCCACATCGGACAACCCATTTTGGATTAACGAATCCGCGACCCGCGCTACAGGATCGTGGAGCTTGAATAGCAGAATCCACACTCATTCAACTTTTTAATTTTTAAAAGTGCCAGTTTTATTTCTTGATAATTGATGTTATTATAATAGCCTTTTTTGTAATTGTGTTGTATTGTATTTTGTCCACTGTAATCTCATATTTTCAATTATAAATGATTTATGATAATTAATTTACTTTAACTTTGTTTCAGGCATCGACTTCTAATACTGAACTTGAACCTAGGAAATTAAAATTGAAAAGACAACTTGATCGTTCAAAACTTTCATTGCATATACAACAGTTAAAAGTAAAAAGACTGCGAGAAAAGAACCGACGGCTAAATAAAAAGATTTGTACCCTTCAAAACATTATCCAAGAACTCAAAGAAAAATTGATTATTAAATAATTATTTTTCCGCCATGTTTTGGCTGGTTGTTTGTTTTTTTATTCAATTACAATAAAAAGAATACTAGCGATGAACATTATAGTGATTGTTCGGTTTTATTCGAAATATCGATTCTTATTTTCGATCTATCGATTAATTAGATTAGACTAAAATGAGTGCACTATCGATTATGAATATGATTGAGTGTCACCTCACTAATTAACTCAATGTGACGTCATCTAGTGGGCGGGGCTTACGAAAAAAGTGACACGCATTGATTGTATGAAAACGAGTTACGATCGCCGTTCTATCTTGATTTATTTCTGTGGCGTGGGCACATGTAACTATGCTGGGATTGCGTGAGGTCGGAGGGCTGGGATCTTGAAGTAAAACAAATCTTCTATGTTGGTAACCAGGGTCAAGTAGGGCAGGGTGTCAGCGGAGAGAGCTCTTCCTGTTCCTATTTCTTCTATGTTCCGGAGCGTAATGAATGCCCTAGCTCGCAAATCGTCTAAATTTATAGAGCGTGCGAGAGCGGGACCTTTAGAGCGAGAGGCAAATAGTCGCGACCTCCCTCGAACGAGGCTATACTGTAAGGAGAGCCGACACCGTACCCTACTTAGCCGTATACTTTTATTATCAATTTGTAATATTTTTACAATTAAGTCTTAGACTATAATTGAGACCTAGATTCGATATACATGCTTAGATAGGCCTTTTTGAGACCTTTAAAATGATATACATATCTCCTATATAGACCTATTGGTCACAAAGATATCACTATTATAAGTGTCAGAGACCCCTACTTTCCAATATCTACTTTTCCTATTTTTAGGTCTCTGTAGGTCTAGGTTTAAGACCTAGACCTTTCTTGTGGTTAGGGAATGAAACTAATGCCAAGACGAACATTTTATTACCAAAATCCCCTACCCAACTATAATACTTCGAAAGTTATGGACTGTAGAACACAAGAGACATAATAAAAATGTACTATAAAAACACTATTCTAACAAACATAAAAACATTGAAATTACTATATTACTACCTAAGGAGACCTAACTATCATTATTCGATGCCTAACTATCTAATAAAATAAAATATAAACAAAACAAACCATAAAAATGCAAGTATATAAGACACTTATTACGAGCTAACTATAACCTATGTACTAAGCCTATCTGAGCACTAAAATCGCTATATCTTATTAAAACACATTATATACTATCAATTTAACGATTACACAATAAAGACAACCTATCTAGTTAACTATTAAAACATAAAAGACACATAAGGATTAAAACCAAGAGATATAAAACGAAATTGAAATTAACTTATCTATCTTACGAACTTAACGCTATTAGCTATGACTTACGTCTAACGAGCGCGTGCACCGAACCGTGTACGATTATTATTCATCCCGAACATTTCAAGTGAAGTGTTTCAACATGGATTATCTTATAAATTGGCCAATTTAAACCTAGGCTGCAATAGAAAGTGAATCAGCAACAATTTACTAACACGATTAATTTAAATGAACGAGTGGCCCACGCGCACAATTACGTGAATGGACACATTCCTTTTGAAACATCAATGGTTTCAAACAAGCGCCATTGTGTAGGTAGGTACCATTGACAAATTAAAAATGTTCAACGAATAGCTATTGTCTATAGAACGTCAATAATTATTTAATTGGGGCCAATTAGTAATTATTTAATTGTATCGCACAAAATGGTATTGTGGGAGCTGAATGGCAAGATGTAACAATAACTGCAGATAATAAAATTAAGCTCTGTATAGTAAACGACCTGAAATTTCCTCTGAGTAAACGACAAATCAATCTTTCGTAGATTGACAAACCATAAACGATTTTAAGCTCTAAAGTCTTTATTATTAGACCGTAGATACTTTTAGATAGCGTTTCGTTCCGCCAGGTATCATCATGTTGTCTACTCTACACTCTACAAAGCCGATGATCATCTAGGTACTTCGACAGTGGACTGTATGTATGTACAGTATAGTGAGTAAGTACCTACTTGGATTTTAGAATTTGATTTAATCATTGTTATAGTAATCAGTCTACTTATAATTTTTAATACCGTCAGGTATGTAAATAGTATATAAAATTATACAGTATCATGCTGTGAAAAGTGCAAGAAAGCAACCATGAGTCGAATGAAAGTATAAATTGTTTTTCTCCAGATCTCGCCACACAATTAACTAAGAAAACGCAATTAAACTACGGGACGTGCTTACAGGAATCTCACTGAGGCTACTTGCATTACAAATACCATTAAAACTCGAGAAAATATGATGAATTACCAATAGTCTGCGTTCTAAGTACTTGTCTCTCTAGTTTTTGTTAGAATTTTTGAATTACAAAGTTTGCTTGTCCGCTGGCATTTTTAATAATAGCAACGGACACGTTTGGAGACACACCCCTCTTGTTATAAGGTTCTAATTCGTTTAAACTTGTAGCAATAAGACTTAACGACTGTAGAACTAATGTCCAATTAGTGTAAACACTAAGCTTTTCTTCAATGAAAGGCTGTTCAATGTTACAGTGTATGGAATCGATTGACTGGCGTGGCGTTCTGTGGTCTATTTCTGGGAACAAAAATAAAGGTAGCAAATGTTTTTTATTTACACTGCCGCCGAATAAGCAAATTAAATTTTAGCAACGTGTAGTAATTATTAAAAAATAACGGTAAAAACAATTATCTAAGCGGTGAGACAGTATTAATATTAGACAAGAACTTATTGGAAACACTAGTAACAGGTAGCTATTAATCGTTTGTTACTTTGTTTGTAGTAAGCTCAGACCAATAAAAACGTCGATTGGTCTCAAGAAGGAAGGCTGAAACTATACTGAATTTTCGAAAATTCTTTCAGCGATATGGAGTTTAAGAGTGAGCGTATGTATTAAAAAGTTTTAATACCCCTATTTTTTATCCGATCTATATGATTAAAATGTTTTAATAAAATGAAAAAAAACTACTTGTGTCTGTACGTATTACATTTTTTAAAATTCTATAGTTACATTCAAAGTATTTTTTGTATTTTTTTTGAGTTTTGAAAAAAGGAAATAGGTAAGTACGTAGGTACTTATAAAGACATAGTTTTTTTTACTATGTCAAAAATTTAAATTATCATAAAGATCGGTTAAGAAATAGGAGTAGGGTCATTACGCCTGTTATCGTCCACTTAGTGGAGTTATCAACTTTGAAAATAAAATTAAAATATTTCTTTATTATAATTTTATAAAATAACTACTGAAATGAATTCCTATATTAGTCTATTTATAATTAATGCGAACGTGTTAGTGGTGACAGTCATGTTGTTTTTAATATTTTAAAATAAGTAATAAAATGCCAATATTACCAGTTTCCGACCGCAAAGTTCAGTTTTCGTCCACCAGTTGTCCTATTTTCGACCGCATCAATTAAGTATGGATTTCATGAATAAAAATAAGTTTTAAAATGAAATTGTTAATCAAGGCAGGGCACAACAGACTAGGCGCTAGAATTTGCAGCCCAAGTTCGGGCTGCAAATTCTAGGTAGTACCTACCTCCCCATTACAAAAGACCACAGTCAAAAAAAAAAATGTGTGCGTGTACTAGTGTACACACGTAAGAAGTGAAACTTCATTATGGCCTTACATAGACACGAATACAAAACAAGATGGCGCGTAACGGAAAAATGTGACGGTAAATTTTTTTCCAACGCCGATAAAGAAGTTTCACTTCAAAAATTTTGTGGTGTTGTATTTCTGTTGTAAGTAAGGTAGCTAGACCTCCACGGGGAAGGGATAAGTGTTGCCAGCGCGCGAGTGTCAGATCACTGTTGCAAGCCTCTAAGGCTACAGTTGCTGATTACCACCAGGCAGGACGTATGCTTGTCTGCCAACCATTTACCATAAAAAATAACACCAATCACTATTCAAATAATGAGGTCATTACTACTATCCATCATCATCATCATTACAGCCTAGAGACGCCCACTGTTGGACTTAGGCCTCCCCCAAGGATCTCCAAACCGGTCGGTCCTGCGCTGCCCGCATCCAGCGGCTTCCCGCGACCTTAACTAGATCGTCAGTCCACCTTGTGGGGGGTCTACCAACGCTGCGTTTCCCGGTACGTGGTCGCCACTCGAGGACCTTTCCGCCCCAACGGCCGTCAGTCCTCCTCGCAATGTGCCCTGCCCACTGCCACTTGAGGTTCGCAATTCTTTGGCCTATGTCGGTGGCCTTGGTTCTCCTGCGGACCTCATCATTTCTGATATGATCACGCAGAGAAACTCCGAGCATAGCTCTCTCCATTGCCCTTTGGGTGACCTTGAGCCTTCTTATGAGGCCCATTGTAAGCGGCCACGTTTCGGTTCCGTAAGTCATCACTGACAACACACACGAATTAAAGACTTTCGTCTTGAGACCATCATACTATTTCAAATTTAAAGAAAATTGGCCGAAAACAACCCGTTAATCCGTTTTGCCTTTTTAACCCCTAAAATATGATGTTAAACTTGCATATTTTTTCATTCATCATCATCATATCAGCCGAGAGACTTTAGGACATAGGCCTCCCCCAAGGATCTCCTAACCGGTCGGTCCTGCGCTGACCGCATCCAGCGGCTTCCCGCGACCTTTACTAAATCATCAGTCCACCTTGTGGGGGCCTACCAAAGCTGCGTTTCCCAGTACGTGGTTGCCAGTCGAGGACTTTTCCTTCCACCCCAATGGCCGTCAGTCCTCCTCGCAATGTGCCTTGCCCACTGCCACTTAAGGTTCGCAATTCTTTGGGCTATGTCGGTGACCTTGGTTCTCCTGCGGATCTCATCATTTCTGATATGATCGAGCAGAGAAACCCCGAACATAGCCCTTTCCATTGCCCTTTGGGTGACCTTGAGCCTTCTTATCAGACCCATTGTAAGACATTGTAAGGCCCATTCATTCAACTGTTTGAATATTATTTAAAAATAATATTGGTAAATTTTATTACACTATCATAAAATATTCACTTTAATTTATTCTAAAATAACAAAGTATGTCAAAAACTGGGATTTTTTACTTTATGTCGAATTTTCGACCGCATGCCATTTAGATGTCTTACATTTATACTTTATTAAATCTAATAAGCGGACTGAAATTGGCCGTCGTAAATATTTTTTCATTCTATTGTTTTAATATTATTTCATTTAATAATATTGTAACATTTGGTTGCAGGTATCATAAAATAATCACTTTTAGTTTGTTGTAACAGAGTATGTCGAAAACTGGGACGTATTGTACTTTATGCCCGATTTACGACCATAGGCCATTTCAACGTATTAGGTTTATACTTTATTAAAGCTAATAAGCGGACGAAAATTGGCCATTGCTAATATTTGTACACATAAAGTTCATATTGCTAAATAAAATTTAGTTTACTTACATGCATTTTCGTATATCAGACAGAACCTAAATGACATGGGCGGGCCTGTTATAGACCAGCCGGTCGATATTAGGACTTTCTAATAAAAAGGGCGTACCCTTTCTCGTCCACTTCGTTTTATATATTAATTATTGTAAATTAGAATAATAAACTATTCGTCCACACTATATTTATAGCAAGCTATATGTATAAACAGTAAACAAACCAAGAAACACAATAGAACTATTTTTTATTTACTGCGTAAGTTCCGGCACGTCACTATGTTTTCTGCAATATTTGACACATTTTCACTCTTTCGCCGGGTACCATAAACTGCATAGCTTAATCTTAGTTAATAGCCGCGTTCCAGTGAACTGTGTAGGCATGTACTTACTGTGAAGTTATTCAGGTCGTAATACATAAATATTTTAAGGACCTATGTATAACCGTTTTGCTATTTTTTGGCGTTATATCAAGGAGGGCGGTTAAATGGACGAAAAGGGGAAGCGGTCGGCAAACAGGCGCAATGACCCTACTAAACTTGTTTTCTTGGTTTGTATGCAAATGGTGCTCGACGATTGTAGAAAGAATTTTTAAAATCAGTTCATAATTCCATAATTATTTCCTGAAAAAGAAAGTCACAAACTTTACTTCTTTACAATATTAAATAGAATATTATAACTTCCATGGAAGACACCATGGAATAAAACCAAAACAAATAAATAGTAACCATATAGAACCTATGAATCACTATCATCTTTAAAGTATTCCTGTGAATGAACCCGTTAAAGAATTCAACTGAAACATAGCGAGCTAACCGTGAAGATTAAATGATGTTATTCACTTGGTGTTTAAGCTTGGCTGGTTTTGGCGGGTGCATTATGTTATGGACCTATCTATTACTATCGAGAAAATAGAATCCTGTTTACCTAATCCCAACCGCAAAATATTTTCTAGAATGAATTGAGTTGAATGAATAAGTACTTATAGGTGCGTAATTTGCTTCGAATGTTCGCGAAATAATGACCATGGTAGAACTTTATCACAGTAAAGGTAACTTAGTTGATTAAGACAAACTTCTACCATATGTCAGCATTAAACTTGCTGGATACCTTTATGGACAACCCAGCCAATAAGTCAGGTAGGGCACGGCGGCAGTAAAGGTAGTGTCGCAGTTGGGCGCTCCAAATTACATTCCTTACAGAAGACCGTAGTCTATAACTCGACACTTTTGTAGTGTTGTTTTTTTGCCGGCGAGTAAGTTGCCAGATCTCGATTGGGTAAGGTTTGCGGCCTGAATCGTGGGTGTGAAACCTCCTTGTTACAATCGCAATTACAATATCGCAGTTACAATATGCTAAGGTGACTGCTTCTATCAGACTGGAGTATGCTTGTTTGCCAGCTACGTCGAGAACACTGCTAAAAGATTTGGCATTCGATTTTTACGGCCGGTCGCCTGCCTGAAACTATCGAGACGACTACTTACTATCTTTCTACATCGGCCGGGTAGGTTAGTAGGGGTAATAATATTCTTTACTGCTTCATCATCATCATCATGTCAGCTGTTAAACGCTAACTGTTGGATCTACACCCCGTTGTAGTGATCAACAGCTCATATAACGGAGGGGCTCAAGCCTACCCCACATTAGGGGCGATTAGGCCTTAGTCAACCACGTTAGCCAAGTGCGGGTTGGTCGACTTCACACACAACCTAAGAATATCTTCATAGGTGTGGGCAGGTTTCCTCACGATGTTTTCCTTCACCATAAAAGCGTTGATTAAATTTACATATGAATTCAAAATTTGAAAACATACTGGTACGTGACGGGGGACGCCACCGACGCTTCCGATAGTACCCTGTTTGACATCGGCGGCTTCCCGCGACCTATCGGGCCACCTTGTGAGGACAAGGATTAGGCCTCCCGGCCTACCTACCTTTACGGCTTCAATGGATTTTAAATAGGCTTGTGACACCAGAAATTATTTTCGTCCTGTCAATCCTATCCTTAACTCCTACCAAGTGGATTATCTCGGAATGTACTCATCGACAAAAACACAAGGTGTCATAGGACTACGGTCTTCTGAAGGCAGACTTCTGTTGCAAGCTTCTATCTATACTATAACCGTAGTGATCTCTTACCATCAGGTCCTTGGCTTGTGTCATAAAAACTGTGAGTTTTGCTATATGATCGAAAAGTAAGAAAGAAATCAATAAACATTTAATGTGGAACAACAAACTAAAGTGAGGTTATATAATTAGAGTAAATGTTTACAAAATATTTGACCCTGCATGCAGCCAATTCCAATTCTATCTGCTAATAATTAACGTCTGGTTTACAATGTACGAATGCTACAATCGTTAATTTTAATGCAAGCAGTTTCTTACCTAAGCCAGGGCTTGCCTGGTCGATCCAACCAAGATAATAAAGCCAGCGATAAAAGATTCGTAGATCCTATTAGAGTACAAATTGAGAGTAAAATCGCGTGAAGACCTTATATCTTATGGCAATCGATTTTGGTTCAAGTTAGGTCAGTTCCATCCTTTATATGGGAAATCTGCATCATTCACATGCAACAACAGAGGGTGATAACTTAGAACTTGATAGTTACGCACCTGAGTGAGTAATGA
This sequence comes from Elophila nymphaeata, assembly GCA_955850985.1. Lineage (NCBI taxonomy): Eukaryota > Metazoa > Arthropoda > Insecta > Lepidoptera > Crambidae > Elophila > Elophila nymphaeata. The sequence goes on along the minus strand of OY039080.1, from coordinate 7,864,077 downwards.
ATGATTGATAGTCGAGCCATGTTAAGGTATTGTTGATAATATTAGGTTTCTACTAGGTCAGTTAGCGGTAGTTGGGAGACGATGGTAATCCAAAAGGTAGAGAATAATATCTATTTAACTGTTTTTCTTTAAAATTAAAGCATTAGAGATTAAGTATAACAAAGCCTTGAAAATTTTGTAGTATAAAATTGACCGGTAATATAGCTAATACTTTTAATAATACAAGATAAAGACTATCCTATAGTCTAAGTTGTACCTATGACTTACCAAGCAAATCTCGCTTACAAAATTTCTTTAAAATCGTTTCCGTACTTTCCGAGATATACTTAATAGGTACATACATAAAATAAAGGATAAATTAATTAAATAATTAATTAAGATAAATTCCTTCTACTTGATACGATCCGCACATAATTTCTTTCGCTTTATTTACTCTCATCACAGTAATCATACATGCTCAGCGGCTTAATGTACTAGACTTTTTCTTGACGATGTTTTCGATTTGATCGACAAACGTTCACCAAGGTCAACCCCGTCCCATATCCCAGCATCTGATTCATTAATATTATTTTCGTTAACCTACTTTCATCCATCCTTTCTACATGACCAAATCATTTACATCCCTATCTCTATTATTGTCACTGTGTCTTTTTTCAAACCACACCTCTTTCACTAGGTATCACTATGTATTTATGGTGTGATTTATAGCAGGAAAGCCTGACAAACATAAAATGTATACTAATATAAGTATTATATAGCTTGGGCACACATTATTTACTAGACCTTAGCGTTTGTACGTACCAGGTACGTACCTAAATAAGTTTTAGATTTCATTCCTACACAATAAAGATTTCATTCCTCCTTCAGATCGTACACATGATTCCAGGCAATTAGAATGTAAGAGATTTAAATAAAACACAAAAAAGACGTTGGCAAAATAATGAATAATAATTATACATGCAATTCCTTAAGTAGGGCGTACCCACCATAAATTGTAAAATCCAGCACAGATATTATTCTTTATAAATGTTACATAAAGTTATCAATCACATAAAGCTGTATAATCTCGGAAAGTCGTCATACATTTCGAGAGAAGGCCCGGTATGGTGATACGCCATATTAGGCGCAGAGCTGCCTCGAGACTCGTGATCACATCTCGATTGACTCACTGTGCAGATTTAATTATTTTATTAATAATTCATTTCTAATAATGGAGTGTGACTAAGCTTTTGTTCGTGACTTTGAATTTTAATCTATTTATGGTACATTTCTGTTTTAACAATTCTGTTGTACTTACAATAGTTCATAATTTTTTGGTATCATCTTGCACAATCTAAAATGAATATATTTTTTAAGGTCTGTCCATGTTCTATCTTTCTAAAGGACGTCTGGAAGAATAAGTGACTAGTCGTATCATTTATGACGTATCATCAGGGCCGGATTTAAAGGTCTGGAGGCCTCGGGGCAACAAAGGAGTGGAGGCCCCTTAGCCCCAAATTATTTTCCAAATAAAATGGACAATATTTTTCAATCGAGTTTTCGGTTAAAAAATAGGCATACTTCTTCATATTATTCATATTATCTTTATTGCAAGTCACTACATGTTCAAATTTTAACATAAGATTTATAGCACTATAGGTACGTATACATGTAAGTGACACCCTGTAAGGGTGTAGCAATTTATTATTACAATTTTCTTATTACATCTTTAAATGGTAATAATGAATTTTATAAGTCTATCTAGTCTTCTTTACGACCTTTAATCAACGAACAAAATAGAAAGATATTATTATTATTATTATTCATGTAATCATGTTTGTACAAAGTACCGTAGGTAAAGGTAAAACGTGAAATAAAATATGAAAGGAAAAGTTGTTTACTGGTGTTTACTAGTCTGAATTTGAATTTTTTTTTTCCGAAGTCTCTATTGTGGGGGCCCCTCTTTTGTGGAGGCCCTGGGCTGTAGCCCCGCTTGCCCTCTCCTAAATCCGGCCCTGGGTATCATAATCATATTAGTCCACTGTCCGGTCAGTCAACATCTTTGTGGCACCTGTGGCACCTGTGGTGGCACTAAAAAGTATAATAGGTAACTTCACTTTCAGATATTGATATTGTAGTATTCTAGAGTTCAAATTCACAATATTAATTAGTTATTAATAGAAGTAGTTAAGTTTCGATTTTTAGAAACTTTACATTATTCGTAAATGTTGTACCTGCATAAAAGCGCTAAAGGTTGGTAATGCCAAAATTTATAACTCTGGAAAACTTTAATCGATAAAGTCGATGCAAACTCATGCTAGAAAATCAAGCAACGCGACGACACGGGCTAGTGGAACGAGAGACAGCCCTAGTTTTTACTAGTCGGTCACACGTTCACCATTCCTAATACGACAATGTCAGGTGGACAAACCCTGTAATTTGACCACCAAACCAAAAACTTGATATGCTTAACGCCATGCGAGTTTCTGATTTAATCCTTTAAGCTAAGGCGTTATTTCTGTTGCCACGTCCGTATTTGTAAAGTTGTTTTATTGAGAGCAAGACACGACGTGTGCAAAAGCTCACAATCAATAGATCATATTGTATTTCTTTATTTAAACGGTCACAAAAATGAACTCATGTCATGACCATAAAGCTTCTAGAAGATAATGACCCACTGCTTGGCACGTAGTACTTTTTATTGGAAAAGAAAACTGTTTTGGAAGATGTGCCGTGGGAATGCAACTATTGCAAAACATAATATATGTGACGTGGTTTTCTAAAACAATTGACAAGTCAAATTTGTTATAGGAAATATCCTTATAATAAGAGTTATCAGTTACTGTGCGTAGGTATACACAAAGAAAGTTAGGCCTACCTAGGGGTGTAAATACGTGTAAATTGGAAACGTCTTCAATGGGCAATGTTCATTCTTTTCAAAGACGAAGCTTTTTTTGTTGGATAATTTGTTTCATAAAATTTGAAAACGAGGTGCACCTACATCCCATAAAAAAGAATAGGAAAATGTTTGGAGAATATCATAATTTATTTGCACAAGATATTAAAATAGATTAATAAAGATTTTATAGACATGCAAGAATATTGACACACGACTGATCATCACAGTACTTACTGATAATTGAAGTTTGTATATTGAGAACATAAACCGTCAGTCATAAAAAATCGGGAGTGGTCTCCCCTTGACTTTCTCGTAGACCGGAAACGACTCAAAAGTTAATAGAAACCATATATTTTGATGTTATACATGCATGTTAAATTTTCGGTCACCCATCCGAGTACCGACCGTGCACTTGGTTGCTTAACTTTCGTAATCGACGACTCAAAAGTTGATAGAAACCTTATATTTTAATGTCATACATGCATGGTAAATTTGATAGCAATAAGTTAAAGCATGCTCGAGTTATCGCGCTAACGTACAGACACACACACAGACATAATTTCAAAAACGGTATTTTTGGACTCAGGGTTCGAGTCCCGCCTGAGGCAAGTCTATTTTTTCAGTGCATTTTTTCTAGTAATAAAAATATTAACGCGTTTAAAATAATGATTTCGTCGAAATGGTGGTAGGGCTTTTGACGATTTAAAAGTACTTGTAAAGTCCAATTGAAAAGAAATCATAAAAGCTCATTCATGAACTAAGTATCGACACCTAAACGGATATTCAAATTTCAAACGGTAACACCAACGCCTCAGAGATAGAACATACATTAATCTTCGCAAAGCAAGTAAACAATAGATGGAATAAAAACTAATGATGAGTAACCACGTCGCGTTGTCCGAAGTAATGAATTACCACAAACATTTGTGATAGCCTCATAAATCTGTACCGCTTACCACTGTGCAGAGACGGATATTTCAAAGTAGCCTTTATTATTAGTAGTTAGAGTTGAGAAGGTGTTATGGGAAGCTACTCAGGCGCCTTGTTGTATCTAGGTGAGGGTTAGGACATTTTTCTCACACTAGATGTGGCGCCCGCGGCCGCTTATCTTGTTAGATAGCGCCGCCCGCGTCGATACGGCCGTTACGTGAATGTTTTTTCCACGAGAATTATGAAGCACTCGAAAAGTTTCCAAATATCAAAAAAAAATATATGAAATTCGAGTTTCCATATTCGAAATCTAATAATCGAAATCTATGTGTGTCGATTATAATTATGATTTTTTTCTGAAAATGATATAAACATAATTCTTGACGTAAAAGCATGCAACATAAGGGAGAACACAAATAGTAGGTATATCTACAAATAGTAACAAATATACAACGTGTAACAGAAATATCACAACTCCAGAAATTAGTTTCAATCATAATGTAATCAATTTCACTCATCTTTGTTTTACGAGTAAACTGGCTGACTACTTATCAAGATAAAAACTATCCTATAGTCTAAGTTGGACCAAGCAAAGCTCATTTACAAAATTTCATTAAAATTGGTTCAGTAGTTTCCAAGATAAAACATCCTAAATAAAATGAACGGTTAATTGTGGAAATTAACTTGAAATTAACCAAAGTTAAGTAAAGAAAGTTCCCTGTGACTAAATAATGACAATGAACGAAATCTGAACGACGACGACGTGACGAACATCAAATGTTTGACAGGTTTATATGGGAATATAAAGTGTTCTTTTTACTGTTTTCCTCGCAATTTTTCCATATTTTCTTACCACTTAAACTCTCCCTGGGCTTTCACGAAAAATTTAAAACCAAAATTAGTCAAATCGGTCCAGCCGTTCGAGTTTTAGGGCGACTAACGAACAGCAATTAATTTTTATATATAAAAGACAACAAACTAGCGCTCCACCCGCGACTTCGTCCACGTGCAGTATTTTTTTTATCAAATATATTATCTTATGTCACTCAAAAATAATGTAACATTGTAATGGTAAAATAATTTTTAAAATCGGTATAGTTGTTTTTGAGTTTATACGTAACAAACATACAAATCTTTACATAAAATCAATTTTAGTTGTCATATGATTAAAGTTATATTCATTTCATTATTTTTGGGTAAATTTTTGTCCAAAATGAAGTATTTTTTTCATTGTAAAGATTCAGAAACCGATTTTAAACAGGGTTTGCGTGATGCGTCTGTTAGGTTGTTTACACATAGAAAGAAGGCCTTTCAGAAGGCCTATTCGCTTACATTTTTTGACAGATGAAAGTAATAATCACCGAGTGAATTACATATCCATTGATGTTATACACGACTCGGTATTATGGCACTTGTGTAAAAACAGGAATGGATCACTTTCATCTCTCAAAAAAGTTAGCGAATAGGCAATTACGACATGTAGTAGGTAGATAGTATACCTACATAGGTACCTACTATATTTTGCACTTGTTAACTTAGATGATGTAGGATAGAGTCTAGGTAAGGTTTGCGCTCTTGCAATTCTTGAAAAAGAGTAAAATGTATTTCACACCAGGAGATCATATTTAATTGATCACGATCCTAGTTAATACCTGCTGAGAAAATCCCCACACAGCAAGGTGTCTTGGTTCATACGTTACGGTTTTTCACGTTATTTACTGCCAATCTAATGATACAAAACGTGTCCATGTTATGTGTGTCGATTATAATTTTATATAGCCATATCAGTTCCCACGCTTTTAAAGTATTATTGAACTTATTGGCTTGTTGATTTACAATGTTGTCTACGTTTATTTACGATTGACGTTGTCCATCATAATCGTGGACTATTTTCGTTAAAAATTTAATATTGAACACTGTCCACTAAGTGTCTTTTCGGTTTATGATGGTTGAGTGCCTGGTGTTGCAAAGAATAATGGCTACTTACTACTTTGACCGGACAAAACTACTCATAATTGTTTGTGTATCGTGAGATTGCCTTCGTCCTTACTATTTTGTGTCTATGCGGAGAGTACTTATGAGACCAATGTTACACAATTAATTAAAAATGGTTCTGACTGCTTATGTTATTACTTTTGACTGTGACAAGTTGCCATCATCGTCAATACATCGTGTATTTTCATTTACATTTATAAACTAATCCGCCCACTTTAGCAAGTGCAGACTAATTGAAAAGAAACTTTAATGCCCTCTTAACACAAGACCCCATTACATTGTTGACATTGCTCATGTTATGTGACTCGAGTATTATCATTACCGCGATGCGCGCTCGGAGACGGACGTGTGTCGCTGTGTAGTGAGAATTGTTTTGCACATTCGCGATTTGCGCGGCAGTAGCCGTAGCGCGAGTTTATAATTATGAGTTCCTCACAGCTCATAGTTAACGAATTACTGGCGTTTATTCAAAACGCCATCGACACCATGGATGAAGTCAGCATCTTGCAGATCTGCAAATCTAACTTCAAGGAGGATGAAATTTGCAGCGGCAAGGAGCTGCTTTTCCGGGCAGTCGGTAAGCTCGACCAGATGCCATCACGCCGGAGAGATGGAACCCATAAGAGTCTGCAGGATATCATCACCCTGCTGAAGGAGGTCGATCCTGATGACGTGCCCTCATTTGTGGCCAAGGAGTTGCACAAGCTGCCCCCCGTCACTTTCGACCACGTTGACGTTACCAGGCTGTTGAAAGACATCAACTTCCTTAAATCGAGTCTGGCTGAAGTTGTGGAAAAGTTGGAGGCGTCTAACAACACCATCAGTGAGTTACGTGCCCAGGTAGTGTTATTAAGCACTGCTTCGGTAAGTAGGTCACCCGAGGCCTCTAACGTAAACACACGTCGCGGGGCGCAAAATGCTTCCGTCGGCAGTTTTGAGTCGGCGCATATGAGTGCGTCACCGGTCGCCGACACCGAACGCGAAGCGCTGAGCCCCGTCACCCGCGCGTCCGCCCCGCCGGAGACTGCACGTGTCAGCACATCGACACCTCAGGTTGCCGCTACGGCTACCTGTCCCCGCGTTGAAGTCACCACCCAATTAGGGTGGCAAACGACTCAAACGAGGGAGAAGGGTAGTAGGGCTGTCACCCAAGAAGCTACCGCTGCTGCACCGCCGCATCATTGTTGTGACGAGGAGGGGTTCATAACTGTGGAGAGGAAGAAGAGGAAGCCCACTCGCCGTAATTTATGTGGTGTTGCACCGACCGGACCTAACCACCTGCTGCGTCCTGCTGTACCAACGACGCTGCTGTACGTGTCCCGGCTGCATTACTCTACGAAGGCAGAGGAGATCGCAGAGTACATCCGAGTCAAGACCAAGTTCCTCTTGAGGGTCGAACGGTTGGAGTCGCACCACAGTGTAAATTTTAACTCATTTGTGGTGAGAGTACCGACCGACCATCTGACGACCTTCATGAAGGAAGAATTTTGGCCGAAAGGTGTAAGGTTCCGGCGCTTCCGAGGCCGTCTACCTGACACCACTAAGCGTCACACGTCGCCGTCAAATCGTGTAAATTAAGTAATTTACTAACATAAGTTTTAAGTGTTATTTACTAACAAAAATGATATAACAATATGTATGTTAGTTTATAAGGTATTTATTGTATGGGCCCTAGTAGCCTGAAATAAAAGTTTATTATTATTATTATTATTATTATAATTACATATAATTACAGAAAAACATCGTATTATGTCAAGTTTATGGTGCACATTTAAGAATATTTACTTCATAATGTATGATTTTGCCCTTATAAAGGGAAGTTACGTAAGCTTTATTCGTAAAAAAGAAATTTTGGGGATAAAAATAAATATGTCCACTTGATGTCCACTTATCAAAAACAAATGAGACTTGCCCATTGGGGTATCGTGCTTATCATTGTTCGCGATCACACTTTAATAATATTGTCCATTTCTGAATCGAGAATTTGCCTTTAGTTGTCGTATCGACATAAACTAACTTTTTTATGTTTCGACCACAATCGTAACTCTCTTTCTGGTTAACTCGTTACCAAATTATCGTTTTATTTCTATGGGAAGTTTAGCTCTTACTTTTCATTAGAACAATGTAATTAGAATATTGTTTATAATAATTAAAGAAGAACTACTATACCTAAGTATTTCTTCCTTGCTACGTATATCTGCATTAGGTATACTTAGGTCTATAAACCTCCCTTTGGGGGACGTCGATTTCTATTCTGGTATTCTGGATTATTCTGGTAAAAGCACTTGGGGAGTTTATAGCCATAACATACTGGTCTAATGTGCATTTATATCCATTGCTATGTTACGTCTATGCCACATAATTGCGTACTCTAAAATCCTTAATATTAACAATAATACGATACGAAAGTCAATCGAAAACAAAGACAAAAAAATCTAAAACCAGTACCTATATGCAAAAATAATATGTGCGATTTTGATAACGTCATAAACATTGACCAAAATCTCACGACCACCCCAAAAGATCATAATCCATTCGTATCATGAGACGTAAAGTTCAAATTTATCGCCATAAACGAGGCATTGTCAGGAAAAGAGAATAAAATCCGCGGAACATTTTGGGCGCTAAGCGAGTTCGGCCCACGTAGCGCCCGCGCAGGTTTTGCACAATTCTTAAAAATGTCGACTGCGTGATGTGGCGACCTTGTCTTGTACGTTGCAACTTGCAACCAACGCTACTTTGGGTCCCTTAACCCTTGATGCTCAGCTTTCTCTGATAGTGGTCATTGTAACACGGTGAAGCGTTGACGTCTCTTGTTAAATGTTCTCCGCACCTTTTCGTAATCTGCTCAATGGTGAAAAAAGTTAAGAAAATAATAGAAAGTATTCAGTTAACGTTACATAACAAAGCATTTATGTAAAATGGCGACTTATCTTCAAAGACGAAGCTATTTATTACCCATCTCTCCAGATGAATAAGAATTTCACTTTGCTTTATTCCGAGGACTGGAACTTAGTATGATCTTTTGAAATAAAAGTTAAAATCACAAATAGAACAAAATATAAGGTTATATGATATTGAAGGGACATATAAATTTACGAAAGAAAAAAGCTAGCTAGTATTATCACGGGTATTATGCACCAAGGAAAATAAAATGTCATCCGATTATTAATCCCACAGTCTGACGCCCACTCTGCGATGTTTCATTTGGTTTTCTTACAAATTACTTTGAACAATTTCTTTGAATAATATTAGTCATAATATATTATAGTAAATAAATATAGTCATTTGTGCTAAAGAATTTAAAGGAATCCTAAGTTATAATGATGCATAAGATCCTGATTTTGTATGGTATTAATAATATATGGGCGAACTATCTGCCAGATAAATGCTAGTAGGAACTTCTTTGCAAACTGTGAAATTATTGACTGTGCTTCAAAAATAATATTTCGAAATAAAATATTATGACTCTAGTAGAGCTCAGTTTTAATGAGCTCTAAGTTTTTTTTTTATTATCCTACTTCAATAAATTTTCTTAGTATTAACTAAAATACAAAAAAAATCTTAAACATTCATTTATTATTGGGCTTACAATTGGGGTACTTACGTATATTGAAAAAAAGGAGAGATCAGCTTTAATTTAGAATTAAACGTAAAATTATGTGGTAAAAGTTAACTTGCTAAAAATTCTTTTAACATAATAATATTTGATAATTCAAAAATAAAGATTTGTATTTACACAAAATAATGTAATACAATTTTAGTATCTACGTCAGGTCTTAATAGGAATACAAAGAATATAAATGTTCTAAGTAATTGCATATGATTTTCCTGTTTACCAAATAAGTATACCTAAGTGTTAATGTTCATGAGAATTTGAATTAAAGTGAAGTTGATAATTCTATGAGAGTGAGAATATTTACCTATTTACAAGAGCTGACTTAATTTTAGTATTATTTTTGGTGTTATACATAATTTATTACATTCACTTTTTAAGTTTAGTTACAAATAAAGTCTACAATATAAATTATTTTTAAATAAACAAAATCGCATTCAAAACTTTTCTTTTGCTATTTCGTTCCTAGATGTTTTTTGGAGGTTCTTTTTTTTAACTTAATAAAAAGAATTCCTGGGTGTTTTTTGGAAGGGTATTTTTTTAAATTTAAAAACAATTTATTTTTTGATTTTTAGTGGTGTAAGTATTAAAAATCGGTTTACAACTCTGATTTAAAGTTAAGACAGAATTTTGTCTGTTATTTGTCAGAATGATAAAGAACGACACATTGTAAAATTTTAAAGAATCTATCTATAATGACTTTGAACGAAATTGTTTACAAATTTCGAAAATATACGTTAGAAAAACCCATATTGCGACTGCGTATTTTCACGATTGTAATGAAATTACGCAGTCGCGATATGGATTTTCCAACTTTTTCTACTTTTGCGTCGATATCTTTGACGATCGCAGATAACCTGAACCGATTCATGTAATTTTTCATGAAACCACTTGGGAAGTAATACTTTTTCAAATAATAAATAATTTTCTAAATGCGTCCAGGCGTCTTCGAATCATCAGAAACAAAAAAAAAAGATTACGACTAATTGAGAACCTTCTCCTTTTTTGAAGTCAGTTATAAAGTAGGTAAGAAGGTATATAATAAAAATCTAAATTATTAAATAAACAAATTATGTGATAAGATTAGTTGAAGCGAAAGAAATACTAAGGATCGATAGCAAGTAGAAAAAAAATGTGATCTCCTAGTCTTTATGGAAGAAAGACGTGACTTTATCTATTTAAGTTTGTATGAAATAAACAACACGACTGTATATTATAACATATACATATTATTATGAAGAAGATTTTTATGAATTTAAGTCATGCTCTCCAGCTTCTGACTGGTGCTGTAGATAACAAATAAATTAGAACGATTTGCAATTTATTCCTCAATCCTCAGTATGTAGAGACTCTTCTATGAACCCGATCAGTCCTATTTCGCAAAAGTCGAGCCGATTTTCCATGTATGGCGAACAAGCACATTCTCAATTTAGCAACGTCAATACTTTAATCAATCCACCATTTACTAACGCCTTGATGGACAGCGTTATGCATAACTGTCAACGCAGCCAAAAATCATAATGATAATGTGGGTACGTTTCGCAGCCTCCTGACGCGTGTCATTTAATACATTTGCTCAGTGAACTGTCATGCGAGCCATATTTGGCGGGAAAGCAATCCGCTTAAACCAAATTGGGCGTCGCTGGGATACTGCTCTTTAGTTCTTTATAGCATTAAACGACCATTGCATAAGTTTGCATTTTTTAACCGTACATAGGAGCAAATAAATACCAACGCAACACAGGCCTAAGCCAAATTCGGTTCTTGATACACGGTTATTGAAATTCTTAGGGACCATATCCATCTCGAGGGTATCGGGCCAAAGGTTTAACGACCATATAACAAATAATTGTCAACGATAATAACGTCATTAGTAACACTCTGTATACATAGTAGTAAATATATGTATAAAGGCCTACGTTTACCTTTGAATAATTACAGATTTTTTTTTAACTTTTCTTAAGAATGCATATGTTGCGGTAATTAAATTAAACTCTAAGTTACATCTATCTAGAAAAATATAGCTCTTATAGTTATTAAATTTGGTTCAAAACTTTTGCTTTTAGTGTTTGTTTGTGTAGTTGATGCGATCTTATAAACGCTTATCAATCAAGCATTGTTTAGAACACAAATTACCTACGAATCTAGTGTAACATCTCATAAAAGGGTAGAGGCTCTTTTGGAATACGAACTGAAGGCCTATCCTGTTAGCTTAGTTACAAAAAAAGACTCGAGAAAGTCTTAGGGCTAAAAATGTAGAGTAATTAGATCTCTACTTTATTACTTCATTCGCTGTCCCAACTTATTGCAATCAAATTTAACATGCATTTATGACATCAAAAATTCAAAATATAAGGTTTCTATCAAGAGTCGTCGATCACAAAAGTTGAGCAACCAAGTGCGCGGTCGGTCTTCTAGGATGGGTGACCGAAAATTTGACATGCATGTATTGACATCAAAATATAAGGTTTCTATCAACTTTTGAGCCGTTTTCCGATGTACGAGAAAGTCAAGGGGAGACCACTCCCGATTTAAATAGGGGAAGTAAACATTTTTCTGCGTGAAACGTGCTCGCCGTACTATTCTCATAAGTTATTAATTTTACGCAACGTTAGAAATCATGATTCACTGATTTTTAATCCCAACTGATTTTGGATTTAAACAGAAAATTACATACATTATTTAGCATTGATCGCTGTAAAATTACTATCGTTTTTTATATTTGTCTTCAAATCAACTTGTTTCAAGTCAAGACAATGAGTGAGATCTATCCGCGTGGGTACCATGATGGGCGTCATTGCAAGTTGCTGCGAAAAGGTTCCATTTGTTATAGCGTAACTGTGAGTTTGGGACTTTGTCGTTCAGTTGATGCAGCCCACGCTTCCGGAGGCGTATTTACATAATCGGTACAATCATTCCGCATCATTGGGCAACTTTGTATTGGGAGCAGTCATAGTGAACTATCTTTTCCAGTCTTGCTACCTACTTTGCTGTGTAAGTATAAACAAAAATTTTAATTAATTTAAACGAAAGCTTGTGTGCGTTACTCCAGCAAAATGTTAGCTCTTTTCAAAGATTGAATAATGCAGATAATTAGAGCCCTATCTGGTGTAAATGAGCCCGAAATTTCAAATTTGAGCCCTCAGCCGTTTTGGCAGTATTTAAGAAAAAGTGATTCTGCTGGAGTAACGTTACTCCAGCAAAAAAATTTTTAATTTTTAGGTCTATCTGAAAAAAAAGTATGCAGTAAAGTGGCTCGAATTCGAGCGAATTCGAGCCCTATAAAATAAAATTTGAGCCCCTCGTGATTCCATAGTTATTTCAGTTTTTGCTGGAGTAACGTTTGGCCGATTGCTGGATATCGGAAACTGTTGGACATACAATCACGATTTTTTGTATATATGCAGGAGTGAATTCGAGCCTTCTCTGCCCGAAATTTCGTTAAAATAACTAGAATGGTTTCGGAGCTATAAAACATTTTCTAAAAAACAAAAATATGCTCTAGCTCTTGAACGAAGACACCTAGAAACTTCGCAACAGTACCAGCTTGTACTTCATGTCTAACCACATAATCAAGTAAAATTTCGACATCCTACTGTAAGTGATTGGCGAGTAGTTACGAAATTTTGATTTCTTGAAGATGAATTATTTCCAGCACCGAAAAAACTACTTTCTCGAAGAGCTGGCTTACAACAATGTTTTAACAATAATTAGAGCCCTATATCAAAAGTACGTATACAAAATCACAGCTAGGTACATCGACTAATTTGTATAATATTTATAAAAAACCATTCCGACAATTTTTGGTCGATTACCCGACCAAATTCGAATGTATATTATAAGGCGGCCGCACCGTACTTCGAGTCATACTTTATCACTTGGCGGTGTTATAATTTAGTTTGGTTAGTACAGACGCGTAAAAAAGAGTTTGATATGAAATGAATATGAAAATATTTATTATTGTGGAAGTTAAATAAAAAAAGTAAATAATATTTTATATACTTTTATTATTGATATTCTAATAATAAATAATCTCACAAAATTAAATCAAACGCAATGTAACACTTAAATTTAAAAACATGACTTAATAATCACAGCTTGTGTTTCAATTTTTATGATAAAGTTAAATTAAACACTTTGCAATGTAGTAGGTACCTACTTGCATAAATAATTTCTCGTTTCGTAATGATTCAAATAATCAGTACCTATTGTTAAAAGTCTGCTCTTAAAAATAGTTATTATGAGCTGGCTTATAACAAATAATTGTTAATAACAATGCTTTTACAAAATCAGGGGCTACATACATATACAATTTAAGTACCTAAATTTTAAAATTCTCTTTTTATGTAACTACATACCTAGTTTACACTACTAATATTAACAAGGGTAAATTGTATATATACTATTAGAATAGGAAACAACAAATCGTATAAAATTAAAATACAGTCAGTCTTTTACCACATAATCTAAAAACCTCACTTAATAATCACATACAATTATTAGCAATATATATTATTTATTTATTGGTAACGTATAATCACACACTTTAAAAGGGGTTATTCCCAGAGTACCGAGTACGGAGGACCCCGATTTATATTTATTTTGACGAACACAATTAAAAATAAATCAGGGTCCTCCGAGGTGAGTGTGTCGGGAATCGGGTAGGTACTAAGGAAATAACCCTTCAAAAGTAGAAGGTACACTTAACATATTTTTTGTTTTAAAAATATAGGTACTTAAAAAAGCGTTCAACTAATGAATCACAGTTGTATTTATAATTGTGCCGGGTGAATTGAGCATTTCTGCGACATTAAAATGAAAATAATAAAGTTACTAAGACAATTCCTACATTCTTATATCTAACCCATTTCTACAATCTTTTCAAGAATTTTTCGTTACAGTTATTAAACTACTCATGCAAAATTTGCAGTTTTTCTATATTTATCAGTAAAATAATCACAGATTATTGATATCAGTCAATGGATTTGAGCTGGCGCACAGTGGTGCATAAAGTTGTAGTTTCATAAAGATAGTTTGTCCTGTTAAGGAAATGACCATCATTTTGTGTTATCTTATTTTAAAACCAACGTGTATGTGTACCCGTGAGTAAAAGACTGTTAGTTGCATTGCGTTTATTGCTTGAGAATAGCTAATTAAACCTAAAATCAGACACACTTTGGGTAAAACGGGAAATATAGCGATTTAATTACAATTACTATACAGTAATTTTTAAGATTACACATAGTGTTTTTATGTTATTTAATAATAGTCGAATGATTGACGTCTAGTATTTTTATCTTACGAACGCGGGTGAGCCATGTTTGTTTGTGTTATTTAAGGAAACTATATTAGATCCGGTTGCATGTACTTATTTACTACGTGTTATAAGTTCATAACTGTATAATAATAATAAATGTAACAGGTGACAGTCCTACTGATACATTTACTCATGTGCTTTCGTTACCACCCCATAGAACACAGGAATACCACTCACGGCAATGTTTTGAACAAACAGCGCGCAGGCGCCCCTGATTGGCCGAAAGTAGTAGTATAGACCACGAGCTCGGTATCGGGAACTGAGAAAGCGGGCGGGTGGGGTTAGGCCCAATTTGGCAGTGAATGCAGTGATGCAGCGCTTGCCGAGCCGAGCCTGTTGCCATTAAACTGTAAAGTTGGTATATCAATAATAATTTATGGCGAACAATTCACATCACCCAGTCCATGTTTTAGTCTTTCTTTCTTTCTAAAATCCCTGTTCGTGTGTTCTAAAGCTTTAGTTACAAAAGTGATTTTAAACAATGAGAATGATTTACATTAACTTCAAATAATAATTTATGGCGAATAATTATAGGTACAATTCACATCACCCAATCCATGTTTCAGTCTTTCTTTCTAAAATCCCTGTTCATTTGTTCTAAAGTTGTCATCTGTACCCGTAGTGTAAATTTATTAGTATAAAAAACGTTACTATTGTAGTTGCGTTAAGAGCTCAATTTGTATGGAAAAAATCATTTACGTTTCTTTCCGCTAGGGGCGCCTTTTACGTTTTCTATACAAATTGAACTATCTGGAAACAAAATTTGAATACCTACCAAAAAACTGTACTAGAATATTATGTATGTTTGATTATTCATTTTTATTAGAATAGTATTGAAAACATTTCTTTCTTCACACCACTTAAATCTAGTATTACAGGTTGTATTGAACAACAACTTGAAAAGCAGTTGTGAAATGGTATTCACCCAGCACAATATCGGGCCGACCGTAAGACGCCTCGGCGCTGATTTTCTGTGAACACCAGAAAAAAAGGAAAAATAAGTAAGAGAGTACAGTGCATGCGGGCTACTTCGGACACGCAAGGGCTGGACGAGCAGAAACCGTGGAGAGTCGTGAGAATCTTGTCATGTCAACTCAACCGAGAGCTCGACCTTGTTTCTCAATGGGGTACAGCAAATCTGGTTGAGTTCAATGCCAAGAAAACTCAGGTGTGCGCGTTTACGGCTAAAACGTCGCCATTCCTTTCCCTTCCCTCTCTCCAGAGCACAACACTTACGCTACAGAGCAGTATCATCTTGCTCGGTATGGAGGTTTGCAGCGACTTGAATCCGAAGGACTACATCGAAAGCGTGATAAAACAGCTTCACGGAAACTCGGAGTCCTGAACAAGGTGCGGCGTTTCTTCACGCCAAATCAACTTTGCTTGCTATACAAGACACAAGTACGGTCCTGCGTGGAGTATTGCTCGCACCTGTGGGATGGCTCTGCCAAGTACTTACTCGATGCTTTGGATAGGTTGCATCGTCGCGCGGCCCGCATCATCGGCGATGAAGAGGTGACTAAACACCTTGAGCCTCTCCAATTGCGTCGCAATGTTGCGTCATTGAGCGCTTTCTACCGTCTGTACCACGGCGAGTGCTCTGAGGAACTTTTTTCCCTAATCCCACCATCTCCCTTCCTTTTAAGGACTACGCGTGCTGGTCTACGTTGTCACCGACAAACTGTGGCTACCATTCCAACGCGAACTAAGAAATTTGGCAACTCGTTTCTTTGTCGCACAATCAAGAAATGGAATTCACTGCCAGCACACGTGTTTCCTTCTTCCTATAATCCTGGGTCATTCAAAAGAGGCGTGAAGAAGCACCTTGCAGGTCAGCAAGGCGTGGGTGGCTAGCGCGGCAGTTTATCTCTCGCGCCAGCTATCTTCGCATTTGGACTCTACTTCTGCTTACCATCAGGTGGAATAGAGTCATTTGCTTGATCTTTTTATATAAAAAAAAACTGCGCCAGCTCAAATCCATTGACTGATATCAATAATCTGTGATTTTTTAACTGATAAATATAGAAAAACTGCAAATTTTGCATGAGTAGTTTAATAACTGTAACGAAAAATTCTTGAAAAGATTGTAGAAATGGGTTAGATAGGTATAAGAATGTGGGAATTGTCTTAGTAACTTTATTATTTTCATTTTAATGTCGCAGAAATGCTCAATTCACCCGGCACAATTATAAATACAACTGTGATTCATTAGTTGTACGCTTTTTTAAGTACCTATATTTTTAAAACAAAAAATATGTTAAGTGTACCTTCTACTTTTGAAGGGTTATTTCCTAAGTACCTACCCGATCCCCGACACACTCACCTCGGAGGACCCTGATTTATTTTTAATTGTGTTCGTCAAAATAAATATAAATCGGGGTCCTCCGTACTCGGTACTCTGGGAATAACCCCTTTTAAAGTGTGTAATTACTTATACGTTACCAATAAATAAATAATATATATTGCTAATAATTGTTTGTGATTATTAAGTGAGGTTTTTAGATTATGTGGTAAAAGACTGACTGTATTTTAATTTTATACGATTTGTTGTATCCTATTCTAATTGTATATAGACAATTTACCCTTGTTAATATCAGTAGTGTAAAGTAGGTATGTAGTTACATAAAAAGAGAATTTTAAAATTTAGGTACTTAATTTTATATGTATGTAGCCCCTGATTTTGTAAAAGCATTGTTATTAACAATTATTTGTTATAAGCCAGCTCATAATAACTATTTTTAAGAGCAGACTTTTAACAATAGGTACTGATTATTTGAATCATTACGAAACGAGAAATTATTTATGCAAGTAGGTACCTACTACATTGCAAAGTGTTTAATTTAACTTTATCATAAAAATTGAAACACAAGCTGTGATTATTAAGTCATGTTTTTAAATTTAAGTGTTACATTGCGTTTGATTCAATTTTGTGAGATTATTTATTATTTTTATTAGTAGAATATCAATAATAAAAGTATATAAAATATTATTTACTTTTTTTATTTAACTTCCACAATAATAAATATTTTCATATTCATTTCATATCAAACTCTTTTTTACGCGTCTGTACTAACCAAACTAAATTATAACACCGCCAAGTGATAAAGTATGACTCGAAGTACGGTGCGGCCGCCTTATAATATACATTCGAATTTGGTCGGGTAATCGACCAAAAATTGTCGGAATGGTTTTTTATAAATATTATATAAATTAGTCGATGTGCCTAGCTGTGATTTTGTATACGTACTTTTGATATAGGGCTCTAATTATTGTTAAAACATTGTTGTAAGCCAGCTCTTCGAGAAAGTAGTTTTTTCGGTGCTGGAAATAATTCATCTTCAAGAAATCAAAATTTCGTAACTACTCGCCAATCACTTACAGTAGGATGTCGAAATTTTACTTGATTATGTGGTTAGACATGAGGTACAAGCTGGTACTGTTGCGAAGTTTCTAGGTGTCTTCGTTCAAGAGCTAGAGCATATTTTTGTTTTTTAGAAAATGTTTTATAGCTCCGAAACCATTATAGTTATTTTAACGAAATTTCGGGCAGAGAAGGCTCGAATTCACTCCTGCATATATACAAAAAATCGTGATTGTATGTCCAACAGTTTCCGATATCCAGCAATCGGCCAAACGTTACTCCAGCAAAAACTGAAATAACTATGGAATCACGAGGGGCTCAAATTTTATTTTATAGGGCTCGAATTCGCTCGAATTCGAGCCACTTTACTGCATACTTTTTTTTCAGATAGACCTAAAAATTAAAAATTTTTTTGCTGGAGTAACGTTACTCCAGCAGAATCACTTTTTCTTAAATACTGCCAAAACGGCTGAGGGCTCAAATTTGAAATTTCGGGCTCATTTACACCAGATAGGGCTCTAATTATCTGCATTATTCAATCTTTGAAAAGAGCTAACATTTTGCTGGAGTAACGCACACCGAAAGCTTGCTCACTTAAACAGAAAATGTGCAATAAGGTTTTCTCTTTTACTTTTCAATCTCTTTAGCAACCCGATGTTATGGAAGAATTTATTTATGTATTTGTAGTATTTCCTCATTTTAATTCGGTAGTCCTACTAATATTATAAACACGATAGTTTGCATGGATGTATAGATGTATGGATGGATATCTGTGTTTGTTACTCTTTCATGCAAAAACTACTGAATGGATTTTAATGAAACTTTACAATAATATACTTAGCTCATACATCAGAATAACATAGGTATAGGCTATAATTTATACTGATAATGCGCAGACGAAGTCGCGGGCAGAAGCTGGTCATAACCTAAATGTAAATAAAAATGAATTGCCAAATGAGTTCATAGCGCAAAACTCGAGATCGGCTCCACCAATTCTGCTATTTTCATAGTTTCGTTATGGCCGAAGGAGGGTTCTTAAGAAGAGAAACTACGTAAAAATGGTGAGGAAAATAATAAATAGAACTCTTTTCCTTCGTTCACTTTTCTTTGACTTTCGTTTATCCATTTCCTTCACTTTTCTTTGGAGTTTTCTTTCAACACTTTTCTTTCTCCATTTTGAACTTAAGTAAGCAATGTCTTAAATTAGTTATTATGTTCAAATGATGTTCAACACCTATGTTATTTTATTGTGCATGACTTGATTTGTTCGAAAAACATTTTTTTTGACTGACTACTGCTGGTGGTGGCAGATTTCAAAAACTAAGCTAATTTATCTTGACCTATCCTGCGGAAGGCATTTGTTGTTACGGCAACTATATTTACCCGACCGACAACCACTTCAACTATCGTAGAGTTGATACAAGGCTAAATTCCTTGCAGGAAGCTTGCTGGATTACTTGCTAGTCAAACTACCATGCAGGAATATTCAAAAAGTCTTTTTCATAAAGTGGGACCATTATTATACCTAATAAGCGCTGGTAATGATGTTGAAAATTGCGTTAACTTAGAAGTTTGATTTTTTCACAGCTTCAAGGAACCTGTAGACTTAAGTATATGGTTTTAATTTCAACTAGATACCTCCACTCGTTCCCGAGATAAAGGGTATTGACAGACAGACGGACAACAAAGTGATCCTATAAGGTTCCGTTTTTTCCTTTTGAGGTACAGAACATAATAATAATAATAATAATAATCTTTATTGACACAAATATATATATACACTGTAATAACAAAACAGTATGTTAACAAAGAAGTTAAAAAGAAAAAATGTGGGTAGAACTAGAATGTTTAACACAAAACATTGAATCAATAACAAGTTACTAAGTTCGACTACTAAAAATATTTTTAGCAAAAAAATAGGAAAACCGACTTCAATGCGTACAAATTTAAACTAAAAAGTAAGAAATAAATAATATTTTTATGAAGTAGTTGAAAAGAGCGTCATAGAAAACCAAGGAAAGTATTGATACACATTTATAATTCTTTATTTATAATTCATACTCCGATATATTTGGAGCCGGTGCCAGCTAGCCAAGGAGGATAGTGTTTGCAATTTTCGAACTTCACGGAGCGGCGGATTATTTCTCATCTTCATCATTCATTATTATGTGTAGTTAATGAATTAATCAAGTTCGTATCTATTAGGTAAGTTTATTTTGCTTAGGCTGGCACCGACTCCAAATATATCGGAGTATGAATTATAAATAAAGAATTATAAATGTGTATCAATACTTTCCTTGGTTTTCTATGACGCTCTTTTCAACTACTTCATAAAAATATTATTTATTTCTTACTTTTTAGTTTAAATTTGTACGCATTGAAGTCGGTTTTCCTATTTTTTTGCTAAAAATATTTTATTTTATTATTTTTAGTGGAAATCACTACATAGTATAAAACAAAGTCGCTATCCGCCGTCTGTCTGTCCCTATGTATGCTTAGATCTTTAAAACTACACATAAGCATTGCACCCGTGCGAAGCCGGGGCGGGTCGCTAGTTAAGTATATTTTATTGAAAATGGATAGGCCTACTGGATAAATGGATAGGCGCTCATTAAAACTTAACGGAAACGTAAACAATTTTTTTTTTTGTTATTAATGTTCTGTTCATAAAGGGTCGAATTTATATCGATACAATTTATACGGGCCATCTCTGATTTTGACGTAGCTAAATAAAGAATCACTAAAATCGAGTCGTAATACTCATAATTGACGGAATATCAGGTAACAAACACAAAAAAACAGTCCGATAGAGAACTTCCTCTTTTTTTTAAGTCGGTTAACAAATAATATCACGTCTCAGACCTATAGCTCATTACAAAGGCCTACCATTCATTCAGAATGAATGGTATAGTTTTAATGGTAAGTTAATGAACTATGAAACTTGAAGAGAAACTAGTTATTTAACTTAAGTTCAAAAAATAATTTGTCATAGTTTATGTGTTGACTATTGGACCTACTAACCAAAATTTCACTATTGCATATTAGGTAATAGCAAGTTCAAAAAAAAAATTGTCATTATTTTTGTGTTCGTGGACGATGTTATTGTTTCATCCCCAATGAAATTATCATTTCAACAAAAAAGTACTGAACCAATTTCGGTATAATTTATACGGGACCACCTTTGAAGTATGACCTTCTTAACGAAAAAAGAATCATCAAAATCGATTCATTATTGGCGGAGTAATCGCGGAACAAACATACAAAAAAAAAAAAAAAAAAAAAAACACAGTCGAATAGAGAACCTCCTCCTTTTTTTGTTTGAAGTCGGTTAAAAACTATGAACATTTTTGATTACAGTTTTATGTTTACTTCTTGCTATCAAAATTATTATCCAGTTATTTTATGTATACATTTAAGTAGGTAGATTTTTGGTATCTAAACTAGGCCTAGCCTGTATCTTAGATACCAAACTCTCCATAGTGTAAGTCTAAAAACACGTTTTGCAAGTCGACGACGCAGATATTTATTTACGCACCGTTCATCAATCATCAATCAGACCGTTCTGTTTATTACAAATAAAATGTTACAGTATAATAAAACTATGACAATTTAGTTAAATACCTCTGTACAAATATTCCTCTCTTACAATTTCACTATATTTATTTCATTTTGTTACTTTTATATTAGGTAGGGACCTCATTTGTTCATTTTAAGTATGTTCTCTGTACTCTCGTAACATTGTAATTTAAGCCAACCTGCTAATTTAAACTTACAGTTGTGTGAGTTTAATGGATACAAATTTAGAATTTTATTAATTTTATTATAGAGAAAAGGACTCAAAAAATACTGGAACTTATTAGCAAAAGAAGTTTTTATGGGAACCGTTGTGCACACTTTATCTTTTCTGCGGGCTTGTATTAGGTTTACGTTGTAGTTGGTTTTTTTATGTTGTGCTAGAATTGTGTCTAAAATGAAAAGCTGTCGCACTGTCAGTACATCACACTGAGCATATAGTTGGATTGTAGGATATCTATAGGGTTTGAATGTCATAACTTTTAGCAACGCTCGTTGGGCTCTTTCAATCTGGATTATGTGTGTTTGTCTAGCTCCACCCCAGGCTCTAATACAGTAGCATATTATAGATTGGGCTAAGGCATAATATATCGTTTTGATTAATTTAGTGTCAGCAACGTGACGCAAACTTTTGAAGACATACATTAGCTTGCGACACCTTTCCGACACCATTTGTATATGAGGCAACCATGTCAGGGTTTGATCTAGAAGTACACCAAGATATTTTAAAGTACTTACTCGCTCCAGAACAACACAATCACATGGTAATTTTGACCGTATTGGATTATTACAAGTGTGTGCCAAAATGTGGAAGTTATTATCTGGAATAAATCTATTCGTGATACCAAATGTAATGTAATTTGTTTTTGACGTATTGAGTGTCAATTTGTTCACCTGTAACCATTGCATAACAAGCTGAAGCCCACTTTCAGCCTTTGCCCCAGCCTCTTCCCAAGTTTTACCATGAAATACTAGAGCTGTGTCATCAGCAAAGGTAAAGATTTTGCAGTTAATTACATCTAATTTACATAAGTCATTAATATAAATTAGGAAAAGGCTAGGGCCGAGAACGCTTCCCTGTGGCACGCCAAATGTAACCGGACATTCTGAACTAGTGTACTCACCAATTTTAACCTTTTGTGTTCTGCGAGAAGTGTAACTTTGGAACAAGCGTAGTGCTATGCCACGAATACCCATTTTTTCCATCTTTTCCAGAAGCAAGTGAGAAGAGACAGTGTCAAACGCCTTTGCTAGGTCTAAAAATATACTTAAGCATTTATTTTTACGATCAAGATTTTGGGAAATATAATTTGAGATGCCAGTAACGGCATCTGATGTAGATTTCCCAGCTCTAAATCCGAATTGGTTATCTGAGATAAGATTTTCTTTTTATAAAAATGATAGTAGGCGTTTGTTAATTACTTTTTCTACGACTTTAGAAAGCGATGACAAAACAGATATAGGGCGATAGTTGTTAACACTGTCTCTAGCTCCTCCCTTGTGGATAGGATGAATTATTGAAATTTTAAAGACGTCTGGAAACACACCCGTATTTAGACATAAAGAACCTTTTAGGGTTCTGTACTGTGTTGTTAATATACTCTTACTTGCGTCTACAGCAGTTATTTAATGCTGAGGTTTATTTTGCTTATGCTTACTTATGATTATGACAGTTGGTAGAGATAACTTGTAAATTGACATAATTATTTCAGTCTCCGTAGTTAATAGACATAATACTATTTGCAACATTTGTAATATCTCTGTAGACTCCACTCACGTAGGACATACGTAATCTTATTGTAAATTGTAGATATACGATGACCCGTCGTTTTGTAGAGTTCCAACTACACATTAGGTATACATAGATACTACAAAAAACATAATTGGTATGGAAATAATAAAGTTGAGAAATAGAACCGTATAAATAAAGCGTAATACACGCACTCAGGTCAGGAGGATGGAGATCCTGTACAAGAAAGTAAGGCCCTGTCCGCACAGCGATAAAATATTCGCGCGGAAATAATATCGCGTTCAATCTGCATCAAACCACAGATTTTTTCGCGCGATTTTTTTACCGCATGTGCGGATAGTCCGATAAGATCCTATGTGTCACAGAATTTTGCGAGAAAAAAACGCGCGGTGAAATATTGCTGTGCGGACAGAGCCTAAATGTAGAAAAAATCCACTATCAATGTAAGATACAATTGTGATATGCCTTCTTTTATGGAATTATATGGCAAACACTTTTAAAATTTAGAAAATACACTGATAGAAATCAACTATCCAGGGCGGGAATCGAACCCAGCATCTTCCATAATCTGGGCGGCTGCGTCAACCACTACGCTACCGGAACACTGCTTTCACCCTCCAAATTTGTTAGTGCTTGGTACTTATCTTTTTATTATAAGTAAGTATATGTTTTTGTTATAGCATACACTGAAAAAAATAGACTGTCCAGGGAGGGAATCCAACCCGGAAAGTCGATACTTTCAGTGTATTTTCTAAATTTTAAAAATATTGGCGCGTTTGTTAACGCACAAATAATTTCATAATATAAGGTAGAGTCACCTTAACTGGACATCAAAAATTTGCAAAAATAATTTCGTTTGGATCGTAAAAGTGCAAATTTCAAAGATTTGATGAAACATTGATACCATAAAAATATAAGTAGGTACCAAGCACTGACAAATTCGCCCTGGACGGTGGATTTTTACAGTGTAGGTATTTTCTAAATTTAAAAAATATATTTTTTTGCGCGTTTGTTAACGCAGAAATAATTTCATAATATAAGGTAGTGTCATCTTAACTGGACATCAAATTTTTTAAGATTTTAATAATTAAAAGATTTGTTAAGATTTTAATAATTAAATAATATAAGGTAGTTTTATTACAAGGAGAGGCCTTGTGTCCCAGCAGTGGGTCGAATTAAAAAGGCTATTATGATGATGTTGATGAAGGTAGTTTCATCTTAATGGACGTCAAATATTTACAAAAATATTTCGTTTAGATCTTAGAAGTGCAAATTTCAAAGATTTGTTGAAACAATGTAACCATAAAAACATAAGTACCAATCACAGACAAATTTCGACGGAGAAAGCGGTGTTCCGGTAGCATAGTGCGGTTGACGCAGTCGCCCGGAATGCGGAAGATTCTGGGTTCGATTCCCGCCCTGGACAGTAGATTTTTTTTGTGTATTTTCTAAAGTTTAAAAATATGCCTTACTTTATTAAGAAAATGGTATATTGGGCATTAATTTCTTTTTGCAAGTTTTGTGAAGAAAAGGCATTGGCTCGATGAGAAAAGGCTTACTTAGCTTAAGGCAGACAGACAATGATGTAATTTTCACACATAAAAAACGATTTTTTAAACGATTTTACTAACATTTCATTGAAAAAAGGGCGGATAGGTAAAAGAAATGTAATTTATAACACACCTCCGAGTACGCAAGATATAATTACCTAAAGTCAAATTTTTAATTAGACGAAGTAAACTGACAGCAGCTAATGTCACTTTGTGAAATAATGTTGCCATCTTCTATGTAATAGTGATGGGTTCAGTTTTCGTTCACTCTCAGGAATGAATGATGATATGAATGAAAACGAAAAAAAGAAACTATTTCTATTTTACTGTATAAAAGTAGGTCGATATCTGCTGGTATTTAATTATAATCACTTTTTTTACTACCTTCTTAAAAATAAGACAAATTCGGACGCGTCGGTCGCCATTTTGTCTGTGTCATGCGTCTTCTAACCTCTGGTCTGACTGCTCGAATATTTTCTCTGCGCATACGGTGTTTACTTGTTGTTTTTGTTAAGTTTTTTTGGCTATAAATGCACCAGCGTGTGAACACGTCGCAAGCGCTTACCGCACGCTTCCTTTGATCTGCGTTAAGAAACCGACACTAGTCCAGATCGGCTCAAGCCGAGCCAACCACAGCCAAACATCCAAGACACATGTGGAGGCTTGCGAAGCCTCGGCAAGCGTGTAAATGTAGCATTAGAGCACTCGGTAATGGTAAATGTAGGTACCTACTATACGCAGTCGTCGAAAAGTACGAAAACTCTTTCGTATCTACTTACATGGCACGACTAGGATTGGAACCCGGTACCCGATATCGGCAGCACGGCGTTTTAACCACTCACTAGGCTACTTTGTACATACATAATGTTCGCTTAGGTTTGCGCGCACACTACACATTATAAATAAAATTATTGTCCGACGTTTCATATCACTTTTCAACGCTAAAAAGTCTTACGAAACGTCGGGCAATAATAACAAAATGTAAAATCTAATTACACGCGAGTTAAATCCGTAAAAGTTGTTTTATTTATAATTGTGCCATACATACATGTTATTATTTCTTTACTTGCATAGTGCATAATTGCATACATATGTCTTAATGCTATGTTTTACTAATAATAGGTAATGACCTACACATGTACCCTGTTAGGGCATAGCAAAGGATAAAATATAGAATTTTAATTAAAATTGTTAATAGTTATAAATATGTATTTGTCATTATGAGAACAATTTTATACCGAGTTGCGATTTTTTCATTCATTCACTTTGTCACAACACTATTTTTGTTTTATCAAAACCTGACAACCCAGTAAACGTCACTTGACTTCGTCTAATTAAAAATACGACTTTAGTGGTCCCATGGGACCCTTACATAAGAAGTCTTTAATAGCAGATTTTTACACGCTCTTAGTCGATCCACGATTCTAAATATATTATGCAATTGTATTAATTAAAATATATTTTTCTATCTTTAGTAAGAATTACTTATTATATTATAAATTTATTATTCCTAACTTTGAAAAAACTATCTTAATTAATAATAATAATTTATTTAATTTTATGGAGTTCTCGGTCTTATAGGTATATTAGTATTAATTAATAAAATAAGTGTCTTGAAATTTTATAAATAGATAACGTATCTTTAAATAATAATAATTGTATGAAATCTTAGAATAAGAACATACTAGAAGGATAGTTCCATACAATATGCCGCTTCAAAACTGACGCAAAAAATTTGTTATGTGTGCTAACGCTTACACACAGATACACGCACACTACTAAAAATTGGTGTGGTCACTAAAATCTCGTCACCTCAAAACCGGGTAATTTAAATAAAACATGAATACTACTTCTGATTTTGAAGTGAAACTTCTTTTTATACGATAGGTACATCGTAATTTGTAAATTCGATGAAACGGAAAAGCCACACCAAAGTTTTTGACGGATAGTTTTAAATAGAATATCAGGGTACCATTTTGGTGGTTTTCGGGGGTCCCGATTAAAAAAAAATATATATTGAGATCCAAGATGGCGGACGTGACTTTTTAATATAATATCAATATGGGTATTATTTTTGTGGTTTTCGGGGGTCCCGATTCCGAATTCAACATCCATTTTGAGATCCAAGATGGCGGACACAACTTTTTAATAAAATATCAATATGGGTATCATTTTCGTGGTTTTTGGCGGCCCCGATTCCAAATACAACATCTATTTTGAGACTATCCAAGATGGTGGACACAACTTTTTAATATAATATCAATATGGGTATCATTTTCGTGGTTTTCGGGAGACCTGATTACGAATACATCTTTTTTGAAATCCAAGATGGCGGATGTGACTTTTTGACAAAATATCAATATGGGTATCAATTTCATGGTTTTCGGGGGTCCCGATTACGAATACAACATCTTTTTTGAAATCCAAGATGGCGGACGTGACTTTTTGATATAATATCAATATGGGTATCATTTTCGTGGTTTTCGGAGGTCCCGATTCCAAATACAACAAACATTTTGAGATCCAAGATGGCGGACATGACTGTTTAATATAATATCAATATGGGTATCATTTTCGTGGTTTTCGGGGGTCCCGATTCTGAATTCAACATCCATTTTGAGATCCAAGATGGCGGACACAACTTTTTAATAAAATATCAATATGGGTATCATTTTCGTGGTTTTCGGTGGTCCCGATTCCAAATACAACACCCATTTTGAGATCCAAGATGTCGGATACAACTTTTTGATAAAATATCAATATAGGTATCATTTTTGTGGTATTCGGGGGTCCTGATTACGAATACGATATCTTTTTTGATATCTAAGATGGCGGACGTGATTTTTAGATAAAATATCAATATGGGTATCATTTTCGTGGTTTTAGTGGACGAACACGTCGAAAATGATACCTGTGTCGATTTTATATTAAAAAGTCGCAAACACCATCTTGGATCTCGAAATAGATGTCACATTCGGAATCGGGACCCCCGAAAACCACGAAAATGATACCCATATTGATATTATATTAAAAAGTCGCAAACACCATCTTGCATCTCGAAATAGATGTCACATTCGGAATCGGGACCCCCGAAAACCACGAAAATGATACCCATATTGATATTATATTAAAAAGTTGTGTCCGCCATCTTTGATCTGAAAATAGATGTTGTATTTGGAATCTGGGCCGCCGAAAACCACGAAAATGATACCCATATTGATATTTTATTAAAAAGTTGTGTCCGCCATCTTGAATCTCAAAATGGATGTTGGATTCGGAATCGGGACCTCCGAAAACCACGAAAATGATTCCCATATTGATATTATATCAAAAAGTCACGTCCGCCATCTTGGATTTCAAAAAAGATGTTGTATTCGTAAGCGGGACCCACGAAAACCATGAAATTGATACCCTTATTGATATTTTGTCAAAAAGTCACGTTCGCCATCTTGGATTTCAAAAAAGATGTTGTATTCGTAATCAGGACCCCCGAAAACCACGAAAATGATACCCATATTGATATTATATCAAAAAGTCGCGTCCGCCATGTCGAACTTCCATACAAACTTTCATACCCTATTTCAACCCATTCAACCTTTTATTCGCGATAAAAAGTAGCCTAATCATCAGAATTTTTTTTTACGTCCTTAGTATTTTTTATAGAACAATTAATATGATTTAATTATTGCATTCGACTAAATTCTAAACAACTAAAATAGGTAAAATAATTTCTGTAACTGGCAGCACTCAGTATTTAAAAAATACAAAATATAATATTTGGTTTTTATTGCTTAAAAAGTGAAAATACTATAAAATATCAAAAACTTACGTGTGAAAAGTAATGTTCTCACTCTTTTTATTTTTTTCAGTTCGATTATTACACCATTTAATAGCACAAATCGTCATTTTTTAATAATTTGTTGGAGATGCGTACGGAGTGCGTTGACCTCGAGGACTACGCATAGACTTTCCGTATTGTGCCAAATATGACCTAATATTGGCGGAGCCAAATTGAGTGCCCGGATTCGGTATCTGTATGTTCATAATCTAAGGTATGAAATATAGCCCTCTTGACAAATTATAATTGTAATACCTAAATTAAAAGGCTACTTAGTTATAAGCACAATGTTGTATGTAGTATAAGACCTTCACTTAGTTTGCAAAATAAAAAAATAAAAAATAAACATTTTGTGACTGAAATTTTTCCATTAGTTGTACCTAAGTCGTCCTAGATAATTTGCAGATATATTTTTTTAAAAATATCGGTTGCTATAGTTATTATTCGAGAATATCAAGTTCCTCATTAGCAGTTGGAGTCCCTGAGAAATTGAAAAAGTTGATTTTCTTTCTAATTTTTATTCGGCATAATATATTTAAATATTTGAAAACCGTTTAAACACAGTTGCAGCTTTTTATTGTGAGAGGTCTTTTCTTGTTTCTCATTTTATATTTAACTAGCTGTGCCCGCGCGACTTCGTCCGCGTGGATTTCCCGTTTTTGCAACAGTTTTCATTGATGCTCAACCGCTTGTCACAATCAATCAATCTCAATCAGACAATTTATTATTTTTTTGACAGTTGTCATAATTGAAATTTCAAAACACCATAAACTATATGGCTACTTGGTACACAGCTGATCGTTAAAAAAACTGTTTTCTCGCGGTCGCAGATATGTGACTGATGCAAAAAATAGATAAAAACAATCCTTGATGCGGATTTTATATCATGTTAAAATTTCAACTCAATCGGTGCAGTACTTTTTGAGTTTTTGAAGCTTACACAAACCAACATAACATTTTTATATATATAGATTTGGCAGTATAAATTTCAACAATTCAGAAAGTTATTTTGAGAATACAATTTCGATAAAAACCTTCCTCAAAGTGTACTTAAACCTATTTAATAAGTTGGATTTTTAATCGACTTTAAAAAGGAGGAGGTTCTCAATTCGGTTGGTATGTTTTTATGATAATTGTTTACTAATGTTGTTTGAGAACCAGCGGGTGTATTATCTTAAATTAGATCAAGAGTGAAAAAATTGTCTCAAAAGGTCTTTTAACAATATTTTAGTAGGTAAGCTGTCTCTATAATTATTGGTTGTTTCCGTTTGTTTTAATTTTGTTTTGTGAGTTTGGTAATTCTACAAAATATTTGTATATACTGTAGGTAATGTAGACTAATTAGTGTTAATTTAATTGGCTGCACCTTCAACAAGTAATAAGGAAAGCCCAGACAATATACACTTAGCAGCAAAAACACTGGATCATCTACTTAAGAAGTTATATGATTTTTACAACATTGTATAAACATAATTTTTATTTTTAGAAAGAAATAACTATCTAGTAATACTACTCTTCCATTCGCGTATATAATAGGTACTGCGTTTAGGAGAAAATTAGGAAATATAGAAACCAAAATATTACACATGGTCCAGTTTGAAACTGAAAGCTTATTTTAGCAAAAGCAAATTTTTCCTTATAACATTCATTTAAAACTTGTGTACCTACTTATTTACTAAATATAAGATTATTTGTCTATTTTTTTTATTGTCAAACGCCTTTATTTGTATGTAGGTAGAACGTAACTTTTCGAGATTGCCTCATAAAAATGAGATCTTGTATATGATCAAGAAGGTTGTATATGATTGACAAGGTGACTGATGAACGGAGTTAGGTGGGTCCTTACCTACCTATAGCATGACCTATTTATTAAGATAGAAATAAATCGAAATAGATAATATCTACCTAATCTTATAGTTTATCTTGTATGTAAGAATATAGGTTTTATCGCAAAGGTGTGAGAAATTTTATACGATAGTTTAACGATAACAACTATAATTTATTATAAATAAATAAATCTCAAAATACAACTCTTGTAAAATATTATATAAGTAGAATTAAATATTTGTAATATTATGGCATAATGAGAATTACAAATACCTACAAAATGTCTTTTATTATCACAACACTTCACTGTCACGCAAATGTCCTGTCTATGTACTCGTAGTCGAATTCGGCAAAAAACGAGTCGAAGGGCGAAAGGGAGTCCTCGGCGAACTCCGAAGTGGTCTCGTGTTCTAATTCCGTCGAGAATTCCGATAAGTCCGAGCAGAAGGGCGACGGCCAGCGCTCCGGCCTAGAGTTGGGGTCCGACTCGGCGGCTCTGAGGGTGGCTGAGAGGGCCGATATGTAGCGCATGGCGAGGCGAAGTGTGGTGATTTTGGTGAGTTTCTCGCAGGGAACTTGTGTGCCCGTGATGGCTGCAGCAGGGACGGCGCGGCGGAGCGCTTCGAAGGCGCGGTTGATCTCGCGCATGCGGCTGCGCTCGCGCGCGTTGGCCGTCTTCCGGCGGTACTTGCTAAGCGGCTGCGGCGCGCGGCGGGCTCGCGGCTCGCGGGCACGCGCGGCGCGCGGCCGCAGCTGGTACGTCTCGTGCTCGGGCATGGAGTGCGCTAATGCGCTCGCGCGGCCGCCCCACGCGACGATGCCGCCCGCGCCCGAATTCCGCTTGAAAAATACGCTCACTCCGCCCACTTGCCCCGCTCCGTTCATGTACACTTGCATTCGAAACTTCTTAGTTTAACATTATTAAATATTTTGGTATTACATACAGCTGATATATTTTCATAATTTAGACGTTTTCCCGGAGATGACTTCGAGTGTAACATTTATCCTGCCGGCCTATGCGCTAACTTTTTTGACAGATGAAAGTGATGATCACCTCGTGAATTGCATACCTATCTATTGCTATTTTTACACGACAAGTGCCATAATAATAATAGCGTGTCATGTAAAACATCAATGGATATGTAATTCACTCGGGTGATTATCACTTCGTCTGTCTAAAAAGCTAGCGAGTAGGCCGGCTGGTCGTTGGCTTTAGTTGGTTTGTTTACTGAAAGATTGTTAATTTTTGGGTTTGGTGCCCCTTTAGTGTAGGCGACAGGCTGGTAACCTGTCACTATTTTGGGGTACCACCTACCTACTGTATGGCCCATACTGTCAGATGTGGCTTTGTGTGTAGCAGAATGTTACCTGCAGCTCTGCTCGGAATTTTCGTTTTGGAATTTTGAGCGTGATACATGTATGTTTTGAGAAGGTTTTTATTTAGACTTTTTCGTACAACAATAGTACCTAAACGACTATTTGTTGTTGATAACTATATAGATACTTTCAACGAACCTCTATGCCTTATACTTACCTTAATGTTAATTGGCAAAAGGACTTGTGGGCGCAATTACCGATACAAACCTACATTGACAGGAGCGAAACAGCGGCTGACCACTAGGAAGTATTTTATATTGATTCACAAAATAAGAATTTAAAAGAAATGCATATGTTAAACTTTGTTTTCGTAAATAAATCACCCAGCTTGGAAATAAACTTGCTTAGGTTTGAAAATTGCAACTTCCATAACACTTGTGAGCCTAAGCGTACTCGGTTACAATGAATGAACAGCCAAGCACTAACTAAGCCTTCATTGCGTACATTTATATAAGTATAGTATTGTATGATTGTTTATGATTGAAGATATAAAGTTCGATACGATTTGCATATTGGATTCGGCATTTCCGTTCTTACGACTAGCTACGGATGGCTAATTGTTGACTGACCTTGCTTAAGCGGTGCGTGGGTTAAAGTTTACAGTGTAGGCGCTTAATGTCACAGAATTATCATCCTAATAATCATTATTAATAGAATTGTCAGTAAATTTTTGTAATTTAAGTAAGAGCAAGCACTGATCCCCCCACAGAACATAGATTATATCTATGTTCTGTGGATCCCCCCACAAGGTGGACCGCGAAAATCTGCGTGAAGGTCGCGGAATGTCGCTGGATACGTACGGGCAGCGCAGCCCGCCTAGCATGACCACCGAACCACGATATGATATGATATGATATAGCCATTTATCGCGTTGAACTGTCAAAAATTACTAAACTGCGAAAATATATATGCATGTTCGCAGTTTCGATATAATTTCAAGTTGACGGTTATATCCAATAATTTTCGACAGTTCAACGCGATAAATGGCTATATCATATCTTATCATATCATATCGTGTTTCGGTGGTCATGCTAGGCGGCCTGCCCGAAACGCGATAAATGGCTATATCATACCGAAACACGATATGATATAGGTAGCTGCATTTATCGCTTTGAACTGTTAAAAGCCATTGATAATAATAGTAAATAACACCACACCACATAAAACTATAATAATAATAATAAATTATTATTTCTGTGGTTAGGACATGTAAACCACTATTAAGAATGTCTCACTGGCTCTTACACGCACTCAATGGACAGACCACCAACACGTCTACTGTCACCGAATGGCACTCGCACTGTACTCTCGCCGACGGCTCTCGTATAACTGACGTGGTGCGAACGTTATTGTCTGTGGAAGTGAGAGGGTGAATAGGATGCGCATACACTACAGGACTTAATGTTACAAAAATATTATTTCGAATATTTACATAGGTAGATAGGCACTAATGTGCCCGTTGACCCCAAATGAAGACACCCCTTTTTGAATAGGTAAGTACAAGTACCTACCTTAAGATCATATAACTTTACTTAAATGATCTGAGGAAAGTAGGTACCTACTGACCTAAAGTTTTTTTCATTTTCATTATAAAATCTAACAAATAAGCTAAAATCTCTTTTTGATCATTTAATAGCTTGTTCAGAATTCATAGGTTGTACATGGGTTGTACCTACCTAAGTATATTATAGGTACACAGAAAATACTGTACAACATTTTCTGGGTACTTTTTGTATTTTTTTTTTTTTTTTTTTTAAATATTGACATCAACTCGGAAGCCGATCCCAAACCACCTGTATTCAGGGTGTTGGTTATTTAGTTTACATTATATTTATTTTTATAACTACACAGACAAACTATGCTGAACGTGTCCGTCTCGAACGACTCTTGCATTTTTTATCTCGCTCACCTAACAATGCATCTGTGACGTAGTAGTGCTATTGGTGTCAGTTTTGTAGTCACACGCGCGTTACTCGGGTAACGTATCTTCCCTTTTTTGCTCAATATCCAATTTAACTAAATGATGACTTTAGTCGAAGTAGGGCAATGCGGAGTAGCCTCTCGAATTTGGAAAGGAGCTGGGGTAGTACCTCCACCTTACAGAACACCAGTTAAACACACAAACACTACATTTTTGTGGTGTTGTGTTGTGTTTTTGTTTATATTTAATTTATTCCGTTTTTTACATTTATATAAGCACACGAGTGAACAGCAAAAGTAATAGATGAAATCCACAGAGCAACATTGGTAAAATCGGAATGTGCCAACCAAGCCCAGAGCCATTCTGTCGTATCTCAAGCAACTAGGCTATGCAATAATTAAAAATCCACCTCCTCTGAGAGGCAAAATCGGACTGGCAAAGAACGCCTGGGTAACAGCTACATTCAAAAGGACTAATCGAACCATACTCCCGTAAGCGCACTGACCAGCAGTAATCGAAATAGCCCCGAAACAACGAAATAATAAAAGTGGCGCCAGATCCTGGAGAATGTTGGCTAGAAAAACTGTAGAACCAAAATGTTCTGCCATTTCGGTGGTCTCTCCAACCCTGAGCAGGTTCTCACGACGGAGTGCTTGTATCAGTCTGCTCTGGATTCCGATACCTGGGCTACATACAGCACAACGGTAATTAGACCGAGATATCAATCGTCGAGTTAGCTTATGATGGATGAAATGGCGGCAGGTTACGGGGACAATATGTGACTCCCATTGAGGGGCCTCAATGGGCCCCTTACAATGCCTCATAAGAAGGCTCAAGGTTATCCAAAGGGCAATGGAGAGGGCTATGCTCGGAGTTTCTTTGCATGATCATATCAGAAAAGATGAGATTCGCAGGGGAACCAAGGTCACTGACATAGCCCAAAGAATTAAGAATCTTAAAAGATTCTTAATCTTAAAAGATTCTTAATTCTTTGGGCTATGTCGGTTCACTTAATTAAGTGGCAATGGGCATCAGGGCACATTGCGAGGCGGACTGACGGCCGCTGGGGGCGGAAAGGTCCTCGAGTGGCGACCACGTACCGGGAAAGGTAGCGTTGGTAGGCTCCCCACAAGGTGGACTGACGATCTAGTAAAGGTCGCGGGAAGCCGCTGGATGCGGGCTGCGCAGGACCGACCGGTTTGGAGATCCTTGGCCTATGTCAAACAGTGGGCGTCTCTCGGCTGAAATGATAATGTGACTCCCCTTACATTAATTAAATTAAGCATCTTGAGATCTGTCGTCCTGCATAGATCAGAAAGTTTGGCATTAGCGGATGGATGAAAATCGATAACACGTGCATTTGCAGCAACAATTTTTAAGATCACTATTACTTATATTGGAATTTTAAAGTTTTTTAACTTAGTCTTAAAAAAGTTTTTTAACTTAAACTTTAGTAATACCTAAATATATTTAGGTATTACTAAAGTTTAGTCGTTCCGATTGAGGTTAGGTAGGTCTAGCTAGACGTTAGTCGAAACCAAGGAGCTTACAGCTTACCTTTAAGCCCCTTGATCTCCCTTGATCGAAACAAAGCGCGCGCAAGTGTCAACACGAAATGTGACATTAATATGGCGAAGAACACGAAGGTTGGAGGCCGTGGCGGTGGCGCGGAAAAGTTTAAATTTTCGATGCGTTCGTTTCATAATAATGCGTATTTTTTTTGTTTTTTTTTTTTTGGTTATATTTTCCCTGTTACGGGACGGCAAAGGGATCTAGCCCATACAGCCAAGTCTTTAGTTTAATCTTCTTTCTTGATTTTTGCATTAAAATGTGGGTGCCACACTTTTTAATGCATCTAGGGAGTGCTTGGCGAGAAATGCATGCTACAGACCTCATGATGGTGACTGATGAGAATTGTATAATGGGATTTCCAACCACTATACAATTCTCAACGCCACATACATAAAACCTTTATTTCAATGATTCCTCATAACTGTTCGTCAACACGGATGCTTATGCAACAAAACGACACCACTTTCACTGCACAAAATCCACTCCGAAGCAATTTTGAATTATCGAAATAAAGATCGACATCCAGACGCCATGATTACCCGCCAAACACACCTTTTGTTTTTTTTTTTTTGGTAAAATTTTCCCTGTTACGGGACGGCAAAGGGATCTAGCCCATACAGCCAACTCTTCAGTTTCATCTTCTTTCTTGATTTTTGCATTAAAATGTCGGTGCCACACATTTTAATGCATCTAGGGAGTGCTTGGCGAGAAATGCATGGTACAGACCTCATGATGGTGACTGATGAGAATTGTATAGTGGGATTTCCAACTACTATACAATTCTCAACGCCACATACACAAAACCTTTATTTCAATGATTCCTTATAACTGTTCGTCAACACGGATGCTTATGCAACAAAACGACACCACTTTCACTGCACAAAATCCACTCCGAAGCAATTTTGTATTATCGAAATAAAGATCGACATCCAGACGCCATGATTTCCCGCCAAACACCGTATTTTTTTTTGTTAAATTTTCCCTGTTACGGGATGGCAAAGGGATCTAGCCCATACAGCCAAGTCTTCAGTTTCATCTTCTTTCTTGATTTATGCATTAACATGTGGGTGCCACACAATTGAATGCATCTAGGGAGTGCTTGGAAAGAAATGCATGGCAACAGACCTCATGATTGTGACTGATGAGAATTGTATAGTGGGATTTCCAACCACTATACAATTCTCAACGCCACATACACAAAACCTTTATTTCAATGATTCCTCATAACTGTTCGTCAACACGGATGCATATGCAACGAAACGACACCACTTTCACTGCACAAAATCCACCCCGAAGCAATTTTGAATTATCGAAATAAAGATCGACATCCATACGCCATGGTTTCCCGCCAAACACTCCATAATGCGTATTATTAATTAAATATTCTAAATAAAATGTATTTTTTTATACTAAGGGATTTAGATCATGCAGACTTTTTGAGAACAATATTAATGCACAAGCATCGCGGCGGTAAGAATTTTAGTGTTTTTTTTCACCCCATCAGTCTCTCCATCATGAAGTAGGTATGTGTGACATGCCTACATACAATACTGGGTGTAAAAGACATGAACAGTCAAACGAGAACCATGTATTCTATACATCAAAATAAGACGTATTTCAAAAAAAATATTGCTGGGAAATGACTTTTATTTTTTGGTGTTAAAAAAATTCAAATTGTACCGCGCAATGTAAAGGGCTCAACTCGGACGCAACTCTCAAAATTGCCAGACGGCGGCCCCGTTCTTTAGTGTCCGTGCGCATCGAGTGAGCTACATTGAACGCTAACGTTTTGAAGCCATTTTTTGTTATGAAATACTAAAAAAAATGATAATGTTTCTTTGGACAGTAATTAAGAAATAACGTATAGAATACGTTTTCATAAAAAAATTAAAAAAAAAATTATGACTGACCTTCAATAAAATCGTAACTATCAATTTCCCAGGTATAGTCTAAAGGAAGAAAAATGTTATGATGGTGAGCAGAATACATGGTTCTCGTTTGACTGTTCATGTCTTTTACATCCTGTATCTACGCCCCATACATTTAAAAAATAATTTAAATAGAATCTCATAGTTTATCTATCTTATTTTGTATCTTAGATGCACAAGCATTGAGACAGCTATGAACGTTTTGGTTTATGCACCTACCTATCAGTCTTCATCTTGAAATCAGTTTAGCACTAAGATTAAAGTTTTAATCTAAGGTTTAGCACCATACGTTTTTCGCCAGGCACTCGTTCTCCAAGAACTATATAATAACCGTTAAAAATATTAACACAAAAATTACATGTGCTAAACCCCTTTGACTTCCCTTAATTAAAAAACTAAGGAAACGTACATTTTTACCGGATATGGTTAAAATTTAAAAGTTTTGGATTACTGTACTTATGGTTAAGTAAGATATAAAAACTTTAATATCTCTTTTATTTGTGATATAACCGTTGGTTTTTATGGCAATGGAACTAGAAAGTCAGTTATTGCTCTATTTAGATAGAAGGCGCTTTTTATTCGATATTCGAGAACAGTGCGAGAATTTTATGAAAATTTTAACTACTGACACAGTAAATAAATTTCCACCATTTCGATACTCCCTTGAAGTTGATATTATGGAGTTGCTTGATAGTTTTCCTGAATTGGGAAAAGTATTATTGACGGAACCATTAAAGTGGAAACTTATATGCAATAGAATATTGTTTGCTTGTTTAAAATCTATTGGACACGAATTAGCCGACATTGTGCATTATAGTCAATTGGCAGTAATATTAAAATTAAAAAATATTTCACCGCTTATTGTGGATTTGAATCCTCGATGTTATAAAGGTTTAGTTTGTTTCAAAGGGCAACTTATTGATGTTTCAAAGCCTACACCTTACGTCTACCACTCCGTTTGGTCTTGCCCAGAAGAATGCGATAACAACGAAACAATTTTCCAAAGCATACCTAAATTTGCACCAAAATGTCATATTTGTCGAGGAAGTCTCTATGAAAATAGTGGTTTTAGGAGATGCGGCGAGCAAGTGACTGCAACATTTA
Source organism: Elophila nymphaeata (assembly GCA_955850985.1). Classification (NCBI taxonomy): domain Eukaryota; kingdom Metazoa; phylum Arthropoda; class Insecta; order Lepidoptera; family Crambidae; genus Elophila; species Elophila nymphaeata. Next base: position 7,825,540 of record OY039080.1, on the reverse strand, counting down.
AATTGAGAAGCAATACGTTGCCTAAAACTTTTAAGATAGCCTATGATTTAATTTCAACAATAAAACTTGGCTCACAATATTTCATTATTGCTGTTGTAGTGAAAACATTCACAGAAGTTTGGTCAATGGAACCAATTACGCCCGTATCAGCCCCAATCACCACTGTCCCGGCAAGAGACATCATGGAATTGTACAGCGCTTGTGATGGTTTACCTTGGAAGTTTATCTACTGCTTAGCGTCTACAATTGGGAGTAGCATTTGCCCACTGAATTGTTTTATACATTTAAAAATAAATCTGTTACTAAGTTTGACTAGTGTAAAGGCGAATTTATTCAATGGTTCGTCTATAATTCATGTGTTAGTTTCGGGCTATGATACTGGAATTGTAGGTGCTATAATGAAAGAAGGTGCAAAACTCGCAGACACTTCGTTGTTATTAGGAACTGCAAACACTGCAGTGTCAACGACTCTGATTGGTTGTTCTGGAGGTATTTGTTGTATGTCGTTGCCTCTACATACATATAGTTCAACAACAATATCTGCTATAATGTCTTCAATTGAGAGCGGTGAAATAGTTTCAGAGATACACAGAACTAAACTTCGTTCTGCTGTGTGGGCCCAAGGAAGAGATTTTAAAAAGATTGTTTTCTTCAATGTTGCTACGATTTTTGGCACTGTTTGTCGAGGTGATTACGGAGACTATGAAGACGACCTTGCAGAATTTATTCTTCAACAAGCTTTGAATTCTAATAAAAGTACTAATGAGGAAAAACAAGCAATGAGAGACGTGGCGCAATACATAGACATAGTTGCAGGAATACAAGTTGAATTGAATGTAGAAGCTGAGAAACTGCTCAGAAGTTATTTTTTAGCAGTTCGCAAGGAAAGACCTCGTGGCGTATCTTTGAATAGCATGGAGTCATTGGTTGCTACTTGTTTGAATTCAGCTCGTCTGAGTCGACGCGATATTGCCAATACAGAAGACGCAGCATTCGCTATATGGCTTCACGCTAGTGGGAGTCCAGAACCTAGATTTGCTCCAGACGAATATCTTCGAACCCCAGCCGATATTAAAGAGCTGCATATAGTATTCAATAATTTTAAAGACTGGGTACTAGAATTCACTGCTACATATGGATATTAGGTTATAACATTTTATCATTTCTTGGTTTTCATTAATTTTATTTCCTGTCAATAAAACAAACATATTTAATTGAAAAAAATATATTTCTCAAAACAATGTTATATAACACAAACATACATTTTTTTATTAGTATATTGCAAATTAAGACCTCAAAACAAAGTTAATGCTAATCTTAAAATATACTATATTAAGAAAAACTAAAAAAAACTGAATTCCTTAATTTACATAACAATAAAGTTTGATCCTAGCATTTATACATATTTTTGTGAAAATTTAACAATAATAACCATATCTTATTATTAATTAAATATATTTGTAGGAAATGCATATGTGCTGAATTTTATAAAAGGAGATGTTCAATATTGGTACTTGAAAACCCCCCACGATAAATTAAGTATATATATTAAACAATAGTATATGGTCAGAGGTTCTTGAATATACCATTTTTTTATATTTTGAACCACCACATTTGTGAGTAATTTCAAATAGTGTATGTAAGAAATCTAACCTTTAAATCAAATGTTGAACAAAACCTAACCGACCGCGACCCTAACGCAGTTGGTTAGTTATAAAAATATATATTTTGACACGACATAACAAATCAGCTATCAATACTGACACCTGTTACTTGTTTAAATTGAATTTTACATCTTTGGATAAGGATTTTTTGAGCCAGAATTCAATGTTTTTTGTTAAAATACAGGGATTTAAAATTATACTTTATATCCCATGATATTCTTAAAAATATCCTCTTCCATCTTGTATAAATTATGTCTTGGGGACCAGCATCCACACAAATTCGGAACATCTCCTTTCAAGATGGACAAACTTCTTAATTTGTACTGTTCTTTAAAATTCTACATCATAATAACAATAATTTATATTAAATATAACCTTAGTTAACATCACAAATTTCAAATTATAAGGCACTTTTGTATGAAAAGTTATAATTGTTGTCTTATCAAAAAACATTTATTATCAATTTTAATACGAACCATAAGCACATATTTGCTTATTCATTTAGAAAACTAAAATCTAAATTATCTTTGTTTTGAATCAGATTTTTAGAGAGTTTCAATTTCTCAGTTAATTGAACATGAGTTTTTCTTAATTTTAAGCTGTCTTGTATAAGAGATCGAAAGTTTTCATTATCTTGAACCCTATTTGTATCCACAATTTTCATACAATGTTTTGACACAGGCTCCCCAATTTTAAAATTGCTTTTCTGGATAGAAACCACACTGTAAGGAAGATCGGCTAAGTTATTAGCATCATTAATTAAAATACTCATTGTAGACCACATACAATCAGATAGATTATTCATAACAGAATCAGCCTGAGCATGTATTTTCTCTGCATAATTTGAAGCATTTGCAATTATTTCAGAAATCTTGGAAAGTTCAACACTCACATCCATTGTTTTAAGATAAAATGGTTGATGACGCATCTCTGTCTGTATTCTGATTTTTAATTTAATACACTCTTTAGTTACTTGTATTATATCATTTATCTTCTCCCTGATTTTAGAGTCATTGTAACATTCACTCCTCTTATATGATATGAACATGCTTTGGGCCCTGTTAAAAAGAGCTTGATAGTTGAATTTGGTAACAAAGCTACTAAGATCTGAGGATAAGCTTTCTATTCTGCGTCTTGCAGCAGAATCTATCCTGACAGTGAGCTGTGACCAAGCACTTTGTAATTTCTTTACATCCTCTGTAAGATCATCTATATCTTTAAATTGTTTTTCAAATCCTCCTAAAAGATTAGTGCCAGTTCCATTTTCTTTTAAGTGTTTTATATGTTCTTTCCCCATGTTACTGAATTTATTAATGGTTTCTTCCTTAACTAGTACTTTTCCAATATTTTTATCAATTTCATTGTGTTTCAGAAGTAATTCTTTACTTTCACTTTTGAGAGATTCTGCCCTAGCAAACAAGCCTTTAATTAATAAATCATATACTTCCATTTGGGCCATTATAAAATAAAAGGCACTTCTATACAAATACTGACAATTTTTGAAATTGTGTAAGAGTTCTACAGGTGCTGAAGGCTTCATATATCTCTGAACTATGTCTGGAATTTTAACTTCTTTATTTTCTTCTATCAAATATGATCTATGGTAAAGAAATATCATATTTGTACCATTTTCATCACAATGACTTGTAAGGAGGTCTGTATTGTCTAGAGCAACATAATTATTTTGCAATATCAAAATTTGGTCTACAACTGGTATACCAGTATCTTTATGGAGCCAGCTTTTCAGCATAATAGCTGTAGTGGTATCATTAATTTCATAAGCAAATTGTGACAATGTAGCTACTGAGAAGATTTTAAATATTTTTACAGCCAAAATGTTTTCAAGATGGCTAAAGATTATAATCTTGCTTGATGCTTCTTTTTGTTCAGTTGGAATATTGAATGTGACTTTAGAAGGTGCATCTCTTCCTCTCAATTTTGGATCCCATTCTAGAGCAATCTGTAGCCAATTTTCAACTAGAACCTTCAATGGTTTTGATATATGATTTTCAGGGAAAATTTCAGTGGAGTATTTAATGTCACCATGAAATGTTTCATAAACACATATTTTGTCATGTGTTTTGGCTTTTACATGTGGCATCCACTGAACTGGAGCCATAAACGGTAAGAAAGGACGAGTACCACATATAATTTCAAACGCAAGGAGACCAAATGACCAGTAGTCGACTGAATTGCTATATGTTTTGCTGTAAAATAATTCTGGGGCCAAATACTGTAGAGTTCCAACAAAACTGGCACATACTGAGTTTGAATCTATCTCCTTAGCATATCCAAGATCAATAAGTTTATAAACAACCTTCTTCTTACCTTGTATTCCATTATCACTGTCTAAAACATGAATAACTATGTTCTCAGGTTTGAGATCTCTGTGTGTTATTTTATTACTATGCAGGAACTGTAGAGCATTAAGCATATCATATAGCACTTGACGCACTTGAATTTCTCTCAAGCCATTGCAGGACTCAGGGAGATTTAAATGTTGTCTTAGATTGCCTCCAGCACAATACTCCATACATAATATAGGCAACATAGATGGATTAACTGATTGTAATCCATCTTTTAATTCTAGCGGCAAAGGTTTGGTTCCAACTATATTGGGGTGATGACAATTCTGCAGCATTTCGACTTCTTTCGTCCATCTTTCTTTGTGCTTTTCTGTAAGTTCTTCGCCCCACTTACACGTTTTTATAGCAAGTCTTTCTTGAGACTTCTTATGTTTCCATAGAACGACAATGCCAAAGCTTCCCGACCCTAGCACTCTGTCCTTTACCCAATCACCAATGAATACTAAATTGTCCATATCCTATAATTATAGATATTGATTAATGTATCTCTATGCACCATGAAGCTATTTTAATTTCTGTAAGGTAGGTACGCAACGCAATCAAATAAAAATAGATTTTAACTTCAATGACTGTGACTGTTTGTTGACCTGTTGACTGACATCACAGACTAGTTAGAGATACTACGTATACCACGAAGCTTATTTCTCTATAGCAATGACGTAAGGAATTCTCTCTATAGCTTCATACAATATATTTAACCATAATTTACCTATAGAATCTTAGACAAGGATTCTTTGTCTAAGTATAGAATGGAGTCATTAGACAAATGAATAAAGTGAGGGCAAAAATTTTGACAACCCTTGACATTTCTAGAGAGGCTCTGACTCTTTCTAGTAGGGTGCCTGTAGCACAAATTAATCTCGGACAATCTTTGACTCAATCTTAATCTATCTTCGTGGGTTAGACGCTGAGGTTAGACGTGATAACAGAATAGCAAATGATTAAAACTAAATTAAAATTAGATTTTTTTTAGGTTAGTTTAGTTTAGAGAGTGGCACAACGGAATTGGCACCATTATTCTCTTTATACGCATCTTACTAGTCTGTGTTCTCTTTTTATTCTGTGTTCTGTTATATTCTTTCTAATCTGTGTTCTGTGTATTTTTGGTAATGTTTGAATTTTGTTTTGATCTTAGGTAAAAAAGGAAAAAAATAATCTAATTGTATTCTGTGAAATCTAAATTTTGATCTTTACAATGTTTAATATAAAAACGTCTTGTCGTACATGCATGAAGAACACTACTCCGTTAGTAAATATTTACCAACAGTTCCAAATGGATGAAACTTGTAATAACCCTATATCAGAGATATTATTGGAATGTTTATCAATACAAGTAAGATTCGTAATAGTATTAAATTTTATTTTCCAACATTTACCGTAATACTCTTTCACTTGGCATGATACTCTATTTGAAATGGTAATTTAACTAAAATAGCTTTCCAGGTAACAGTAAATGATGGTTTGCCTGAAAATATATGTGAGGAGTGTCTTAAAGCACTACAGTTTTTGCATACATTTCGGAAACAGGCTTTTAATGCAGAAAAAGAGTATAAAACCATGGTTTCTAATAATTTAAAAGAAATTGAACTTGGTGCCTATTTGATAAAAACCGAAGTAGAGTTAAAGGTTGAAGATGACAATTTTGATTCTTATGAGGATTTTGAGCCAGAGAACTTTGTTCCTAAACGAGAGACAGAAGAAAAATTTTATCATTGTGATATATGTAAGAAACAGTATTCTAAGGAAAATAAATACCTTAAACATCTCTTGACACATGAGACACCAACATTACAATGTACACTGTGTGGCAAACGTTTCCATAAACAAACATCATTGGATAAACATGTTATAAAACATTGTAATAATTATAACAAATGTAACTTATGCTCAATGAGTTTTGACACTGAACTGCTATTGATGGAACACATGGAGGTACACTCCAAAGTTGAGATTAAGACTGAAGTAGAAAATGAGCAAAGAGTGTTTCAGTGTTCTGAGTGCAACATGACATTCAACAAGGTCAGGTCTTTAGCAATGCATAAGAAGAAACATAAGAATAAGACTGAAAATGTATATCAGTGTGACATTTGTCATAAAGAGTTTAAGTTGAAAGCTTTTTTGAAGCGACACTTGAATATCCACAACAGTGAGCACCAATTCTCATGTAGCAAATGCCCTAAAACATATTCTAGGAGTGATCGTTTGCAAGACCATATGAAAACACATGATCCCTTAAAAGCAAATGTGTGTTCATATTGTAGTAAAGGTAACTTATGTTTATTATTTGTTGGGGGTGATTTGTAATGTATTAAAACAAAGAACTCGCCAAAAACCCTTTCTCCTCAGGAATAAGTTGGAGTAGTCCTTTGGGTGTTGGCACCCCCAAAACATTAAATTGGCGTCGAGTGGTGGGGCCCCACCGCGGGTGTATAAAATATGTCATTAATGGGCAGACATAATATGTCACTGGAGTTTCTCCCGAGTTCTTGTTGTAAAAACACGCTTTGAAAGACTCCATTTTTAACCCAAATCAGCCGTACAATTTCTATTACTTTAGGTGCATTTTCACTTGACATTGGCAAATGCATACGTTTAATGCTACGCGACGCCATTAATTAAGAATAGAATAGAATATGTCATAATAATAAATTTTCAAAAATAACAAATTTTCAATTCAATTTTAAATCTAATTTCAACTTTGCTGATTTCTTTTAAATTATCAAATATCCTACCATCTATGAAATTTCAATGTTAAGCGCCTACAAATTGCTAGTAGTCATGGGCTTATTTTGTTAAAAATTGTCTTTAATATGCAAACAAAAGTGGAAACTAGGTAGTGCAGTCATAAGGACAAATTAGTTTATGTCAAATATACTGAGTATTATAACTATTATAAAATGCTCTAAATGTCATGTATTTAGAATTTTGAAATTAATAATATAATTTTGCTATTTGTTTATGTTCAGCATTTTCTCAGCTGTGCAGTTTGAAGGAACATGTGAGGATACACACAGGAGAGACACCGTTCCTCTGTTCTCAGTGTGGCAAAGGGTTCAACAATAGCTCCAATCTTCGGCAGCACATGTTACGGCACACAGGAATCAGAGCATTCTCTTGTTCATTGTGTCCTAAAACATTCTCTACCAAAGGTATTTTAAATGTCTAATTGGTTGACTATTATAATAATTGCTGTAACTGTAACTGCAACAAACCATTTGACAAACCCATTGTACTTAAATTTTTATAGGATTTTATCACTGTAAAGTTATAAAAGGTATAAGATTATAATATCAAAAGATTTATTCACAAGAAATTATATTGCTTTCTCACGAAAATAAAATTTAGATTTCTTTATTAAGACCTAGACTAAGCTAGTAAAACTGCTCATACATGATGTTTTTTTACAACTGCATGGGAGAATGTTTAAAATCAAACCAGCATGCACCATTTCTATGATGTTCCCAATTTTTCGCCGTAATATAAAGCATAAGGTGGGTGAAGTGGCAGTTGCACCACGATAATAAAATATACCTATACTAGTACATCTCATACATCTTTGCTGGGTGTACCGATTTTAAAGATTCTTTCAACATTTTGCCATCCTGGGGACTGGCTACCTTTCCCTTCAATCCGAAACAGCGAACTGCTTCACGGCAGAAATAAGAAAAGCGGTGGTACCTACCCAGACGATCCTATATATGGGTCTATTCTGTAAAATCTGCCATTCATATGCCTTAACCAGAAAAGACTTCGCGGTTTGGTACATATAAACGCCAATGGTGTGTTTTAATACTTCCTGTCGCTCCGTCTACGTATACGCTGCCGACTGCTGAAGAGGGTGTCGCGATCTAGGGTCGCCGACGGTTGCTGGTGGTTGATCGCGGGACTGCTCGCGAGTTATACAAATAGTAAACTGTAAATGGTAAAAGAGAAAAAGTATACTAACACGAATATTAGAACGAGATGTATAGAACATTTCACGTGCATGCAAGCCTATCAGTAGAAAAGACAGCAACTGTCAGATTGCAGTACTGTTTTTCACGCACATATGCGTATTACCTACTCACACATTGTTGCATGTTTTGGTCTCGCCCAATTAGATTTATTGCCAATCTATAAACGTCAGTATTATAAATCTATGTCATCATCATCATATCAGAGGAGAGACATCCACTGTTGGACATAAGCCTCCCTCAAGGATCTGCAACCCAAACGGTCCTGCTCTGCCCGCATCCAGTGGCTTCCCGCGACCTTTACCAGATCGTCGGTCCACTTTGTGGGGGGCCTACCCGGTATGCGGCCGCCATTCAAGAACCTTTCCGCCCCAACGGCCGTCAGTCCTCCTCGCAATGTGCCCTGCCCATTGCCACTTAAGGTTCGCAATTCTTTGGGCACATAAATCTATGTATTAAACCGATAATGGGTGGAGAGGAGAGGAGATATAAAGTACAGAATTAATGTTTTTCTTATTATATATTTAATACAATATTTTTCCCCTCCAACCTCAGCTTTAGCACAATATAAGGAACTTTGAATCGGCGCACGCACACGTACAAACGTTGTTTATACGGCCGTTAAGCATGCTCTGAACGGCAAAAACGGCCGTGTAAACGACGTTTGTATGTGTGCGTGCGCGCTGATTCGTCACTATATACCTGTGGAGCCAAAGTACTGTATCGTTCTCTATATTGTGGTTTTAGTTGAAAATAGGCCTTAATATAAAGATGCCCTATTAAAAAGTAGTGACCTAAATGATGTTCTCGTTAATAGTAGTAGTAAACAATGTTCCTATTATGAGGATCCTGAACATTTTAATTTTAATTTCATTATAATTAGGTAGCGGCTTATTTCGTGTTTCAGGTCAAATGACAAGCCACATCAAGACACATACAGGAATTCATCCGTATAAGTGTGAGCAGTGTGCAGCCTCATTTACAAAGCCAAGCTCGCTTAAGAAACACAAGTTCATCCATTTAGGAGTCAAGCCTTTCGCCTGTGAGACTTGTCAGATGAGGTAGGTAGAGTAATCCCTACTAATATTATAAACATGAAAGTTTGTATGGATGGTTGGATGTGTTTGTTACTCTTTCACGCAAAAACTGCTGAACGGATTTTAATAAAACTTTACAATAATATAGCTCATACACCAGAATTACATATAGGTTGTAATTTAACCGACATTAACGCGAGCGAAGCCGCGGGCGACCGCTAGTTATTAAATAAAATGAGTATAAATTCTATTTCTGAACACGAAGGACTTTCAAGCTAAGGATGCTGCAGGATGCTGCGAAACACCTCGAACTAGTCTTGTTAAAATAAAAGAATGTCTGTGCCAAATTCACTTTAGGTAAATATGGTCCAAAATCACTTGTCTACAAAAATGCCAATACCATGACTATGTACATTGTGAGCCTAGATTCAACCTTATTTTCATTACTTAGGACTTACAAAGGAAAGTAAGTCCTAAGTAATGAAAATAAGGTTAATAACACGAAGTACAGTGTGCGTCTCACGTGCCGAAGGACGCCACGGGATATTTCAACTATTCGTGTAAATTAAAAGAAGGTCAATGTTAATTTCATTTAAATAAGGTCGGAAATCATTTGTCCACGTAAAAAACAGAGAGAAAGAAAAGTCCGAGAGAAAGAGGAGTATGAGAGAGGGTGCCAGAAGCAGTGCCTGGCATTTGCGACCCAGGCGTAGGATTAAGAAGACCTTATGATGTATTCGCCTTCACTTCACGTAATGTCCAAACTGAAGCAATGTCAAAGTCAAAGTCAAAATTACTTTATTCATTTAGGTACAATTTGTACACTTATGAAAGTCAATTTTGATGCCATCGTTCGAGAGTCTACCAGGAGGCCTTGTTCTGAGAAGAACCGGCAAGAAACTCAACAAGTTTTATCCTCCCTTTACAGTTTTCATATTATTGATTTGGAAAGAGTCATAATTCACATTGTCAAGTCTTTAATAATTAATCATAATAAAATAAAGACTCATATTTAAACTTACAATAAAAAATATATAATAATGTAATTGATACAGGTTCACATGCAAAGACCATTTGATACGTCATTGCCGAATCCACACGGGGGAGAAGCCGTACAAGTGTACGTACTGCGAGCGGGCGTTCACTCAGAGCAACGATCTCGTGAAGCACACGAGGCAACATCTTGGACAAAATATTTACCAGTGAGTAAGATAACAGATTGGCGTAGTATGGGCATGTAATGAGAAGAGATGATGAATATGCTACAAAGAATGTAATGAGAATGACTGTAGACCGATAGAGAGGAAGATCAAAGAAAAAATCGGGAGTGTACTCCCCTTGACTTTCTAGTATACTGGAAACGACTTAAAGGTTGATAGAAACCTTATATTTTGATGCCATACATGCATGTTAAATTTTGGTCACCCATCCGAGTACCGACCGCGCACTTTGGTTGCTTAACTTTCGTGATCGACGGCTCAAAATTTGATAGGAACCTTATATTTTGATGTTATACATGTATGTTAAATTTGGTTGCAATAAGTTAAAGCATGCTCGAGTTATCGTGCTAACGCACAGACACACACAGACACAGACACACACACACACACACACACACACACACACAGACATAATTCCAAAAAAAAAATTTTGAACTCACGGAGGGCCAAAACGTGTAAATCTGTCAAAATCTCGAGCTTTAATTTTTTGACGATTACAAGACTTCCTCTATACTACGTATACGGGAAAGTAAAAATGGATAGACTGTGTGAACGATGATATGGCAACGAAGGGTGTTAATGTTGAGATGGCGACTGATCGAAGAAAGACTGAAGAAATTGGACAGTTTGTGATAGCCCGATCTGCTGTCCTCTGTAGATTTAAGGTGAACGCACGTTTTTAAGTATCGAACGCGCCGTACACGCCGCAATAGGTAGGGTATTTTACACCATAAAAGTAAAAATATAAAATTGTATCATAAATATGCTATTTAAATTTTATAATTCAATTTTAAAAATCGACTTTTTTAATCTGTCCCTGTTTCGTGCTCAGGCTTTCGGCTTTCGTATGGTCCAGAGTTATTGGTCAGGAGCTCTTCAATTAATCGTTTATTTAACGTTTACAAAAAAATCGTTTATTCGAATATAGTTACAAAAAATAATATAGCAATAGTAATTGATGGTGACGAGTGCAAGAAGGCAAGTGCGCCTCCAGCGTGAATATCGAGTTTGAATACCTTAAAAACTTAGTTTTATTTTCGAATTTGAATTTCGACGTACGTTTCGAGTAGAATTTTTATTTCAATTTTATAAAACCAAAAATATTTGGTTTTATAAAATAGAAATAAAAATTCTACTGGTTAATTACGACCTCAGGATTGATTTAAAACAGTTTTCAAAAAATGGTGTAATACCCTATTACTGATGGTGTCGCATATTATGTCCACACGCACCGTACGCGCTGAACGCGCTGTCAGCAATCTTCTTTAGTCTTGCTCTTGAAGTGGTTTGAGTATTAGCATGCGCTGTACGCACCTTCCGCGCCGCATTATATGACGTCATCAGCATGCGTCCTTCATTATCATATTCAGATATCTACCGCATTATTGAAATTCGGCGCGTACTATGCGGGTCAAATGTGCGAGGTTTCATATAATTTCATACAACGAATTCCAAAATGCGGCTCGTACAAATGTGCGTTCACCTTTATTCCTCTTGTAGGGTCGGTTTCACTGGTTTGATTGCTAGATATCTGGCAGTAAAAATGACAACTTTGTATGGACTATCTGTCAAATAAAAATATGTCGTGGCCCGATCGTATAATTGACCAGATCATGAAATGTGCGGCATAATCATGAAATGCTACTGGCTGGACCATAAAAATCTCGAACACTGCTCGAGTAGCCCATTATCTAAAAATGGTAGTGGTCAGGAGTGACCATTAGGTTCAAGGTTATTTTTTTATTACCAAGCGCAGTGGACTGTTTGTGGGAGAGTCTAATCTACGTATCTGTGTGATCGGTAGGTAGACGATATGCCCAAGCATTTCATGATGTGGCCAATTATACGATCGGGCCACGACATATACACAAGTGTTGAAGCATACTTTGGGCTAGTTTGATATGTCTGAGTGTGAAAAATATTATTGTTTTTTATTTAACCTTGTCAGGTGCACAGTCTGCGATATGAGGTTCCGTTTGAAAACTGAACTAAAACAACACTACCCTACACACTATGTGAATGGCGAAGAACCACCAACCATTGCGATCGACAAAAACCACGTCGCTCCCGTAATGATGCTCAAACCTGATATCACACAAAAAACTAACGAAAAAGAATTCGTTAAAGATACCGTGGACCCAACTATTACCATTACTATAAGTAGAAATTGTATAGACAAAAATGGCCTCGCTGGTGATATTACAATTAATATTAATCCAGAGAAAAGTTAACGAGTGATATAATTGTTTAGTTGTAATTGTAGCATAATGTATTTAGAAATTTTCCCAAAAAATACCCTTAAAAAATTGCCTGTATAACACAGAAATAATACACATCCTGAAGGTAGTTGGTTACTAATATTTAAATTAATCTATTTCAGTCATATTTGTTTTCAAGTAGGTCGTTATGTGATGTTCTTGTAGATTTTTTTTATACAGTACCGTTTTTATTAAAACTTTATTATCTTTACAAACTCAATTTTAGTTGTAAAATTTTAAGGGATATTTTAAATATTTTTAGGTACTTTTTTTGTCCAAATTGTATATTTTTTTTCATTGTAACGATTCAGAAGGCGATTCCAAGCAAACTTCTTTTATGGTGTGCGGTATTTCTGCTACACGTTTTATAGATAAGATAGTGAAAACTTAACGCATGAATCGCCGATATCAATTAATTGCCTGTTAGGAAAATAAAAAGTATTAGATCATAACTGTATGTTATGATCTAATACATACAGGCTTTTAACTTTTTATTTTTATCTTAATTTATCCAGTGAAAATGGTACCACGTCTTAGGGCCGGTACACATTTAGCGTAGCGCAGCGTATTTTTCAGTATAAAACCATTATCAACATTGCTTTGATTAATTTTGTTTGCTCATCTAATGTGTACAATTCATCCCATAAGACATGGATTGACTTAGTTTAAATTTCTGACTAGTCTTACTGATAATGACTAGTAGACTGAATTTGATCAGGTGTTAAGTGAGAAACTATAGCTTTAGAATGTACTCAATGCTCATTATGTGCAACATGCCTTAACTTGAATCTCTAATAGTTTTTAAATGATAATGTAAGATTTATTTATAGTTTAGTCTTCGTCAAATAGGAAAATCAATCAATATGGCTTTATTATCAAAAACATTTAACCTTCGATCATTAAAACACTAGATACACAGTCCCATAGTAAATATCCTAAAACTTTCCAACTACAATTGTAGTTGTAATATAAACAGGTAAATATTTTGTATTCAAATAACGTCACAAGTTCACAACCAGTTTTGATAAAAACTTGACCCTATGTCAACGCAATAGGTTTTAATTTTGAAATAATGCTCATGCGTGGTTGGAGCATTGGTCGCTTTGAGTGTGCTGATGCTGTTTCTAGTGATGATCGAAGCATTTAACATTCAGAAGTTAGATAATGCATAGAAGTATACGTCATCATCATTCGCCTGCTCTGTTAGCAAATTTATTTGGAATCGGCGTAATACCACAAATGTAACTCATTCGTGCGTGCGTGCGCGTGATTGTATGTGTGTGTATTATGTAATAATTCTTTCATAAGTACCATTATTATTGGTTACTTTGAAAATTATAGCCACATTGGTCGATACGATTATTTGAGGTTGACTGTTCCTATTAATGTTAAGTGTTGTAATAAAATAATTACAGTTATTGTGAAGAAAAAAGAGTGACAAATCAACGTATTGCATTAGGGACTTGTATTATTGTAAAGTATAATACTCTAAATGTTAAGGTTGAATATTTTGATGTTATGTAAATTTTGATGTGATGTTTAATGCTCTAATTTACTGAGTGTTTGGTACATGGTATAACAATCGAGCACCCATGCTAACGTAGTCAATAAACAGAAAATTAACTTTAAACTGAAAGAACTATTTGTACGAGAAAATTTGTAATTGATTTTACAATTTTGATTTTTTTATAACACCAATGTATGTTTATATGATTATGTTAGCATGGGTAGGTGCCTGTTGTTATACCAAACATCATGTAGAACTTATTCCAGTAAGATATGTTGCCTGATTTGCCACCGCCTGTACAAAATACCTACCGATTTATATTTATCATTAAAGAAGAATAGTTTTAGTTTTAAGTCCCGATTGGTGCAAATATTCTAAGAATTTTCTCATAGTATTATGTTTCTGCTTAGCGGCTACTTGTTATTGTATTATGAAAAATCTATATTTTTATGCATTAGAATTGGCTAATTTTTATGTTAGCTTAGATAGACTTTAATGGTCGTAAGTGAAATGTTGACTCAGTGAAATTAGTAATGTCACTTCATTATGTGTATAAAATTATTTGTCTGCGCGTTGATACTACCGCTATTTTTGAGATCAACCTTATTTCTTTGTCTGAATCTTGAAAAACTATTAATATTATTTTATGAAGGTGACTTGTGGGTACCTAAATATATTGACTATCTTTAAAAGTACATTAAACTGCAGATCAAGCTATGAAAACTGTCGACTTTCTGCCATCGATTTTGAACCTAAAAGCATTTGAAATCAAGTGCAAAATCGATGGGGAAAAATCTGACTGTGTGGTGACCTGATGTGCAGTGTTGTTTGTACAATTTAAAAAAATCTACAAATGAAGCGAATGAACCTTAAGAAACTATTAACCCTTTCAGTGCCAGATAAAATATTAGTCAAGATATTATCAGTAAACATATTGTGACTAATAATAATAAGATTTTGTGTTTGTTGTGTACACAGAATGGTCGAGTGGACGGTAGGCGGGGCTACTGCCCTGGGCCCCCCCACAAAATATCCAACCATGGGTCGGCAACTTTAACCTTTTTTTCTTTCAAGCAGTCTTAGGGGCCTCTGCTCCTTCGTTGCCCTATGGCTTGATTTGGAGGCGACTTGAAATAAAAAAATGCTGATTAAAATACCAATTCATTAAAAGAAAATATTTACAGATTTAAATGCAATGTTCAATTGCAACATACTTATATCTTTGTGGATAAAAGGTATACTTTAATTAAAGACAAAAAATACTGCCTTATCGAGTTGCCGCCCCCGTTGAACTGCGGGTCCATACCAATAGTGGCATGGGTATAATGTTATTATCTACATGGGCAATGAATGGGTTAAACCACAGAACACAGAAAGAGGTTAGAACGGCGATCAAACATCTTTTGTACGAGAACCGCTGTAGCCGGTTTTGCGCAAAACTTGTTTTTCTTGTTTTCTTTTGCACCAATAGAGATAAGTTCACCCTATCGTGCAGCATCAAACACAGCCAATCAAGAGAACGCCTAATCGAAATGAATCAATCACACACGTCCGTGGTTCCACAAACTTATCTTTTCCGGTGGCTAAAACTAGAACTACAATTTACCCATAGTCATTTTGACATTTGTTCACCGCTAGCGACACCCGCCATCAGTAAAATAAATTTGTGGCACTGTACATTAATATAGTGATTGACAAGAACCTACAAGGAAGAGTTATCGATAGTAAATATTGTAAGATTTTTTAAACTTTCAATAATAAAATTTCACTTTAATTATAGTTAAATTTTCAATGTACATACATGTATTTCAATGCAAATAAGCTATAATTGTTTTATTTTTATAATGATCTTATTATATTTTTATATATCTTTTAAAAATAGTTACTAAAAGGATATCTATATACATATATAAATGAATTGCTGTTCGTTAGTCTCGTTAAAACTTGAGAACGGCTAGACCGATTTAGCTGATTATGGTTTTGAAATGTTTGTCGTAGTCCAGGGAAGGTTTAAACGGTGAGAAAACATGGAGAAATTGCGAGGAAGATAGTAAAAACAAAATTTTCATTTTCCCATATAAACTGTTCTGCCTACGTTCCTGTCAAACATTTGACGTTCGTCCCTTCGGTACGGTAGACTTGGGTCCATTCGAATTGAAGGACGTATTAAATTAATGGTTTTGAATCGACAACATATATCCACATTACTCAGATTATCGCGTATTTTTTAATTTAAATTTTAATATTTTGACGGTTGTCATTGTTGGTTCGTTAAGAAAATTTTGTCATTGTATTGATTATTTTGATGGTTGTCAATATTTGGGATGTAAATAGAAAAAAGTCTTTATTGTGCTATTTCACACATACCTACATTTGGCCGAGATTGAAAACTTTTACGGAGAGCTTTACGCGACATCACACACACCTGTTATTCAAGCCACCGATCCAACAGCCTAATTGACCCGACACTAAAAGACGGTTTGTAGGTACTCCGTGATACGAAGTACACCGGGTCATCTAGTAATTTATATAATATGCAATTAAGAGCCTATAATTACAAATTTATGGATATTAGATAACGACAAACATACAGTCATACTAAGTAAAATGTTTTTAAAGATAAACTTAAATAAAATCAAACACAATCATTTAATGATTGTGTGATAAACCCGAACATTTTGTTCACCAGTCATGGTTGTCTATGTGTTTATTTAAGTATATCTTTTCTCCTATCAGGATTCTAATCGGGACCCCTTGATGTGAAGGCACCGTTATTGACCACTTTGCCACGGCGGTGCCCTAACTGTTAATATAATGTAATCTGAACGCTACCTCAGCATCTATGTAGTATGTATGAATGCTACCATAAAAAAAACTATTAAGAAAAGTAATGTCATGTTGATTGCCCGCGCTTTGATGGTAAAAACTACTATGTAAAATTATTTAATGTGATTGTGTAAAACTATAACAAGTAAAATAAAACTTCAGTAATATGTCAAAACTTTCATTAAAAACAACAATACAACACAAAATAACAAAACTAACGACATGTTTGGTGCATGGAATAACAAGCTGGCACATCTATGTTGACACACTCATATAAATATTACGGTGATATTAAAAATTCTAAATAACAAAGCTAATCTAGAATTTCCCTATAAATTTTGATTTACTTACCGAACTATTTGTATGGTAAAAAATTAAATTTATTTAACAATTTTGAACCTTTTATAGGTAATACTTACATAGTACTTATGTGAATATGTTAGAAAAAGTAGGTGTACGCTTGTTATACCATCTACCAAACAGTCTGTCTGTATAGCAATAACAAATTTGTGGCATTTTAACTGACATACTTATATAAAATTTTGTTTACTTTAAACAAATATTACAAAAATATATTTATCGATATAACGCTATGTGTGCGTTCTTTTGGTGAGGACGACACTAATGGCTTTTACTACGTTGATGATCATTGTCAAAATACGCCACCGACAATTTCAGTGTACAACATTACGCGCTCTAAGTAATGTGGTAAAAATTGCAGGCGTACATTGCCGGTAATGCATATTTTTTTGAAAAATAATATGTGAGTTATTGTCATGACGAAGTTTTGGTGATTTTTACTGAAATATACTTATTATGATCAAGTTTATTACTAACCGATGAAAAGAAATTCCATTTTTAGTTACATTTGACACCTGACTTCTTGTTTTGCAAGAAATTACAGCACAAGAAGGCATATTCAAAAATTTATTTCGCAGCGCTTTACAATACACTATCCGTTGTTGTCAGTGAGTAACTAAGCAACATGATCGCAGTACTTCGATTTGAGCATGATATGACGAGTTTATCTGGCGCGCGTGCCCCGCCCACATAGCCCTTCTAACCTCTTTCTGTGTTCTGTGGGTTAAACCACCTAATTATTATAATGGAAGTTATATAATTCTCCAAAAAATTATAATGGGCTTACAGCGATTTTTGTGGACTACGCCAACAATAAAGTAGTTGTGCAGTTGACGCAAATTAATCAAAACTACTGAATATTAGGTATGTAGATACAAGCCGCAATTTGTATAGATCAAACGCAGACAAGTCTACTTATACCCTTTAGTTTCTGTGGTGTATTACTTCTTGCATAGCTGTTATTATAATATATTAATTGCATTTAATTGTACAAATTTGTTTGTAGTAATTATGGCTCTCTGTAATCTAAAGGTTACTCAGATAAATTAAAGATCAACAGTTGCTTGGTGCATTAAAGAAAGTTAACATTAAATTGTTTTACTTATTACTTAGCATCCCTAATCCTTGGAAATATTAAGTAATTATTCCTACGATAATATTATTTAAGTTTGGAGAACTACTTTCAAACTGAGTGATGGAAATCTATGGATAGAAACGATAAATTATTGTTGTATTTGAAATTTAGTTTGAAAGTAAGTAAAAACAGCAGAAAAATTAATATCAGATCAGCCTTTTTGTAATACCGCGTGTTATACGATACGGCTACGAAATATATATTTTTAGGAATCAGGACTGGAATAAAATACGATAAATAAACAATTTTACTTTCAATTAGATTTTCACCATAAATAACAAGTAAATGCACAGAAAACCACTCTTTACACAATAACCGAATAATAAGGATGAAATAAATGACTCAATGCAAATCACATCGATCACCACTGTGGTGTCCTCCGGAATGTCGGGAGAGGGTTGTGCTATAACACTAAGTCACTCTATGATTCACTATACACTGTGGTGGCAGACGTCCGCTCGGTCCGGCGGTCGGAACACGACTGACTCAACCGAGCCGTCACCGCCATTACGGCGTATACCTTTCCAACCGACCTCGCTCTTCAACGTCCGACAAGCAAATGGGCTGAGAGCGAACTAACGATTGCTTTTATGGCGGCGTTGTGGTGACGTCATGATTCGCAACGATTCATTCTTCATTTCTGCTAACACGGCCTATCCTGATCATGCGCCGTCCTCGGCCGCATTTCACAAGATATCGTCATGGAAGACCTCAACAGGGTCAACCTGAGCAGACCACGGCTCAGCACCGGTGTCATCATTGTCTTCAGCTTCAGAATCTGTCGATGAGAAACAACATGAACACAAAAACAAAACTTTTTTGTAAAGTTGCCTATTCTTTCATTCCTCACACAATCAAGGCCCTCTTTCAATGATACACACGATGTTATTTCTTAACTTCTTCTACTTCACTAACAATCATCGTATTACAAGCTTCATCGACCACACACATCGCTTATTCTCACTATTCTACGTACAAGGCTAAGCCATACGAGATTGCAGGACCAAAGTCCAACACATATCAATGGATATGGATACAAATTTGAAACCCAACATATATCGAAAGATATGTCTGTAAGGTAGTGCGCGCAATCAGGGCGCGCAGCAGGGCGCGCAGGTAGGGCGCGCAAGCAGGGCACGCAGGCAGGGCACGCAGGTAGGGCGCGCAAGCAGGGCGCGCATGCAGGGCGCGCAGGTAGGGCGCGCAAGCAGGGCGCGCAGGCAGAGGCACGCACGTGGATGGTGCGCGACTGCCGGGTAGGTCAGCACGCAGACTGCGACGGACCCGGCCACGCAGCTCAGGAACTGGCACACCCGCTCGGTGCCTCCATCTGTCAGACGCTCGGCCTAACCTGACGCTTGGCCTTACTCGGCCCAGGTACTCTACGTCGGTAGTTAGGAAGGTACTGCAAGGCCGGAGCCCAACACATATCGTAAGATATGTCTGCAAGGCCGAAGCCCAACACATATCGTAAGATATGTCTGCAAGGCCGGAGCCCAACACATATCGTAAGATATGTCTGCAAGGCCGCAGCCCAACACATATCGTAAGATATGTCTGCAAGGCCGAAGCCCAACACATATCGTAAGATATGTCTGCAAGGCCGGAGCCCAACACATATCGTAAGACATGTCTGCAAGGCCGAAGCCCAACACATATCGTAAGATATGTCTGCAAGGCCGGAGCCCAACACATATCGTAAGATATGTCTGCAAGGCCGGAGCCCAACACATATCGTAAGATATGTCTGCAAGGCCGGAGCCCAATACATATCCACAGACGTCTCTGCACAGCACCTTTCGCGTGCGCCTGGGGTAACGCTCCCATACACACACACGCACACAGAGACCTTCTTCACAACTTTACTTTCAAAAAAATGCTGCACAACTCTCGGGACACCATTTCCCTTTCTATATTCGATATTAAAACAAAATCCCGTAGATAAATCATCCAGCGTGCAACCCTTGGCAGAAGATCTCTCTTGCCCTCGGCGGCCCCCAGAGCATTGCAATCGGTTACGACTTAGAAAGCCATCCCAATCAAATAATGCCCAAAACTTCGCAACGCTATGACAACCACCAGCGTCTCCAACCCATATGAGCAGCATCGGCCGTCCGCGCCCAGGGAGACCCCATTAAATATACACCAACACGTTTCACACGATGCAACAGCGGAAACAACAGGCCAGGTCCAGAAATTGGAGCGCCCGCATTGCGCCTCAGTCTGTCAGACGCTCGGCCTAACCTGACACTCGGCCTAACTCGGCCTAACTCGGCCTAAACTGACACTCGGCCTAACCTGACACTCGGCCTAACTCGGCCCAGGTTACATATCCAGTCTGATCGCAGTTGCACTCGAAATCTAGTGGCGTAGTGTGGCGCTGCCCAAAAGCACTAGCTGGTCCATGGCAGACCAAGTTGCTGTGGCTAGGCTTGACACAAATGGCCAGAAACGAAACTATGCCTTCCGCAGCCAAGCCGGCACCTGCGGCCGCCACCCCCACCTGGGCGTTATTAACGCCACGCATCACCACTTGAACCATCAGATCCTCACTCAAACCCCGAACCATACGCAAACAAAGCAGATATCGACGCGCGTACTCGGCGTATGTCGGAAATTTGTCGGACGTTGTGTTCATAACCCTAAAAAGTATTTGCGCCTGTACAATTTTATGGCACATAGACTTAAACTCTCACGAAATTTTACCATTATGTGGTCGTTGGTTGACCATTCACCTAACTAGGTTTTGGAGTCTCGTTTTAGACAATGAGAAACTCCAGCAAGACACTAAATCATTCCAACGGTTAGCCAATTTTGCGCGTTCTACCCCCTCGCATCAAAGTTATTGATAGACGATAGATCAAAGTTAGATACAAAGTTACTGTGACACCTTGCTTTATTTAATGCTAGCATCGGCAAGCACCTGCGCTGCGATTAGGTTGCTGTCCTCGCATCGGGGGTAGGACTAACACTAACACGATCAGACGAGTTTGGCGTTACATTCTTAGTATTTCTAACACGAACACGTGCAGACGTGTTTAGCGGTACACTCACAGTATTTCTAACACGAACACGGTTAGACGGGGTTGGCGTTACACTCGCCGTATTTCTAACACGAACACGGTCAGACGGGGTTGGCATTACACTCGCCGTATTTCTAATACCAACACGGTTAGACGGGGTTGGCGTTACATTCGCAGTATTTCTAACACAAACACGGTTAGACGGGTTTGGCATTACGCTCGCAATACTTCCAACATGAACACGGTCAGGCGGGTTTTGGCGGTACACTCGCAGTATTTCTTACCCGAACACGATCAGACGGGTTTGGCGGTACACTCGCAATATTTCTAAAACGAGCACGGTCACGGTCAGCGGTTTTGGCGGTACACTCGCAATATTTCTAACAAGAGCATGGTCAGACGGGGTCGACGTTACACTCGCCGTATTTTCCCCAATGGCATTTAGTGTAGACACTATCGCGCTTAACATCTCCGCCATCGAATCGTTACACGTGACCCGCGACGGTCACTATGATGATGTTGTAAATCGGTTCTGTTGTGACGAAGTCGCGAATGAGTACGGAATCTACTGTATCGAGACACGCTACATTGAGACCGCGAACTACATTCTACGTGCCGAGTAGACACAAGAGTATCACTCCTACGGAACCGTGAAAGATTTTCACTCCTAGACAACCGTGAGCGCGACGCACGACTACAAGAACGAGATCTATGATGGTATCGATGTGATTTGCTTGTATATACCACGCTTAATCTCATGGCGCGGTGGCGTATTTTCCGATTTTGTGACGGTAGCGGCATAATAAATCGAATCCCTGCAACTGCTTGTTATTTTCTTTTTTAAACTAAAAAAACCTCTAATGTAGGCGTAGGAAGTATTATCCCACTTCTGATTTTAGGAATCAGGACTGGAATAAAATACGATAAATAAACAATTTTACTTTCAATTAGATTTTCACCATAAATAACAAGTAAATGCACAGAAAACCACTCTTTACACAATAACCGAATAATAAGGATGAAATAAATGACTCAATGCAAATCACATCGATCACCACTGTGGTGTCCTCCGGAATGTCGGGAGAGGGTTGTGCTATAACACTAAGTCACTCTATGATTCACTATACACTGTGGTGGCAGACGTCCGCTCGGTCCGGCGGTCGGAACACGACTGACTCAACCGAGCCGTCACCGCCATTACGGCGTATACCTTTCCAACCGACCTCGCTCTTCAACGTCCGACAAGCAAATGGGCTGAGAGCGAACTAACGATTGCTTTTATGGCGGCGTTGTGGTGACGTCATGATTCGCAACGATTCATTCTTCATTTCTGCTAACAATATATTTCACTTTATTTTCAATGCGTTTAGATTGAAAATCGATTTCAGAAATTAAAACATTTTGTGGCAACCTGACCTGCTATTGCCTGACTGTAGCTTAGTTTAAATGTTAAAGTCTGATTTGAAGGGGTCCTAAAGCATAAGCATATAGCACAGTGTTATGTAGGAGGTACCTATAGTTTATTACGTGGTAGACCCATATGTAGGGACGTCTGGGTAGGTAGGTACCACCACCTTTCTTATTTCTGCCGTGAAGCAGTTCGCTGTGTTTCGGATTGAAGGGAAAGGTAGCCAGTGTAATTACTGGGCATGGAAGGCATATCATCTTAGTCCCGCACTTGTAGTCTGTGATTTACCCCTAATATTGCAAATGTCAGCATGGCAACGCACTTGCAGTGTTAAGTGATTTACCCTTAATATTGCAAGTGTCTGTAGGCGATGGTAACCACTTAACACCAGGTGGGCCGCAAGCTTGTTTGCCATCTCATAGTATATAAAAAAATCGGGAGTGGTCTCCCCTCGACTTTCTCGTATATCGGAAACGACTCAAAAGTTGAAAGAAACCTTATATTTTGATGTCATACATGCATGTTAAATTTTGGTCACCCATCCGAGTACCGACCGCGCACTTGGTTGCTTAATTTTCGTGATCGAAGACTCAAAAGTTGATAGTAACCTTACATTTTGATGTCATACATGCATGTTAAATTTGGTTGCAATAAGTTAAAGCATACTCGAGATATCGTGCTAACGCACAGACACAGACAAATTCCAAAAACGGTATTTTTGGACTTTGGGAGGTCCAAAACGTGTTAATCCGTCAAAATCTCGAGGTCGAATTTTTTGACGATTACGAGACTTCCTCTATACTACGTGAAAGTAAAAAAATATAGATATTGTTCAAATCATCAAATACGAGAAAAAGAGTTGAACATATTTAGGTAACCTATAATAACGAAGAGCTTTTCGCCTTCATCTCACCTAATGGAAAGTGATGATAATCTAGACCCCTCAATCACTGAAGACTGACTCTCTCATCACGAAGAAGTCGATGGCGTAGCACTCGTGCGCTCTTCGCAGAAGTTAAGCTACTAAGTGCAGGTTGGTACTCGGACGAGTGACTAAAAAATTTCAATTCGATCTTCCTCCGTACCTACTTCGGAAGGTATGTTAGCTACTGGTCATGGCCGCTGTTGAAAAATACTAGTGACGTCAGAGGTCAGAAATGGCAATTTGTAAAACTCTGACATCAGACTAACCTGTACCAGGTTAATAAATGACAACAAGAAATTCTTATCAATAACTAATGCTTTTATTGCTAGGAGGACTCAAACAAAACAAGTTCCGCCAACCGAGGGCGTAATACAGAAACAAATCTGGTTACCGGACGCCGTTCTGCCAACACTTTTCGGTACTGGTCCGGACGCCCTAGTAGTCGCGTTGGAAAATTCCAACTTGCTCCGATCAGCGCGGTGGCGGAGCAAGGCATAAATTTGACGTAGACAAATTACACGGCGCGAGGCCCTTAGTGCACCTCACAACCGCCGACCGACAATTTAAAAAAAAATAAATACGGGAAGCCGCTGGATGCAAGTAGCACACAACTTTTGGATTGGAGATCCTCTTGGCTGAAATGTATTCGACGCGCGAGGCCCCTCAAATACCGCGAGACCAAGCGGTCGCCCACGCCTGGCTCTGTCTCTACCTACCCATATCAGCTTGCTTGATGTACCTAGCTGTTATTAATACCGATATGCAATGGTAGATCAACGCAATTCGTTTTCTACATGTAGTGTGTGGTTATTGTGAATTCCCGCACATATTGGGAGCAACACACGATGTGAAAATAAAGTTTCGTGTTGCAACGTCTGGGAGACTTTAGGCTAATACACCAAGGTACTCACGTTTCGGATCCAATACAACTGCCGGTCACCAGCCAATTTGGGTCAGACAGTGTCCAAACTAATCACCGGTCAGCTGACGGCACGGGTACAAACGGCACAAACACTTCCTAGTGTCTTGCTTGAAAGTTTATAATTAACAAAAAAACACAGCACATAAAATCTTGTAAAAATGATAAGTTCAGCTCAGACCGTCGGTATTTATGAGAAGTAATTGTTCCACACCTTCACACGCGAATTCTCAATCGAAAAAGTCAAGCTGGTTTTCCGGTTTCTTCCCTAGATGGCGTGGCGCTCGACGTTTTCTTGGTCTCAACGTGAAAACATTGCAAACTATGTTTTTCCTTTGGTTTATATTAAGCAAAAGGTGTCCCAGACGTTGAGATTGAATTGAGAATATTCTAGCTAAAATAAATGATAACGAAACATTCCGCCCACCAAAATACACTTGTGTATTTTCGAAACCATATTGAACAATCACGCTAAAGCATATGAATACGAGGTTGATTATGATAATTACGAATTAGAACTAAGAACTACAGATTACATAATAATTAACGCTTAATTAGAGTTATGAGGTAGGGGACAAAGTTTAGCTAACGGTCTCGTGAGGCGAGAACCATCAACGGTACGAATAGTGGCTATACGAATTATTCCGTCTGGACTAGGATGCAATTTTTCGACGCGAGCTAAAGGCCAATGTAAAGGCATCGTATTTTCTTGTTTAAGAATAACTACAGATCCCTCATATAAAGGCTTCGAGTGTTTGGTCCACTTTGCCCGAACGGTTAACGATTGTAAATACTCATGCTTCCAACGATTCCAAAAATCTTGTTGGAAGCGCTGGAGCAGTTGCCAACGGCCTAAACGGTTAAGGGTGGTTCCTGGGGCGCTTAATTTTTCGTGTCACAGGCCAATATAATCTATATTATTTAGATTATTATATTTAAATAATTGTCAAAACCTAGAAGAACTACTACTCTCTTGAGGCATCATAAATAAATCTGCATAATTTTTGTTTTATTAAAATAAAATCACATTTGAAACCTGAAAACGGGGATATTTTACCGATTTTCGACGTGTCACACGCGTCTCGCTCGCAGTATTATCGTTAATATTATTTTGACTATACGTGATATCACCATAATTTATATATCATTAAAAAATACAGAAATGCCTCTACTCTTACATAAAATTTTGTTTAAAAACCTATCAATATAAAGAAGTTGAGCCGTTGTAAACATTTGTCACGCGGCGGGCTTAAATTGCACCCCACGACAAGATGGGAGTATTTCAGTGGTGTAAATATGAGATAAACCTTCAGTCATTGGTTGTCGAGGGTCTCTAGATGTGTCCTGAACTTTTGATAGACGAGTTGTGTCATTCGAGTACAAGCATAACTTTACAGGTCAGTTCTTATTTAAACTTTAATTTTGGTACACCTGGGTAGGTAAGATCTGTGGGTCGATTAAAAAATAGAAATGTGAACCTAGGGTTAAAACTGTTTCTAGAATATGATTTCCTTGCCATCTGAGTTTACTCTGAGGTAAAAATAACTCCGATATTATTGCAAGTTTTTGAGTAGTTAATCAAAAACAAAATTGTCACCATCAGATCCATGGTCCAAAACAGATCCATGGTCTCAAATCTATGGATGTTTTCCCATGGATCTGATGTTGCTTCATCGCCACCAGTCCACAAGGCATTCCAATAGTTGTTTGACGCTGTTCTTTTATTATGTGTACTACCCCACAGGCATGGAACAAGAGTATAAGGTGATATTGTTCCATAAAAAAAGAGACAACGCTTCTTAAGAGCTTGGAAATGCTGAAAAGCCTTAATAATGCCACTCGACGTGTTGCGAGGAATTTGGATAAGACGAAAGTCATGTTCAATGCACAAGTTAGTTATCCTAGAGCCTATGTTAGTCGGAAATTTGGTCCTCAAAGTTGTTTAGGAATATATCTACCTGGGACAGATAGTCCAGTTGGGTAGAAGCCAGTAGGACGATCCAGTTCTGCTGCACCAGCATTTGGAAAGGTTAGACATATCTTTACTTCTTCCCTGCTACAATGCCTGAAGACGTGGTCACTTACCAGAGGATCACTCTACTAATTTATAGTCCCTCACCGTGCTATGTAGAAGATAGGCTCAGTATCTTGTTAAAAGACAGTTCGTTATCGTTATCGACATAGCCCTTAAAATTAGTACGCTGAAGTGGCAATAGGCTGCACATGTCTGCCGGAGAACCGACAACCGTTAGAGCTGATAAATGCTGGAGTGGGGACAAGCATAGTATTAGACGCCTTAAAACAACCTGTTCTTGGTCCGATGACCTTAGGAGGACTGCTGGCAGCAACTCAGGTTGTTTTGACTTAATTTGTTGAAAAATCACGCTAACATAGTTCAAGTTTTAATAAAAAGAGGACTTTTAACCCACTTAAAAACGATGGTCCCTCTACGTATAAATAATCCCATAAAAACTGTTTTCGAGACAAAGAGTACTCCGTGTTTCGAGATATATAATAGACCGTCTTGCATACATGGTTGACAACTTCCAGCCTATTGAACAAATCGGATTCCTTAAAGGTAGTAGTACCATAGGCCACATGCATACGCTGCGGCAAGTTATACAAAATACCAAAGAATACAATCTGCCATTATGCTGACCGTTTGTGGACTATGAGAAAAACTTCAAATGTGTCGAGATATGGGCCGTGCTCTAGTCACTCCAGAGGTGCCAAATAGACTATCGGTACATCCAAGTGAACGCCAAATGCTTGGCACGGCGGCGTGGTGTGACTCTTCTTCCAAAAGGGCGATAGTGCCCAATTGAAGAACTATAGTCCCATCACGCTCCTGAGTCATGTTTATAAGCTGTTTTTGAGGGTTTTATATAACGAATCGTTTTGCGCGTAGGTTTGACGACTTCCAGTCTCCCGAACAAGCCAGAGTCCGAAAAGACTTCAGTACCATAGATCACATACATACGCTGAGGCAGGTAATACAGAAGATCTAAGAATATAATCTGCCACTATGCTTAGCATTTGTGGACTATGAGAAATACCCTCGATTCTGTCGAGACCTGGGCCGTGCTCCAGTCACTCCAGAGGTGCCACATAGACTATCGATACATCCAAGTGTTGCGGTCACTGTAAGAAAACGCCACTATGTCAGTCCGCCTTCAGGACCAGAACTCAAAAACGATATAGCTCCAGCGAGGCGTGAGACTGGGTGATATTATATCACCGAAACTGTACGCGTTTAAGCTTTTGGACTGGAGAGCACTTGGCATCATAAATGAAGAGTACATGATTCACGTTCGCTTTGCCGATGATATCGTCATATGTGATGATACCACTATGTCAGACCCGAAGATATGGGTGGGTGGAGGCATGACACGTGGCGAAGTGACCACAGAATACAAGTATATTGTACAGTCTGGGTAAGAAAAGTTCTGAACTTTAAGTTCCTTGCACCAGGGCAATCTGTACTAATATTAAAGCTGAAGAGTTTGTTTGTTTGGTCGGTTGAACCCGTTAATCTCAGGAATTACTTATTCAAATTGAAAAAATATTTTTGTGTTGGATAGTTCATTTATTGAGAAAGGCTATATAATAAGCCGCGGGCGACCACTAGTAGTGTATTCAGCCATAACTTTAATAAATATTTAATTTATTTCTTGAAGTTTGCATAAAAATAACGCATGTGGTGTTTACCTATTAATTATTGTACTTTTAGATATTTAGCCTGATCTGTTTCTAATATTGTATGTGTAATGTGCAATTGTTGGTAAACCAAATAAATAAAATAAAAGTAAAAAATATAGGTATATCTTTTAACATATACATACATACGATCACGCTCGTAGTCCCAAGAGGAAGTAAATTGAGGCTTAGGCAACATTTAGTTACACGTAAAGCCACATCTGGCAGTATTGCCCCCAAATAGTGACAGGTAGCCAGCCTGTCGTCTACATAAAAAGGGCAACGAACCCAAAAAGTAACAATCCTTTAGTAAACATACAATAAAAATTATCAATCTAGAAATATCTATAATACAGTTGTATATGATTCTTTTTAATGAATATTGTAGCAAACGCACCCGATTGTTATTTGTGATGGTGGCTTTCTGCTACCTTTGGGACAGACTTTTGTTAAGTCCACGATAAATGAGAACGATGTTCAGGAATGAGTCAACGGCAAATATAATGCACTCACGTACCTTAATCTGCCACTGCTCGCGATGACTTCCACTTCCACTTCTTCTCCTTCAACAGCTGGTTAGGACTACACTTGCACAGACAGTTTCTTGAGGAATTATTTGGCAATAATATGTGAATAATGAAAATAGTAAGCGAGACACGTATGCGCCCACTACGATGGCGATCGAGTTGTGTTCTACCCTCGTCTCACGCGCAGAATATCAGGAGTGAATGCATGACAACCGTTAAAGTTGCGTTTTGTCATTTCTCACGAGGGAGATGAAAATCGATATAAATTAATTTGCGTTTTGAAAATACTTATGAAAGCTACGAAAATTTATGAAATATTGTTATAGATTTCATGACGGCGATTGGTGATAAAAGGAACTTTGAAATTCCCAACGTCACATAACCTTTATTTCAATGATTCCTCATAGTTACTTGTCAATCGTGTTGACACCAATTATGAGGAATCACGTCACTCTCTCTGCACAATTCACTTAAAAACAATATTTGAATTATAGAAATAATCTGTTTCACGCAATGATTGTGCACCAAACACTCATTTTTGTTAAATGGCATTTTAATTCGTTACAAAGGTTAATAACGCCACTGTTGACTCAACAACAAAAATGTTTCGCTCTCCGAACCCGTCAGCTGGAGGTCTCCAGACACCGAACAATACAAACCTTGTTTATACTTGTTTGTCGGCGATAAAAGTGTGCCAACATTACCCCGCCTCCTCCCTACATGGGAAATTATGATTTAAGGCAGTATCTCTTATGACATTTGAAGGATTAGGCTTGACAGACGGTGGCCGTCAAAATGTTACCGTTTTTCTTGACAAAATTGGGGAATGGCGTCGGCTGCGACAGTTATGAGGAACGAGGAAGAGAAATGTTCACGTGTCATATTTCAGGGAAACGTTGCTTTTGGACTTAAATGGATAAACATAATGACTGAGCAAAAACCTTATTTCTTTCAACATAATCATTAATAGATCGAGGAGGTGGATGGCGCCGTGGTCGTGCCTTCATAGTAATGACCATGAAAGTTAAGCAACCAAGTGAAACGTATCTTACGCTTTAAAGATCTAATAATGATTTATCATTATAATTTTCCTACCCTGCTCCCCATTTATTTGGGATCGGTGCAGTATTTCACTTATTATTTTACTCAATTCAGTCACCGTTTCCACGCATTTTTAGGGCCTTATTTATATAATAAATTTAATAAACAACTTAACATTTATCCATTGCCGAGATTATCGTGTAAAAAAGACAGATTTATAAATGGCTTTAAACACTAACTTACGATGAAACTGAAAAAAATTCTAACTATACAGTGAAGGTTCTTTTTCCGTCATTAACGTACACGGAGGGAGAGAGAGAGAGGTAGTTATTTACACGTACAACAAGCACACACACACACGCACACACTTGTGCTTGCTTACACACTTAGATCTTATTTTGCAATAGATGCGTAACATTTATATACAGGCTGGAATTTTATAATGCCACCTGAAGGGAAAGTATTCTTAATACTGTAGACAGAAAATTTTACTCAAAGGAAACATTCCTTTATTTCTGAAAAGAAAGAAAACTGCATTCAAAATTTTTCGAAAATTCGCTTGCCACACCCGGGAATCGAACCAACTAAAATCTGTAAAAATTATACTATGTACTTTTATTGCATCGATCGTTAGGGTCATTTATAAAGACGAAATCTCTCCAACAAACTTGATAATTGAAATGAAAGGAAAGCCATGAAAAAGGACTTATAAATTCAATGGGTCAAGTTAAAGCACTTTTACTCAAAGATCCATCTGCTATCCATGTTAGTAGTTAATAATTATCATTGACGTCATTTATAAGTACATGGGTGGTTCCTGGGGCGCTTAATTTTTCGTGTCACAGGCCAATATAATCTATATTATTTAGATTATTATATTTAAATAATTGTCAAAACCTAGAAGAACTACTACTCTCTTGAGGCATCATAAATAAATCTGCATAATTTTTGTTTTATTAAAATAAAATCACATTTGAAACCTGAAAACGGGGATATTTTACCGATTTTCGACGTGTCACACGCGTCTCGCTCGCAGTATTATCGTTAATATTATTTTGACTATACGTGATATCACCATAATTTATATATCATTAAAAAATACAGAAATGCCTCTACTCTTACATAAAATTTTGTTTAAAAACCTATCAATATAAAGAAGTTGAGCCGTTGTAAACATTTGTCACGCGGCGGGCTTAAATTGCACCCCACGACAAGATGGGAGTATTTCAGTGGTGTAAATATGAGATAAACCTTCAGTCATTGGTTGTCGAGGGTCTCTAGATGTGTCCTGAACTTTTGATAGACGAGTTGTGTCATTCGAGTACAAGCATAACTTTACAGGTCAGTTCTTATTTAAACTTTAATTTTGGTACACCTGGGTAGGTAAGATCTGTGGGTCGATTAAAAAATAGAAATGTGAACCTAGGGTTAAAACTGTTTCTAGAATATGATTTCCTTGCCATCTGAGTTTACTCTGAGGTAAAAATAACTCCGATATTATTGCAAGTTTTTGAGTAGTTAATCAAAAACAAAATTGTCACCATCAGATCCATGGTCCAAAACAGATCCATGGTCTCAAATCTATGGATGTTTTCCCATGGATCTGATGTTGCTTCATCGCCACCAGTCCACAAGGCATTCCAATAGTTGTTTGACGCTGTTCTTTTATTATGTGTACTACCCCACAGGCATGGAACAAGAGTATAAGGTGATATTGTTCCATAAAAAAAGAGACAACGCTTCTTAAGAGCTTGGAAATGCTGAAAAGCCTTAATAATGCCACTCGACGTGTTGCGAGGAATTTGGATAAGACGAAAGTCATGTTCAATGCACAAGTTAGTTATCCTAGAGCCTATGTTAGTCGGAAATTTGGTCCTCAAAGTTGTTTAGGAATATATCTACCTGGGACAGATAGTCCAGTTGGGTAGAAGCCAGTAGGACGATCCAGTTCTGCTGCACCAGCATTTGGAAAGGTTAGACATATCTTTACTTCTTCCCTGCTACAATGCCTGAAGACGTGGTCACTTACCAGAGGATCACTCTACTAATTTATAGTCCCTCACCGTGCTATGTAGAAGATAGGCTCAGTATCTTGTTAAAAGACAGTTCGTTATCGTTATCGACATAGCCCTTAAAATTAGTACGCTGAAGTGGCAATAGGCTGCACATGTCTGCCGGAGAACCGACAACCGTTAGAGCTGATAAATGCTGGAGTGGGGACAAGCATAGTATTAGACGCCTTAAAACAACCTGTTCTTGGTCCGATGACCTTAGGAGGACTGCTGGCAGCAACTCAGGTTGTTTTGACTTAATTTGTTGAAAAATCACGCTAACATAGTTCAAGTTTTAATAAAAAGAGGACTTTTAACCCACTTAAAAACGATGGTCCCTCTACGTATAAATAATCCCATAAAAACTGTTTTCGAGACAAAGAGTACTCCGTGTTTCGAGATATATAATAGACCGTCTTGCATACATGGTTGACAACTTCCAGCCTATTGAACAAATCGGATTCCTTAAAGGTAGTAGTACCATAGGCCACATGCATACGCTGCGGCAAGTTATACAAAATACCAAAGAATACAATCTGCCATTATGCTGACCGTTTGTGGACTATGAGAAAAACTTCAAATGTGTCGAGATATGGGCCGTGCTCTAGTCACTCCAGAGGTGCCAAATAGACTATCGGTACATCCAAGTGAACGCCAAATGCTTGGCACGGCGGCGTGGTGTGACTCTTCTTCCAAAAGGGCGATAGTGCCCAATTGAAGAACTATAGTCCCATCACGCTCCTGAGTCATGTTTATAAGCTGTTTTTGAGGGTTTTATATAACGAATCGTTTTGCGCGTAGGTTTGACGACTTCCAGTCTCCCGAACAAGCCAGAGTCCGAAAAGACTTCAGTACCATAGATCACATACATACGCTGAGGCAGGTAATACAGAAGATCTAAGAATATAATCTGCCACTATGCTTAGCATTTGTGGACTATGAGAAATACCCTCGATTCTGTCGAGACCTGGGCCGTGCTCCAGTCACTCCAGAGGTGCCACATAGACTATCGATACATCCAAGTGTTGCGGTCACTGTAAGAAAACGCCACTATGTCAGTCCGCCTTCAGGACCAGAACTCAAAAACGATATAGCTCCAGCGAGGCGTGAGACTGGGTGATATTATATCACCGAAACTGTACGCGTTTAAGCTTTTGGACTGGAGAGCACTTGGCATCATAAATGAAGAGTACATGATTCACGTTCGCTTTGCCGATGATATCGTAGTTATGGCTGAGACCTTGGAAGACCTGGGCACAATGCTCGACGATCTCTGTAGGGTCTCCCAACAAGGAGGTCTTAAAATGAATACGGATTTAAGACGAAAATTATGCCTTATTAACATGTCGCACCCACTCCTGTAAAGGTTGAAAGCTCTGCACTAGAAGTTGTCGATCATTATGATTACCTGGGACAAACAGTCCAACTGAGTTAGTTCTACTTCCAGAAAGAGGTCAAGTGACGAACCCAACTCGGCTAGGCAGCGTTCGGGAAGCTACGCGGCATATTCTCGGCTCATCTACAGCAGTGTCTCAAGACGAAAGTCTTTAATTTGTGTGTGTTGCCAGTGATGACCTATGGAACCGAAACGTGGCCGCTTACAATGGGTCTCACAAAAAGGCTCAAGGTCACCCAAAAGGCAATGGAGAGGGCTATGCTCGGAGTTTCTCTGCGTGATAACATAAGTAATGATGAGATCCGCAGGAGAACCAAGGTCACCGACATAGCCCAAAGAATTGCGAACCTTAAGTGGCAGTGGGCAGGACACATTGCGAGGAGGACTGGCGGCAGCAAAGGGCGGAAAAGTCCTCGAGTGGCGGCCACATACCGGGAAACGCAGCGTTGGTAAGCCCCCCAGAAGGTGGACCCACAAGGTCGATCTGGTAAATGCCGCGGCAATCCGCTAGATGCGGGCAGCGCAGGACCGACCGGTATGGAGATCCTTGGAGAGGCCTATGACCAACAGCGGGCGTCTCTCGGCTGAAATGATGATGAGGATGACATCAAAGTGTTGCAGGCACTGTAATAAAACGCCACTATGTCAGTCCATTTCCATGACCAGGACTCGAAGCCAATACGGCTCCAGCGAGGTGTGAGATAGGGCGATGCTATCCAAAACTATTCAAAGTTAATTTGGAGGACGTGTTTAAGCTTCTTGCCTGGAGATGACTTCCCATCAACATAAATGGCAAGTAAATGCAATCCTTCACTTTGCAGAAATTATCGTAGTTATGGGGTGAGACCGTGAGAGACTCTGATCTCTTTAGTGTCTTCCAACAAGTGAGTCTTAAAATGAACATTGATAAGACAAAAATTTACTTAGGCACTCCTGTAAAGGTTGGAAGCTCTACAATTAAGTTGTTGACTATTAGCACAGATAATATAATGCTATACCTGTTAGGTTTACCGGGGGCTTTACAATGGCCTACGGAACTGAAGCGTGGTTAGTTACAATAGGCCTCATAAGAACGGTCAAGATGACTCAAAGACCCTCTAGTGGCGGTGGCATACCAGGAGACGAAGGTCGCGAGAAGCAGCTGGACATATTTTCCTTGTTTCTCATTATAAAACTTAAATAAACATATTTAAGAAGTGAACTTCAACATAAGATAAGTAAGAGAACGAGAAGGGTTGTAGTTAAGAGAGATCATAAAACTTAAGAATGTATAAGCTAAGGATAGACAGAGAGAGAGAGACACGTGACAGACTGAAAAATAATTCCAAATAATGTTAAAATAAAGAGACTATAAACCTTTTACATATATTGTTTTTCCTTTATTCCATCCATTTTAGTATTGTTTATACTTCAATCAAATCCGTGGATTCTTTAATCAGATCCATGGCTCCAAAAATTTTATAATTTTTTTCAAGACGATCTATAAACTTTGAATGTGTGCCTCATGGATAGATATGTTACTTTTTTTATTGTTTATTCAGTTGTAATTTTAGTTAGCACCTATGATGAGAAAAAAAAATTGCCACGGATTTGACGATCAGAACACTTTTCTCAGGAATCAACCTTAATGTTGATATCACGATAATCCTCGTCGGGAACGGAAGTTAAAGGCTCGAGCGTGAGGAAGTGGCCGGGCGTTAAAACACTTAGATCGTTGGGATCTGAACTCAAAGGACAAAGTGGTCGCGAATTTAGCATCGACTCGATCTGGATAAAAAGAGTAGCCAACTCTTCAAATGTAAGAGATTGATCTCCGACAATTCGATAAAGATGTGACTTAACAGCTTTTATTTGAATCTCCCACACTCCACCAAAGTGAGGGCTTGCAGGAGGATTGAAGCGAAACTCGATATGTTCACACTGAGCCGCACTGTGCATGAAATTATTTAATTGATTGCTAGCGCCTACGTAATTGGTACCGCAGTCAGAGTGAATGATGTTAACCCTACCACGACGGCCAACAAACCGGCGTAGGGCAGCGATAAAAGCGTCCGACGAGAGGTCCGAAACGGCTTCCAAGTGAAGCGCCTTGGTGGTAAGACACACGAAGAGGCAGAGGTAGGCTTTTCCTATCTTAGCACCTCGATGCTTTCCCAACTTGATACGAAAGGGGCCTCCGTAGTCGGTACCAACAACGGAAAACGGTTTCACCTGATTGACGCGGACGGCGGGTAAATCGCTCATGAACGGCTCAAGGGGAACAGGGTTCGTTTTGTAACACTGAACACATTTTGACAAGCAGTGACGAATGGCGCGTTTAGGTGACAAGATCCAAAACTGCTGTGTCAAAAGGTATTGCATCGTATTCACACCGGGATGGCAATTTTCACGATGAAAGGCCCCGATAATAAGGTAAGTTAATTTAGAATCGCGCGGAATCAACGCAGGGTGCTTGTGTTCAAACTCAAGCCCTGAACGAGCCAGGCGACCGCCCACCCTGAGGACTCCTTGAGAATCGAGAAACGGATTCAACTTCCTCATTTGTTTTTGAAGTAATTGGCCTTCACGTAATTGATGAATCTCCCTAACGAAATAAGATGATTGGACATGCTTAACGATAAGCATTAACGCTTTATGAAGCTCTGAACGAGTATGAAAGAGAGTGACTCGATACACACGTTTGGATCGCAGGTAGTCAAAATATTTTAACCACCAACACACGAGACGTTGAATTTTACGAATAGAAGAATAACGAATAAGAAAGGTATCGATGATTGACGGTTGGGTGTCACTCTGTGTGAATAAAACATGTGGATTTTTTCTATGCTCCTGTAATATCACTTCATCAGAAGGGTCAAATTGCTGAGGCCAGCAATCTGGAGATTGAGGCAGCCAGGAGGGTCCCGCCCACCATAAACTATTGGTAACGAGATCGGAAGGAAGCTGACCACGAGACGCAACGTCAGCCGGATTTTGATCAGATCTCACGTGACCCCAACGGACATTTGGAAGGACATCGTGAATATGCGAAACTCGATTCGCAATGAAAGTCTTCCACTGCGAAGGGTGAGAACGAAGCCAAGCGAGTACGATCGTTGAATCGGACCAAGCAAACACGTCAGTGCAATGAAACACGGGTAAGTAAAGGTCTGCTACGAATTTTAGTAGGTCCGCAAGCAAAACTGCGGCACACAATTCAAGGCGAGGAAGCGATGTTGATTTAGTTGGTGCAACGCGAGCCTTAGAACATATGAAAGAAACTTGAACCTCACCATCTGTTTTGATCACACGTAAGTATATAACTGCGCCATATCCGGTTTCCGAACTGTCGGAAAAGCCGTGCAGTTGACAAGAGACGATTTCTGTCGTGGATACAAAACGAGGAACCTTCAAAGATTCCAATAGAGGTAACTGCTCAAGATAGCGATTCCAGAAAAGAATAACGTCTTGAGGAGGTTCCTCATCCCAACCAATGCCAAGGAGCCAAAGTCGTTGCACCAACGCCTTCGCCACCAAAGTTAGTGGAGATAAAAATCCCAAAGGATCGAATATGCGTGCTAACTCACTCAAGATGTTTCTCTTTGTACATCCTTTATTTTGCGGTGTAACAGAGAAAAGAAACGTATCAGAATGCGGATCCCATCCTAAGCCTAAAACCTTAACAGTTTGGCTGTCATCGTCATCCAGAGAAACAGGACCCGTAAGACAGTGTTCGACAGGCAAGTCCGATAAAAGTTCAGGGTGATTACTTGCCCATTTTCGAAGTTCAAAGTTACCTCTTTGAAGAAGAGAAATGACTTCATTTTTTGCTTGCTGAGCTTTGGGTAGACATTCATACCCGACCACCAATTCGTCAATATAAGTATTGCTTGAAAGAACTTGACTAGCAAGGGGAAAATCATGACCTTCGTCAAGAATCAACTGTTTGATGGTACGACATGCGAGAAAGGGAGCCGAGGACACGCCGTACGTAACGGTATTTAATCGATACTCTTGAATAGGTTGATTGGAGGTAAAACGCCAGAAGATACGCTGATAATCTCTATCAGCTTCATGAATCAAAATACGGCGATACATTTGTCGCATGTCAGCCATAAAAACTACCGAATGAATTCTAAAATTCAAAAGAATCGCGACAATGTTGGGTTGAAGCTTGGGGCCAATAAGCAATGAATCATTTAGAGAGATGCCCTGAGCATCCTTAGCAGAGGCGTTAAACACTACGCGAAGCTTTGTTGTAGTACTTTCAGGACGTACGACGCAATGATGGGGTATGAAATACCTACCGGTATTTACATCTTCGCTTTGAACATACAAAACGGGATTTCTAAGAAGTCTTCGCTCAATGGAGTGAAAACAACGCATAGCGATGTCACGTGATCCCGGAAATAGCCCTTCCTTCGCTTCATTTTTGAATGGCAAGGTTACTATATATCTTCCGGTCGAATCTCTCGAATGAGTGTTTACGAAAATTTGCTCACATCTTTCCTCATCGGAAGTTAGAGGTGGCAAATGAGAACTACTAAAATTGTGATCAAGCTCCCATAGCTTTTTAATTTCGTGATGAAGAAGTTCATCGTCATTGATGAAAAATGATTGGATAGACTCTTTTTTATAACCCACATTTCCCATAAGAAGCCAACCAAAAACGGACTTGAGAGCTGAAGGTTGATTAGGTCCCCCTTCTACCCTACCAGGCAGTAAGAGGGAAGCGAAGACTTCAGCACCAAGGAGAATATCAATGGGACCGGGTTTATGACAGTCTGGGTCTGCTAATTTCAAATTATGGACATGATGCCATGAGCATTTATCGAGACGAGTAAATGGCATCAGGCCACAAATGCTAGACAACGTTAACGCGTTAATGTTGGAAAGTGCAGAGTTGGAGATTGATGCACAGCGGGTCGGCAAGGGACAGGGCAGCAAATGAAAAACACCAATGGTTGATAATATTTGTGATTATTTATTGTTCAAAATAAACACACAAATACACCGTGTCAGATTATGGATGTAAAACGATTATAAAACTTAGAAACTAAAAATGCGTGTCAAAATGTTAAAACTCAGGAGGGAAGTCGGTCACGAACAAATATAGACCAATGTCAAAGACTACAAGTCTAGAAAGTAATAAGTCACAAAGGGAATTAAGATTATACAGCCAATTATTTCAACACTTCCCCTTAATCTTAATTCTCTTTAAGCTATACATGCTTAACAATTAACAAAGGTACATTACATGTCATCATAGAGTCAATAACATCACAACTTTAATCTAAAGACTTCCACAAATAAAATTAACTCTTTATACTCACTGGCTTTACATTTAAATCATGAATGAACTTACAGTGCTTATTGGTACTTAAAGGCTTAGTTAATACATCAGCTGTCATTTCCTGTGTGGGCAAATATTTAACAGTAAGAATATCTTTACCAACTAAATCTTTCACAAAGTGATATCTCAAATCTACATGTTTAGTTCTCTTATGGGAGTATTCTTTAGCTAACAATAACTTATATGCACTCTGGTTGTCATTAAATACAACTATACTTAAGTGCTTATTAACAATTTCCATCAAGAAGTTCCTAATAAAACACAAATCCTTTGCAACATCACTTATTGCCAGGTACTCAGCTTCAGTGCTCGACAATGCAACACAACGCTGCTTCCTAGATTCCCAATTAACTACATTCTTACCCAATTTCACAACAAAGCCTGAGTATGACTTCCTATCTGTAATGTCATTACCCCAATCAGCATCAGTCCATGCAGTTAAGTTAAAACAATTATCACTCTTGTTCACGATCAATTTATAATTCCTTTATATTGTTTAATTTTATAATTTTAATGTTGTGTGTTTAATTACTTAATTATTATCGTGTTAGTTATAAGTGTTTTACGTGTGTTTTATTGTATAATTATGAATAAATAAATAGATAAGAGTTGTTTTTATTGAGCAGGAATAGGTGGGCGCAACTTGTACTACCAGGCACAAGTTGCGATACGCTGGTTTCACTTATATACAGCGCAGATTTTAGTCGAGCACTTATCGCACTCCACTTCACTCATATCGGACTCTCTCTCTGCACCGAAGAAACCAGCCACCGCCGTCTCCACCTCTCCCTGCTCAAACCAACAGTACTACAGCAAGAAAACCGGCCTTCTTATTTCTGCAAGACCCCACCGTCATAGTCTACGTACAAGGGACACAGACACCAGACAACAGCCTGTCGGGTCGGTCCCGTACATTTTGGTCCTTCAAGAGCCGAATCTTACAGAAAAACCGAAGAATGCCAGTAACCAGATCGAAGACAGGGAGAATGGAGACAGAAGAACGGCAACCAGCGGTGCAAGAATCTTCACCGGCACCGGCACCAATACCTACAGAAGCGTCTGCGGCACCGCAAATCGAAACCATAACCCGCAGAACGTCACGTGCCAGCACTACGAAGTCCCAACGAACACAACAGATCGCCGAAGCGAAGAAAGAAGTGGCACTACGCAAGCTCGAACTAGCCGAAGCACGCCTAGAAGCCCTAGAAGCAGAGGAAGAGTACGATACAGAAGACAGCGAAGCAATAGAAGAAGCTCCGATACTTCGCCGCCGAACCGATGAGTGGGTGAAGAACACCGCATGCGTCGATGAGTCACCACCGCAACCACAGACAGAAAACAAAGAACAGAAGACGGACAAGCTAAGCCTCTCCGATCTTACCGCCGCTATCATCGCTGCTTCACGCTCTACGCCACATCGCTACGAAGAGCTGCCCAGCTTCAACGGCAACCACCAAGAATGGCTGGCCTTCAAAGCAGCCTATACAGAATCGACACATCGCTACACAGAAAACGAAAATACAGCAAGACTAAGAAGATGTCTCAAGGGCAACGCCAAAGAAGCCGTCAACTGCCTACTCATAGCCAACTCAAGCCCGGCCGACATCATGGCCATGCTCGAGAACCGCTTCGGACGCCCCGAAGCAATCGCCATAGCAGAACTCGAACGTCTTCGCAGCATCACCCGTCCGACCGACGCACCGAAAGATGTGTGCCTATTCGCAAGCCGCATAAGAAACAGCATCGCTACAATTCAAGCACTCAACAAGAAGCACTACCTCTACAACCCAGAAGTGGCGAAGCTAATAACAGAGAAGCTCACACCGACACTTCGGTACCGATGGTTCGACTACGACAGCGCACAACCACAAGAAGAGGCCGATCTGGTGAAGTTCGACCGATTCATCACAGCAGAAGCCGACCGCTGCAGCAAGTACGCACCGCCCGAACTCATCCACACCGAAGAACGTCACAGCAGACCACGTCCGCAACGAGCATTCGCCACATCCGAGAAGGGTATCCGAACTTGTGCCTTTTGCAACGAGTCAACACACATCGAACAAAAATGTGCGAAGTTTACTGCAGCCGACAACAACGAACGATGGGAGCTAGCGCGCCAAGCCAAGCTGTGCTTCCGCTGTCTACAACGTCGAAACCAGAACCACAAATGCCAACAGAAGAGATGCGAAACAAACGGCTGCGAAAGAACTCACCATCCACTACTACACTTCGAGCGCCAAACAGAGAAGAAAGAAACAGTTACTTCGACATTCGTACGATCAGAGAAAACCTTTTTGAAGATTGCACCTGTACGCGTCACCGGGCCGAAGAATTACGTCGACACCTATGCACTACTGGACGACGGGTCGACAGTCACGCTCATAGACGCCGATATCGCCAAGAAGATTGGAGCAAGAGGGCAATATTCTCCGTTGCGACTCGAAGCTGTAGCCGGCGCACAAATCAACGCCGCCACGTCACACGCCGTTACCATCGAAATTCAAGGACAGTTCGATGCTCACCGAATAACAGCGCACACCTTACCGAAGTTGAAGCTCGCACCGCAAGAGATACTAGAAGAAGACATCAGAGGCTGCAAACATTTAGAAGATATAGAAGATCATCTCAAGTACGTCGGCGCTACACCTACCCTTTTGATCGGGCAAGATAACTGGGGCCTGCTGCTAACGCACAACTACCGAAGCGGACCACCACAACAACCAGCTGCCGCGCTCACAGCGCTCGGCTGGGTACTGCACGGCAACGGGCAAGCAGCCGAACGCCGTCGCATAGTACATCGCACGCACCACCTAACCATCGAAGCGCTCGACGAAGAGATGAAACGATATTTTACGCTAGAATCGATTGGCGTACAACCAAGAACAACACAGTCTGACCCAGAACAACGTGCGCTTCAAATACTCAAGAGAGAGACAAGAGAGAGAGACGGCGGTGGCTACGAGACAGCACTACTTTACCGAATAACTACGATTACGCGCTAAGAAGACTTCACAGCATCGAAAAGAAGATAGAAAAAGAACCACTTCAACACAAGAAGTACACCGAACAGATAGAAAACCTATTGAAGAAGGGTTACGCCGAAGAAGTCTGCGCACCGCCTACGCCCGGTAGAACTTGGTACCTACCTCACTTCGCCGTGCTTCACCCAGCCAAGCCGAACAAACTTCGCGTCGTGTTCGACGCAGCCGCAAGATGTCATGGGACGTCTCTCAACGACCACCTACTGACGGGGCCAGACCTACTACAATCCCTGCCTGGCGTCCTGATGCGTTTTCGCCAGCACGAGATCGCCGTAGCTGCCGACATCGAAGAAATGTTCCTGAGAATCGGTCTGCGAAACGAAGACAGAGATATGCTACGTTTCCTCTGGAGAGGTGACCGGCGGGAGGGGCCCCCCGCAGAATACAGAATGAAGACAGTCCTGTTCGGCGCAGCGTGTTCTCCGTGCATCGCTCTATACGTCAAGAATCACAACGCCGAGAAACATCGTTCGTCGCACCCAGCCGCCGCCGACGCCATAGTCACCAACCACTACATGGATGACTACCTACAGAGTTTTCCCACGATCGAAGAAGCACACAGAACAGCAAGCGAAGTCGCACACGTACATAGACAGGCGAACTTCAACCTTCGAAAGTGGACGTCCAACGCACCCGAGCTTCGCGCACTACTGGGCGGCGCAGACGAAGATCGAAACCTCAACGACGACAAGGAAGAGAAGATCCTCGGCCTCACCTGGCGGCCGTCCACCGACACCCTCGGCTTCAACCTCAGCTTCGCGCGCGTGCCTACCGACCTCATAGACGGCTCGCGCACCCCCACCAAGAGAGAAGCCCTGCGCATAGCGATGTCGATATTTGACCCGCTAGGGCTTGCAACACCGATCGTCATACAAGCCAAACAAATACTGCAAGAAACATGGCGAACAGGCACCGGGTGGGACGACGAAATACCTACTCATCTACGAAGAAAATGGCACAGCTGGCTGCAAGACATCGTTACACTTCGAGACGTCAACATACCAAGATGTCATCCGTCTTACACGCACACCGAAAGAAGAGAGCTGCACACCTTCGTAGACGCCAGCGAACAAGCATATGTCGCAGCAGTATACTGGCGCGTCATCGACGGCAACGAGCGGCCCCACACATCGTTAGCAACCGCGAAGGCCCGCGTCGCACCTCTCAAGATAACGTCAATACCGCGGCTAGAACTACAAGCTGCGCTACTGGGCTGTCGCCTGGCCAAGTCAACTACAGAAGAATACGACTACAAGCCAGACCGACGCTACTTTTGGTCTGACTCGAAGACAGTGCTCGCATGGTTGCGCGCAGGGCCGCGAGTCTTCAAACCGTTCGTCGCACATCGAGTGGCCGAAATCCAAGAAGACACCACCGTCGACGAGTGGCGCTGGGTACCTACCAAACAGAACGTCGCCGATGAAGCCACAAGAGGAGCGCCCACAAATTTCGACGCGCTACATAGATGGTTCACCGGCCCCGACTACCTACGAGGCGAACCATCGACATGGCCCACAGAGCAAGCGACGCCGTACGAAAATACCGGAGAAGAGCGCGTCACACACGTAACCACCAAGGCGCCGTCACCGAGACTTAGCGAGAGCATACCGCAGCCAGAGCGGTTCTCCAAGTGGGAAAGACTTGTTCGCGCCACGGCGCGAGTACTCCAGTTCATCACCCTATGCCGACGTCGCACAGAAACCGTCGCCTACAAGAGAACGAAACACACCGCGGAAGCCGACCCCGCTTGGAAGCCTACGCCGACACCTACGCCGACGCCTACGCCGACATCAAAAACGAAACGGCGCGCCTTCAACGAAACCAAAATAATAGCACCGAGCGCCGAACACATCAAACAGGCGGAATACCTACTCATGAAAGCGAGCCAACAGAAATCGTTCGCCTCCGAGATCATCAATCTACAAAAACAACAAGGTGTCGCACCCGATAGTCGCCTGCGAAGCCTCGCCGTGTATATGAAAGATGACGTCATAACACTGAAATCGCGTATCGCGGCCGCCACCGATGTACAGACAGAAAAATCGCCTACAGTGATAGACGGCGACAACGAGATAGTACGGCTCTACATAGATTGGACACACCGACAGCTGAGCCACGGCGGCACCGAACTTATAGTCAACGAGATACGACAACATTATTGGGTGTTACGACTGCGACCGAACGTGAAAACCGTCATCAAGAAGTGTCGACACTGCCACATACGAAGAGCGACGCCGCCAACGCCGCCTACCGGCGACCACCCACGAACTCGCCTCGCCCACCATTCGAGACCCTTCACATTTACGGGACTCGACTACTTCGGACCCCTCACCGTAACGGTGGGTCGCCAGCGCCAGAAACGTTACGTAGCGCTGTTCACCTGCCTCACCACCAGAGCCGTGCACCTGGAAGTGGCCGCCAGCCTGAGCGCCGACTCCGCTATACAAGCACTACGCCGCATGATAGCACGACGCGGCTGCCCCACCGAAATATACAGCGACAACGGAACGAACATGCACGGCGCCGATCGAGAACTACAGGCCGCAGTAGACGCGACAGAAACCGAGGCACAGAAACGCGCTATCAAATGGCGCTACATAACACCGGGGGCTCCGTTCATGGGCGGCGCGTGGGAACGTCTTGTACGAGCCGTGAAGACATCGCTTAACCACATACTACTTGAGAGGGCACCCCATGAAGAAACCCTCACCACGCTACTATGTGAAGTCGAATACATAGTAAATAGCCGACCGCTGACGCACGTCTCCGTAGAAGCCACCGACGAAGAAGCCCTAACCCCCAATCACTTTCTACTTGGGGGCTCCGCTCGGGTACCTACCCCGGGTAACTTCGACGAACGCGATGAAAACCACCGACAGCACTGGCGACGAGCACAACTCCTGGCGGACCAATTCTGGCAGCGATGGGTCAGAGAGTACCTGCCCGACCTCCAAAACCGGCGGGAGCCCCACGGCCAAGGTCCCACCATACACATCGGGGACTTGGTACTGGTGGCCGACAGTCAACTGCCGAGAAATACCTGGCCAAGAGGACGAGTCATAGAAACCTACCCAGGCAAAGACGGCGTCGTCAGATCGGTGCTCATACAGACAGCAAGCGGCGGTACCCTGAAGAGACCTACCAAGAAGCTGGTCATCCTGCAGCAGTGATCGCTCACCGGAGAGATGTGCGGCGCAGACTTCGTCAACCCCACACGGCGGGAGAAATGTTCACGATCAATTT
This sequence comes from Elophila nymphaeata, assembly GCA_955850985.1. Taxonomy (NCBI): domain Eukaryota; kingdom Metazoa; phylum Arthropoda; class Insecta; order Lepidoptera; family Crambidae; genus Elophila; species Elophila nymphaeata. The sequence continues at coordinate 7,780,612 of OY039080.1, read as the reverse complement.
ATAATTCCTTTATATTGTTTAATTTTATAATTTTAATGTTGTGTGTTTAATTACTTAATTATTATCGTGTTAGTTATAAGTGTTTTACGTGTGTTTTATTGTATAATTATGAATAAATAAATAGATAAGAGTTGTTTTTATTGAGCAGGAATAGGTGGGCGCAACTTGTACTACCAGGCACAAGTTGCGATACGCTGGTTTCACTTATATACAGCGCAGATTTTGGTCGAGCACTTATCGCACTCCACTTCACTCATATCGGACTCTCTCTCTGCACCGAAGAAACCAGCCACCGCCGTCTCCACCTCTCCCTGCTCAAACCAACAGTACTACAGCAAGAAAACCGGCCTTCTTATTTCTGCAAGACCCCACCGTCATAGTCTACGTACAAGGGACACAGACACCAGACAACAGCCTGTCGGGTCGGTCCCGTACAACTCTTATAAAAATACAAACCATGATTAATAGTACCTTTTAAATAACGTAGCACCCTTTTTGCTGCTAACCAAAGACTTTTATCAAAGTTTGTAACAAACTGACTGAGCTGACTACATGCAAACGCTATGTCAGGCCTTGTGCACACAGATAAGTACATTAAACAGCCTATAAGCTCTCTATATGGATACACAGTACCATCATTACCATCAATATTATCTGACAACAACAATTTGCCATTAAGTATCATTGGTGTGGACACCGGTTTACAATCAGACATACCAAATCTACAAAGTACTCTACTTATATATTCTGATTGATCTAATATTAATGTATCTTTAGTGCGTGTTACACGCATGCCCAAACAACTAGTTAGTGAACCTAAATTTTTGACATTAAAATTACTCTGTAACAAAACAAACAAATTATCAGTATTACAGTTTGAAAAAATATAGAAGTCATCTACATATACTGCAATCACTGTTATGTTACTTTGATTCCTCTTCACATACACACAAGGTTCACACTTGCTTTGTGTATAACCATCTTTACACAACACATCATGCACTTTCAGATTCCACATGCGACTTGCTTGTTTAAGTCCATAGATACTTTTCAACAACAAACACACCTTGCTGCCATCAGATACAAAACCAGTGGGTTGCTCCATAAATATCCTTTCATTCAAATCGCCATTTAAAAAAGCTGTAGTCACATCAATATGCTGTATGTTCCAATCATTCTGATGTGCTAATGAAAATAATATACGCATAGTTGAATGGCGAACGACGGGAGAAAAAGTATCAGAGTAGTCAACGCCTTCCCTTTGGCTGAAACCGCGAGCAACTAAGCGGGCCTTATAGCGATCAAAACTACCTGACGTATCATGTTTTACTTTATATATCCACTTACACTTAATGACATTAGTGTTATGTGGCCTGTCTACAAGTTTCCACACCTTATTCTCAAGTAGCGAATCATACTCCAGTTGCATAGCTTTCTGCCATTCTTCACAATCTGGAGATGTGACCGCAGCCTCATAAGAAGTAGGTTCATCATATAAAGTGGATGTAAACATACCTAATTCATAATCTTTATACTTGCTTGGTAATTTATTCCTTGTACTACGCACGGCTCGACAAGATTCAGCGGGCAGTGGCTGCGCTTCCACATCCGCATCTTCTACGGGACTCTCTGTCTCGCTGTCACCAGTGCAGTACTCCTCGGAATCTAATTCAGAAGAATTCGACATTAATTCATTTACATCACAATTATTACAGTCACCAACATTATCTGAATTCTCAACATTATTACCATTATCATAAATTAATTCATTATTAAAATTTGATTCATCAGTAAAATTCAATTCATTATTATATTCCATTAAAGGCATAATTAGACATTCTTTGTTTTGACTATCATTAAAATTAAAATCACAGATAAAATCCTTATAAAACTTTCCCTCCATAAAGTTCACATTTCTAGACATAATAACTTTATACGGATTAGATGGATCAATTAGTCGGTAACCTTTTGTAGTGTCTGAATAACCAACAAATATGCACATCTTTGCCCTAGCGTTCAACTTACTTGTACGAGTAGGCTCCGGCAACATATGGTAGGCAATGCAGCCGAAAACACGAAGGTGTCCAAGACTAACACTATTTCTGGACCAAACTTCTTCAGGCACACGTCCTGCTAACATCAGAGTGGGGCTCCTATTCTTCAGATAGAGAGCAGTCATAACTGCCTCACCCCAAAAACGGTTGCAGAGACATGCCTCCCACAGCATACATCTCACCTTTTCCATAAGCGTGCGATTCAATCGCTCCGCTACACCATTTTGTGGAGAACAATACGGTACAGACAATTGATGAATAATACCTTCCTTAGCTAAGTAATTATTGAACTCAATGCTACAATATTCACCACCATTGTCAGAACGCAGGCACTTCAAAGCAAAACCAGTCTGTTTCTCAACAAGACTCTTAAAATTAATAAAGCATTTACATACCTCCGACTTATTTTTCATAAGGTATCCAAAAGACTTTCTAGTGTAATCGTCGGTCAAAGTGAGCAGGTACCGTGCTCCACTCCAGCTTGAGTCCATGGGCCCACATACATCTGAATGGATGAGTTCCAGCGGATGAGAAGTTTGTATCGCTCTGCCCCCGGGATAAGCCTTGGCCACCGGCTTGCCCTCAAAGCATGCAACACAATTTTTGATTTCCTCTTTTTCAGAATTATTAGCCTGAAATGAGATATCATTAGCACCTCTATCACGCAAAACACACATTCCACCAATACCAAGATGTCCAAGCCTTTTATGCCACATACTAGCACCCACACTAGAAGACTCAGCGTACTTTGCAGTCTGTACATTCTGCACTTCATGCAGAAATGCCGAAGACCGCCCCATAACACGTATACCTCTCAACCTGTATATACCATGACACAACTCAGCAGTCATAATTGGTTTGCTTTTTACATTAAATACATTATAAACGTTACATCCATTTTTATTAAATACCACCGTCAAACCTTTTTCAGTCATTTTACTTACAGACAATAGATTTGTTGCTAACTGGGGAACATACATAACATCACATAAAGTTCTATTGGTATTATTAATTTGTACCTTTATGTCCCCTACACCAACACTTGACAACAAGTTGCTACTATCAGCACCTTGCACTTGAATATTCTTAGATTGAAAGTTAATCAAAAAATCTCTATTGTTTGTCATATGACTTGACGAACCACTGTCAATGATAAAATCAGACTTCTCAGCCATAGCGATAAAACTAGATGCGACGAGACTGGAGCTAACAGCGCTGTCCTTGCTATTCTTCTTCTCCCTCTTCCATTTGAAGCAACGGGATTTTATGTGGCCCTGCTTCCCACAAAAATGGCATGTAATGGGTTTTGAAGATTTTGCAACAATAAAAGCAGCATCACCATTCGCACCTCCATTCCGTCTGTAATCTTCTTGTAAGAGTCGGGTTCTCACGACCTCACTTGATATGTTCCCGCTAAGAAAGACTGTCTCAAGTCCAGACACTAAATTATCAAATTCCCTAGGAAGACCAGATAGTAATATTTCTGCAATTTCCTCATCTTGAATTGTTTTACCTATATCTTCTAATTGTCGAACAAGGGTCATAACCGCATCCACGTACATTGTCATGTTCTCATAACTTGAGTAATCTATTCGATGTAATTGGCGCAGTAGTACGACACGCCGATATATTCCCTTGTCAGCAAAAATGTTGCCTAATTTCTCCCATGCTTCTTTAGAAGTTGAACAATTATGCAGATGCTGGTACAGTGCGGGCTTAACAAATAAAGCGATTCTCGCTAAAGCCTTTCTATCTTTTTCACTATCTATAGCAATCATACCTGAGGGTTCGACGCAGTTCCATAGTCCATCAAGTATTAGGGCATTTTTCACGGCAAACTTCCACGTGGCATAATTATTGACGCCATCTAATTTCTCAATGTGAAATCCACTTCTGTCAGTGCTGCCGGTATCAGCCATGGTTTGTCGGTACGGTATATTCAGACTTCTCCAAGTGATTTGCGCCCTAATCAAGTCCCTGCCTTGTTACTAGTCTGGGCCCATAACCTGTTGGAAAGTGCAGAGTTGGAGATTGATGCACAGCGGGTCGGCAAGGGACAGGGCAGCAAATGAAAATCACCAATGGTTGATAATATTTGTGATTATTTATTGTTCAAAATAAACACACAAATACACCGTGTCAGATTATGGATGTAAAACGATTATAAAACTTAGAAACTAAAAATGCGTGTCAAAATGTTAAAACTCAGGAGGGAAGTCGGTCACGAACAAATATAGACCAATGTCAAAGACTACAAGTCTAGAAAGTAATAAGTCACAAAGGGAATTAAGATTATACAGCCAATTATTTCAACAGTTAATAGAAAAAAGTTTCTGATTGTTAGCACCAATTTCAAGCTGAGCTGTACCAGACACCGACGTAGAGGATTGACCTAAGCCACGAACACGATGAGTTGTCGGTGTATGTTCCAAACCCAAACATTGAAGGGCGCGCTCGGTTATGAAGTGCGCTTGACTTCCCGAGCCCGAAATGATTTAAAGTTGCCAGCATAATCGCGAACTTGAACGTGAGCAGTAGATAGCATGACCACAGAACTGTCACCAAGACTAGTTAGTACTCGCACTTGGTTTGACGAAGGGTTACTCGAAACGTTTTGATTAGAAGAAGAAGTAACCTGCGATGAGGAGGGTTCATCCAAGTGGAGAAGCGTATGATGACGATGATGACATAAACGGCATTTGAAGATCGAATTACAATCGTGTACGGTATGAGAAGGGCGCAAACAATTAAAGCACCGACGATTAGTTTTGACAAACTCAATTCGTTCAGGGACGGATAACTGTGCAAACTTATTGCAAAGATTGACAGAGTGATTCCCTGAACAAAATAAGCATTTCACGACTGTAGAGGACGGCGCGCTTGAGGTTGATGGAGAAGGCTGTGTCTTATTGTCGGGCGATGGTTTCCTGTTGGCGTCTGAAAGAAATACTAACGGGGATTTTTTTATTGATTTATTTTGTGCAACAGTCGAATTGGATTTAGAAGAATTAATTTTATCGAGAACTCTTCCCTTGTCTGAAGTACCGCGATCATGAGCCGTGAAGTGACTATCGCGAACTAGCGCCTCACATTTCGAATATAAGAATGATTTTAATGCTTGGTAACTCGGTAACTCTGTGGCGGAGTGACTTTGTTCAAATGCACAACGAGTAGAGGAGTCAAGCTTCGATAAAATTAAATAACAAAGAATGAAGTCCCATTGATCTGTGGGAAGATTAAGTCCCTTTAAAATATTTAAGTTTTCATTAAAAAGGTCCAAAACGCGACGAAATTCCAAAGGAGAACTAGGTTTAAAATTAATATTTAGTATTTCTTTCCAACAGGTAAACGCCAATTCACGTTTATCTCGATATCTGTTTGTTAATGTTTCGTATGCTTCACGATAAAAAACACCCTGTATAGGATAAGTACGAATAAGACCTAGGGCGTCGCCACTAAGACTAGAAACGAGATAATGCATACGTTCCGTGTCCGACAAAGACGTATTATTATGAACTAAAGAATTAAAAATATCGTAAAATTCGGGCCAAAATTTAATTTGACCAGAAAACGTAGGAAGCTGAAGTTTTGGTAATTTAACGTTTGGTATAGAAGTAGCATCCTGAAAATTTTCTAACGAACGATTCGATTGGCTATTCGACGGGACTAGTTGTCTATGTATTGTTTCGATTTCAAAATAAATATCGTCAAACTCGGAACGAATTTCGTCTTCTTTTTCTTCTACAGAAGAATCGTCAACAACGCATAAAATATCCGAGTGAGATTCCTCAAAGCTTTCGACTATTTTCTTAAGCGTCGAATAATGAGACATAAAACGATCAAAATGTGAAACATCCGATTTTGCCAATAACGCAACATCAAAAATCTTTTTTAACCGATTAAAAGCTAGCGTACGCTTACGGCGTAATACCGGCAAATCGTGAATAGTCGGTCCGTCTTCAATAGCCAATGGCTTTGATGTACGTCTTTTCGAAGTAATTTCATGCTTGGAACGGCGCCTCGCACTAAAAGACATCGTTATTATGTTTAACTAATTACACGTAAAATCAAATAAAACGTTAAAAGTTTATTGCAAGAGAATCAATTCGGAATTACGCTTAACTCAATACGCAACAACGTTTTACACGGAAAAAAACTAAATGCATCGACAGAATACTTCGTACAAATCTATAAAATATTTTTAGCAAAAAAATAGGAAAACCGACTTCAATGCGTACAAATTTAAACTAAAAAGTAAGAAATAAATAATATTTTTATGAAGTAGTTGAAAAGAGCGTCATAGAAAACCAAGGAAAGTATTGATACACATTTATAATTCTTTATTTATAATTCATACTCCGATATATTTGGAGCCGGTGCCAGCTAGCCAAGGAGGATAGTGTTTGCAATTTTCGAACTTCACGGAGCGGCGGATTATTTCTCATCTTTATTATGCATTCATTATTATGTATAGTTAATGGATTAATCAAGTTCGTATCTATTAGGTAAGTTTATTTTGCTTAGGCTGGCACCGACTCCAAATATATCGGAGTATGAATTATAAATAAAGAATTATAAATGTGTATCAATACTTTCCTTGGTTTTCTATGACGCTCTTTTCAACTACTTCATAAAAATATTATTTATTTCTTACTTTTTAGTTTAAATTTGTACGCATTGAAGTCGGTTTTCCTATTTTTTTGCTAAAAATATTTTATTTTATTATTTTTAGTGGAAATCACTACATAGTATAAAACAAAGTCGCTATCCGCCGTCTGTCTGTCCCTATGTATGCTTAGATCTTTAAAACTACGCAACGGATTTTGATGCGGTTTTTTTAATAGATAGAATGATTCTTAAGGAAGGTTTATATGTATATACATGGTTTATATGTATACACATCAGTCGCATCATTTGAAACGCATAAAATTAGTAGAAAAATTAAATGATATTAAGAGCAATGCTGTTACAATAAGTTCTGATTACATAGATTATAATAAACAATTAGAGTTAAAAATAGACAGTCTTGAAGTGACATTAAAAAGTATGCTAAAAAACATACAAACCATGTCGCAAAAGCAATTAAGTTACCAAATAATGGCATCAAATGACATGGAAGATATGTGTAATTACAATGCAGAGCGTTTCGAATCTTTAAATAAAAAACGAACATGTTCATGCCTAGTTAAGGACATTCAGAACAAGGAAGCACTTACTTCTAACATATTATATGATCAACAAGATTCAAAAGTAGAAGTTTATCCAGAAGTTGTATCACTCACAGATAATAATAATTGTTCTCTTAATAACCTTGATGAAGGTGGGACACAAGCAAATGTAAGTAAATACGAAAACAACGTAAATTACAATAATCATCAAAACAATGTAATTATGTTTAGTGATGAGATAGGCAAAAATATGGGTCACATAATGTGTCAGTACATGTCACAAAATGTAACTAATTTCTGTGTGCCAGGTGCTAACTGTATTCAAATATTGCAAAAGGTAATCTGTGGTACTTACAGCCCTAACAGTACAATAATTATTTTTATTGGTAGACGAGGAAATACTAATTCCAAGATTATAGAAAAACATTTTGATTGCCTCTCTAAATTAAATGTAAAAAAAATAATTTTATTTACCTTGCCTTACAGTAGATCATTGACTCATGCAGAAAATGACTATAGATATAAATACAATATGAAATTGCATTTAATGGCAAATTATGATAAAAAATTTGACATTATTGATTTTAATAGTTTCATTAAGAATTTTTTTTTGACAAAAGATAAATATTTTCTTTGTAATAATTACAAAAAACAAATAGCAAAATCGCTATGTTATTTTATTTTTAAACAAGCCAATTCATTGGCTTTAACTTCTGCCTCTATTGGGCAGTCAAATATGACATTAAACAATGACAATTTGGAATATGCATCATATTCTTTAAATTAAATTTCGAGACAAAAGAGACTAACTCTGGCAGTACTAACTATAATGAAAAATTAGACTCAAATTTTAAGGTTTCAAATCAATTATCCTCCCCACTTGTAATGAATAAAAATTCTAAAAATAATTTTATCAACCTTTTCCACCAAAATATTCAAGGGATATCAGGCAAAGATTTAGAATTGGAGCTATTTATGAATTGTAATAATATTGATATATTGTGTGTTACAGAACACTGGCTAAAAAGCCATCAGCTCATGTTTAATTTTAGTAATCACCATGTTGTCAGCTCATACAGCAGAAAAAACATATTACATGGTGGTTCATTAATAATTACTAAAAAGAATATTAAATGTAAGGAAAGAAATGACCTCGTCAGTATGTCAGTTGAGCGAGTTACTGAAATAGCTTGTATAGAGTTTGAACAATTCATTGTTATTAGTGTATACAAACCTCCATGTGCCCCCTTTGAACATTTTTTAAAAATTATGGAAGATGTCCTATTTAAAATCAGTAAATGTCGTAAAGTAATTGTTATCTGTGGAGACTTTAATATTAACATATTAGATACAAATTCAATCACTTGTAACTTTTTAAATTTATTTAAGTCCTATGATTTGGACTACGTTTTTTATGAACCCACAAGAATTACTGAAACAAGTGCAACCTGCATTGACAACATTTTTACTAACCGAAAACCTAGCCAAAAGTCAATTATTAATATGTTGCACTCTGATCATTGTGGTCAATTAGCATCGTTTCCTAGGAAAAAAGTAAAAGTGCAAAGAACAAAAATAAGTTTTATTCCTATAAATGCAAGCCGAATTGAAAAATTTAAATCAAAATTAATTGTGAAGCTACCATGTTTGCCTTATAATGATTGTCCGGATAAGCTATACAGTTCATTATTTAATTTGATAAATGTTGAATTTACCAACACTTTTGTGCCAAAAACAAAGACGATCTGTGATCATCTAACTTTTAGTGAATGGGCAACGCCTGGTATATACAATAGCAGAAATAAGTTGTACGATTTGTATAGTCAAAAATCATATAATTTTGACCCAGTATTTGTTAATTATGTAAGGGACTATTCTAAAGTTTTCAAAAGAGCCTGTTCCACTGCCAAGTCAGTTTACTTAAAAAACAAAATTAAGAATTCTACAAATAAGATTAAAGAAACTTGGAATATTATTAACAGTGAAACTGGTAGGAGTCAAACACGTTTCCGTAATATTAACTTAAAGATTAATAATGTAAATGTTAAAGCTGATTTGGAAGTAGCCATGGAATTCGAAAGGTTTTTCTCAGATGTTCCCGTACAGACAACTAAATCACTTCAGTCATCTTCCACCTCTGCTGAACAGCTGCTTAAACAAAATGTATCATCATGTGACAGTAACTTTGAATTTACAGCTGTTAGTTATAAAGATATTATAAATACGTTTAAAACTCTAGACCTGAAGAAATCTATGGATCTTTGGGGACTGTCAGTCAGAACTATCTCATCCATTATAAGTATAATAGCTCCTTATTTAGTAGTCGTATTTAACAGCTGTATTGACTCTGGTGTGTTTCCTGACTTGATGAAACATAGTAAAATTATACCGTTATTTAAATCTGGCGAAACCTCAGATCCCACCAATTTTCGGCCTGTTTCTATTTTACCAACTTTAAGTAAAATCTTTGAAAGACTAATGCTCAACCAACTATTAAAGCATTTCAATAAATTTAACATATTTCATCAAAAGCAATTCGGGTTCACTCGGGGTCGCTCCACCATTGACGCGGGAGTTGAGTTGTTAAAGGAGGTATTCGCTGCTTGGGAAGAATCACGTGACGCTCTTGGGGTTTTCTGTGATTTATCTAAAGCTTTCGACTGTGTTAATCATGATACTCTGGTCAGGAAATTACACCATTACGGCATTAGGAACAAGGCTCTCAACCTAATGACCTCATACCTGAGCAATAGAATACAGAAAGTTGATATAAATGGTAAAAGATCTCCAGGTTCTCTAGTCACAATAGGTGTTCCGCAGGGCTCAATTCTTGGTCCATTTCTCTTTCTAGTGTACATAAATGACTTGCCTTACTACATAAGGGACAATCATGATATTGTGTTGTTTGCTGATGACACTTCTTTGATTTTCAAAATAAATAGAAAATTAGATAATTATGACGAAGTTAACAATGCACTCGCAAAAGTAGTCTATTGGTTTAATATTAATAATTTGTTGCTTAATGAAAAAAAAACCAAATTAGTTAAGTTTACTACACCGAATGTGCGACGTGTAGAAACGAATGTACAAATAAATGGGGTTGAATTGAAACCTGTGGAAACAACAACTTTCTTAGGAGTAATGTTAGACTCCAAATTGCAATGGGGTCCACATATTGTAAAACTTTCGGGTAAACTAAGTTCTGCGGCATATGCAGTTAAAACTATTAGGCGGCTAACTGATGCCGATACCGCTAGAATGGTTTATTTCAGTTATTTTCACAGCATAATGTCGTATGGGATTCTTCTCTGGGGGAGTGCTGCAGATATAAATACCATCTTTGTTTTGCAAAAACGGGCTGTTAGAGCAATCTACCAACTAGGTCCGCGTGACTCCCTCAGAGAAAAGTTCAAGGAGATAAATATTCTAACTGTGTCTTCACAATATATACTGGAAAACTTACTATATGTAAAGAAAAACATTATGCATTTTTCTGAGAAATGCCATACGCACAATGTAAATACTAGGAAGAAACACGATCTGGTTGTATATAAAACTCGTCTCCACAGAATAAACAATTCTTTTGCGGGCCAATGTATACGTTTTTACAATAAGCTTCCGATGAATATTAGAGATTTGCCTGTTAACAAATTTAAAAAAACTGTAAAAACTAAACTATATAAAAAAGCTTATTACAAGATAAATGATTATTTAAATGATACAAATGCGTGGGAGTGAAATCTGCCCAAAAATGCATTAAAATTGTAACTTATTTGTATTGATATATCTATTGACCTGTAATGATGTTTTGAAATCATTACGAAATTGTAAGCTGTGGAGTTTCTTTCGCCATTTCTTCTCCATTTCAGCATATAAATATTCGTCCCGAAATGGTGGTAGGGCTTTTGACGATTTAAAAGTACTTAGCAAAGTCCATTTAAATAAAGATATTTTTCATTTCATTTTCATTTCATTTCATTTCATTTCATTTCATTTCATGCATATTCACATAAGCATTGCACCCGTGCGAAGCCGGGGCGGGTCGCTAGTTAAGTATATTTTATTGAAAATGGATAGGCCCACTGGATAAATGGATAGGCGCTCATTAAAACTTTACGGAAACGTAAACAAATTTTTTTTGTTATTAATGTTCTGTTCATAAAGGGTCGAATTTATATCGATACAATTTATACGGGCCATCTCTGATTTTGACGTAGCTAAATAAAGAATCACTAAAATCGAGTCGTAATACTCATAATTGACGGAGTATCAGGTAACAAACACAAAAAAACAGTCGGATAGAGAACTTCCTCTTTTTTTTAAGTCAGTTAACAAATAATATCGCGTCTCAGACCTATAGCTCATTACAAATGCCTACAATGAATGGTATAGTTTTAATGGTAAGTTAATGAACTATGAAACTTGAAGAGAAACTAGTTATTTAACTTAAGTTCATAAAATAATTTGTCATAGTTTATGTGTTGACTATTGGACCTACTAATCAAAATTTTACTATTGCATATTAGGTAATAGCAAGTTCAAAAAAAAAATTGTCATTATTTTTGTGTTCGTGGACGATGTTATTGTTTCATCCCCAATGAAATTATCATTTCAACAAAAAAGTACTGAACCAATTTCGGTATAATGTATACGGGACCACCTTTGAAGTATGACCTTCTTAACGAAAAAAGAATCATTAAAATCAATTCATTATTGGCGGAGTAATCGCGGAACAAACATACAAAAAAAAAAAAAAAAAAAAAAAAAAAACATACAGTCGAATAGAGAACCTCCTCCTTTTTTTGTTTGAAGTCGGTTAAAAAATAACACAATATTAAACCAAATTAAATGTTCGAAATTATTAATTGTAAGGAGAAAGTTAGCGACCTAACTCGGCCGTATTATACGAACAATTAAAGCGTTAATTTATCAAGTAATATGTTGGAAATATAAAATATTGGTATTTAAATCATAATAACGAGAAATTGCGAAATATTCATATGCCGCTGAAATGATTTTCGGGTCTACACGCCCAAAGTGTGATAACAAATTTCGATACAATTTTATTGATAACGAAATTGAGGGTAACCTTCTTTGGTTAACGTTTTCTATTGAAATTATGTTATAAAACCATTGAAATGCGTTAATGTTTTAGATTAATTGTTGAAATAAGTAGTATAATGAAGCAATCTAATGAAATATTATGAATTTGAATGGAAATAGACTATGATTCCCGGGTTTTCGGCACCATAAAATATGTGTGGTTATTGTGAATTCCCGCACATATTGGGAGCAACACACGATGTGAAAATAAAGTTTCGTGTTGCAACGTCTGGGAGACTTTAGGCTAATACACCAAGGTACTCACGTTTCGGATCCAATACAACTGCCGGTCACCAGCCAATTTGGGTCAGACAGTGTCCAAACTAATCACCGGTCAGCTGACGGCACGGGTACAAACGGCACAAACACTTCCTAGTGTCTTGCTTGAAAGTTTATAATTAACAAAAAAACACAGCACATAAAATCTTGTAAAAATGATAAGTTCAGCTCAGACCGTCGGTATTTATGAGAAGTAATTGTTCCACACCTTCACACGCGAATTCTCAATCGAAAAAGTCAAGCTGGTTTTCCGGTTTCTTCCCTAGATGGCGTGGCGCTCGACGTTTTCTTGGTCTCAACGTGAAAACATTGCAAACTATGTTTTTCCTTTGGTTTATATTAAGCAAAAGGTGTCCCAGACGTTGAGATTGAATTGAGAATATTCTAGCTAAAATAAATGATAACGAAACATGTAGATATACGCAGTTATTTACTATGGTTAAAATCACAATATATTCGTTTTGCGTAAATACATGTACTACCTACCCGTTGTAATCGTAACCGCTTTTCCGTAGTCTGTAGCATTTGCTACGGGCTACGAAAAGCTATTAATTACATTATTGGCGTTTGTTGTAGAAATTATATTCTGTAAACTCCTATACTGTACATGTTGAATCGCAGGAGAAAACTGGAGCATTGCTGATTTGCTAAACCTAGATTGCTGATGCTGACAAATGTTTTAGAGTAGGTACCATCTGCTATGGTTTTTTTGTTTTGTTTATTAGTTCATTAGACGTGGCTTTACGTGTAATCAAACGTTACAAAAAGCTCTGCACTTTCCTTTTGGGATTGCAAGCATGATAGTATCTCTTATGTAGTACCTATATGTCGTGGCCCAATCGTATAATTGGCACAGAACACAGAATAGATGTATTCTGTGGACCAGAACATGAAATTGTGTGAGCATATCGTCTACCTACCGATCATACAGATATGTTAGATTACTCTCCGTCCACCACGCTTGGTCATAAAATTGATAACCCTGAATCTACTAGTTGCTCCTGACTACTACCATTTTTAGAAATTGGGCTAATCGACCAGTAGTCGAGATTTTTATGGACCAGTAGCGTTTCATGATTTGCCACCATTTCATGATCTGCCCAATTATATGATGATCGGGCCACGACATATATAAACTCTAGTAGTAGTAGATTTTAACTAGATCCAACTAGGTAGTTAAGTTTACAGAGCTTACACACTGTCAGCGTCCCCTCCGGCGTTTCATGGCGACAGAATTTTAGTATCTATATGGAAAGTGATGAGGACTATATTGCTGTGACATATTCACTAGTTGCGACGTGTCCTGTTAACAATACATGGGTTTAGCTCGGCGCCACACACACATAAGCCCTAAAGCCTGCTCTATTTTAGGGTTGCTATTGTATTAAGCAGACTCAATTGAAACTCCTTGCTCTATTTAACATTTCGGACGAGAGCTATACAGGCTGTTTGAGACAGTCAAAGGCTTATCAGGTTAAAATTTTATAACACATGTATAAGGTTGAAAATCCATTAGAGAAATTTGACAATTTGCAAATTGCATTAAGATAGGTAGGTACTTTAGATACAGCACTCGCCCACATCAGATTTTTTGTAGGACCGACAATTAGGCCGATTTATTCAGTAGGTAGGTACATGAAATTTTCTGAGCGACTTTGTAGGCGCCCGCGAGTTCGTTAGACTGCCCAAGATCATTCAAATGCTCTTTATTTAAATATACTCATACAAAGTTCTTCCAGATCGTCATAAGTGAAATAAGGAATACCTTCTTAGGTACACATAAAAAATCAATACACATAACGTGATAGTTGGTATTATATGATACTAAAATTATCTATTTACTTCTGAGGTTGACCGTACGGCCATTTTTTGTTTATAAAACACATACCTAATTATTCTAAAAAATTTTAGCGATCGATGATAACTGGATGGACTTAACGATGTTTCACTGACATTTTGATCTTCAAAAGGTGATGATATAAGAGTTTTGTAACTGTGTAACTCTCTGTCTATCAGTTCTTCTTCACTTTCATCTTCATTGAAATCATCACTAGAAAATGACGACGTTTCACTTTCTTTATTGTTGTTTTTAACTTTCTTCGGTATGTATTAATTATTTTCGTCCAGGTTTTGTTCATCATTTTTATTTACTATCATGTTAAGTGGTTCAACTATAGGTTTCAATATATTTATATAGAGGTTTCATTATTTTTATAGCGTTAAAAAAATATTATGAATATAAAACATTCTTATTTAACACATTTCCATTAAACACAAAAAATCAAAATCGGTTCAACCCTTAGGAGGACAACTGCAACCCTCACTGACATACACACGGACTAAAGAATTAAATAAATTAATATTATGTACATAATGATGTTGTGCATTTAAGATGCTGCTCATAAAAATGCGTTTAACTTTTGCGTAGTAGCGTGTCGAGTCTGCGCCCCGCTCTATGTCTCCAGGGCGGGCGGGGTATAGGAGCTGTTATCACAGTGCGCAGTCATCGGCCGTGGGCGGCGCACGAGGTAAGATTGTTTACTACTATTACTAGAACCTAGTGTCTTTAACTAAAGCCCCAATTATTCTTCTTTATATTGTTAACGTGGTTTTAAGTAAGAAAATGTTGTCTTAAGTTTTCTCACACGTCATAAGTATTTTATCTTTAGATGATACACGATTTATCTCTATTCTTCGTAGATACTCGTATTAATGAAAGACGGCTTTCCACGTAAACCTTATTTGCTGATAAGTTTTCCCATTTTCTTTTATTGCCAGATTACGATCTAATGTTCGGTGGTTACAAATTTTTGGAATGATAATAGTGTGTTTTCTATTTGTGTAATATGTATGTTTGTGTTCATAAAACTGTTACTTCCACCATCTGTTCATCAAAAATATGCTTTATGCAGAATTTCATTCGAATTTAATAACATTGACTGTGGAATTTGTCTATATTGTTCGGAACATCAAGCTCCTTGCTCGAAAATTGAATTGAGTCGGCTTTGTTAGATATTTGGTAGATAGACTTCAGTAGGCAGGTCGAAGCTTAGAGTAGGGCCGAACTGCGAATTTTGGGTTTATGATTGAGACAGTACATTTTGGTTGTATTTAAAGAAAAGTTTTAGATACACAGATAGATTCATTTGCTACGGTCGACCTTAGAACGTGTAGATTAATATTTTAGTACCTTATTGTCCTAATAGTTATTCATAAATAATGGTAACTATTCAATGATATTATATTATACAATATCATTGTAACTATTAGATACTGTACGAGTATCGATATATGTACGAAATAGCACCAAAGTTTAAATTACTTCTGAGCCTTTCCATCTTCTTCTTCTTCCGTGCCTATGTCCCTTATCTTTTGGGGTCGGCCCTCCTAATCTTGTCTCGCCATTCCGATCGTGTTTGCGTCATCTCAGGGTGCAGTCCCATCGTCCTCATATCTGTTTGTATTGTTCTAAACCAGGTAGTCGGAGGTCTACCACGTCCACCTTTCGGCTCTTTTATGTCCATTACTGTTCTAGTCATGTGTTCTGAGCCTTTCCATCGGTATCGTAAAATTACGAGTATTTTATTTTACTATTTTGCGAGTTCGATTCCCGGTTCAGACAGGAGATTATTCAAAAAGCTGTGAATTCAGTTTAAATTGTTTTTAAAATTAAAACCAATTCTTGTTTCTTTGTAATAATAAGTCAAATCATTCATAATCTTATGTGCCTCCGACTGCATGTTACTATGTTGAACAAAAGTTCTAAAAACTACCATCAATATGTTATAAGTTTGCCTTTAATATTTGATCTTATTTCCATCTTCTCAGTTGATTATATGTCTTTTTATGCAGTTAGGTTTTTAGTTTTTTAAATTTATTTATTTTTATATTTATTTCATTCTCAAGTACATATACTATATATAGGAACATATCTATTTTCACGCTCCTAATCCCAAAAAGGGTAAAGCTGTGCTTAAGTTAACATTTTGTTGCAAATTAAGCCGCCTCTAGCCATAGGCTATGCAGAGTTTTATAATAGTGACAGGTTGCTAGTCGTTTGCCTAACCGCCTAGTCATTTACTTACGGTGAACCACCACTCAAAATCCGACAACTATGTTTTTAAACTCTATCTCAGCAATCCGAATAAATTATTCACAACTAGCGGACCCGACAGACTTCGTCCTGTCATAAAGAAATTATTCGATTTTTTCTCGCCGTAAAAACCTTCCTTGAACTCCAACGAACATTTTAAAAAAAGAATTGGCCAAATTGGTCTAGGCGTTGTTGAGTTATGCGCTTACCAACACATTTTGCGATTCATTTTTATATTATAGATATTATATAAATACAATCAATATGTGACTATGCTATGTGATACCAATGTTCTACATACTACCTCAAATTCAGCTTCACCAATGGAAAAATGTTTTAATGGAGAAAATTCCGATGTATTAATGGTGAAAGTCAAAAATCCTGGGAGTAATGGCGTGCAATATCGCCGATGCCAGGCGCGGGAGGAATGCCCGCCCTCTCGTTGACAAAGCCTCTTCACGGCGCCGCCGCTCACGTCGAGTTGCGAAGCGTTTGAGGGGCGCATAAAAAATGGCATTCTTTATACATCTAGGTAGACGTCTACTGCCTAATTTGTTTGTGCTTTAGGCTGGGAAGGTTGAGTTACTTAAGTAGCTCAACCTTAGTAATTAGGTACTAATATTTAGTGAATTTGGCGTACATATTTCTTCTTCGTAGACCACTTCTTCTTTCTCCTCCTGCTACCAATTTATTTGGTGGTTGGTGACTTGCTATCGACGTATTGCTACATAGGTTTTAGCACTACATTATTACGGGCGTGTTCCCAATGATTTTACAAACAGAAGGCGTGTGCCTGCCCTCGAATTCGAGATTTATCTCGAATCCGAAACCGAAAACTCTTCGAAAACCCTATTCGAGTTTTAATGATGTTGAGCTATTCTGAAAATCTCGAGTTCGACTTTTCTCGAAGGGAATCCACTCGAATTGGTTAGAATGGTTAGTAGCGGTCGAGACGTAGATTTCGAACCTCTTATATATCCATGTTCTGTGGGAACCACAGACTGTGGTTGGAACCGTTTAAAACCGGATGAAGGAACGGAACGCATCGTAACGTAATTATGTTCTCAAACGGCAACATTTCACACAAAAATCTTAAAGTAATTCGATTAATAGTGGAGAGAATAGGACATTCGAAAAAAACAATCACGATTTACGAGATTTTATGGTCGAAAAATTATTCGAAGAGTAAACTCGAATTCGAGATTATTTCGAAGGAAACTGAATTGCGTCCCAGAACCACCAGTTGAAAATTGAATTGGAAAATGGCACTTGGTAGTTTCCTTTTTTTGAATCGATACACTTCATCGTTAATATAAGTTTTGACTGCCGTCAACTTACGCAGATTGTGCTGTTTGTGAAATATATTCCCTTACAATCAAATTACCAGAAAATTATGAGACAATTGTATTAGGGCCGTTAGAAGCAGAATAGTTTCCCAAATGCCGTCTCCGAGTTTCGGGAGCCCGTCCCTCGACCGAGCGATGTCCTTGTAGCTAACGAACCACCGCGAAAACTTATTTATCAAAAGCGGTATCTCCCGATGTTATTATGTCTATGAGTTGAGCGGATTCTGAACCAGCAACAGTTAATATTATCTATTTCTCAACGATATTTTTTGTAAACTTACACAAACTTTATTATTTTGAATAGTAATTATTTAGTGAAAGATAAGCTTAATATATGGTTAAACGATAGAAACCACGTCAGATGTTAAATCACGTGTGAAATCACGTTAGTAGTTAAAGGTTAATGTTGTTTTTAATGCGCATATATTTTTATTTTTCTATCCGCAAAAGCAAAGGTATGGATAGTAAATTGTTTTATAACTGAAGAAATTAACTGTAAGTCGTATAGGTCTATTACTAGCGGTCGCCCGCGGCTTCTCTCGCTTCAATGTCAGTTATCGCGCCAAAAATTATCTTATGTCCTTTCAGCCCGCCTAGCATGACCACCAAAACACGATATGATATAGCCATTTATCGCGTTGAACTGTAAAAAAAATGGATATAAACGCCAACTTGAAATTTTATCTAAATTGCGAACTTGTTTAGGGCTTATACTTGTTCGCAGTTTCGATAAAATTTCAAGATTGTTGTTATATCTAATGATTTTTGACAGTTCAAAGTGATAAATGGCTATATTATATCGTGTTTCGGTGGTCATGCTAGGCGGGCAGGGTCTCAAATTATCGGCATAGCACATTTGATTATAATCGGTTCAGTAGTTTAAGCGTGATAGCGTAACAAAACAATCTCACTTTCGCATTTATAATATTAGTAATTTTCTATATTGAAATATAATCAAACATATTGTTATTAACTATTATCTATTTATTTATAGATTTTTGAAGTAAAACTTCTTTAGGCGCGACTAGGGGGTAACTCAGATTTTTCTAACGGAAGTAACGCTCAGTATTCTATAGTCTGTGTAGTTTCCGCTATTTAAAAATAGTAATTTCGATTGGTCGTAAGTATCTGTCATATTTTAATTTTTTTTTCAGTTAAAATTTAATCATTTCAGTGATCTACGCCAAAGAAGTTTTACTTCAATCGCGCGTAAAGGTTACACGCACACAATTTTTGAAGTAAAACTTCTTTAGGCGCGACTAGGGGGTAACTCAGATTTTTCTAACGGAAGTAACGCTCAGTATTCTATAGTCTGTGTAGTTTCCGCTATTTAAAAATAGTAATTTCGATTGGTCGTAAGTATCTGTCATATTTTTTTTTTTTCAGTTAAAATTTAATCATTTCAGTGATCTACGTCAAAGAAGTTTTACTTCAATCGCGCGTAAAGGTTACGCACACAATTTGTTTTTATTCTAATATAGTCAAATGGATTTTCTTTTTACTGTAATTAGGTACTACTTTGCAAAATGCGTAGATAAAAGCTTTTTTATGACTCACAACTTCCTTTCTTCTGTGTAAATTATAATTTAGAACACAAAGGTAAAAAAAGGCGAATCCGTTATCAGGTCAGAATTATAAAAAAAATTATCAAACCACCAAATTTCTACGTGCTACGTCTATACATATCTATATTATAAAGAGGAAAGATTTTGTATGTATGTTTGTAATAAGCTGAAAAATCTGGACCAATACTAAAAATTCATTAGAATACTACTTTTTCACTGAGTCACATAGGATAATTTTTTTTTCGGAAAAACTGTACGCGTGCGTTGTCGCACAGCGCTACTCTAAATATAAAATAATTTTTTTATGACGTTCTCTGAATTACAATAATTGAGTGAAGGTAGTTTTTTTCTCTTTTACTTAAAACACTAAAAAGCAAAACATAGATTATTTTTAAATAAAAAAACCGCCTTCAAAACCTAAAACGGCGAAATAAAGATTTTGTTATAAAACAATCTACTTAAATATTTTTTTGAGGTTGGTGTCACCTCAATATTTGGAAAACTTGGAAAACGTTGTCACTTGTATTTGGGACCAACCTCAAAAAAAAATATTTAGATTTTAGGTCTAGGCTTCGAGGTTCAGCAATTATAATAAGTAATAATATTAATTATTTGAGAATCAATAATCAACGAATTATTTTATTTAGTTTGAATTTACCAAATGTTCAATGTGTTCATGAGACAATAAGAAATTTATGATTTCCAAGAAGACTATTAACCAACAAAATATAACAGCATTCCACATTGTACGTCTTTCTTGTAATTTTAACTGTAGTAATCACCCATAATTGGGACAGCAAAGAATTAATACCCCTCCCTAAATATCCACATATGAATAAAGATACGATAATGATTCTCCCACGTCATTAATCCGGTCAGGGCCATCGTTTATGTGAGCGTTTACATCCCGGGTGGTCCGGGTGCCAACGACCTTGGCCCGTTGATCCGGCCCCTTTAATAAATGGACCTCGGATATATCTGAAGCTTACTATTTCTCGATCGCCGAATTGTTTTTCAATTATGTGTCATAGTACTTTGAAGTAGGTAATGAAGATAGTGTATTGTGTTTAAATAGCCCTAGCAAATATAAAACCTAGATACTCATTTTACGCATCAGTTACCCTTGTTATTTCTGTATTTGTATAAATAAAGAAATGACCTCTAGGTAAGTATAGGTACAGTCAACAGGACATCTGTTCAAAACTCAAATTTTTCCAAGCGATTTCCGAGCTTTTGTCCGCGACTTTGTCCGCGTGGAATAAAATATTACTTTGGGCATTATTTTTATTTTTAGGGTACTCATTTTGCAATCATACACACTCACTCGTGGCCGATAAATATACGTATAGTAAACATAGACAGATTTGTTTGGCGTAAAAGCATAACAGACGGACAGATTTACTTTCGCATTTATAATATCAGTAGTGATTAGTAGTGATTGAAATACAAAATTGATCGGGATTTGACAGTTTGTGGTAACCCTATGTGCTGTTTTCTGTACATAGTTAATAAAAAATGGACAAGTGAAACACCATAGTTGAGTGCGTTGAGTGTTACGGTTTTGATCTTTTGTCATATTGATTACCACAGAACACAAAAAGATTGATTACCATGACATGACTAACATCAACAGATCTTGTAGCACTCAATTCCTGCGTCAGTTTTCAACTAGAAATGATAATTTAAAACAGATTTACTCGTACTAGAAAAATGCACTGAAAAAAATCGACTTGTCTCAGGCGGGACTCGAACCCGCATCTTCCACAATCCGGGCGGAAGATGCGGGTTCGAGTCCCGCCTGAGACAAGTCGATTTTTTTCAGTGCATTTTTCTAGTATTAATATTTACGCGTTTGTAAACGCAAAAATAAAATGATTCCAAGATTTACTCGTACTCCGCCGACAAATGAAACAAGTGCCGAGAGACGTTCATCACCACTGCTGGGACACAAGGCCTCTCCTGGTCATCGAAGGAGGTTTAGGCAGTAATCCGCCACGCTTGCCCAATGCGGGTTGGTGGAGGTGTATAAGATGATCAATACCATTTTCTGATCCATTAGTCGCCTTCTACGATACCTGTTGGAGGATATGCGTTGATGCTATTTTAATCTGCCGGCATCACATGGCCTATAGACGTTACATTAATTTTTCATTCCTCCGCATACTACTATACTACTTATAGTAAATAAAAAGTAGTCAAAACAGCAATAACTTACGTTCGCCGAAAAGTCTATAGTCATTCATTAGCCGACTTCAAAAAGGAGGAGTTTCTCAATTTGACTGTATGTTTTTTATGAGTGTTACTTCATAATTTTAAATTATTTAAATTTTTTTTGAGGGCTGGGTCGATCCCAACCTCAAAATTGGGAATAAACGTAGTCACTCAAGTCTTTGGGATCGACATCAAAAACGTTTAGATTTTTAAACAAAAAATTTCTATTTTTTAGTTTTGAAGATGTTTTTAGGGTTCCGTACCTCAAAAGGAAAAAACGGAACCCTTATAGGATCACTTTGTTGTCCGTCTGTCTGTCTGTCTGTCAAGACCCTTTATCTCAAGAACGCGTGGACGTATCAAGCTGAAATTCACATGAAATACTCAGGTCTATTGTCCCTTTAAGCTGTGAAAATATCAAACTTCTAAGCCAAGCCAATCAAAAGATACAGCCGATTATGTCGATATTTTCAACAAATTTCCGACACTCTCAAAGGAATCAAAACCTACAGGATACTTCCCGTAAACTCAGGATCTTGAAATTTGGCATAAAGCATTGTCATATAATGCAAATATAGGAAAAATTGCGAAAATCACATTTTTTTAGTTATATAATATAATAAAAATATTTTAATAAAATGAAACTTACTACCTTATTTCTCACGAACGAATAAAGGTATCAAATTGAAATTTATACCAAATACCTAGGTCTATTGTCCCTTTAAGCAGTGAAAAAATCAAACTTTTAAGTTAACGCGATCAAAAGATACAGCATCTTATAAATTGTAAACCGCTACATTTGTACGGCGGAACCCTCGGTGTGCGAGTCCGACGCGCACTTGGCCGGTTTTTTTTTTTACAAGTACCTGTTGTAAAAATAACCTTAACTTACTAATAATAAGCAATATCCATTCGACACAGATTAATAGATACCTATTGATAGAACCGACTATGGATTTCTCGACAAAACGTTCATCGGCGAACCGTGATTAGCTTTACCGTTCGGTGCTGACTATCTTTGTTTCGAATCTTTGTTTTTTTTCTTTGACTGTTTGACCTTCATCTCACGTGATGGTAATCCTACTTATTTTTCCCACCCTAATATGAAATATCAAACATATCCATGCTGTTCAATTTCTCCGTGATTGGCCTCAAATAGTTGTTTTTTGCAATCAAAGTAATAAAACCAATATTTGATAAAGGTCAAAGTCACCCATCCAACAATGACAAGTCCCTTTGACCTTTTTACAAACCGCTTTATTAGGGTGAACCCTGAAATAATTGGACCGGTATTTTGATTTTTTGACGAAGGTACATCCCGTACCCTATAGTTCCGGGAAACGTGCGGAAAATGTAAGAATAAGGAAAAGCTTAATTTACCTCATTCATTTTCATGGTTTTCTTTGAAACTATTACCTACTTCTTAGAATTCCGTATATAGATAGAAAAGTAAAGCGGTCTTACAAACTTGATTTAGGTTATAGTTATATTGCTCAGCTACTCTTAGTATTAATTTTCCTGATAGAATTACAAGGAAATCCGTTCTTGAAAACTTACGAACGAGTTTCTTTTTAATTCTATCCCCCTTTAAATACCATGACCCCTTTCCTCGGAGTGGGCAAAAATTTATCAAGGCGAATATTGTTACTTTCTCGTATTCGTTCGTAGCTTAGACAAGGATTCTTTGTCAAGGTTCGTAGTATGGAAGTCTTGTAATCGTCAAAAAATTTGACATCTTGTTTTGACAGATTTATACGTTTTGTACCTGCCTGAGTCCAAAAATACCGTTTTTGGAATTATGTCTGTGGGTGTGTCTGTGCGTTAGCACGATAACTCGAGTATGCGTTAACTTATTGTAACCAAATTTCACATGCGTGTATGATAAAATGTAAGGTTTCTATCAACTTTTGAGTCGTCGATCACTAAAGTTAAGCAACGAAGTGCGCGGTCGGTACTCGGATCAACTTTTGAGTCGTTTCCGGTATACGAGAAAGTCAAGGGGAGACCACTCCCGATTTTTTTTACATATTGTTAATATTTCAAAGTTGTTAAAATCACTTTAAGTTAACTAGTCTATCACAGTAAAATATAAACGGTAAACGGTTCCATACAAAACCTAGGCAAACAATTGTAGGGAACAGCTGATTTTTTTGCGATTTCAATGATGATCCCATAGCAAGAGTTATTTGTATTGGCCTACCTGTGGAAATGGCTTCGGCTCGACAGCCACTAAAAATTCACAGTGTGTACAGAAAAACACTCTCAATCAATAATGCCTTTTCCCTTTCATTGAAATTTCCCTTTCATTAAAATTGCTCCAAATTAACGTACATAACCAATACTTAACTAAGCTCGACGCACACATTTGATTCAGACAAAAAAATAGGTACCTACCTATAACGTTCACTGGTAAAAAAGTTTTAGTAGTTTCTTTTGTCCTTATTTATGACAATACTTCTTAAAACTCACTACTTTAAAAAATTACTTGTAAAATGTTTCGAAAAATGTACGAAATTAAACGGAAACTAATAATTTCGATGGGATAGGAAACGGAAAATAATAATTTTAATTATTGCATTTCCCTTTAATTTGATTTTATTTCCTAATATTTCAAATCGTACCAAATAAAAATATAAGCTAGCGGTCGCCCGTGGCTTCGCTCCCGTTAATGTCGGTTAACGGACCAAAAAGTCCTATATCCTTCCCAGTCCTCAAACTATCTTGATACCGAATTTTATAATATCCGTTTAAAGGTTTAGGTGTGAAAGCATAACAAAAAACTCACTTTCACATTTATAATATTAATTAAGATTTAAAATATTTTTTGTTACAATAATGTAAAATTTATTAAAGTTTTCCGTCTCTTAAATTTTTCTAGGCATGGCGCGCTTCGTAAGGATAACGCAGGATCTTATGGAAGCGGCGTTGCAGCACCTGCGGGACAGCTTCTTTGCTGACGAGCCGCTTAACAAAGCGGTGCAGCTGTGCGAGCGGGGCCAGCCTCACGCCGCGCTCGAAAGACTCTGCACAGCTACTATGGCCGATGGGCTCTCTGTCGCCGTATTGGAAAACAATACAGTCAGTTCTTATTCTTTTTGCTATTCTTCTTGCATTTTCATTGCTAGTCTTGCCATAATATGAGAGATTCCAATATGAGATTTCAAAAGAAATCATGTGCCGTTAGCAGTTATTTGATATCATTATAATAAGTAGGTTCATTTCGATCTAACACATAGAATATTACCGTGACATAGGTGTGTAAACATGGAGTGGGGTGCCACAGAGAATCGCAGTGATTGCGTTACATAAAAGAAAGAAAGAAAGCATTTATTGGCCAACAATTAAGGACGAATATACGTAAATAAAAAAAAAAAATTTAAAATAAAAAAAAACCGCCTTGAAAAAACGGGAGAAATAAAAATTTTGTTTATAAAAATCTAAATGTTTTTTGAGGTCGGTCCCAAATACAAGTGACAACGTTTATTACAAATATTAAGGTTGGGACCGACCTCAAAAAACATTTAGATTTTTATAAACAAAATTTTTATTTCTCCCGTTTTTTGAAGGCGGTTTTTTTTTTATTTTAAAAATTTTTTTTTCTGCTTTTTAGTGTTTTAAGTATAGAAATTTTCAGGAAACTACCTCAAGATCTTTTAGACACACAAGTGATAAAATTACGATATCATCAATGTCAATAGGCATTATTAGGGATAACTCAAAAACTACTTGTCAGATGTCGATAAAATTTAAATGGCACCCCATGACAAGCACTAGCTTCCAAAGTTTAAAAGAATCTTAAAAATCGGTCCACCCAGTAACGAGTTACGAGGTAACAAACATTAAAAAAAAAAAAAAAAAAAAAACATACAGTCGAATTGATAACCTCCTCCTTTTTTGAAGTCGGTTAAAAATAGAATAACAGTCCCATCTAGGTTACTGCCTCAGCGTAATGCTAATGAAATGCAAGAAAACACCAGTCAAGATTGGAAAATTCACTTTACGGATGGAATTTTGTTTAGTGTTGAAGAGAAGTTTAACCGTCAAACCAATAGAGTCTATTCACACAGCTCCCAAGATGCTACTGAGATAATTCCAAATGTCGAAGAGACCATCATTACAGATGCGGACATCTGTAATGGTTTGGTGGGGCGTTGCCTAAAATAGCGGGAAAACACGAGCAACTAACTAGCAAAGAAATATTTGAGAGGAGGTAGTACTCGGAGTAAACTCGTACTATGTTCGCTGGTAGACAATAGATATTTCAACAAGATTCAGCACCAGCGCACAAAGCAAAATTAACACAGCCCTGATTAGACGTGAATTTAACGGATTTCATCGTCTTTGCATAATGGTTCTTGAAAGTCTGATTTCAGTCCTTTGGGTTATTGCTTATGGAATATTTTAGAAAAGAAGGCCTGTTGAAAACCTCGATTCGCTAAAAGCAGACTTTTACCATTGGATGTCCCTTCCGATTCGGACTACTTCGGCCCTATGGACGTTAGGCGGTGGAAACTCCCTAGAGGGAGATGCTCGGTCGCCCAGAAATCCCCTAGGAATGTTCGACTTACAGACTTGAGCACCCTCCAAGGTCTTCGCCGTGTTAAGAAACCGGTGACGCAGGAAATGTAACAGTCAAAAATACCATTGGATCACAGTCTATAGAAGTCCATTGGATCTGGTACGTGCGGTCATAGATGAATGGCCACGGCGTTTGGAGATATGTGTAAAAGCTAAAGGAGTTAATATTGAATAGTTTTAACATCTGTGATAATTTATATAGTCAAACGTATTAAATACATGCGTTTAAAGATTCACTTCATTTAGTTTTCCTTACACTAGACATGTTTATTGAGGAACAGAATTTATGGCACGCCTAGGCAGTATCCGTATTTATAAAACCTACTTAATACATATAATTATTAGTACTACCGCAACGAATTATGAATGATATTCCTGATTCGTTGTACTACCGTTATATTATTTCTTTTAAAATACCCTCATATCACAGAACACAGAACGGAGGATTATGGCAAGACGGACTCATAAAAATAATAATTTGTTTACTTTTTATAAATAGACTTTAGTACCCATATATACTATCATGTATCGTAAACAATTGTTCGTGTTCATCACAGAAACGTTGTCCTTACCAGGATTCGAACCCGGACTGCTTGATAGTAGGCAGCGTTGCTAACCACTCCACCACGACGGCGGCATAAAAAAATGGCATGGCATTTTAAATAAAGATAATATAAAATTTATATTTAAAAAAATCGAAATAGTAATAAAAGTTCTGTCCGTAACTTCCTCTTGTGGACTCGAGGTTCCACGGGAACTCATTATTGGCACAAAAAAAATCCTATATTGTTCATACGGGGTTTATGATTCATGAGTACTTGAGAATTAAAGAAACTTTAGTAAACAATTGTCGTTTCAAAAAAATATTCTTTCAGTCTACTTCGGTAATAGGACAAAGAATTTTTCAAATAAGTATTCTTGTGCCAATAAAACGAAACTATACCATTTAGTGAACTTCCATGCATGAAAACAGAAAACTTTATTACACCTACAGTAGGTACTGCGCGTAGCTTGTATCGAATATTGATTATTGACTTCAGGTGCTAGGCGTGGCGCTCAATGGGATATTATGACCCGGGGACATTGAGGAGTCCATAGAGAAAATCCAACAATCATCTGATGCTAAGTTCAACAAGATATTCACGATTTTGTACACTGTGAGCCGAGATTTGGACCTGTTTGACACCTTCGATGTTGACCGCATCCTGGAGTGCAGGATCATATCCGTGTCGGACCAAGCTAGGGGCCGGGGTCTGGCTAAGGAGCTGATGAAGAGGAGCATTCAGATAGCCACGGAAGAACAGTTTAAGGTATATCTTAGTACCTACATTAAACTATTTCATTATAAACACACAATACACTTCATAACTAGTTTGCGTTCATTTAAAAAAAAATGCGATTTATTTACTGAAGTTTTTTTTTAATTTGTTATTTAACTTGTTTACCAAAATAACATAATCCTGAATATAATATTTTAATATATAACTTTCAAGAACTTATTTTATATCTTGCACCATGACTAATGTTATCCCACCAAAAACATTATCATGTAAAATGTTGCCAAGACGAGACCATAATGGCTCGCACTGGCAAAAAATTTCAGATTTCATGTAGAGCCAAGCTTACACGCCAACTCTACACGCCCTCACTTTGCAAGCTCTAACTCCACAAACTTTACACCTTAGTCAAAATATGTGGCTTAACCGTTTCGTTACTACAATATCTTGTAGTATTAATACTCAATACTCAATACTTTATTGCGTTCCATAAGTACATTTATATGACATATATGCATATATGCATATTGTATGACAGAAAAGTAATGAAAAGTGAAATACATTTTACACCTTACAATCATCTATTATTATTATTGTGCATGTCAAGGTAGAAGTATTGTTTTAAAAATCGGTTTTTTTTTAGATATCAATAAAATCTAAAACTTTATATATGTTTAATAAGTCCACTATTAGCATATGCCCGAGAATTTATGAGTTATTGACGCAAGTTATGAGGGTTCAAAAAACAATATAAATAAAATCTTTTTTCAATTCCCGCTGCACTTCAATACCTCATGATCTCATATAAATTTGTTATGTGTTCCACAGCTGTTCAAAGTGGATGCCACTGGCGCGTATTCTCAGCGTATTTGCAGCAGCTTGGGACTCCGGGAGTTGCGCAAGGTCCGCTACGCTGAGTACTGCGACTCCTCGGGGCAGCCAGTGTTCCGCGTGCCGCCGCCCCACGACGCACTGTCTGTCATGGTACTGGAGTTACCTTAAACAGTGCAAGTTTACAATGATCTACTCCAATCCAAAACCTGTGAAATTCGTTGCATTTTAATGATCTATGATATTAGTCAGAAAATAACTTTTTACTGGCAGTTGGGGCCGGGGTACATTGACCGTGGCCACGAATAGATTTGGCTATGGCCATCTGCCGAAAGAACTCGTCCGGGTTTCTTCAGCTAATTATCAAATTCAATATCTTTTGGTTAGCCTATTTCGACCGCACGACTCCCAACCGACAGAAAGTGAACATTAAAATATGAACTTGTACACTTTACCATGCCAGATTATTGTATTACTTAGGTACACGTTAAGTACCTAGATAATTTAAATACCAGAACAAGTCTAAACTTAAACTTAAAAGGGAACGAAACCATAGGCGATACGCTTACGTTACGAAGCCGTTCCGTAGACGTATTGCCTCTTTTTCATTTGCCTTGCCCAAATCGAGCCACTCTAAAGTGTGTTACAGGGAAAGAAATTAAGCCTCTATTTGCATGCTAATTTTCCTGTTGTGTGGGAGGCGATAGCGATGCGGTGTAAATGGCAATAAGACAGTCGTAATTTCGAGTGAAAGAGGTATTTATTAAAGTTGTGATTCAGTAAATTTACACATGTCAAAATTCTACAGCTAGTGAGCAATAACTTTGTTAAATAAATCATTGATTTCGTGTTTCAATGATTTATTTATTTAGATTTTTCTCCAGGTGCGATTATGTGACGGCTTCTTTAGTCCAATAAAATTACCTACTTCTCTGCCTTCGAATTTCTACTTGCAACACATATAAATTAGGAGGCAGAGGACGAAACTTACTAGATTTTTTATTTATATTAGAAAATGTATTGGCAGTATGTTTTGGAAGGAAGGCTACATCATATAAACAAGGATTGGAAAAACGAGGTATCAATGTAAAATCGAAAAAAAAAACTTGTATAAAAAGCTATCGCATCATCAAGGCATCAATGTTGTCGATATAACAATTTTCGCAGAAAAGTGTTTCGAAGACACTTATGTTAGCCTGTTGGAATGCTAAAATAATAATGACTCATATTAAATTTCAAGTGAACATTAAAATAAAAAAAATGATATAATAGAATTGAAAAAAGAAATAATGGAATACTCATTTTTCATAACTTTTTTCTAATAATTTTAAAGTATTATTAAAATATACCCAGACAAGCATATATTTTTCGAATGCATCTTATGGAATGAAAATAAAACTATTTATTAAATTAATTTGAAAATAATCCATATTTTGTGCGTAATCTACGCACAGAAAAGTAGAAGGAAGAAGGGTAGAAAGAAAAAAACTAGAAGGAAGAAGGGTTAATAATGAAAGTCAAATATTATTTCTATTTATCTTCATATTTATTACATTGAAATGAACCACGAACATACCTAACGTATGTATTCAGTATTGCAACAAATGGAAATACATAGATAATTATTTGTGCAAAATTCATAAAAACTGGTTAGTTTCTCAATAACTTACTGAACGGTGGATGGGGTGCCCTACTCTATAGTATAGATATCTAAATAGACATAAAAAAGCTCGATAATGCTATTCTTGTTGCATAGGTATGTTTAGTAGACAAAACGTGTTAGAAGTTTTAGGGTGTGTCTATAACGCACAGAATGTTCTAGAAGTTTTAGATTTGAAGCGTGTTTTATGTCTACATTGTTTAAGACGACACAAATATAATGTGATTGTATCTTTTGTATTTGGATAAAAAAATTAAGTACCTATTAAGTTTGTGAGAAAGACGCACAATTTTGTTTTCATAAAATAAAATGTTGTTATTACTTTAAATATTGTTATGTATGAAACTTTCGTTGTAATTCACTAGGTAGCGATGAAATTTTCATTTTGTTTACTTACGTGCAATCTCATTGATTCAATGGCTGCTTCAGTTTTATTATTCTTTTTAGATACCTATACCTCTTATATCTATGTTCTGTAACCTATACACTTTAAAAGATGTTGCATGTAGTTAAATTGATTAAAAATTGTTTCTGCAAAAAATGTGAAAATGACTCTTTAATCTCTCCTAAAACCGAAGCAGCTTCAAAGAAGTTACACACATACGGCCAGTGGCACCAAATTTCATGTTTTACAATTTTGCAAAAAGTAACGTAAAAGTCAACTTGATTCATATGAATGGATTGTTCCATTTTTAAAAATATTTTATTTTTTACTTATTTTAATAAGTAAAACTTGGTGCAACCGGTCGATAGTGTGTATGAAAAAAAAGAAAAAGCTTATTTCATAGGTAATATTATTTTTTCAGACAGATTCCCAAATGGTTTATGCTAAAAATTATTTTATAAGTAGGTATCGCTACAATGTAAAATATATAAATGTGATATTAATTTTATTTAATTATACGTTTAAAACATCTAGCTACGCGGCTGTGTGTTTGGATTTTTTAAGTCTTACAATTTGTACAACTTTCTACTATTTTACACAATACGAAGAAATTGTGAAAATCTATCTACCTACTTAATAATGCTTCCAGTATTTTAGAGATTAACATGTGAAAATTTACACAGTTACCTACTTCATAGTTGTAATATCTGTTGTTATTTCATATACATTTTCTATGTAGTGGATATAATTTATCAGTATTACTATACAATATGTAGATATACATACATATTAAATATTTACAACAAACTTATATTAAAGTATAAAATTGTTTTGTAGAATGTTTACACTAATAGATACCTATTTAACCTCTAGATGTGAAATTATGTGTATATTTGACATTTACGTATGTACAGTCGAACCAACTGAATCATGACCCACTTGGCCGATCATTCCTTTACAATCATAAATTTAGTTAGGTTTTCTTCGCTATCATGCGTGTTGCACTTAGTACGTTTTAAATTTGAATAAAAATGTGTCATTACGGGTCAGAGATCTATGCAATTTTACTCTTTGTTATCACTGCACTAAAGTCTCAATTGGAATATCAAATAAGATGCCGTTCATAATCTAAACTCTTTTCACTACTGAGAAAAACGAATAACTATTATATTTTTAAGATAAAATTACGTTATGTGTCATATGTCAAGTAGTAATTGAAAAAATTTTAAAAGGAAATATTTATTAGACACTGTCAGTGTCTAATAAATTGATAACAGGTTCGTTACTTAAAAATGTATGTTCAAGCGAATTTCAACCTACTTTGTATTGAGTGACTGTAGGAAAATGATCTTAAGGTGGGTCATGATTCAATTTGGTCGACTGTACAACAAAAATAACTTTGACCCACGTTGTGATAATGACGAGGTGTTAGTGATACAAATAGTACATTATAACCTATTTTTATATAGGTACTTGGTACTTTAATCAAACTTATATTCAGTGAAAAGAATACCTTTTTTATGACGATGGAAAATACTTTGATGGACCATACCGCATGCGTGTGTGGGATCGTTCTCCAGCTCCCTCTCTGCGGCTTTCTTCATGCGCTCACAGATTCGCAGGAGGCGATAGCCTTCTAGACTCTCTCATTACCAAGCTCTGACCATGTTTGGTAATGAGATCTCCACCCAGTGGAAGGAATACCTACATTAATTGAAAATTAAAGACGAAAAATGTGTTAAAAAATCCATTTTTCTCTTTTTTTAATAAACGGGTTTATAAGTTCTGTTTATCACACCTCTGGAATTACACCGTGGGATCTTTAACACCTGTTTACCGTCTTAGTTGAAATGTAGACATTGTTAAAAGTTATAACCAAGAGAATGAAAATATATACAATTTAAGTTTAAATTGTTTTATTCACATTTCGCATCAAAACAATACCCTAAACAAGCAACAAGAAATTTGATATTTTTATTCTTGTCAGGGAAGCTCTTGGCCTTTATCTCATCTGATGGTAAGTGACGATAAGGCCGAAGATGGAAGAGAGCTTCACATGGAAGTCCTGGAACCCTCAACCACAGAAGGACTGTCTATCATATCATTGATTGTCGGAACACAATAATGATGTTAACATTATTATTATGGCGACAGATTTTGATAAGATGGAGCTAGCTAGCCACGCGGACTTGAAAAAGTCCTACCATCAATCAAACCTAGTAAAACTTTGTACTCCTCTGGGGATCGAACCCGGTACCTCTGGATTTATTTCTGGCGGACGAACCACTAGACTACTGAGGCGGTAAAAGCTACTGGCCCTATAGTCACACATCTTCTTTCCTTTCTATGATGAAACCTGAGTGATTAGTTAGTAGGTAAGTATTTAATCACAATGAAATTAAAGACTTGATTTTAAAAACCTGAAAAAGGAATATAAGAGTACCACACGCACAATGACGCCGTCGTGGTGGAATGGTCGGTAACGCTGTCTACACATCAAGCGGTACGGGTTAGAGTCTTGGTAGGAGCAAATGTTTGTGTGCTGAACACGAACACTAGTTGCTTATCTATTTTTTTTAAGTTTATTTATAAAAATATCTATACTATTATGTATATTTTGTCTGTTATCTAGAATCCATAACATAAGTTCTTAATGATACTTAATTTGGGAACAAAAATGTAGCAACCACGTAGCAACCATAGATATCGCATAGGGTAGCACACTAGTCACTTGACCTTTTTTTAATTTGGGCGTTTCTTGCCTCATCAACATCATCATATCAGCATTTATAATTCGACCCACTGCTGGGAGACAGGCCTCTCCTTGTCATCGCAGGAGGTTTAGGCAGTAGTTCACCACGCATGCACAATGCGGATTGGGGGACGGAGTAACCAATACCCCTTTGCTGATCCATTAGTCGCCTTATACGACACCGATTGAAGGATATGGGGTTATGCTATTCTATTCTGCTGGCATTACATGGCTAAGATTTCTTGCCTGTGGAACGGAAATTACTAGTTATCGCGGTGAGCAGCTTTTACGTGACACGGGTTAGGGAATGGAGTTAAGGTTAGGACTAGAGTTGTAAATAAACCGTTTAAACCAGATTCCACGGTTTTAAGCCCGTTTTAAATTTCTTTAAAACCACTGGGATGTATGACAGTTAGTAATGCTATTTATGTTATTTATTTCGTGAACGAGGCAGAACGAACTCTTCACATTATGGCGAAATTTAAAAAAGGACTGAATATTTCGCCGTATCAAAAGTTATATGAGTACCAGCGAAGCAAATGAAAACTTGACATTGGTTTTCTACATTCGCTTAAACATATATCTGCTGGTTCTGGTTATAGCTATCCAAATTTTAAGTGTGCCTGCATTAGAGTCTCGTAAGAAAGCCAGAAACCATTTGACAAATTCAAGTTTTAAAACCAATGTATATCAGATCCAATTTGAAATTAGGAGCAGCAGACGATTATGTAGGAACACAATTATTAAGTAAGTAGGTAGAAGTAAGCGATGTTAAATCTACACTTTTCTCCCTGAGATCCTGTTTTCTCAGTACAATTCATGACATTCCGAATTCTAACTCGGGATCTCTTTATGTGTAAACAGTCACTAAGACAAGTGTAATGCTGATTCCTTAAGTAATGTATGCTGTATAACATAAATTGTATAGGTATTAACTTCAGCACTTTTGAAACAAGAGTTTATTCCTGGAAGGGTTGAAACTATACGTAGAGACAGAAATTTACTGAGAATATGTACAAAAGAATGTTGAAACCTCAACATTCTCAACATGCTTTTATAAAAGCTAGAGCTTTCCAAAATTCGTCTGGTTCGGATATTTTACACGATCTAAAATTAGAATAAGTCAAGAAATTTTAGTAACTGAAATTGTATTAAGTATGAAGCTCCAGTAGAAAATAGATTTTTTGCTATTTGTATATGCCTACACATATTTAAAAAGAAATTCTTAGGTTGTGTGTGAAGTCGACCAACCCGCACTTGGCCAGCGTTGTTGACTAAGGCCTAATCGCCCCTAATGTGGGGTAGGCTCGTGCCTCTCGGTAGGGTCATTATATGAGCTGTTGATGACGATAGATTAGGTAAGTGTTGAGAAACCATATAGGCTACCTCTCATCCCCACAGATGTCACAATTTCATAAACGCTAGAACAAATACTTAGGTATTTATTTCTTATTAAGCGCCTAAATTTCAAGTTAATGGCAGGGCTGTAGCCACGCTGTTTACGCGTAGCATTTTGCGCGAAACCTTGATTCAGGCTAAGATATCTTAAACCTATACTTTTACTACTTCTTACACGGCGTGTTTCAAACGAGCGAACGATGCGTGTTTTGGATACGCGTGTACCGAAGGCTCTAAGTAATTCCTTCAAATGATTACTAAAGAGTACTCGAAGAATTATTAGGAAGCATAACTTTCTTTATATTGCGGAAATAATTTCAATCAATGTCTTAGATATTGTGGTATATTGTGCTAGATATTACTGTCCTAAAGAAAATTGGACTGTGATTTGTCACAAATACATCTCGTAACGTTTTCACCCACGCGGCGAAGTTACACGCGTGGGCGAGCATCGGTCGTAGTTTGGACATTATGAATCCATATGATAAATTAGTTGAGTAAATGCTTACAATACAACAGCGAAACCTTGACAAATGAAGAGGATGTTCAGTGTAGACGTAACAAATACAACTATTATAATTCTGATTCTATGATGCTAACACCTAACACAATTATTATTAGGTCCAACATCGAAATCGTGCGAAAATTCAACGGTCCATACGAAAGTGCAACACCTGCACAATTAAAATGTATTGAAAAGCTGTTTTTTTGGGATTTCGATGTTGGTGTCACAGCAAGAGTTGTTTGTATTTTTATTTATATTCACATCTTGAAATATTAAAAAAAAATACGGTGTATAAATCCACGTGAGTTGTACCTCCATTACTACTGAGAGCTATGCTCGGACTATTTCTGCGTGATCATATCAGAAATGATGAGATCCGCAGGAGAACCAAGGTCACCGACATAGGCCAAAGAATTGCGAACCTTAAGTGGCAGTGGGGACATTGCGAGGGGTGCTGCGACGACCGTTGGGGTGAGAAGGCTCTTGAATTGCGACCGCGTACGGGGAGACGCAGCGTTGCTTGACTCCTCACTAGGTGGACCGAACGATGGCTTATGTCCAACAGAGGACGCCTCTCGGCTAATATAATAATATAATATATAGCCCGAAGTAAGTATCATTAAGAACTTGTGTTACGGATACTAGATAATGGACTTTTTTTTTTAATATACATAAAATAGATATTTTTATAAATAAACTTAAATAAATATGTAAACAACCATGACTCGCAAACAAACATTCGTGTTCGTCACACAAACATTTGCCGCTACCAGGATTCGAACCCGGACCGCTTGATGTGTAGCCAGCTATACTGACCACTCCACCACGACGGCGTCGAACCTTATATATAACGAATATAACGATGAATACTTCTTCTTCTTAGGATGGTTAATATGGTACGCATGTCATAGTTTTACAAGTCGCCATTTGTGGCCGCCGACGTGACAATTGTTTTTAAGACTGCTATCTTTCTACAACAACCGAGACAAACGGGACAACCGAGGCAAATCGATTTGTAAAATCATTGGTCACCCATCCGAGTCCCGACCTTGCACTTGTTAACATAGATAGTTCGGTGATCGTTACTCAAAACACACGACCGCAGCGCCATCTACTACATTACAAATAACAACGAATCCAAAAATAGCAACAATAATGTCGTCTCCAAGAAGTTTCCAATACCGAGAAAAATAAAGTTTAAACCTGTTCAAACACTTTTTGTAAATTACTTTATATATTCTAGATACGCTACGAAACTCTACGAAGCTACGACTACGAATGCTACGTGCGTAGCGTGCTGCGACACTAAAGTTATCCCGGCCGTTCCCGGCCTAAAATAACTAAACAAGATCTTTCTTAGAAATTCCTATTTCACTCGTCAAAATGTTGGGTGCGTTGTGTTTGAGCGGTGAATTCTAAGTAAGTATTTATTATAGAGTACTTTTTGTTCTATACTTAGTAGTACGACTCTAACATCTAACGTAATTTGGGGGTAAAAATTTTTGGCCTTTATAAAATTTTATGTTTTAGTAGCGTTCTGAATACCTAAGTTAAATTGTCCACGATACAATTTATCTGAAAATTTTATGTAGACGACAGGCTGGCAACCTATTACTTTTGAGGACAGATATTTGAGGCACATACTGCCAGTTCAAACTTTTTAAGTAACCAAATATTACCGATGGCTCTTCTCAACCACTTTTCGAATTATGAACGTGGCTGTAGATTATGTTTTTATGTTTCTGTTAAAATCTGACTTCATTTTGTCATTATTAAGATTATTTATAATCACGTTATAATCGTCAGTAGGTGTATATAGGCGTATAATCGTGGAAAGCGACAGGCTAGCAACCTGTCACTATTTGGAGGCACTACATGGTCCATACTGCCAGAGGTGGTTTTATGAGTGATAAAATATTACCTAAGGCTCTGCTCAACCCTTCATGGGATTACTACAAGCGTAATCGTATTTATGGATCCTACCTTTCACATTTAAAGAATTATCATCCAACTCTTAATCGTTATGGAGTTTCTCCTTCCATCATCAGCTCACCTGAAGCTCTTTAGGTACCTTTAATAATTAAAGAATTATCGTCCAACTCCTAACCATCAAGAAGTTTTACCTTCCATCATCAGCTCACCTGAATAACCTGAAAGAATACAACTATCGTTCTTTAGGTACCTTTTATACTTAAATAAACATCAACCAACTCCTAACAGTTAAGGAGTTATTCCTTCCATCATCGGCTCATCTGATTAACTTGAAAAAAATACAACTAGTGGTCTTTACGTGCCTATAATATTTAAAGAATTATCATCCAACTCCATACCGTTAAGGAGTTATTTCTTCCATGATCTGATCACCTGAATAACTTGAAAGAATACAACTATCGCTCTTTGGGTATCTTTAATATTTAAAGAATTATCATCCAACTCCTAACCATTAAGGAGTTTTGTGTTTCATGATCAGCTCAGCTAAATTACCTGAAAGAACATAACTATCGGTCTTTAGGTACCTTTAATATTCAAATAATCAACAACCAACTCCTAGCAATTAAGGAGTTTTACCATCCATCATCAGCTCATCAACATGAGATGAGTACCAGACGCAATCATACTAGAATTGCTTTATAAAAATATGAATAACCCTCCCTTTCCGTTGTTTTTCGAGGGTTGCCCTCGATTTTCCTAGCTTCGCATCATCAGATCCTGACTTAGTGACAATGAGACCACCTGAACATATATTTACCTTCCATCATCAGCTTATCAACATGAGATGGTGACTACTACACGCAAATGTTAGTATAGCTTTAGAAAAAATATGAAAAACGTTGTACATGCCTATAAAATTTGAGGGTTGGCTTCGATTTCCCTGGCTTGGCATCATCAGATCCTGACTTGGAGACAATGGGACCACCTCAGGAGTAAACACTATCGAATAAAAAAAGAATTTTGAAAATCGGTCCAGAAATGACGGAGATATCGGTGTACATACATAAAAAAAAATACATACAGACGAATATATGTAGAACCTCCTCCTGTTGGGAAGTCGGTTAAAAAGGGAAACCGTCGAGCAAGTATGAGGACAGTGATGAAAGTAAATGAAACGAAAGACAAGCAAGGACGTAGCAAGTGGAAACAAGTGATCTCTACCTGCAAACAACCTGGGCTGCAAGCTTGTTTGCCATCTCGTAACCTACCTGATGTT
Source organism: Elophila nymphaeata (assembly GCA_955850985.1). Taxonomy (NCBI): domain Eukaryota; kingdom Metazoa; phylum Arthropoda; class Insecta; order Lepidoptera; family Crambidae; genus Elophila; species Elophila nymphaeata. The sequence goes on along the minus strand of OY039080.1, from coordinate 7,742,199 downwards.
AAGTTGTCACCGCCGCCTATAGACACTTGCAATATTAAGTGTAAATCACTTAACACCGCAAGTGCGTTTGCCATCCTGGGGACTAAGATGATATGCCCTCCATGCCCAGTAATTACACTGGCTACCTTTCCCATCAATCCGAAACACAGCGAACTGCTTCACGGCAGAAATAAGAAAGGCGGTGGTACTTACCCAGACGACCTTACATATGGGTCTACCACCTAGTAAAACTCAAGTGCAAGTGTATATTTGCTTTTATTATATATTTATTTTTTAAGAATTGCTCATATTTATATGAAGGTAGGATTATTACCTATATCAATTAATTTCCTATCACTACTCATCCTACTAATATTATAAACGTGAAAGTTTATATAGATGTATGTGTTTTGTTACTCTTTCACGTAAAAACTACTGAACGGATTTTACTTTACCAATTACAATAATATAGTTCATACAGAATAACGAAAAGGCCTAATTAAGGCCTAATTTAACCGACATTGACTTGTCCAAAGCCGCGGGCGACTGCTAGCTTATGTGGGTACATTGTATGAGCTGTTGATGATGGTCGCCATAGAGCTTTCTCAGAGATTCGTCTGTTTCATATATTATATTTCGTTTTCTGTTTTTTATTTTTATTTTACCGGGGTTCTTTATATCTTTTGTTCAATTTTCACTAGTTCTCTGATCCACGACGCTACTTCTTATTATTATTGACGCTGCCGCATCATGATGTGGTCAATACCTGAATCCTAATGATGCCTAAATCAAGCGCTCCAGATTCCCATCCTAGTAAGGTCGTCAAAAGTTTGTGCAATGAATACGAACATTTGTACTTAAGTGGTTGTTTATACATTTATTTATAAACAAAAATATATCTTATATCTAGCTAGTATCCATAACACATGTCCTTAGTCACACTTAATTTGGGCTTAGATATTTGGTGTGAGCGTGGTTCATACTTTATTGTTATGTTTTTCTCTCGCCTTTTGGCAAGAAATGAACGTAAACAATACTATGTTTAACATAAAGAAATATATATGTCTGACGTCAAATAGAGTCTCTATAACTATAAAACATATTCTGGAATAATAGAATACCTCGTGAATAATAGCGTCACAAATAGTTTTTATTAATATCTTCGAAGCCAGATAAATTAATAAGCTAGATAGGTTAACGGCTGGTTAATGGTTCGGGTTAACGTCTCTGCTGTCTGTCAATACGAAGGAAATGTTCGTGAATGAAGAAAGATTTAAAAAAAACGGGAGTGGTCTCCCCTTGACTTTCTCATATACCAGAACAAATTCCAAAGTTGATAGAAATCTTATATTTTGATGTCATATGCATGTTAAATTTTCGGTCACCCATCCGAGTACCGACCGCGCACTTGGTTGATAGAAACCTTATATTTGTATGCCATACATGCATGTTAAATTCGGTTGTAATAAGGTAAAACATACTCTAGTTATCGTGCTAACGCACAGACACACACACAGACATAATTCCAAAAACGATATTTTTGGACTCGGGGAGGTCCAAAACGTGTAAATCTGTCAAAATCTCGAGGTCGAATTTTTTGAAGACTTCCTCTTTTTTTCTCATTACTACTTATAAGTAGGAGAAAGTAAAAACTATAAAATGAACTATATGTTTTATCTTCTAAAATAATAGTAATAAATAAATAGAAAAATATATAATAATCGATACGTTAAATTATCTACATGTAGCTTAAACACTTATTGTTTTGCAGAGCGTTGCGTCCTTGCACAGGCACATAGTTTTGCCTAAAAGGAGGCCCCGTCAACTAGAGTTAAGTTGTATCTGGTAACAAATAAATAATTTGTTTTTTTTTATTCGTAGATTTTTTTTTCATGGATACTAGTATTAAGGCAAAAGCGTAAGCAGCACTTAGCACCACCCATTGATTTCATTTTATTGCTACTAAATTAGATTTATTTTCAATAATTAGGCCACCATGTCTCCTAAGAAAATATATATATCTATGTCTCTATCTAGGTCGCCACTCTTTGGCCCCATTGACCATCCGCTCTCTAAGCAATGTGTCCCGCCGACTGCCACTTAAGTTTAGCAATTCTTATGGCTATGTCGTACACTCTGGTCGTTCCTCATTCCTGATTAAATCTCGCAAAGAAACACCGAGCACAGCCATTGCCCGCTATGTAACCTCGACCTTTACTTTAGAATATTTTAAACTGAAAACAGATAGCTCGCTACCCTCGCTACATGCACAGGAACAAGAAACTATAATACCTATATCATCCTCGTAGCCCAGTCAAACATTTGGCAGCGCTACGTAAGCAAGGAATAATGAAATAAAACCGGCGCCGTGCAGTCGGACAAATAAGTGTTTCAGTCTGGTACAATGCCAACAATTGATTGAAACGCACGCCCCACCCCTCATTGTGTCTGTTTATCGGGGGAAGCGCGTAGCACTAACTTGCGCCCGAAGTCGCGAGGACACTCTTACTCTGTGCTCTGACTAGATTGAGACGATCATTTTTGTGGCTATGGTAACGATAAAGGGGAGGTAGCATATAATCATTACGTGTTAACAATAAGACCGTATTTTTAATTAATACTTACTTATTAAACTTAACTACTAAAACAATAAATTAGTAGGAGAACATTTGTGCATTTAAATGTATTTAAAAAATAATCTTGGAAAAAGATGTAATAAAAATGTAAAGTCACATAGCTTGCAAAATACTAGAGCAATTTCCACAAAGCTTTATTCATCTTGAAGGGATTAGATTATTTAAATATTTATTTCATATAAAGGAGCATCTTATAAATAATATATTCATGTCATAAAAAGAAGCAGCCATGTGATGCCTATAGAGTAGAATAGCATCACAAGGGTGTCGTAGAAGGTGACTAATGGATCAGCAAAGGGGTATTGATCATCTTTTCTTCATCTTCTTCTTCGTTTCACTCTTGACAGAGCGGTCATGGTCGTCATGAGGAAGTGCCATTGGCTGTTGTCGCTCGCCTCACTATATTTCGCCAACGTGTCCGATAGTCGGTCCATCGCATGGGTGATCTGCCTCTCGGTCTAGTAGTGGTCTAGTACCATCCACTCTACCCTGAACAACCAATCGCTCAATCGACTGGTTATCCCGTCTTGAGACGTGTCCGAAGAACTTCATTATACGTGTTTGCACGAGAGTAGTCAGACGCTGCTTGATGCCGAGTTCCTGGAGTATAGACAGATTTGTACGGAGTTCGCTGCATGAAACTCCCAGCGTTCGTCTCCAGCACCACATTTCTAAAGCGTCAACATCTTCTTTTTTTCTATTTCACGCAGCGTCCACGTTTCTTATGTAGTACGGCCGCTGATCGCGACACTCTGTCTTCCTATGAACTCGGCGATTCGATCGATCTCCTTAGATTGATATATCTGTGGTCGCCCACTCATCCGATACAAAAAGCTTGCCGAAAAATTCTTTATCTACTCTCTAATAATAGTTTGACTTATTAAATAGCTTAGTGAAGCTTCATAAATGGTATTCAGTCAGACAAGGCCTAATAAGAGAATTTATTAGAATATTAATCTTCGATATTTAATTAGATAGCAAAAATTAAGATTGAGATGTTTGGTATTTAAAAAAGAATTTAGGTAGTTAAAAAAAATATCATTTTCGTAAATCTTTTTGGTTTTTATTGTCATTTATATCTTAACCTTATTAACAGTTTCCCTGTCAAAAATTAATTTAACTAAGAGCGTACGTCGTATGTTAAATGAGCCGACGACGCGCGATTTATTGAGGCGCGTCTCCGGCGTCGTAGATGCTGTAATACTAAATTTTACCTGGTTGTATTTTTCCTTTCCTAAATGGGTATATAGGAAGTGAAACAACAATTGGATGGTTTGGCAGTACAATGTTTATTTATTGTGGACAATATCTGTTTGTTGCACTAGAAAAGTTATTTACACATTTCAAATAATATTCCTTTGTGAGAATTCTCTTCGTTGAAAATAGCTAGTTTACACAATTTAAATAAATAACCTTACATTAGACCTTTTGACTTATATATTTAATAGTAAAATACAACCATAAAAATAATTAAAGGTAGGGTCCTGGAGTCTGCTCTGATCGTTAACGGGTGGAATTTGGGTATTACTATGTATAAATTATTAGTAAACGCGTTATGAGACAACCTTCTGCAGAGTACTTGTAGATCTCTTCGACAGACAGCCGCTACAGTTTGGTTAGTGTACCTGGATCAATGCGTTGTGTCTGATAGATCAATCAATTGATGATAGAAACGCGCGTTTGAAGCGCGTATACGCGCAACGTCGGTGCGTTTAAAATACGGCGTGTGCTATCGCTCTAAATCCCTTATAAGGATTTGTAAGATCTGACGTGTTGCCCACATTGCGTGTCGGCTACTTAAATTGCATAACCAATATCCTCCTAGATAACATACGACCACCGACCACGTAAAAAGTTGAAGATCATTCAAACGGTGAACTTGTATTAAAAGTAATAATTCGGAGACTTTTTTGTGAATTATATAAAGGACTAGCTGTACCCGCGACTTCGTCCGTGTAGAATTTACCAAAAAAAAAGTAGCTTAAGTTACTCTTTATTATACCAGCTACCTACCAAAAAAAGTCCTGTCGAAATCGATCCAGTTGTTTCAGAGATTAGCCAGAACAAACAGACAGACAGACAAAAGTGTAAAAAAAATTATTTTGGTGCATGTACCTTATACATATTCATATGCATGTAGTAAAAAACGGTTATTTCAATATTAAAAACAGACACTCCAATTTTATTTATATGTATGTATGTATAGATAATGTTATTTTTAAAGCTTAATTGTAAGGCATGTTTACAGTGCAAACAAAAAAACTCAAATTCCAATCGCTATCACAAAATGCTGCTCCAAATATTGAGAACTGATGATTCAAATCTATCTCACGGGAACCATAAAAATTTTCGGGATTAAAAGTAGCCTACGTGCTATCACAGATACTATCTTACTATAAATACATAGTATAAAATGAGGTCGCTTTTTCTGTCCGCTTACTGCGCTTAGCACTTTTCACTACGCAACGGATTTTAATGCTGAAGGAAGATTAATATGCATAATTCGTTTAGGTTAAAGTAAGTACTCTAAGTACTATCCGGAAGCCGGGGCGGAAAAGCCGAGAAATTCCGTGCGAAACCGGGAATGGTCACTAGTTATAAATAAATAATATGATCTATTGTTAATAAACAAAATAAATATTAATTTGTCTCTGTGCCAAATTACATATACATCCATTCACTCTGCACTACAGCTATAATAGTTGAACAAAATATTATTGTGATAAAATGCCCAACAACCTTTAACTTCACCATTTATGATTCATTCGTAATTAAAGTAACTACGAGTATTAATTTAATCCTAGTGCAAGTTGACAACAAAACTTCATAAAAATACAAAGAGCGTTAAAGAGGTTTCCACAATAAATAAAATTTAAAATTTTCAAATTAATATTTTTGGAAATTTATTTGAAAATTTTTGGAGAGCTTATTCAAAATAAAGCACGTATGTATATTACACTAAAAAATATTTTGTGTATTTACAAGTAATGTACGGATTACCTATATACGGTTAAAAAATTCATAGTATCCATTGTTCGTTAAGGATAAAGTCCTCCCACATATATTTTACCAACCAATCACGCCTTATTCCGAATTGTGTTTATCGAAAGCGTAATTTTCTTCATAATGAAAAGCTATTTTAGATCGTGGTTCGTTTTTTAATTAATCAGTCAAGCTATTTAAGGAATCTTTATCAAAACATTCGGTAAACCAGAAAACGGTAAGCATATATTGAATTTTAGCTGTGTTTTTTTTTTCTCACCTGAGGGATATCGAAATTCGTCATCATCGGCCATATTGATTGAATATCTAAAGCGTCTTCGCTACCATCTTATTTAGAACTATGATTGGCCACGAGATTTAAAGACGGCTTAAGTCAATCCCATACATTTTGTTCTTACCGAACTTCTTCATCGTTTCTTTTTTTTCGTTTGTTATTTTGTCTACGGGCCCTGATACCCCTCACATATTTAATTGTCGGAACACAATAATACTGTTATACTATTGCTATGTCGACAGACCTATGTAAGATGGTGGTAGACCAACCAAACCGAGCACTGTACTCCCTTGCGGATCGAACCAGGCACCTCTGGATCTTTACCAGCGAGTGAACCATTAGACCACGGAGGCGGTTAAAAGTCAGTAAAATTTATAATTAGTAGGACTATAAGCACATGTAATGGGTAAGTTACTCCACGGTTGTTATGTAGGTAAGTAAATTTCCACGACGAAGTGGATGGCCAACGTTTCTAGAACCGGTTCTAGGTCTTTCTGCTCTACCGGTCATTGATACTGCGGCTCACGTGGCCAGCCCATCGCCATTTTCTTAGGGTGATGCGAAATAACAGTTTTTTTTATGGACGGAGGTTTGCCTAAGTAAAATATGCATCCAATATTTTAGTTTAAGCGTCGGTGGCGTAGTGCGTAAGGGCGTTGTCTCCCACCGGGAGGCACTGGTTCGATCCCCGCCACGTATCAATGTGTTTTTAAATTTTGAATTCATATGTACGTTTAATCGTCGGTTTTACGGTGAATGAAAACATCGTGAGGAAACCTGCACACACCTATGATGAAATTCTTAGGTTGAGTGTGAAGTCGACCAACCCGCACTTGGCCAGCGTGGTTGACTATAAGGCCTAATCGCCTCTAATGTGTGGTAGGGTCGACCCCTTCGGTGGGGACATTATATGAGCTGTTGTTGATGATGATGATTTTAGTTTAGCAGGGAAATTTTATGACACAGACGGATAACATCGAAATGAATTGTCTGAAAACTGATACTGATATTAGTAGATATTTGCAGAAATAAAAGTTTACTAAGTAATATCACAGATAATATAATACTAGTTAATATTTTATTTAATCATGGCCGTGATGAAAGAATTGTTGACTCGCGAAATAATGTTTGCAAAGTAAATGTCAGCCAGCCAACTACGCCCACCGTAGCACTCGTAGCGATCGTAGCAAGCTACGAGGCGCATCAATTTGTTATGACCTAAGTAAGACATTTAATTAAGTTGTTATTAATAAACCATTAGGGAAAATTCACATGTACCACAACCACACCACATCGCAACGACAAAAAATATTTAAGCAGGGGTTCCGAATGAATAGCGGCGCTGCAGCGTTTAGAAGTTACGTTGTGGTAACTACACAATGTCGATATGTGTGCTCTGTCGTTTGTTTTTGTGCGGTGGTCAACTGCCAGACCATTAATTTTCATATAACTTAGCGGACGGGTGGACGGGAGTCCACGTGTTGTCAACAAACCAGAAAAAAATTACACAAAAAGAGGTCGAGTACTTCAAGGGAGTAAGTAAATCAAGGGAGGTAAAATTAAGGGAGTATCAATTACATTCGTAAGAAGAACTACTTAGCATAAGCCGAAATCCGAGCCGCGTGCATGGGGGATTAAGCTAAGCTTTATTAGTAGATAGCGTCTAGAGTAAATAATGTGTATTACCCGTATATTACAAATGTGCATCTAGTTTCATTCACAAGTTCTAAGTGATACCTACTTAATTTGAGCAGATATATAAGTGTAAACGTGGTGACCGTGTGATGCTGGCAGAGTAGAATAGCATCACCCCATATCTTCCAATGGGTGTCGTAGATGGCGACTAATGGATCAGCAAAGTGGTATCATCTAATACTCCGTCCATCAATCCGCATTGGGCAAGCGTGGTGGACTACTGCCTATACCTCCTTAGGTGAAAAGGAGAGGTCTTGTGTCCCAGCATTGGGTCGAAATATGAAGGCTGTGATGATGAACGTGGTACATTACTATTACAGGAATCCACGTCGATGTATCCTTATATGTCATTTCGAGGTCAAGGAAAATATTATCATAGTATATTATCTACTATAACATTTTACTCTGACTGCTGAGATGATTTTGAGTGTAACACTGTCCTGGTTGTTGGCTTTTAGTTGGTTTTTTACTGAAGGATTGTTCAGTTTTGTGTTTGGTGCCCCTTTGCGTAGGCTTCAGGCTGGCAACCTGTTACTTTTTACTGTACTGTATGGCCCATACTCATACTGCCAGATGTGGCTTTCTGTATAACTGAATGTTACCTGAAGCTCCGCACGACCCCTGTTGGAATTGTGAACATGATTAAATGTATGTATGGTATGTATAATATTAACAGAGTACTTAGTGACATTTGTATATTACTAAGTTAATTCCTAGGGAATTAATAATTGTGGCCTTAATCACTATAATTTGTACTTAAATCCCTACCCGGATTCAAATCCGGACCACCTGATGAGTGGCAACACTCCATCACAACGACGTCGATACTTTAGAGATGATATATCAACTATACTAATAACAATTTCCCCTAAACTAAGTTATTAATCATAACAAAACTCAATTGTTCATTCATGGAACCCAAACAAGTTAAAACTAACTGTAGTTTGTATCACTTAAAAATTATCGTTTTACTATGTTAAACAAGAAAGTTGTTTATATTTAGAATGAATTAATGACTGGCCTATCAAAATCACTAACGCAGCAAAATATCATCTTACCGAGAAATCAATATAATACGGCTCCTTTAAATACAAGGAATATGTAATCAACTAGCCAAAAAATAGCAGCGTATTCCCCCATGACCTGCCGTGATTCACCAGCAGCGTATATAAGTGGTGCGACGACAAACTCCACTTCAGTCGTTACGGAGCACAGTGGGGTACGCGCGTTCGACGTCATGACAAACTTTTTACGTGAAAATTTGGACGGGAATTTTCCCGTTTGAGGTAAGTAATACAAGACGATATAGTTATGAATTAGTTTTTGTAATGACGTGAAAACGCTAAAACTATTTTACTATTAAAAACTGACAGTGAAAGCTACGTTTGAAAAAATTTTCTTGAAATATAAAATCTTTTTGATTTAAATGCTTCAATAGTGCTACAAATAATATTATTTGTACCAGTTTTATAGCATCTACGTTCACATAACACGGCTTCATAGACTTTAAATGAGGTTGGTTCATTATAGTCAATTTAAGTTTCATAAATGAGCTCTATGATCAAAGAAATTATTGAATATTTCAATAGCTACGTCGACAAAGAAATTATTATTCGTACATAATAATGATATTTTGTACTGCGGCTTCGTGTTTTTTTTTAATCCTGACGCAAAAAGAGGAGTGTTATAAGTTTGACCTGTCTGTGTATCTGTGGCATCGTAGCTCCTAAACGAATGGACCAAATTTGATGCGATTTTTTTTGTTTGAAAGCTGACGTGGTCGAGATAGTTTTTGTATGAATACATCATGATTATTAAAATATGACAAAAATTTCAAGGTGTGAAAGTGCCAGTCAATACAAACAACTCTTGCAATAGGACCAACGTCAAAATTACGAAAATAAAATCAACTGTTAGTTTACACGCATGTTTATTGCGTATGTGTTGCACTTTAGTATGAAATAGCTGATTATTTCTCGCGGTTTCGATATTGATGCTACAGAAAGAGTCGTTTGTATTGGCACTTTCACACTTAGAAATATTTCTCTTGGTTTATTCATACCAAAACTTAGATTACATTTTTATTGTATGAATTAATACAATACATAGTAATATGAAGAGTTTTAAATTTTCCCGATTTTACATATAAAACAAATGATTACGTACAAATTTTTTTTTCTGGGGATTGGGTATGCTTTTAGAATGTTATATTAATTAACTTTTCACCAGTTGCATTAGTTTATTAAAGGCATGACATAGGTACATTTTTTTTCAATTTGCGAAAGATCATCATCATGTCTTAACAATACGAACGTATTTTTTAAAATATATGTGTGAAAATTAAAAAATCTCGAGAATAGATCTTCCCTAAACAAAAAAATACACGGCTCTGAAACTAATGGACCTATTTTCATGAAATCATATTCATCTTGAAGATAATGTCATTAATTAAATATTCACATGAGAAAAAGTAGCATCTCGTAAAGAAAAATCAATAGTTTTCTATGTGTTTTCCGAGTGTGTCTATACAGCGGGTCGCCAGCACACATCGTCGCCTTAACCAACGTACCCATGCCATAACTTCACAATTTCAGCCCAAATTAGGCCAATCATTTTTATTAGTTTTTTAAATTTCATTAAAGAACATTAAGTAATTAAATTTAGGTAATAAATTAGCTTCAAATATGCTATGAAGTAGAACAGACGGTGTTTTCCCGCGCTCCATTCCATAGGTAATTAATTTAAACTAGATTGTTCTATTTCCGTCCATAAGGAGTTCATATTTTATAATGTTTCCTATGTGCTTACTGCTTAAGATTAATTTCCCTTAATACTTAATAATACTTATATAATAAATAAATAAATAAATAAATTGTTTATTCATAATTATAGTGCTGGTTTTTTTTTCAAAAGTATTAACATTAAGATAAGGTGACAGTGTTTCTTTGCCTGAACTAGGTTATACCTGTGTTTCAGGCGAGACATTGCTTATTGACTATTATATCTAATTACACAATATTATCATACTTTAAAGTCAGTTTCAATAATAGTGATTAAAAGTAAGAAAACATAACAATGATAAAAAAAAACTTATGACTTATTTCAAATTAAGTATTTATAAATTAAGACTAACTCTGAAATATTGCTTATTGTGCGATTTAAAATATGAGATTAGCGTCAGCACTTTCATAAACTGGGCTAAAGTAATTGTTGTAATAATATTATTCTAGGTTATAACAAATTGTAGATTGCATATTTCAAGGTAAAGATTTTGCTTAGACGGCTCTAAATTTAAGGTTAGTAATACAGCACAGTTGTCGGTAAACATAATATAAAGAAAAATAAGTCTATGAAGATAAATATAAAAACAATATTTTAAATTCTACAAAAAGTTTTTAGTTATTAATTAAATCTAAGTTCATTTATTTATGTTAATTATATTTCCTAAGCAAAACTATGTGACTCTCTTATGCGCCTTCATAATCTATGGAGTTGATGTATCTGAACTCCGCAGCTTTCTTAGCCGGACAGTCCGCATCTCCTGTTTTGTGGTCACTTGGCTTTTTAAAACGCAGGCATGTTGCACATTTCGGTGGAAGGTCTTTGTTTGAGCATTCTTGTATGGAATGACCGTCTGCTCCACAATGTCCACATGTGATGGTCAAGGATTTACACGTCTTGGCTGCGTGACCATATTGATGGCACTTGTAACATCTAGTCACAAAAGTAAAATCTCTCACAGGGCAGGATGTCCAGTTAATAAATAGTCGTTCCTGATTAATAAGGGCTTTGCGTATGTTTGCTGTAACTTCTAGGACATAATTGCAACTCTCGGCATTTCGTTTTCCGGACTTGTGACTAAGTTTAATTGAGTCCATAAAAGTATTTGCAGACATAGTGGGCAGTTTATCGACCAAATTTTGCTCAAAAATGCATTTATATACATCGTTTTCGGGCATTGTTGAGGGTACTCCAATAACTATTAAGCGCGGCTTGCGTTTGTGAGTTTCATCGACGGTAAATCCAGAGGCAGTGAGCTGAGAATTACGTTTCAATTTTTGCACGTCTTCTTTGGTCTCGGTGCTGATGATGACGCCACCGTTCCTAGTCTTTCTTACTCCTCTTACCTTAAGTTGAATTTCTTCAGGGCAAATAATTTTTTGGACCAAGTTCTTTGTTTCATCGCTAGTCTTTGTGCAATCTCTAGGATAAATTGCTACGGAGCTGACAGGACTCGGTCGGATGAAATTATTCGATCCCTTTTTTACCATCTCCGCGAACGATGTGCTTTCTGTAATATTTGACGTAAAAGACTCCTTTATAGTCTGTTTCATTTCCGACAGCTGGTGTACCAGATCTTGATTTTTCTTGGAGTTCTGGAGACAGGTGTGAGTTTGTAAAGCTTTTTGTTTCAACGACTGATATTGTACCGCCATTTGTGCAACGCCATGACCAACTTTTCGGCACAAGTTATTTATTCTGAGTTTCTGCTCAGAGTTCAATTTTCCTTCATTAGAAACGCTGCAAACCTCGTTCAAATATAATTCAATAGAGCTCAACCATTTTTGAATATCAGGAGTCGAAATCGCTTCTATGGGCTCAAGGTGGTCTTCTCTTGAATTTTCTGGAGTGGGCGTTGGTGGAGGAGTGCGACGCGTTATACCACTCCGGTTAAAGGGACTGCTATCAGACATTCTTAATCACAATACTTTTCACTATGTTTACATTAATCACCACGAGAAAATGTTCTTAGTATGCAACACATACTAGGTCACTATTAATTGTATTTTAATTTGTGCAATTTTTATTGCATCGATAGGCACGTCTGAACTAATCGATAGCCGAGATATGTGTAAATAATATAATAACTTATTTTTTCAAACGAATGTACTGATTTCGAATCGCTTTTTGTTTTGTTTGAAAGCTGACGAGATAAGGCGATTTAGCTATTTTAGTACAGATACTAAATCATTTAAAATTTTTATACATATAATTTTCAAACATGTCAAGTACCTATTACTAGATTAGGTACTTTAGTAACAGAATTTTATAAATAAAATAAGTAAATTTGTTATAACTTGTTACGAAGTAGGAGTGTGCATACAGAAGAGGTTTGAAAAATCCGAAAAATCTATGTCACCAGGTCGATAGTTAATATTTATTTGATATAGTATAGACAATGGCTTATGTCCAAGGAGGGTTAACGTCGTGTAGGTGGGTCGTAAAACTTTCAGCCAAATCTTAGTAATAGATGGGAAGAGAAAAATATCTACCTACTATGATTTTAGATCCTCTTATCTACCTCAACTAAAACTATATGCGGACAGATTCAACTTTAAGTACTTAGTAATAAAGATCGTGACTAAATCACACAAAAAGAATGTTCCTAGAAACTTTCCTCTGTATTATCTCTGTCCGGTGGGGGATTCTTATGGATATTTTGAATATCCATAAGAATCCCCCACCGGACATTTAGTTACTTTTTCATGGGTAGCATTATTATTTAACTTTCCGCTTGGTCATAAAATAATAACCACGAACTACTGATGCTATTGTGGTGTAGTAAGGATTTCTTAGTATTAAGAGCGTTTACCCCACCGATTATCGATATTTACAATTGTAAAATTATCAATTATTTTTTTTATAATATACATTTGTAAAGCTCATGCCAAGCCAATTTTCATGCCAATTTTCAATACAAACACGCTACTACACGATTGATTATTGCTGAAATTTTTGAATACTTATATATATTTTTTTAAAAGAACATCTAGTATAAGTTACTCTGTGCAAGTGCGTTCTACTCGTGAAAGAAAGTTTAAAATCGATGTAGTAGTTTTTGTGCCTATCACCCAACATAAAAATCTTTCTCTTTAAAATAAATACTAGCGGGCGCCAATAATTATTTAAACAAGTATCCTGTGTTCTTTCAAACTATCTCCATACCCTATTTCATCAAAATCTGTTTAGCGTTTAGGGCCGTTGAAAGCGGAACAAAAAAGACAAATGACTTTCGCTTTTATAATATTAATTAAGATTAGTGTAGAAGACATACCGAACCCTGTTGTAATACAAGACTATAACCATAACAGCTTGAAAAACGTTAAGGTACGAAAATAAAACGTTATAAATGTTAGACAATTACCTTAAAACGCGATTCCGAGTTCACGGCAGCCTAGAGCTTTTGCATTTAACAATTATGCGGTGTGACTAAATTAATATTAGCAAAATTTAGCCTTGTAAACATGAACAGGGCTAAGGAACCCGTTATATAATACTAGCGCTCCGACATTTTTTGCAATAGTATATTCTTAATAACAGTCTTTATAATTCGACCCACTGCTGGGACACAAGGCCTCTCCTTGTTATCTAAGGAGTTTTAGGCAGTAGTCCACCACGCTTGCCCAATGCGGATTGGTGGACGGAGTTTAAGGTGACCAAGACCGCTTTTCTGATCCATTAGCCGCCTTCTACGACACCCATTGGAGGATGTAGGGTAATGTTATTCTACTCGCATGGCTACTTAGTAAAAATGTGTAGCATTATAATGGTGAAAGAATGTTTAATATTGGGCTAGTAGTATTAATTATAAACATACAAATATTTTCTCTTTATAACATTAGAGTAGAAGAAGAGATAGGTATAGACTAATTCATTTCAGAAAGATCTTTTTCTGCGAATTGTATGATGCTAAATAATTTTGCTCTGTTGGCAAACCACTATGTAAAATTCACTTGAAGTCTTCTAAGGTTCGCCACTAAAATCGACGTGATAGGGCAAATGGGATTATCTGTTCCAAGTTGATCAGCTGATCATAAGACAAGCTTGTTCTAATGCTAAATCAGCTGAATCTAAATTCTAAAACAGGCAAAGAACGAACCGAATTAGGCAGAATATTTTGCGTTCAAAAGTTATTTCATTACAGTGGTGAGAAAACCCTAAATCCAACCTAAATCGCGAAAAATTTCGAAACTGCATATAATACGGTATTAGATAGATGGGTATACATAATTTTATCCATTACATTATAGTAAATATGTATATAGGGTAACGAAAGAAAATAATAACAATAAGGTAATGCACAAAAGCCCGTCTTATCGCGATACAAGTGATCTCTTCCAGACAACTTTGTATGGATAGGAAAGGCATGCGGATGTTTCATCATAAGTTATACATAGCGATTACAAAATGCCAATAAAAAGTAAAATTACTAATAAATGCATAACTACAGCTTACATGTGAATACAAATATAGACATAGACTGATTTTTATTTTCTGGTGTTAAAAAAAATTGCAAATTGCACCGCGCAATGTAAAGGGCTCAACTCGCACGCAACTCGCAAAACCGCGATAATTTTGCCAGATGGCGGCCCGGTTCGTTAGTGTCCGTGCGCATCGAGTGAGCTACATTGAACACTAACGTTTTGAAGCCATTTTTTGTTATGAAACACTAAAAAAAATGATAAAGTTTCTTTGGACAATAACTAAGAAATAACGTATAGAATACGTTTTCATAAAAAAAAAATGATGACCCTGACCTTCAATAAAATCGTAACTATAAATTTTCCAGGTATAAGTAGTCTAAAGGAAAAAAAATGTTATGATGGTGAGCAGAATACATGGTTCTCGTTTGACTGTTCATGTCTTTTACACCCTGTATATACATAATCACGCTCACATTCCCAAATGGGATCGAGCAGAGCTTCAGGTAACATTCGGTTACACACATCTGGCAGTATGGGCCATACAGTGCCCCGAAATATTTATCATAATTTTATAATATCTTGTTCCGCCTTTGTTGAAGCGATATTCAAAGCGATGATCATATTTTTTTTCAAAAATCCAACGATACAGTTTTTGTTTTGGTCTCCTTTGAGCATTTTTCGATATTCCTTATAAGGAATTAAATTATAATTTAGGATTTGACCCTGAAGGCCCGCTTGAAAAATTCACCCTGCATATGAAAATGTTCTACTCTAAAGTATCGCGTTGCATACATTCTTGGGTAAAAGAATTTAGTTATTTAAATTCGATCGCAAGCGGTCATAAAGCGCACCACACTTTCTATTGTCATGCGTTCAATTCTGTTATCATTCAGTTATGAAATACACAACGTGTGATAGAAATAATTTAGTGGCCAATGTCGAACAGTAGGCGTCACTAGGCTGAAATGATGATGATGATGCAAATTAATTAATATCAGTCACTTTTAGTCCTTGTAGATTTTTGTTTATACCGTACCGTTTTGGTAAAATAAACTTTATAACTATTACATTAAACTCAATTTTAGTTGTCAAATTATTTAAGGTTAATAATATTTTAATTAATGTTGGGTAAATTTTTTGTCAAAATTATACATTTTATTTCATTGTAACTATTCATAAGCGAATTCTAAGCAAATTGCTTTCAGGGTGTGCGTTATTTCTGTTACACGTTAGAGTTTTCACATTTTCACAAATTCTACGTTTTCATTTTAATTACAACATGCTATGGTGTCATCCTACTCTATGATGATTTTTATGAACATTTAGGTCAGGTAAATCTAATAGTAATAATAATACAATATATTTTTACGCTCACACCAATTATCCAGCCCAAATTAAGTATCATTAAGAACTTGTGTTATGGATACTAGATAACGGACATTTTTTATACACAAATAATAATTTTTAGATATATTTATAAATAAACATAAATAAATATATAAGGCGTCAATAAAGGATATGAATTGATTAAGATAGATACTTAAAAAATATATTTATTTTTTTGTTTCAAAACAAGTACAATGCCCTCGTACAGTTTCACTTAACTTCATTTATTCTAAACAATTGAAAAGGTAATTGGTTGTTGTTAATTATTAAACTTGCAATCTCATCTGCAGTGCAGGTATTACGTATGCCTGGTAACTATATGCTTAATAAATAGTACGAGTAGGTTTAATAGAGAAACCTGTACCTACTTTTTGCCTGGCTCTGGAGAATTAATAAGAAACTTAAAGTTAAGTTAAGTAGTTTGCTAAAAATGTTTAAACATCTTTATTTAAGTACAATTATAACAACAAAAGATCAAAATATAAATTAAACTCACCAAAGCTCTGAATAATGGATATCAAAAGTCGATCATAAAGTTAAACAAAATAAAAAATACAATTCAAAATATTATCACGCAAATTCACAAATGATAAATAATGAAAGGTTTACTTCGACGAAAAATTTATAACATAGTGAAACTGACTATTAATGTAAAAGTCGAGACGGTAGAAATAACAACACTATTTAAATTTTGTAATTTAGTCAGTAATTATTGTGTGAATATTATATACTGCTATACGACAGAACAGGCGTGTTGCTGTTAAGAAACGCTTAGTTAATTATACATTTGAAAATAGTAAAAGTAAATGCTGTAAATATGACAAGTAATTTTCTAACAGAATACATTATTTACATATTTGAATATTCTTCGTAAGGTTACCTAAACGAACACCATAATAATAAAGAAGAACTTACCTGTACTGATATCTCATCTGGATAACATTAGAGGGTAATACCACACCACGCCTGTTCCAATGACGACTGTACAAAGGACGAGAAAGACGAGAACACCTTTGAGCGAAAGCACGACAGTTCAAGTTCAAGCGATCATGCTATCGAATATGCCCCAGGCATAGTTTGTGCTCAACTAAATTGTTCGATGCCGTCCATAAATATTCCACATATTGAATCGTAGAATCGATGGTTCAATGTGTAGAATATTTATATGTATTAAAGATTGCTAACCCATTAGTTGTTTAGTTTTCAAAATTGAAACCGAAATGTTTAACGCAATGGAGGAATATGATTTTTTCTAAACAATAATAGTAATTAGGTATGTTTGCTCTAAATAAACATGTGTGGCGTAGGAAGTCATATCGAAATCAAAAAGTTTCTTATTTAAATGGATTTTGCTACGTACTTTATTAAAACGTCAACCCTATCCTACCATAAACCCAACCACCGTTTCGGGACGAAAATTAATAAAATATTTTTGAGTTTATATGGAATCCAAATATGTATATATTTGGAATCTTAATAAAATCTTTGTTTGACCAAAATAGTCAAATAGGTAGTCCCATTATTCAGTTTATAAACAACTCTTCAAAACCACAATAAAAAAATATTAATAACAAGCTTGCTTTCATGTTTAGACACTTTCATAAACTGCTTGAAAATTTGAACATTTTGTTGTACAAATCAAAGGTACATACATAGTACATACTTAAGCTCGTGTTCTATGCATGTGATGTGACACATAGTTTACAAAATTCACGAATTAATTTTCCAACTGGCACGCGAGACAGGAAAATTATCATCTTTATTAAAATAAAAAATTTCTGTTTTTCCAGAACACGTGACTCGAGCTTTTTTATATTCCAATTAAGACCAATTTTCTTCTTTGCTACAACAAGTAATTTATTTTTCGGAACTGAGAAATACCTATTTTCGCGTAGCATAATAGCACTGCGTAAAAACCAAAGACATAGAATATATCTATGTCTATGGTAAAAACTATTTAGACTGTCACAAAAGCGACTGTATCATGAAGATTAAGCTCCTTGGACTGTATGCATAAGGTTACTGGTATTTATCCATCCTTTGAGGTATTTATAGCGAAGCGTAACATATTAGTTTGAAATATATGTTAAATGTGTAGTATGTTTTTAACCGATTTCTAAATAAAAAAAGGAAGTTATCAATTTGATCTGTATGTATGTAATATTTTCAGAATTGCACAGTTTTTGTATATGTTAGTCAATACCAGCTTCCAAACAGGAGTGCATGTATGTTTGTATATTTGTATCTGTGTCCACGCATATCTCAACAACTATAAGTCGGCAAATTTGTATCTGTGTCCACGCATATCTCAACAACTATAAGTTGCAAAAAAACTTTTTTAGTTAGACTAGGTTTGGGGGTTTTGCCTGAAATAAATGATTATTATTATTAGTCCCACTTAGGGATCTGTGCAAGTTAAATGAAAATTAGTTCAGTATAGGTTTTGAGATAGAGAGTTAAGTGTGTATCAGTTACTTCGAAAACGAGTCGTTGGTTAACGACGTAATTCGTGTAAAAAAATATAATCATGCATGTTGTTTCAATTTCAACTGAAATAAGAAATGGAGAACGAAAAAAAACAATTTAAATAAATTAACCGAAAGGGAAAATAAAAGTTTTATGTTACGATCTAAAAGTCAATATCCCAAAAATTTTTTTAAAATCGGTTAAGTAGTTTAGGAGTCCATCGCGGACAAACAACGTGACACGTAACTTATATGTTTATTAAAATAAGACGGACTTGACGGTGAAGCTTTTAACTTTGACATCATGGTGTTAGCTAGCCAGGCGGATTTAAAACAAGTCTCACCACCAACGAAATCTTTGTCTACCCTTTTTACAATAGAAAACGTTTTATACGTACCCTAGACATGAATACGGCCCTGCCAGGGTTAGGTATATGGGAGTCACCAACCCTAATGGATGCCATACCGACTAAAGGTCGAAGCACACTTAGGTCGGAACGCCTATTTTTACTATGAACGCTACGGAACAGTCGCTACGAATCGGCCACGGACTGCAGCGCATCTCTTTTTCATAGGGTTCCGAGCTGATAAGTGTGCTAAGACCTTTATACGGTCGGGTGCCTTCGCTTCACATATCGACGGTTGCGCTGGAGCATAATTTGCATTCGCACGTATGTCGGCCGGGATGCCTCCGCCCCGAACATATCCCCGTGTGTCCTCGTAAGTTCGCGAAAGAAACTGCTGCTTTATTTCTGTATTTATATTCTTGGAATTGAATTCATGCTAAATACTCGTAGTACAACGAGGTCAGGTCAAACCCCGTATCACCATAACACCGCCTAAACTTAACTACAGTTTTGTCGGCCCCAGATTTCTCATGCGACACATATTTTAGCCAGTTTACCTTCCTATGTTAAGTCAACTGTGACGGATTATAGTAGTAATGCGTGTTTTCTGCTAATCAAAATTAGGCTCTGATGTAATAGGTTGAGAATTGGGTTTGGATATACCTAATAGTAGTAACCTTGGCCCTCTTGAAGGAGCAACCAAACGTTGCTGCTTGTTGTTCCGCCAAGAGGGATTTACATGAACAAAACCAAAATTACAAAAAATCTCTACATAATTGTAAATGATTTACGAGTATGACGAATATATTTGGAATATCAGTAATTTTCGAGTAATATTAAAACAATATATTCTGCGAATACTTTTCTCTATATTTTAGAAATTCTGTTTCTCGTCTACAATAGGTACTCGCATTCAAATGTAAGAAAACGGGATTTTTACCACTTACCTCCTAAAATTATTAGGTATAACGTTCTCACTAAAACCTAGTACTTACTACTTAAAAGCAGTCCCTTCCAGGAAACCTTGAGCGAAAGGAGAAATAACTTAAAAAAATTATCTTTTTTGGTCACATCTTTCAAAAAACTGTATTGTATCATACACCTAAGTGCTAATCTGCATTAAACAACTATTATCTGTTACGTAAATTAACAAACGTAATAACGTAACTAGGCAGTTCAATTGCTCAAGCTTCATAGGGTATAATCAAATTCAAAAAGGCCTACAATCGATACGGGTCGTTGCATAACACTGCATGTGCGTCCGCTGCAGTGGTCGATGGCGTCAATAATTCAAATCCACGATAGCTAATTTTATACACCATATCTTCACCATGTAGATAGCGCCTAGTTAGGGTGGGTGGTGAACTAAAGTGTTGTATATGATTACACTTTTTTTACTGCCAAATTAATTTTGTATTAGCTTGTAGAAAAATTTAACTCAGCAAAAATATTTTCATGTAAAATGTTGCCAAAATGTAGTCAAAAAGTTATAAGATCTCATGTAGAGCTTCTAACTCTACACGTCCTAACTCTACAAGTCCTCACTTACTACACTTTAGTCAAAATATGAGGCTTAGACATTTCACTACCGTCATATGGGCGTAAGGTTAAATATTTATCCACTGTTAATCACACAAATATTGTCATGTGGATTAGCCACGAGATTTTGGAGGACTTTAAATTTTTTTATATAAATAAGTAAGAAAAGACTAGACTTGATCATGACAATACTTTGTCTTGTGTTTCTTTTGCTATTTATTTCAGGTATCTAATTTAAGATTTATTTGAAATAATTTTCAAACATTTCAAATCATGCCAAAAAAATATAAAAAAATTCAATGTTTCTAAAAATCTCTAACAAATTACTCTATTCTATTTGATAGTAAGCGAAAGTGGAGTCCCAATGCGAAGAGCAAGGGAGAGTGACTGTCTCTCTATCTTGTCAACCTACAGGGTGGAATAATTTTATTTTTGCGTTTACAAACGCGTAAATATTAATACTAGAAAAATGCACTGAAAAAAATCGACTTGCCTCAGGCGGGACTCGAACCCGCATCTTCCACAATCCGGGCGGATGCGATGACCAATTACGCCACCGAGACACTGCTTTTCGCTGTCGAAATTTATCAGTGCTTGGCGCTTATGTTTTTATGGTAAACATAGTTTCATCAAATCTTTGAAATTTGCACTTCTAAGACCCGAACGAAATATTTTTGCAAATATTTGACGCTCAGTTAAGATGAAACTACCTTACATTATGGAATAATTTTATTTTTGCGTTTGTTCAGTGCATTTTTCTAGTATTAATATTTACGCGTTTGTAAACGCAAATATAAAATTATTCCATTATGTAAGGTATTTTCATCTTAACTGAGCGTCAAATATTTACTAATACTCTAATTTAATAATACTCTCTAATCCAGCGTTCCCTATTTGCCAGGTCGCGACCCGGTACCGGGCCATCAAAACAAAATACCGGGTTTCAACTTGCCTTGTTTTAAAAATAATACCTACTAATGGAACCAGCTTGGGTTTAAAAGTATTAAGTGGGTCACGACGGGGCAGTGTGAAAATTACCAGGCCACGGCAGAACAATGTTTGGGAAACTCTGCTCTAATCTCTGGAAAATATCTATTTTTTATTGAACATACAAACCCTTTCTCTTTAAATATCATATTAGTGTAGAAGATACTTGCTTACTGTGTAAACTCACACATGAATATGTGAAGCTATTGAAACGCAAACAATGATGAGTGCAGTGAGTCGCACGCAGCAGACGTAGAGCCTTTAGAGGCTTTGATCGTGCGCGCCCGCGCGGATAATGTCGCATCACTACCGGATTCCTCGACTAAGGAGTCATGGAACGCTGGCACTATACTTATACCTATGAATTCATAGCAAACTACGAGCAATTGCATTTAGATTTTGTAGGTACTTATATAGTTTTCACTGTCAGTTTTCTTAAAATTCTTTTTTCTACTTCAATGCGGTACTATCTCGGAAAGTTAGTAGGTATTAAAATATTTTTTTCTTTTACAGGAATCATGCTACGAGGCGACGGACTACCTGAAATGAAGAGTTTATGACACCGGTGGAAAATGAGTAGTTTAAACAGTTTTTTCTTCTTCCTTCATTAGTTACGTGCTAGCGGTTTCGATATCCTTTTTGAAATGATTTTTGGCATAATTAGTTATATACTTCTTTATTAGGACATTTTAAATCACGTAACAGATGTACACCCGGCTACCGCACACGTTACTCTTCTTGCACACTCGACGACAATCCTTAACGCCTTGTGTGTCTTTGGGGTGCGTGCGTGCAGCCTAAGCCAAAGGCGCCAACCGCGTGCACTCTGTCGCTCCTAGAAACGGAAACAACCGTACTCGTATCGCAGCCGCTGCACGAAAGTATGGGTCATTTCGCTGAAGGCAGGGACCGTAGGGAAACTAGGCCTCACACAGAAGACGATCGAGCTTCACTCACGGCGGTTGTTCGTTACAGGCCAGACCTTGAACGGTCAACGGCTGATCGAGTTCCGACTCGGACAGGAGGGCGAGTCGGAACAGGGCGAGGAGCTGACGGTGTCGTCGGCGGAGCTGATGGTGCGCGCGGAGACGTCGCCGCGCGCGCGCCGGCTGCGCTACACGCTGTGGGCGTTCACGGTGCACGGCAACGGCAGCGTGGGCGCGCTGGCGGGCGCGGCGCGGCGCGACCCGGCGCGCGCCTGGCAGCGGCTCGACGTGACGGGCGCGGCGCGGCGCTGGGCGCGGGGCGGCGCGCGCGGCCCGCTGCGGCTGCTGCTGGACTGCAGCGGGTGCGGCGGGCGCGTGCGCCTGCGGCTGGGCGGCGGCTCGGCGGCGCGCCCGCTGCTGCGCCTGCGCCTGGCGCCGCCGCCCAGCCGCCGCCGCCGCGCGCTCAACTGCGACGCCGCGGCGCACGGCCGCTGCTGCCGCGAGACATTCTACGTGAGCTTCCGCGAGCTCGGCTGGGACGACTGGATCGTCGCGCCCGAGGGCTACTACGCGAACTACTGCCGCGGCGCGTGCGGGCCCTTCCTCAACTACCACTCGCAGGTGGTGGAGGCGGCGCGGCTGGAGCGCGCGGCGTGCTGCGCGCCGGTGCGCTTCTCGGCGCTGTCGCTCATCTACTTCGGCGCCGACTCGAACATCATCAAACGCGACCTGCCCGAGATGGTGGTCGAGGAGTGCGACTGCCCGTAGCGGCGCCCCTGTACATAGCCTGCCGCTCCGCCCCGCGTCGTTCCGCCGCTCTCACGCCGCGTACGCCGCGGTACGCTTCTGCCGCTCTCGAATCCGATTTAATCCGAATCGATTATAAATAATATTCTCGACTTGTGTAATATTTTGTTCCTCGCATTCGAAAGACTATATCCTAAATCGATAAATAAACTGTCTACACCGGACTGGTCGCGTTATCGCGTCGCACGCCGCGCGTCTGTTGTTGCTTTAAGCGTAGTGCTCTCGAAGGCACGTCCGTCACCCAGTTATCTGCAACGGGCCACCTTAACATAATATACTTATTTATACTAATGTTATCCTAAAGATAGTGTTGTTGAGCGTGTTAGGGTGGGTGCGGACGTGGCGCGGGCCGGCGCGCGGCTCGACGACGTGAAGCCGTGTGTAGGTAGCCTAAATAATTTAATACGCCGTTTTCTTTCACCCCGTTTGGTGAACGCTTGTAATTATTGTAAACTGTATTATAATAATTATTATAATTATAATAATAAATCAACTTTTTCATAATTATTATGACTTCTTTTATTTCCCTGTTTACCGCACGCACGATAAATGTTATCTACGCTAGCAAACCTATGTGCGCTAAAAATCTAAGTATGCACTAAGATTGCTATATACAGAAATATAAGATGTGAATTGATAGTAACTTTAGGCAAGTATGAAATAAAGTTACAAGGTCTCGAATGAAATTGAAAGTTGTATGTCCACGTGAATAACAACAAGGGAAAAAATCACCATAACAATAATGTTAAGAGCATTATTATGTTCCGACAGCCAATCCCTCAGTGACTCAGGGCTGCGGTTAAAGCTCTTCACCTTCTTTGGTCTTAATCATCACTTACCATCATATGAGATGAAGACTAAGAACTTCACCGTATAAAAAGGAAAAAAATATTTGTTTATTTTTTTCATTTTTGTGGCTGCAATTTCACACACAGTAGTTTCTATGGAACTCGAGTGTTCCAGTTAAATGTACTATCGCGGACACACGTGCTTGAGCAGTCGTAGCAAAACGTAGTAAAATACTATAGCAAATCAGTTTACGCCTCAAAGGAAACTCGTTTCAAATTGCTTAAGCACGGAAGTCCGCCACCGTACATACATGCAGACATACAATCACGCTCACACTCTCTTAAGGGGGTTAGAAGAGCTTTAGTTAACATTTAGCTACACAAAGCCACAACTAGCATTATTCTATACAGAGCTTCCCAACCAGGGGGGCGTAGAGAAATATCAGGGAGGCGCAATAGGTATCTACGTTTGCATTTCCGAAAAACAATATCTATTTAACACATGGGTAAAAATAACCGTTTCGAATTGCCATGCAATCACTGCTATACAAGTTCTCTAGCAAAGAACCCAGAATCGACCAAGAAATTTAAAAGTAATTAATGATTAAAAGCGTATCTAATCTTCTATTAAAGATCAATAATAATAATTATATATATATATATATATATATATATATATATATATATATACGACATAATTATGTTAATTAGTCAGCATGTTTGAGCTACAAGCTGAACATTGGACTCTGCGGGCTGCGTGGTCAGCAGCGAGGCAACAACCTACATTCCGCAGATCTGCAGCTACGTCCACCGTCGGCAACTTACACCTAATGAGAGACATGCTCAAACCTGTCTATGTGTACAATGTACAATGTATCACAGTATACTTATAACAAGATTCCAACCGTCCATGGTGGGTCTCACTACCTCCCCGCTGCTGCCTGCCAGGGCTACTCCCTGGGACAGGTCCTACCTATAACCATATCCTTGCTGGTCAGCCTTACAACCTGGTCTAGCATCCTCTCCATGTACTTGTGGGAAGCGGCGCCTTACTGTTTGGGTGGCCATAATAATAGTGTGAAAAGCATTATTATGATGCGTGTCAGGAGGTCGCTGCGGTCGTGCGTTCGTTAAAATCATCGCAGAAGTTATGCTACTAAGTGCGCGGCTGGTACTCGGAAAGGTGACCGAAATATTTCAACTCGATTTTCCTCCTTGCGTCGATTGGTGTTGAAAGATAACAATCATACAGTCATAAACAAGTCGAAGGCTAAAAATGGCTGCTTGTAAAACTATAAAACCAGTATAAAACAGGTTAATCAAACGATAACTAGAAGAAGAAGCATTTTTGTTAAAATAGGCTTCAACACACCAATAAAGTTCAAATGTTGCAGTGCGTGAGTCAAAGAGATAAATCGAAGTACCTAATTTAGGGGAGAATTTTATTTAATTATGAAAACTACTTCTGATAAATAAAACTGCATTTACCTGCCACGTCGGGCTATAATAACAAATAAATGTGAGAGAATTTTACTTTACTAGGTGGTAGACCCATATGTAGGGTCGTCTGGGTAGGTACCACCGCCTTTCTTATTTTTGCCGTGAAGCAGTTCGCTGTGTTTCGGATTGAAGGGAAAGGTAGCCAGTGTAATTACTGGGCATGGAGGGCATATCATCTTAGTCCCCAGGATGGCAAACGCACTTGCGGTGTTAAGTGATTTACACTTAATATTGCAAGTGTCTATAGGCGGCGGTGACCGCTTAACATCAGGCGGGCCGCAAGCTTGTTTGCCATCCCCAAATATACAAAAAAAAAACACGCGAGTTAAATACGTACAAGTAGTTTTATTTAATACCTTCTAAATAAAAAAACCGCCTTCAAAACTAAAAACGGAGAAATAAAAATTTTGTTTATCAAAATGATTTTTTTGAGGACAATCCCAAATACAAGTGACAACGTTTATTCCAAATATTGAGGTTGACACCGACCTCAAAAAAACATTTTAGATTTTTATAAACAATATTTTTAGTTCTCCGTTTTTTGGCGGAATTGAAGGCGGTTTTTTTTATTTAAAAATTAATTATTTTTATGCTTTTTAGTGTTTTAATTATATGAAGTATGTAGAGTTGGGTAGTTATAAAAATCGGTTCACAACTCAAAGTTATCTTTAATTTTGGCGTTATTTTTCAGAATAAAATTTTCAGGAAACTGTTTTGAGACCACGATCTTTAAAACAAAGAATGGTGGACAAGGAATTGGTTGACAATTGTCGAAGATATCGACGCATAAAGTTGGAACAGTTGGGAAAAAATCATATTGTGACTGCGTATTTTCACGATTCTAAAACACTACAGCCGATACATGTAAAATTGTTATGGAGTTGTGGACAAAATGGAAACTATTACGCATCTAAAAAATTGTGTGCGTGTAACCTTTACGCGCGATTGAAGTAAAACTTCTTTGACGTAGATCACTGAAATGATTAAATTTTAACTGAAAAAAAAAAAATATGACAGATACTTACGACCAATCGAAATTACTATTTTTAAATAGCGGAAACTACACAGACTATAGAATACTGAGCGTTACTTCCGTTAGAAAAATCTGAGTTACCCCCTAGTCGCGCCTAAAGAAGTTTTACTTCAAAAAAAGAATCACTTAAATCGAATCAGAAATCGCGGCGTAATCGGTGTACATAAAGAAAAAAAAACATACTAACCGAATTGAGAACCTCCTCTTTTTTTGAAATCGATTAAAAATAGTTTTACGGGATTTGAGATTTCCTTGAAAACTCCACACAAGTACGACAATATGAAGAATAACACGTTTAATAATAACAAATAAAATTTAATAATTAGAAATGTAATTTTGTATGTATTTTAAATTAAATAAAGGACATAAATAATATGACTGCTACGACGTAGCGCCAACCCTATTCGCTACGACAATAGTGAGTAGTACAAGTTCGCGTCGTGACGCGACCGGCGCCGGTTTGTCGCGCGGGACCGGCCCGGATGCTCGGATCCCGGCTGCTGCGATCGATGGCCGGCCCAGACGCTTAGACGCCGAACTTCCCGAGGATGGCGCATTGTAAGTACACGTCTGGTTATTAGGACGATATCCAGATTGCTTGTCTTGGTTGTTGGTTTACTTTTTGGGTTTGGTGCCCCTTTTATGTAGGCGACAGACTGCCAGATGTGGCTCCATGTGTAACGAAATGTTACCTCGAAATGCTCTGCTCATGATCGTAATGGTATGTATCTAATGGACGCCGCCGTGGTGGAGTGGTCAGTAACGCTGCCTACACATCGGGCGGTCCGGGTTCGAGTCCTGGTAGTGGCAAATGTTAGTGTGATGAACACGATCATTTGTTCATGAGTCATGGTTGTTTATATATTTATTTTAAGTTTATTTAATAAAAATATCTAGATTATTAAGTATATTTGTCCGTTATCTAGTATCCATAACACAAGTTCTTAAAGATACTTAATTGGTGTGAGCGTAGAAATATATTATTATTATTAAGAAGATATTATTTATTTAGTTTGAAAACAGTTCATGATTTCAATTTCAATTCATTCAGATTTCATTTTATTCTCGTGCGGCAGAAATCTGGAAACACCCCATCTTCAATAAATTTATTAAAAATAACCGTTAAATATGGACAAATTACTTTAATTATGGATGTTATAACTGTAACCGATATACCCCAAAAATCTTCCGTCTTTTTCTTATTTAATCGCCTCAGTTAGTTCATTCAAAAGTTGCCATTTTCACTACGACCTTTTCAGGACAATTACTTACCATCGGGCGCCTTGTGTGTCTACCGGCGCCCGCCAGCCCGTCTGCGGCGACGACAAACGTTTCAAGAGATGCGTTTCACTATACAAACGCATTTTCCATTTTTATTACCGATCGGTCCTAAACTTTGCAACTAAAACAAAATTTTAGTAGGATTGACTATTTAAGATAAGAAGGTAATTTAATTATATGGACACATATTTTGATGACATGCACTTTTTAAATATAAATGAGCATTTTTTTTTTGTAACCACAGTTTTTTTTACTTATCTACTTACAATATTTAGACGCGTGCCGTCTCAGCACTTAACCATGATTTCCCATGTTTTTGGTTTTTTATTTAATTTGGTATCAATTTTCTTAACTAAACATGCCCAATAAAAAAAATTAGAACTAAAATATCGTTTTACTTGCTTTTGTTGTTCAACCATTTTCTGGCTTGTGTCGAATGAGTACGTTTTCATTGTGTGATTTTTACTTTCTCGTATACGTAGTATAGAGGAAGTCTTGTAATCGTAAAAAAATTCGACCTCGAGATTTTGACGGATTTACACGTTTTGGACCTCCCTGAGTCCAAAATTTTTATTTTTTTTGGAATTATGTCTGTGTGTGTGTCTGTGCGTTAGCACGATAACTCGAGCATGCTATAACTTATTGCAACCAAATTTAACACACGTGTATGACATCAAAATATAAGGTTTCTATCAAATTTTGAGCCATCGATCACGAAAGTTAAGCAACCAAGTGCGTGGTCGGTACTCGGATGGGTGACCAAAATTTAACATGTATGTATGACATCAAAATATAAGGTTTCTATCAACCTTTGAGTCGTTTCCGGTATGCGAGAAAGTCAAGGGGAGACCACTCCCGATTTCTTCATGTTGAATTTTCTATATTGCAAACAAGTCTGCGCTACAACCGTGTCATGTTTAGTAATGACATTACCATTAAAACCGGTGCTACCACTAGCTACTACTGAAAATCAGCGTCTCAGCCTCAGTAGTGACACAAATCTGACTGGTGTTCCGTTTGATTTATTTAGATTGACAACTAGAGACGAAATCACTGAGCATTCCATGGATTCGTCGTGCGGGCACCGGGTAAATACTATTGCATGGAGGGAGACCAGGCGCCAGTGCCTGGATCTTGGAACCCAGGTATAGGTTTAAGAGACCGCCTTAGTGTCCGATCGCTTGGAAAGAAAAGCAGATTTAAATCTCAAAAACAAGGTTTATTTTTACCTTTCACTTTTTTTGTTAATGAGAATGCTCGAGAGCCAGCATAATGCGCATAGTGCAAAACAGTAAGAGCAGGAGACCGGCTGCCTCTGATGGCGTTCTTCCGCGCTCGCGCAGCTGACTGTCTCCGTTTGCGTGCTCTTTCGCGCTCTTTGCATATTTATTTCTATAGATTGCATATTTCTTCATCAGAGCTTCAATCATTACTCAATTTTAAAGTACACATATTAACAGAACAAAATCAAAATCCGAACAACGCGATGCTAGAGGTGAGCCGCTCTCGAAGAGGCAGGACGAGGTTCCGAGCGCATCCGCTTCAACGATGCTCTTCCAGCCGGTCTATGGGAAACGGCTTGGTCAGCTCCAGTCAGTTCCAAGCGTATAATCCACGTCGCTCTGTGTGAAACGCCCGTCCGATGCTCTCCGAGCCGGTCTGTGTGAACGGACACTTAAGGTGCATCATCATTTCAGCCTAGAGAGTGTTATATGCCTATGTACTGTTGGACATATGCCTCCCCCAAGGATCTCAAACCCGGTTGATTCTGCGCTGCCCGCATCCAGCGGCTTCCCGTCATCTTTACCAGATCGTCAAGTTTCCCGGTACACGGTCACCACTCGAGGACCTTTTCGCCCCAACGGCCGGCACTACACCTCGCAATAAACTTTTTTTTGTTAACGGGGAGGTCAAATGCATTTACCCATCATCCCTGCGGGGTGGTGTCAACCGCAGGGGATATGTGGGACTCGAGATAAAGGCGTTCCCTCCATACCCACTAAACATCCTCCCCTTCAGTGGGCTATTACGGGACGGCTCGGGATCTGCGCACGTGAGCGCAACTACACCGAGACCGTCCCAACGCTGCCCGTCTAGGCACTCCTTGCACCAATTGGTGGCCAGCAGCCACTCCTCCACCGACGGCTGCTCGAGCTGGCGCGTCCTCCTGACGAGGACACCGGGAGCAGCCATCGGACCGCACCCGGGGGACTTCGGGCGCGGTTGTGGCCCTGAAAAGGGTCGTCTGGAACTAGCCGTAGTGGGAAAACAAAACCAACTGGCACACATGGCATGTCACTTCGAATGCCAAGCGGATACACTTGACATCAAAAGCCACACACTCGCCGAGAAAGTTTCCCCACCACGTTACCAGGGTCCGCCACGAGGAGGCTTCCGAACGTAGACCTCTCGCAATGAGCACTGCCCACTACCACTTAAGGTTCGCAACTCTTTGGGCTATTTCGTATGCATCAGCTACTCTCCTCTCCACTTCTCTTTCTGCCCAACCATATTTAGTACCATTCCGCGAGACTCGCTTTAAAGAATTCCAGAATGCTGAAACCAATGACAAACGCTCCAAAACGTTTTTGAGAGTAAAAACGCTAACCTAACATTTGACAGGATAGGTCGTCATGAAGTTTTAATAATATGTCAGTTTCATATATTTATTTTTAATAAATATATGAAATGGTCAAATGAAATCGATACACAATTGTGTATACACTCAGTACAGAACTTACGGAAGTTTCAGCCAATCCTAGGTCTTTTCATAAAAGAGATTTAGCTGGTATACCTTTTGTGCCTACCTCACAATTATTCACATTCTAAATATGTCTGCTATTTTTATTATTTACATTGTCAGCCGCATATTTTTTTGTCTTTCACCAATTTGTTCCTCTTCTCTACTATCGAAAGAACACAGCAAAAGGTCATATAAACACAGTGCGAAAGCGTTAAACCTCCGTGAATAGCCACAAAACTTTATGAAAATAAAAAAAAACGCCTTCAAAACTAAAAGCAGAGAAATAAAAATTTAGTTTATAATTTTGAGGTCGGTCCCAAATACAAGTGACAACGTTTATTCCAAATATTGAGGTTGGCACCGACCTCAAAAATACATTTAGATTTTTATAAACAGAATTTTTATTTGTCCATTTTTAGAAGTAGCAAAACAAAATTAATAAGCTCCTCAAATACAAGCAAAAGTTTAGTTGACTACCTCATAAACAACTCTTTAAATAAATTAATTGCGATATTTATATGTATCTCTAATAAAATAAAAAAGATAGAAAAGTCTTCAAGGATATACCTATTCTTTTAGAAAAACTACTACAGACGTGGCTAGCTCTACTTTCATGGTCAGTAACAGCTGAGATTTTATGGTTGACCTGTTGTAATTACAGGCACATCCCTAGTGGCCGTCTGGGGCTGGAATACCAGTGAGGATAGTCCCAGCCTACGCAGATAATTTTTGTGAACAGAAATCCAGACTTGACACTTATCTGTAATAAATACGATGCTATTCACACTACAGAACCAAAGTAACATCAATTTTCCGAAGTAATAAAGATGGTTTTTGTTTAGTGTAGTAAAAATATTTTATTGGAAGACATAAGACATTCTTTTTCGGGCTTATATTGAAGTATTTATAAATTTCTTGTTTATTTAAATTTATATTTCATTGTACAAAATATCTGAAATACGATTACAAATAATTAATTAGTAATTTAACTAGGTTTTTACTAGCCTTTTTCGTTTTATTTTCACTTTGTAGCTGTATAATATAAATTCCTGTTAAGACTGGCAACCTGTCACTATTTGGAGGCACTGCATAGCCCATACTTCCAGATGTGGCTTTATGTGTAACAAAATGTTACCTAAGGCTCTACCCAGCTCCTCGTGGGATTACGAGCGTGATCGTTATTTTCAAACAAATAGATTTACTGACTCTACATTATAAGGTAACTGCATGGCATGACACGGAAATATCAAGATATTGCTATTTGTACCAGTGTAAAATATTAATATAATCATAATAATATGTATTAAATAAAACTTAGAAATTTAATGTATACATATTCATTTAGTTTTGTACCTTAAATATCAGATGTCTTAATAGGCTTAAAGAATTTTTTTTTGAGGTGCAACCAACTGCAATATTTTTTAGTTTAAGCAATTATCAAAAAGTATGTAAATTATGATCACATTAAATGATTGAATTACATTATTATTGAGTAGTCTTACCACCGAATAATTAAAAGTGGGTAGTTGATTACAGATACTTCTAAGATAGAGTTCCCGGTTTTAAAATGTGTAAGGGACAGAAATTTTAATTATTTTTATAATTATAATTAAAATTACACAAATCCTTTATGGCAAAAAGTTGAGGTTTTCCTTCATACTTAGAATTTTTGTTTTGAAATAGACTTTAATTTAAAATACGTAATTAAATGAAATCATAATTTGAGGTTGACGGGTGGAAGACTATCTAAGTAAAGACTGAATGAACATGCAACGAAAGTAGAAAAAGGAAATGAACAAAAAGTTGCTTTTTCAATTAGCATAATCGTACAGTACTTGCGTACTATATTCTCGCAGCAGCTGATGTGTGATGTGACCTTAAAAAGACGGAATGCTACTGGCTCTACACGTTTAGAAAGTGCTGGTCGTCTCTTTTACTCAGTATACAGTAACATCTCGTGTCCTTGTCACGCGCCTTGCGATTCTTCATTCTTAACTTATATGTGGGCGCGTACGCAAGTTTATAGAGTTTTTATTTATTCAAAGTGGTGAATCTTGAACAGCAAAAGTGATGACTTTAATTTAATAATGATACTGAGTGATTATAATTATGGAAACTACACCAGAAAAGGTGAGTGAAAAAAACAAGAATTTGCCATTTGTTTACACTTCAACTTAAACTATTTGTTTAAAGCCGTATACAGAATTTTTATAGTTTATTTGTTAACAGTTGTATATATATCAGCTTATCAATAAGCATAGAACATTTATATTATCTTGAGAAAATACACTTACGAGCAATAAAATCGACTCACCTCGCAGGTTTCGATTCTTAATATATCGGTATATAAAAATAAGATTAGATTAAAAACCTGTAAATATAATTTGAATGTATACTTCATAAGCTTTATTTAATCTGCTCTAAGCATCGATAATCGAAGTATTGGTGACAATAGACTCTTTTTTTCGGAAACCCTGGTTTCTCATTTTTACGTCATACGCCATTTCTGTGACTATGCAGAGTGTTCACAGCTAATTGTTCACAGTTTATTGAATAATTGATTAATCTTACAGATTTATTGACCCTTAAAATTCAGCTGATTTCCCCAAAAATTTTAGCTCTTTTAACTGTATGTGGTTTTCATTTTGTAAAATCAATAAACCAAAATCTATCACAGTAAAACTGGTCTAATGTAAGTTTAGGTTTTTGTTTAACACACGGGGTTAAAAATTATTATTTTACTAATTGTAGGTTTTTGATTAGGGAGTTCTGAACCAAAGCGTACCGGTGAGTCGATTTCATTGCACGTAAGTGTATAAACGATAGAAAAGTTTTTAATTAAGTCGATTTAAATAGAACTTTGAAATTTTTTTTGTTTACTTTACGTAGACACATCGTTCTTATGTCTAGAGATACAAAATTAGTCTATCAATCTATTTGAATAATCTAGTCCCTCGTATAGGCACCTATTCCAAAGGGCTATAAATAAATATGAATCTCCAGTTGTGTCTTTGAGGACGAATCCTTAGACGTGTTGGGAAATAAGTTTTTCACTTTGTATTCACACTGGTAACGTGAATAGCTTTACAATGGATTCCCATATCCTCATAAAAGAAAATCTAAGTAGGCGTGTTATTTTTCTGGATCTATCTATAAATAAGATTTGCTAATATTTTGTAAATCAATAACCGTCTGCAATTGAAAAAAAAAATTTATTGTGTTAAACGATCATCATCATCAACAACACCTCATATAATGTCCCCACCGAGGAGCTCGAGGCTACCCCACATTAGGGGCGATTAGCCCTTAGTCAACCACGCTGGCCAAGTGTGGTTTGGTCGACTTCACACACAATCTAATAATTTCTTCAAAGACGTGTGCAGGTTTCCTCACGATGCTTACGAAACGTACATATGAATTCAAATCAAAATTTGAAAAACATTGGTACGTGGCGGGGTTCGAACCGGTGCCTCCCGGGTGGGAAACAACGCCCTTGCGCACTGCGCCACCGATAAGCTTCGTGTTAAACGATGACGTCTCATATTTGTTTATCAGAATTTAAATGTCAATATAAATAATAGCATTTAGGTATAACTATAAATAAGCGCTAAATTTAAATATAACTCTGCCTAATAAGATTAGATGCTTTCATAAATTTACGCACTATATTCTCTCCCAGACTTAGATAAGTGGCAATAGTTTCATAACGATAAGATATCTAAATTCGTCAGCATAGGCCTTAATGCTTGGTTATCCATAGCGTCTTAGCTTGCACTACCAACTTACTTAGAGCTACAATTGGTCAAGTGATTTAACGACGGCTTAAGTCAATCGCATACATTTTGTTTTCATCGAACTTCCTTATCGTTTCTATTTGTTACTTTGTCTACTGCTCCATTACGGGGCTTTGATATAATTATGTATTCATAAACAATTCATTAAGACCAATCCAATCAAAGAAATTAGCAATATCAATAAAGTTACAGTCAAATACGAAAGCTAACAATAATAATGACCGTGAAACGGTTTAAAAGATTTTCTAATTAGAGCTTAGAATAAGAATACTCTTTACCAAAAAATATTTTAATTTTTTATACAAAAAAACTAAATCAGATCATGCATTTGGGAGCTACGATGCTACACATATAAAAACCTTTCTTTTTGGAATAATTTTATTATTGCGTTTACAAACGCGTAAATATTAATACTAGAAAAATGCACTGAAAAAAATCGAATTGCCGCAGGCGGGACTCGAGCCTTCCTTTTTGCTACGGGGTTTAAATAATTATAAAATCTACCACGTGCAGTTTAAACGAACATAGTTGAATAGAAATATAAAAACATACAGATCACAAAAAACAACTTCTGTAATCTAATAAAATTCAAAGCCCTGACTAATTAACTGAGATTTCAACGCACAGCCCAAACCACTGAACCTAAACACTTGAAATTTTGCACATAGATACCTTATACAGAGTAGGCATCCACTAAAAATAGATTTTTGGGATTTCCACCCCTAAGGGGGTAAAATGTCTACGCGGACGAAGTCGTGGGCGGAAGCTAGTATAAATATAAGATGCTGGAGGATATTTTTAATCAAGAAATACCTACAATCGATAAATTTAAAGTAGCGTTCTAAAAATATAACTTTTTTCTTTACGCAGGACGTAACGCAAAATAATGAAACCTCGAGGGATACACCAATCCAGGACCGAACAGAAAACACCAAGGACACAAAAGATGCAAATATTAACATTTTTCTCTTCGTCTGTATCATTGGTGTTTCTTTAGGTATATTATTAGAAATATTAAACGTACAAAATAGAAATAAGATTGGATGTTCCAATGAAGAAGTCAATAAGCCGAGATATTGGGTATACTCAGCATACAATGACGTAGAAAATAAAAATGGTCTCCTCAAACACGTGCATCTAGTTCTAGAAAGGTATGGATATGTAAAAAGCTCGAACAGTTCTCCTTGGAGCCTGCTGTGGTCCCACGACTACCCTTTCAGAGCGTTGTATCCGAATTTACACAAACTGAAACCGCATCAAAAAGTGAACCATTTCCCCGGTACGGGATTTATAACCAACAAAGTAGACTTAGCTACTTCAGAGTCCGAATTTATACCGAAGGCATTTAAACTACCGCAAAGTAAGAAGGCCTTTTTGGAATACGCCGAAAATAATAAACATGCACTGTTTTTGGAGAAACACAATCAACACCGAGGTGTGTTTTTGAAGAACGTGACTGAAATAGACTTGTCAAGTGGAGAAAGTTTTGTGCAGGAGTACGTGCAAAAACCGTACTTGGTGGACGGTCATAAGTTCGATATTGGTGTGTACGTTGTGTTGACTTCAGTCAATCCTCTAAGAGCTTATTGGTATAAAGGTGACGTATTGTTCAGGTGAGTAACTTTCTATAAGCTTCTGCCCGTGACTTCGCTTGCATGGATGTCGCTTTCCCATAAAGTAGTTAATTCGACCCATATTACAGAGATATGTGATGGCCTTTGTTCAATCCAGACTACAGATCCAGACTATGATCTACTCGTGTACCATTTTTCATCCTCATCCGTTGAACTGAAATATTTTCACTTAATTGAGAGATTTAACAAATATCAATACATCTAAAATTTCCCTACTTTTTTTTGGCAACAGACATATCAATCATTCATATGATTTACTTTAACATTTTTGTATGTATTTTGTTCAAACGATTGTGCTCAAAACCTATGTAGCTCAGTTAGAAGAGCAGTCTTCAGAATACCGAAAAGTCACGGGTTCAAATACCGTCTTATGAGTTATGACATAAATCACGACAGAAGTGGCTTGTAGTTTTTTTTTGTTTCAACCTTTTTTCAGACTTTGGTTATAATTTGGCTATATCATCGTTTTTTATGCAGAAAGCAGGCGCGAGGAGTCTCTATTTCCTACCCTGCTCTTAATTTATTTATTACTAGCTGTGCCCGCGACTATGTTCGCGTGTTATGAAATTAAATTAAATTAAATTATAGGAAAAAGCTCTTTATTTAAATGGACTTTATGGAATAATTTTATTTTTGCGTTTACAAACGCGTAAATATTGTTTATGACGTTTTAAAAGTACCTACTTAGCAAAGTCCATTTATTAATACTAGAAAAATGCACTGAAAAAAAATCGACTTGCCTCAGGCGGGACTCGAACCCGCATCTTCGATTTTTGATTTTATTCAGTGCATTTTTCTAGTACTAATAAATAGACATTGCTAAGTAGGTACTTTTAAATCGTCAAAAGCCCTATCACCATTTCGGGACGAATAATTATATTATTATGCTGAGATGGAGAAGAAATAGCGTAAGAAACTCTAAAGCTTACAATTTCGTAATGATTTCAAAACATCAATACCAGTCAATAAATAATTAGGTATCAATATAATTTAAGTTACAGTTTTACATGCGTAAATTTTAAGTAGTTCTCTCTCTCACTCCCACGCATTTGGATTATTAATCTTGTGAAAAGCTTTTCTACATATATAATTCAATTAATCCTATTAATGAACTAAGCAATTTAAATTTTGATACCCACCACCATTTTATGTTATTGTTAGATGATACTTACTTACATAGGTATATTCCTTTCAATTTAAGTGCTAAGCATACGTTTAAGATTTTCCGGTGAACAATGTTATAAGAATACAATGTGTGGTATACAAAAAAAAACCGATAATGCATTAGTTATTCACACAATATTATTCATAAATCCTATTATTGCATGTGTCATACAATTGTCCATCTAAAGATAACAACTAACTATAAGACCTACGTTTGCATAAAAAAAGAAAAATGAGATGACCAGGCCTCGTTGGCGTTAGTTATAGTTACTTATCTATTGATTCATTTCAGATACTGTCCTGCAAAATACTATCCGTTCGATCCGAAAAATTTGGACAAATATGTAGTGGGAGATGATTATCTGCCAACGTGGGAAGTTCCATCCTTAGCCCGTCCTTACAATGCTCTGGGCTTCGGAATGAAGAATGTCTTTGATATGTACGCGAAATCTAAGGTATTAGGTAAATCTTATTTAATAGAATAATAGTATAAGAGTTCTTTTTTAGAAAATATTTTATTCTGTCAGTAAAACACAATATTCTACCCATTATTTTATATGCATACATACAACGACGCTGTCGTGGTGAGTAACGCTGCCTACACATCAAGAGGTCTGGGGTCGAGTCCTGGTAGGAGCAAACGCGAAAGTTTGTATGGATGGATGTTTGTTTGATACTCTTTTACGGAAAAACTTTGCAGTATATAAGCTCATACATCAGAATAACATATAGGCTATAATTTATACTAATCCTGCGCAGACGAAGTCGCGGACAGAAGCTAGTAATTAATATACTAGACTACACATGAAGCTACTACCAGACTTAATATTGCCTGTAACACAGGTCGTCCTAAAACAGGCAACACTAGTCACCATTTGCAATATTTATTTGATATGGCCTCCCCAGTTTTACTTTACCTTAGGATATTGAAACTTAAACGAAATAAACGTTATAATTATTAATAAATGGGTGCGTCACACAAATATTTTCCACCGCCGCAATTGAACCCAGAACCTCTACATTTAAACATTACTGTTCAATCCACCTGGATGGTCGCGCCGCTAAGACAACAAGTTCTAACCGATTACACAATCATTATTCATTCTAGAACTTGGGATACCTATTTATTTATTTATTGGGGAAGGGTGAACAATCAACATAGAGCTATGCTGCGCTGTACTGCGCCTAAGTTTTATGTTTTAAACAAAGCGCAATGCAGCAAGGTTTGTTTGTTTCTTCGTTATTATAATCTATTCAACTAAATAGGTAGAGCATAGCACATAGATATTGATTGGTCACCCTAATTATCCCAAACACCTCAAACAAATATACCTTCCTCATTATTTGATAATGATGATGTCTAGAATGAAACATATCGGAAAAGGAATTACTGCCGTGTCCTTGTGCCCACAGTTTATTATAGAGAGATACTCTAACGGTACGTTATCTGTTATTTATATCCATCCAGATTCCAGATATTTATTAGGAAAAGCAATTTACGAACCCATTCTCATTAGACGGACTATTCTGATACAAATCACAATCGGAAACAATGAAGCCACGGCAGATTTCAAAACCTAATAGCTAATTATTGTTTGCCGTGTTCCAATAACTTTGACCAAGAGTATTCGTGAGGCAGCTATCGACTATTTTGTCGCTCAAGAAATGTACAATTGTACATGTATGCTTCCGAATTAAAAATTGAGATCCACATATTAATAGTTAGGTAATCGTAAACAGTCCACATTATTGGTGAAAATTCTCTCAATATCTAAACAATAACTATGACACATCCGTTTTTTTACATTGCTGTAGACGGCATTATGGCGGCATTTCTTGCGTCCTACTTGCGTAGGTCTAATTTCTTGTGGTGTGCCCGGCCTGGCGACAAGAGCGCCGCGCGTTAAGCATAAGTCAGGGTCATGGCCATGCTTGCCAATAGGAGGATCTAGGAGGCTGATGCGGGAGAAAGATACTATAGCCGCTCCCATCCGGCATAGGCCGTTATGCGTGGGTCGTTGCTCGTTGGTCGTCGGTCGTTGGCCGTCGGATCGACAGTCTTCTCCAGCCTTAAAGTGAGGCCTGCACATGAAGTGGCTTCCCAGTGCACACCAGAGGCCCCCCTTTTGGGGATTGCCCTTGTGCCTTAGGTCGGGCAGGCCGGAGACGTTTCGGAGACGAGGTATACACAGTGCGCCGTTCCCGAAAAGTCTCCACAAAGGGCTGTAAGGGTACCGATGGTTTTTAGTGGGTATTTCCGGGAACCCCCGTGAGAGTCCCACACATGTCGCATTGTCTAGCCCACAGTGCGGTACGGTCCATAAAGGATTTTCCATCGAGAAAAGGTCTAATTTCCTCTAATTTTTAGAGGATTTCTAAACGAAACTAGAATTACTGTCATGAGTCTCTGTTGTATACATGGTTCGAGAGGATAAGAAGTTACTTTGCATCCAAATGGCTTGGACCTTGGGGGATGTACCTATTGGGGGAGAGGGGAGCATGTCTGTATCAGGTATCTGTCACACCACTGACTGTAATGAATCTCGAATAAAGTTAGAGAAAAGCAATAATATAGCGAATATTAGGGACCAATGCCTTACTTTGCATTCCATAAAGAATAAATCTGTATTAACCCGTAACAATTGAAACCCAGGATAGAAAGGATTGTAATTTCTGAAATAACTACCTATTTCTAGGGGCATGACCCGACACGCATGTGGGAAGATGTACAAAGCGCTATAACCGAGACGTTGTTGAAAAAAGAAAAGCATATTATAGAAGCTGTAAGTATCACTATTATTATTAAGGAGAGTAGGTTAGTCTAAGGAGGGGTGAGCCGCCTGTTACCTATAGCACCAAATTTGCAATGTGTCCTGTCCAGAATACTGAAAGTATAATTACCGAAGTGTTTCATATTGAGTTTTACTAACTTTTTTATATGTAACAAAGGAAGAAAATCTGTTGTCTACAAATGGAATCTGAACACAAGATCTCGTCTCCGTGCGACCGTGATTTGAAAGAACCCAGCAAACATCCAGTTCATTATATAATCTAAATATTTTCCAATTACTTCCCTTTACAATGTCAATTTGTTTCTTATGTAAAAATGCACATATTCTCTCCCTCCTTTATGCCATCCTATTTCACCCCAACACTCCTCTTTAACTTAAAGAACGTTTTAAGTACTAAGTATTAAGTACAAGTAATGTACAATAAAGTCATATTATATTCTATTCTATTCTTCTAAATATCAGTATTTTTATCTCTCCTGGAAGTTTGTACAGACTCATTTCTCCAAAATATTTCTTTTATCTATCTACCTACTAAGTATAATTACTTAGAGTATCTAGGTATATAAGTAGTAGGATCTTCTATAGTTGTATTACCTAATTAGTAATAAAAAATGCTTATTTATTTAATTAAATCTCGTTAATGTTTTGTGTTGCAGTTAAAAAGCTACCCTACACAAGACAACTTTTTCGAGTTAATGAGGTTCGATCTGGTAGTCGACGAAGACCTCAGAGTGTATCTACTGGAAGCTAATATGTCACCTAATTTGAGCTCGGCCCACTACCCGCCCAACCAATTGCTTTATGAACAAGTTCTGTACAACTTATTCTCCATAACAGGGGTCGGCAGCTTGAACAGGAGTAATAATCCTAATCAAAGGTGAATGGGCAACAATTTCTAATTTGTTTCTTATCTGCAACCCCACACTCGTTTCTCCTAAATGTCATCGTTATTATCAAGATAATTATACCTAAATTCGATATTAGGAAGAGATAGGCTTAAATTGCAAAATCTTTGTTATGAAGTAAAGAATGTGTGTGTGTGTGTGTGTGTGTGTGTGTGTACCTATATAAGTAGGTAGGCGGCGGTACCTACGTAGGCGGTGTTTGTTAATTAAGTCTAGACAAAGGCACATGTTGTTATATTTATCCTGAGGGTAATTTCTGCTAAGACTAGTTCTAAGATAGGTATGTTATTCTCTCTCATAACATTTTAACAACTCCAATTACTTATCCTTAATTAATTTATCTACCTATCTGCTGATAGTTAAATGTGAAACTATAGATACATAACTAGCGCAAATTTTCAATTGACTTAGAAGTTTATTATTATGAAATATAGGTACCTATGCAAAAAAAAATAGTATGGAAAAAGAAGAGCTAACGTTTTTCCTGACGATAATTTCTAGGTTAGTTAGCCTACCTACACAACCCAATAATTTGCGATCTTCAATATTTACAGTAGGCGGGCGGAGTACGTTCCAAAAAAATTAAAAATAATTATTTATTTCAGTGATCAAGCGACTAAAAATATGGTGTCTTCGCAAAAGAACATCGCAGTGTGGGGGCATGCATGCAGTACGGTGTGCAAAGAAAAATGCAACGCGCACCTTATCTGCGGACTATGTAAGCCGTGCCTCGCTCCCAAGATGAAAAACAGCCTGCTTCAGACTTACAGAGAATACTTGCATAGAGGAGACTTTGCTAGATTATTTCCGCCGCCTATGGTTAGTATTAGCTATGTAGGTATTATTATTTAAGTATTTTCGCTTTGGGCTGCAGTACGCTTAAAGCCAGTTGCACCAAATTTTACAACTTTGAAAAAAGTAGGTACCTACCTAACCTAAAAATGAACATCAGTAAATAGGAATGGGTCGTTCCATTTTTACCTACCTATGTCAAATTTTACGAAACTGGTTTACCTTGGTAGGTAGATGGTAGGTACTCCTGGTGCAACCGGCCGTTATGTAGGTATGTATACTTCCCGGGCGCGATTCCGGGGCACAGCGAATATAAAATGTATGGCCGCCTAACAATAAGCTTAGGTATAAGTAAAACTACTTTTGTTGTGTTACAAGCTCAATGAGAGTTTTCTAAAACAGTAAGTTCATACTCGCCAGATGGCAGCAATGGGAGGTGAGGTCCGTTATGTCCAGTCACCTGTAGTTACTGTCAAGTTTTAATTCCTAAAATCCTCCCTCAGGGTAAAACCTCATTTTTCAATTTATGAGATTGTGGAGCGGGAATTTCTTAGCTAGGTACGTGTTTTGACCCCAATACCCTCTTGCTTGTGGTTAAATATAAGCGGTGGCGCCATCTGGATTCTCAAACACCAATTTGCTTAGATAATTGTGTAGGAAGCGCAGAGGAAACGTGATTTGCGTTGCTATCCGCTAGGAGCGCTAATGACGGTTCCTACAAATGTACTGAGGGAATGTGGAGGGAATATTCTGTGCTGAAGGTAGTGATACCTGGGGCCTTAATATTTTAAGACACGTTTTATAGTTATTGATGTACAGTCAACAACACGTCGGGCTATACAAAACTGTCAAATTTCTCCAAACGATTTTCAACCTAAGACTATTCAATATAAAGTGCATAATCGATTGGGAGAATTTGACAGTTTGTGGTAACCCAACGTGCTGTTACCTACCTAACCCACTCGTACAGTTTCAAAATCTTAGGTACCTACCTACATGCAAACTCTTGTCTGTATTGTGTGTGTGGGCTGTTGCCCACCAGATTACCTAGATACCCTAATACAAACTGTCAGATTTGGCCATACAATATTGCACTTTATACCTTGAGAGTTCAAGTTAAAAATATGGTAGTCTGACCTGGCTACCCCTAGTATGAGTTTTACTTTCTCGTACGTAGTATAGAGGAAGTCTTGTTTAGTTTTCGAGCGCGATCAAACGTATCGTCTCTTTTCATACATTGCCCACTAGCGGCTCTAGCGTAAATTATCAGAACTCATACTAAGGGTACTGTACCAACATCATTTATAATAAATGAAACAGAAGCACCACATGACCATGGGAATCCCTTATTATTATTGTAATCTAACATACATATAATCACACTCACCATCCCAAAAGGGGTCGAGCTGAGCTTTAGGTAACATTTCGTTTTTATACAAAGCCACGTCTGGCAGTATGGGCCATACAGTACCCCAAAATAGTGACAGGTTGCCAGCCTGTCGCCTACACAAAAGGGGCACTAAACACATCAACAATCATTCAGCAAACAAACCAACTAAATCCAGCGACCAGGATAGATGTACACTCAAAATCATCACAGCGGGCCGGGATAGGTAACATTAGGTTACACATTAAGTCACATCTGGCATTATGGGCCATATAGTGCCTCAAAATAGTTGTCAGCCTATAGTCTGTGAATAACAGTAATATTGATTTGATCTTATGTCTTACACTACAGAGGTGCTAGATAGTAACTTGGAGACAGTCTTTAAAAAGTCCTAGATATTGCCTCCTCATTGCAAAATAACTTCTTTAAGGATAGCCGATAGCTGGTGCGTAAAGGACCTGCCTATTCCTACTACTGCCTAGTACTACAATGTGTCCTTATATTCTTACTGCACTGGCCTGCTTCATGAAACTAAGAACTGCGTGCTGTAGAAACGAGAGCATAAATGCAGAGACAACGAAATAAATCACAAACAAGAACCATATTTAATTCCAGAAGAGTAGTAGGTAGCTTCAATGTGACCATTTAAAAGAGCACAGAGCACTAAGTATAATTATTATAAGTTTTAATGTTTCTAAATAGATTCCTAATTACTATTTTAAATAGAAAGAAATCTAGATTGTATGATTATTCTTCTAATACTGATAATACTGACTAGTTTAGGTATAGGTATCTACTTAATAAATAAAAAAGTATTCTAAGAAATATTTATTTCCTTTCAGGAACCCCAAGAGCAGAATGAAGAAGTCCTTAAAAAATTATCTGACTCTAATAAACTTCTATTCTTATGGTACCAAGGAAAATGTAATGATGATATCGCATGGTGTACATAAAAATACTTTTCATGGATCAATTTATTTATTAAAAAAAAGTAATATTTTAACATTGGTTTTCTTATACTATCATAAACCTAAGAATCTTGTACAGTAGATTGAAGTAATCCCAGAATGTAACTGCCCAAATCCTCATCTTGGTTCGTCCAAGATACATAAATGCTTTTTGTATCTTCCTCTCCTTCTACTTTAATCAGTACTGATTCAACTGATATGTTCGCTTCAGATATTGTAATTGTCCAGCCTTCTAGCTTCTCCTCCAACAACACTTTAAGCTTCTCTGCAACTTTAACGGGGGTACCACCATCATCATAACGAACTGTGCTAGTAAAACGAATAACATGCCTGTTTATACCTATTTCATCACAAACCTCATCAATATCCAACAGTGAAAGTCGGTTATCCTTGACACAAAGAATTCCATTGACAACTCTACGCCTTTTTGGGTCTGGAGGCAATGCATTGTACCTTACAGCCTCAGCTTTCAGCAATCTCAATGATACATCAACAGGCACTTTGGTGGGGGTATTAATCACAGTGGTCTCACCATTAGCTGGCATATAGCAACTTATCTTAAATTCTTTCTCAATTTTATCTTTCAAAAATTCCATTTTTTGAGCTTCTCCATGCACAAGCAACACATTTTTGGGCTCACAGTACTGTATTAACTGCATTATACCCTTAGCATCAGCATGAGCCGAAAATGACATGTATTCCACTGCCATCTTTACTTCAACTACCTGACGATTCTCAAATTCTACTTTTTTAGCACCATTTAGAATTTTATGGCCAACTGTGCCCTGCACACAAAACCCTGGCATTATGA
The DNA here is from genome assembly GCA_955850985.1 of Elophila nymphaeata. Taxonomy (NCBI): domain Eukaryota; kingdom Metazoa; phylum Arthropoda; class Insecta; order Lepidoptera; family Crambidae; genus Elophila; species Elophila nymphaeata. The sequence goes on along the minus strand of OY039080.1, from coordinate 7,697,358 downwards.
CCATATTTTGTTCATATGGTGCCCATTTTTTGAAAATATTCAATGATAAACCAGCATGCAACATGCCCGGTGTAGCGAATACAACCATTGCTCCTGGGTTTTCAATGTAGGTTTTGTCAAATGGCTTTATGTGTTTGAAGTCAAACATGTTTCTCTGTACAAAGGTTTTCCTTATCTTTTGATTGGTCCAAGTAATAAACATTTTGTAGTAATTGTTAGCTTTTTCAGTCAAGCCCAAAGCAAAATATACGGGATATTTCAGATTCATTCTTTCCCAATAAGTTTCAAGTAAAATACATAGTTCTTGTGCTCTACCAAGAGCAAATACAGGGATGAGCACTTTTCCACCTTTCTCTACACATTCATGTACTTTCTTTAGAAAATCTCTCTCACGGCACCTTTTCGAATCTCTTATAGTAGTTGCGTAAGTAGATTCTGTGATAAGTAAGTCTGGTCGACATTTATCAATCCAAGCTGCTCCTAGATGCCTGTCTGGAGTCATATTATAATCACCAGTGTAGACAACTGACTGCGTGCCAACTCTGATCCAAAACATAGCAGCTCCCAAGACATGCCCTGCATAATATGCTTTAATTTCTAATTCATTATCCACCATCACAGACTGGTGTAATGTAACGGCAGTTACTTTCTTTATACAATCCTTTATCATTTGTGAAGTAAAAAAATTGGATTCTCCCTTCCTCTCAACTGCAACTTTCCTCATATCTTCCAATAGTATTGGTGCTATAGCTTTTGTTGGATGGGTCATGTAAATGGGCCCTGTGTAACCAATCATTTCAGACATGTATGGCAATGCTCCGCAATGGTCCAGATGAAAATGTGAAATTATCACACAGTCTATTTGACTGGTAATTGGACCTTCGGGTACTATGTATGAAAAATCTGGAAAGCGCCTTTCGTCATTATAACCCATGTGCATGCCACAATCCAACATAATATTTTTACCACCCATTGAGAGTAGGATACAACTTCTGCCAACATCTTGTCCAGCCCCAAGAGGGGTAATTTTTATGTCAGGCATAGTTATTTAGTAAATACAACAGTCTATAGTTCACGATTATCTTTCGATCAGTACATTAATTAATCCATTATAGATTTTACTGCGTATTGAATATGTACCTACCCTAAATAGAATCGATGTATCACTTATTATTTGGAACACGTTCCTCTAAATAACCGCTCTTTTTCAATATAATTATTGTACGACGATGTATAGTATTTAAAATTAGAAACGAATTAATTTATGAAAATAATTTCTACACAAACACAAAGTAAATAATTTTGTGTCACAGATTATAAAGCACAGACTAGTTAGAGTAGGGATAGCGATCTGAGATCGATTAATCGAAAAATCGATCTTTTAAAGCAAAAAAATCGATCTTTTTAATCGATCCTATGCATTGAATCGATCTCATGAATCGATCTCAGACATCCTAAAATCGAGATATGATTTTTTCTGTTTTGGTATAAACCACACAATTAGTTGAAGGCCCGTATTACAAGAGTTAATTACTCAAAAACTCGCAAGATGGCTGTATGCTTAGTCTCCTTCGCCTCACTTCTCATCAATAAAAAAAGTTACGTTTATAATCTTTGACTTTTCGTTAAAATTTCACTGATTAAAAGATCGTTAATTATAACATTTGTCTTGTTTTTTATGAATTTGATTTATACTTACTTGTAAAAACTAATTTGAAAAAAGATCGATTTTTTGGAAATCGATCTTTTAGACCTCGATTTTTTGTGGATCGATTCATCAGGTCACGATTCGAATCGATTTAAAAATCGATCTTTTTCGGTAAGAATCGCCATCCCTAAGTTAGAGATACTTTAAAAAGATTAGGGTCACAGCACATTATACAATTTAGTTGGACGACTAAATTGCAGTAGACATAGAAGGCCGCACATCTATCCAATTAAATCGCACAACTAAATGATCGCATCCAACTATCGGCCGATAGCATAAAGTACGGTCTTCTATGTAAGGCCGATAGTTGTACGATAGTCGGCCAACTAAATTGTGTGGTTTGGACCCCACAGACCATACAATTGAGTTGGCCGACTATTGCAGTAGATATAGAAGGCCGCACATCTATCCAACTGAATAACACAACTAAACGATCGCATCCAACTATCGGCCGACAGCATAAAGAATGGTTTCTTTGTAAGGACGATTAAATTGTGGAAGCACACAATTAAGGGTGCGTTCCAAAACGATCTCAATTTACTCGGGGTAGAGTAAATGGTAGCTCACTATTGGTCGTTATTAAGAAGCGTTTTCACCATTGGTTAGTTTTGTTAAACTATAGTTAATTTACACCAATTAGAAAGCTTTCTTACGCTGTCTACTTGGCTTCACCTGGTTTTGGAACGCACTCTTAGTTATACGATAGTTGGCCAACTAAGGGTGTGTTCCAAAACGCTCGGGGTAGAGTAAAGGTAGAGTAAATTTTACCCTAAGGTACTATCAGAGTAAATTTTCGCATACATTCGGTTTGACTCTGGTGTATTTTAGAACGGCTTAGAGTAAAATTTACTCTACCCTAATCGTTTTGGAACGCACCGTAAATTGTATGGTCTGCGTTAGCTCTAAAGCAGCGTCCCCACTAGAGCCGCGCGGCTTTTTGTGGCCGCGCGGCCCGGCCTCGCGAGGCTTCTTTGTCATACTGTTTTAAGCCTCGCTCACGTACACACTCACGAGGCTTGGCCGCGCGGCCGGGCCTCACGGAGCCGCGCGGCCCTAGTGGGGACGCTGCTTGATACGTAGTATCTTTAACTAATCTGTGCTACCTTACAACTGACTAGTGACACAGACAGTTTTTTTTCGTAATTTCAGAAAATTCGGAAAATTCACTATCTCACCTCACCTACCATACCAATCCAATTATTTCATATTTAACAGAGTATTCCTATTATGAATTTAGACCCAAAATCATGAAATTATATCTGTATGGGTCTCATAAATCCCAAGGTGGCTATTACGGTTGATTATCTGTAAAACTTTTGAGTTGATAACAAGCCACCGGTGATTTTACGCACTGTTGGAGTATGTGTACGACTGTGACTGATAAGCTGAACAGTCGTTGTTTAATAAATAGTTGTTTGCTCGAGGACTGTAGACGTGTACATTTAGTACCTGCTCGAATTTCTGCCATTTAAAATGTCTGGAGAGGGATCCAATCACAATGGAAACATGAAAGTGGCACTCATAACCGGCATTACTGGGCAGGTAAACACTTTAATATTTACAACCTATTAAGTATTTAAAATAAAATTATCGTCTGTAGTGATTTCGTGAGTAAATATTTTGCTATTTGCAAAATTATAGAAATGAGTGCAATTACTATTTTTAATATTTCATAGATTAATATATAAAAAAGAATTGTAAAACATGTCAATAACTAACTAACACTACTATACTATCATTCTGGTCTATTTAAAGCTTACTAATAAAATATTGTCACAGAAACTCCAAAACTCAATAACTGTTACAGGATGGTTCATACCTTGCTGAATTCTTAATTGAAAAGGGCTATGAAGTTCATGGCATCCTTAGGAGATCATCATCATTCAACACTGGGAGAATACAGCATCTGTATGGGCAGCCTGCATGCCACACTGGGGGAAGGATGCACTTACATTATGGTGACCTGACTGATACTACTTGCCTTATTAGTATTATCACAAAGGTAAATCAACTACATTACATACCTACAAATACATTTAAGAGCAGCGGAGCGATGCATGGGCGACCGCCGTGGGTGTCGTAGAAGGCAACTTATGGGCAACTAATGGACCAAACAAGGGGTATTGATCACCTTATACTCCGACTACTAATCCGCATTGGGCAAGCGTGGTGGACTGCTGCCTAAACCTCCTTCAATGACAAGGAGAGACCTTGTGTCTCAGTAATGAGTTGAATTATAAAAGCTGTTATGATGATTGAAGGTCCCTTCGAAGGAACCTTCAACTACTGACAAATTCCCAATCTTATTATTTACTTTTAGAAGATAAAATGCTGCTATTCTACATATAATATTATAGTGAGAGACTGATACATTTATGTTCGGTAGTAAAACAAACCATACATACAATCAAAGCTGGCAAGGATTTTTTTATAACTTGGTGTATTATTTTTATAAATAACCATATTTAGAATATTTATAATATTATGGTAAGTGTTTGAAATTGCAATAAAATAGTTTTTTTAAAAGTTTCAGTTAATTATATTTACTTGTTTTAGATAAGACCCAAAGAAATATACAACCTGGGTGCACAGTCTCATGTTAAAGTTTCCTTTGAGCTTAGTGAATATACTGCTCAAGTGGATGCTCTTGGCACCCTGCGACTGCTGGAGGCTGTTCGTACAGCGGGCCTAAGCAAAGAAAGTAAAATATACCAAGCATCCACATCAGAACTTTATGGAAAAGTAGTAGAAGTGCCACAGAATGAAAAAACACCTTTTTACCCTCGGTCGCCATATGGTAAATATGTTTTTCTCTTTTTGTACACTAAATCCCAGTTACAATTATATAGTTTCACTAGCTGTCCCAGCCATGCATTGCTGTAGTAATTTCATACTACTGTCCTATAACATTTTATTTGCAGTTAAACAAAAATGAGGACTGCTAGAAATCAGGATTAAACTATCCATCTCTCAAGTTGGAATAAAACACACAAAAAAAAGTTATAATCAGATTGTTAGTTTCGTAGTTCATCCCGGACAAACATCGTGACATGGGAATTATAATATAACTAGCTTTTGCCCGCAACTTTTTATGTGTAGAATAATTATTTCGGGCAGCACTTAAGTTTCCTTCTTATTTCTTCTAACCCAAGCGCCATATACCAATTTTCATCGATTTTACTTTAAAGTATGTCAGATTTCCATACAAACTTCCATCCCTTATTTTACCCCCTTTACGGATTGAATTTTCAAAATTCCTAAATACCTCTTACTTAATTTCTAATTGCAAGGCTGTACACCAATTTTTATGGATTTTACTTTAAAAATGATGGATTTCCATACAAACTTTGCACTCCCTCAGACTTTGCACTCACTCTGTCAGACAGATTATATAACAATAATATTGACATGATTAACTATAATAATATGACATACTCAAACCCTCATGACATTTGCAATTTATTTAATAATTACTTCATTAATTTAACTAACAATCAGACTAATAGTAATGTGGCGACCCACAAAAATATAATAACTAATCATCGTACGATTTATTTGAAACCCATTGATGATAGTGAGACTTACAATTTAATAATGTCCCTTAAAAATAGCAAATCATGTGGTTACGATGGTATTGTCACGAAGGTACTGAAAATGTGCGCTATCCACATATGTCGACCCCTTAAGCATATCATTAACATGTCTTTCTCGGGGGGTACCTTTCCGGATGATCTGAAACTATCAATAGTGAAACCATTGTATAAAAAAGGAGATAGAACGGACCCGGGTAATTATAGACCCATTGCTCTTGTGCCTGTATTGTCCAAAGTGTTTGAGAAGGCAATGCTGAGTAGACTGAACGACTTTATTGTCGCATGTAGCATATTACAGCCGCAACAGTTTGGTTTTCGCAGGGGAAGTTCGACCGCTCTTGCTTGTTTTGACTTTGTTAAATATATCATGGAAAGCATCAATGAAAATATACCAATAATGTCTATGATCCTTTATATGAGCCGCGCATTTGACTTCGTAAATCACGATAAGCTCTTACATAAACTGGAACTATATGGCATCAGAGGTAGGGCATACGACTGGATTGAAAGCTACTTGCGAAATAGAAAGCAATGTACAGAAATAACAAAAATCTCGAGAGTGAATAACAATCTAGTGAAGGAAACACAAAGGTCTCCATTGTTGATGGGGAGATCAGGTGTTCCTCAAGGAAGCATCCTTGGACCACTGCTTTTTTTATTGTATATCAATGATCTTCCAAATGCTACTCCACATAAATGCATACTCTTCGCAGATGACACTACCATCATGGTTAAAACAGAAGGCAATAATTCTGTACAAGATTTGGCAGATGATGCCCTGGGAAACATTATAGGATGGTTGAAAGCTAATGATTTAAATATCAATTTAAGTAAAACCAAAATTATGCAGTTTCGGTCTTACAATTCATCGAAACAAATACTAAGCATCAAGTATGAAAACGAAAGAGTAGATGAGGTAGAAAGCTTTAAATTTTTGGGAATACACATCGACACTCATCTCAACAAAGGCCACATTGACGCTATATGCAAAAGACTTGACCGCTTTGCCTTTGCACTAAAAAGAGTACGACAGACTGTGTCAACAGAGGCTGCTCTGACGGCTTACCATGGCTATGTTTCGTCAGTACTAAACTATGGAATATTGCTATGGGGTAACTCGGTTGATATACAGAGAGCTTTTTTAATACAAAAAAGATGTATTCGCGCCCTTAGCAATGCCTGGTATTTGGACAGTTGCAGGCCGCTTTTTAAAAAGTTTGATTTACTTCCGCTTGCCTGTATCTACATAAGGGAAGCTAGCAACTTCATTAAATCTTTTCCAAATCATTATAGGTTACGCGGTGAGGTCACAACAAGGCATATAAGACAGCAGTATGCAAATTTAGTGTATCAGCCTCCCTGTCGCAAGGATATATATAGACGTAATGCATACAACATGAGCATAGTGCTTTACAACTTGCTCCCAGAGGATTTAAAAAAACTAAAAGGGAATATATTTAAAAAAAAACTGACTAAGTGGCTTTTGGACAAGTGTTTTTATAGCGTTAATGAATATTTGAATTGGCAACAATAATATCTTACAATTTGATTATAATTAGTGGTGTTAGTAGTAGTATATTAGCTTTAGATTTGTAAATGTAAATTATTATGATATCCCTGACATATGCTTAATGATTTTTAAATTATATATAAATAAATTTTGACATTATTACAATTATTAATTCTACTATCTATTATTTTGTTGTTGGTGTATGCTTTAAGTTACAGATTTGCGTATTAGTTTTGAATGTAGACATCTTCATAATTATTTTATATTAATTAATTAATGTATAATTATTTGACAATCAATTATAATTTGTAAAGTTTTGCACGTCTGCATGCAGGCTGAACACATGCACGTTGTTTGAAATTAAGAACTTTATAACTGTGTTTTAAGCAAATAAACTTATTTGATTTGATTTGATTTGATCCCTTTTCACCACCTTAGAGAGTGAATTTCCAAAACTCCTTTCTTAGTGCACCCCTGGAAATCATCATAAGGAACCTACATACCAAATTTGCAAGCTCTAGACCCAGTGGTTTGGGCTGTATGTTGATATGTCAGTATTCATTTTTATATAGGTAGGTATATATTTTTATATACTAACCTATGCCCGCGTCCGCGTGGAATAGTTACTTCAGGCAGCATTTTAATTTTTTTTATGGTATTTATTGTAAGATTATTAATTATCAATATGATTATCCTAATTAGATTTATTCCTTTTGTTAAAGCTTGTGCAAAACTCTATGGTTACTGGATAGTAGTGAACTACCGAGAGGCGTATGGCATGTTCGCTTGCAACGGTTTGCTGTTCAACCACGAGAGCCCTCGCCGCGGAGAAAACTTCGTTACCAGAAAGATCACAAGAGGAGTCGCCAAGATTACCCTCGGATTAATGCCCTACCTAGAGCTTGGCAACTTGGACAGCAAGAGAGATTGGGGACACGCCAAAGATTATGTGGAGGTAAGAGCCAATTTCGATAAAGAACAGATTAATGTAAACGTAAAACTATTTACGCGTTTGTAAACGCAAAAATATTCCATAATATAAGGTAGTTTCATCTTAATTGGGCGTCAAATATTTGCAAAAATATTTCGTTAAAACAATGTTTACCATAAAAACAAGCACCAAGCACTGACAGATTTCGACAGCGAAAGCAATGCCCTGGTGGCGTAGTGGTTAACGCACCCTCCGGGATTGCGGAAGATGCTGGGTTCGAATCCCGCCTGGGGCTGGTCCTCTTTTTCAGTGTATTTTTTTATAGTTTTAAAACAATTTACGCGATATTTTGTATATGTGATGAATGAGCTACATAGAAAGGTAAAGAAAGGTTTTAAAACTAAACTTATATAAAATGATATTTGGTTGATATGTATTCCATTTATATATATATACATTTATTCTTGCCTAGTGTGATTGAGGAAGTTATTGAATGAATAGTCTTATTAGAAAAATAATCTGTATTTATTATAGACTAGCTTTTACCCGCGAATTCGTCCACGTAGAATAGTTACATCAGGAAGCGTTTAAATTTTCTTATTATTTCTTCTAACGCAAGCGCCATATACCAATTATCATGGATTTTACTTTAAAAATGGCGGATTTAAATACAAACTTCCATCCCTTATTTTACCCCCTTAGGGATTGAATTTTCAAAAATCCTTTCTAGTGCATCCCTGGACCTTTTAAAAAGCCTACGTAAGTACTATATTTGGTATCTCTAGATGTTGATTTTCAGCCTTTGTAATGTCACCCCATTTTCCCCTACATTTCCCCATACATCCCTCTTTTTGTACCCTTTAGGGTATTATAGAAATCGTAAAATATGTCTTATTTAATTTCTAACAGAAAGATCATATATAAATTTTCATGGATTGTACTATAAAATGACGGATTTCCATACAAACTTTCATCCCTTATTTTACCCCCTTAGGGATTGAATTTCCAAAAATCTTAAAATACCTCTTTCTTAATTTCTAACTGAAAGGCAATATACCAATTTTTTTGAATTTTTCTTTAAAAATGACGGATTTCCATACAAACTTTTCACCCCCTTTTCACCACCTTAGAGGGTGAGTTTCCAAAAATCCTTTCTTAGTGCACCCCTGGACCCCATAAGGAACCTACGTACCTAATTTGGAATATCTAGGCCCAGCGGTTTGGGCTGTGCGTTGATATGTCAGTCAGTTATTCATTCATATATTTAGATAGATATAGATTAAAATTGAGTAATGTAGATACTACCGCTATCTATAATTATATCATGAATAAGAGCGGAAGTACCTATGTATTATAGGTAATCGGCACTGATAAAATTAAAATCAAAACATAAATATGATGTGGTGATATAAATATTTTAATCGCGTTTCCAATAAATTTATAGACCATATTTGATAAACACAAATTATATTAGTACTGTAATTTAAAATCTTTTGCATGATCGCTTTTAGTGTTCAAATGGAAGATGATTTTCTATAATAATGCTCCTTTCAAATTATATACACTCTGAGCATTATCTACCTATTTTTCGGACCAAAATCTTAAATGTGTGCACACATACAATCGGTGATCGATTTTCTGTTAGCATAGAGAAAACTGTGTTGGAATGCAAAGTCCCAAAAAAAAGCACACCTTTTTCGCTTTTGGTGTTCGTTCACAGCAGCATTATACTGAGCCTAAAACACAAAGTTTATCCAATATTTATTTCTAGGCAATGTGGCTTATGCTTCAGCAAGAAGAACCCGAAGATTTAGTAGTAGCCACAGGCGAAGCTCACAGCGTCAGAGAGTTCGTGGAAAAGGCTTTCTTATGCGTCGGCAAGAAGGTAGTGTGGCGGGGGACAGGCGTCGACGAAACTGGCCACGACGAGGAAACAGACCAGATGTTAGTCAAAGTGAACCCCAAGTACTTCAGACCCACAGAAGTCGTAAGTAAATTGCTGTTTTAATTTCTACTCTATTTGCCTAATATTACAGGTTGGGAGACAAGCATACAGCCTGCCTGGTGGTAAGTAGTAACTTTAGCCAATAGACGTCTGCAACACTGCCGTGATACTCGCACGGGGAAGGGGGCTAGGGTTCCCCGTAACAGATCCCCTTCTCTACCTGGTCTTCTGTAAGTTGGAGGTTAATACCAGTTCGGGTGCTCCGAATTCGAACGGCTTGTCGGCTGTGCCCCACCTTGACTAAACTGTCTACCCAAATCTGTTAAATTTTCTTCACCAAGGTTATTGAAGAAGTGCGACAGTTCACAAGATATTTTGTGAAGCAATTTCACTTTGTGCGGAGTGGCTGCTAATGACGCCGTGGCTAATGGTGTTAAAGACTCCATAATGATAGCAAGCGTTTGGTCTTTAAGGAGTTGCCGGTAAAGTTCTCATACAAACTCTTGATCTGCAGCATCTGTACATCACTTCACCATAAGAGTAAAATAATTCATTATTAGGGATACACTAGCCCTAATGTTACGCTCGCTGCCTTCCATTTTAAGTATTTACTTCGCATGATTGAATGATGCAAAGTACTCTTATTAGTACAGAGTATCGAATTAAGAATCTATATTTTAAGTAGGTTTCGACATCGTGTCCCTTTTCATTATTTACTATAGAAAATACGATGTTTTCAGGACCTCTTATTAGGTGATCCGTCAAAAGCGAAACAGAAGCTCGGCTGGGTGCCGCGTGTAACCTTCGACCAACTGGTGCGGGACATGGTGGAGGCGGACTTAGCGCTTATGAAGAAGGACCCGCAGGCGTAAATGCTTAGGTCAGGGATCAATAACATCTAGTCGACATATTGATTGAATCACATATATATACATTTTACTTTTTTTGCGCGCAATATGCTTAAAAAGGGGTGCCTACCAGTGGCGTAACTATAGGGTGGCATGGTGGCAAAATGCCACGGGCCCCGCAAGGAATAGGGGCCCGGTAGTGGTAGTGTCACTGACATTTTTAAATTTAAAGAACGAAAAATTTCAAAACTAGGGGGGGGGGGGTGTATACGAATTTACGGACATGATATAGTAATAGGGGCCCCGGTAGTGGTAGTGTCACTGACATTTTTAAATTTAAAGAACGAAAAATTTCAAAACTAGGGGGGGGGGGGGGTGTATATGAATTTGCCACGGACCCCCACATGATATAGTTACGCCACTGGTGCCTACATAGGTTTTCCTTCACGTTTAGTGGGCCCTCCAATAACATTTCATCTGCCGAAATATATAATCCGTAAGGATTGAACGGCAGTGTAATTGCAAAGTGAGAAAGTATTAAAATATCTTACTCTACTCTTCTATCGATAAGGACAAGTCATACGGTAAAAACGAATGTTAGTGGATAGCCGATAATGGTGTTTGGAGTTCAACAGTATTTGTTTTAGATTATATCTTTTAATGGTTATTCCATATTACAGCGTATTCGCATTATCTAATCGGATATCGGGTCGGAAACTGATACCATATTGGGGTTGGGTGCATGTAAAACGTATGAAATATGCAAGTACCTACCTACGGCCATAATTATCTCATGCATTTGGTCCCGATAATGCGGAAACTAAGGCCCACATGCGTGCCGCTAATACAACCGTAGAACGTATCTTGAGAATGTATGGTTGGATCAGAACGCATGGACTTTACACTGGCTCCGATCCGCTCTACGACACATAAACATTAATTAATTAAACAAACAAAACCTAATTTAATTAAAGAAAAAAAATCTTGATCAAATAAAAATGAAGGTACTTACAATTTCGGTTTAAATTATGGGTTCTCTCCTGTCATGTTTCATACTTCCTTTCTAAACCTTTATAATCCAGATGATTAGTATTATAAGGTATTATACAATTCAGGACATTGACGCAAGGCGTCAATCAAAGCTTCAGTAAAATGATCTCTGTCACCGGAGACAGGGATCGCTTGAGCGGCGTGCAACTGCAAACACTTTCTTGAACACGTTGCTTCCTACCGCAGGCAGTATATGGGCAGCCATTGGTTACAGAGAACGCATACATTCATTCAGATCACATCGTAAGAACGGATCGATTGATCGGGCAGTGCGTGAAGGCATCAATAAATCTATAGTCCAAGTCATAAGTGATCGGTGAATGTAAACAGAGCGCAACATTTGGAACGAATAACAAAATCCAGATTTGTATTTGTCGGAAAATAACCGTGCTTATGACAGATGCATAATTTAATCTATATACAGGGGGTGCCCAGGCGAGGTAGGGGGCGTAAGAAATAAAAAAAAAATCTACTAATATTGTACAAAACGTTTCTTATTGTGAAAGATAAATAAATGGAAAATTATTTTTCAAAGATTATGTTGTTCAAATGTCTTCCCTCACGCTGCAAACACTCCTCCAATCGTCCACGTAAATTGTTCAGAACTCGCTGACACCCCCTTCTCGCGGAATAGCCGCCATTTCTGCGATGATGTTATGCTTCAATTGAAGCAAGTTGTGGGTTTATTTGTGGTAAACAACACTTTTTAAGTATCCCCACAAAAAATAATCCAAAGGACAAAAGCTTCAAAAGAAGCAGAACATCATCGCAGAAATGGCGGCTATTCCGAGAACGGTGTGTCAGCGAGTTCTGAACAATTTACATGAACGATTGGAGGAGTATTTGCAGCATGAGGGAAGACATTTGAACAACATAATCTTTGCAAAATAAATTTCTATTTATTTATCTTTCATAATAATGATAAACGTTTGTACAGACAACAGCACGTTGGGCTACCACAAACTGTCAAATTTTCCCAATCGATTATGCACTTTATATTGAGTAGTCTTAGGTTGAAAATCGTTTGAATTTGACAGTTTTGTATAGCCCGGCGTGCTGTTCACTGTGTGTACAATATTAGTAGATTTTTTTATGTTTCGGTTTCTCACGCCTCCTACCTCGCCTGGACAGTGGATATCCTGTATATAAAATTCAAAGTCCTGACTAATTGACTGAGATATCAACGCACAGCCCAAACCTCTGAACCTAGAGACTTGAAATTTGGCACATAGATACCTTATACAGTGTAGGCAATCACTAAGAAAGAATTTTTGGAAATTCCACCTCTAAGGGGGTAAAATGTCCACGCGGACGATGTCGTGGGCGGAAGCTAGTCAGCATTATTATCGAAATCTCTGTTGAAACTTCTCTCTACTCTCCGATTTGAACAAAATCGTATGAATGCTTTTGACTAACATGAACATTTAAAAATTATACAAAACATCCCAGAACCCGTAGTTCTGGGATGTTTTGTATACTTTTAATTTATATATATATCAACAAAGTTGTCAAATCTGCTTTTTTTTCAGATGCGGGAAGAGTTGTAAATATTGTTGAACGTCGGGAGTTTCACTTATGCGCCGTACCTGTCTGTGCAATATGTATAATGTAGTAATATTTTTAAGTTTATGTGTTGATGTCTAATGATTTCCGAAAGTTAGTTTCCTATGAAACATTCGACTATATTAAATTTGATATAAGTAGTGGCTGTTTATTGCAGCAAAAGAACGAAAGTTGACTAACACTTATTTCTCAGTGAAATTGTTTTCATTTATCACCCTGCAGTTTGAATTTTTCATATAATTCTGCAGTTGACTGTTTCACATCATCACGTCATATATAAATGCGTCATTATGTAACCAGCCTAATAAGAACATGAAAAAAGTTTGTGTCTGTCTTTATATTATGAAGTGTCACATTTTATATCATTAAAATAACAGTATTTGAATCACGCATTTTAAATGAGAGAACTATAATTTCACGAGTATGGAAAACATTCCAATCCATTGTTATTTGTAAGACAGTTGAAGTTTGTTTTGTAAATATAATTTCATTTCGTTTTAAGTGATGAGTTTTATTTATTTAAGACTACCTACGTATAGTCGTATTTTTACTTTCTCGTATACGTAGTTTAGAGGAAGTCTTGTAATCGTCAAAAAATTCGATCTCGATATTTTGACGGATTTACACGTTTTGGACCTCCCGGAGTTCAAAAACCCGTTTTTGGATTTGTCTGTGTGTGCGTGTGTGCGTTAGCACGATAACTCGAGTATGCTTTAACTTATTACAACCAAATTTAAAATGCATGTATAACATCAAAATATAAGGTTTCTGTCAACTTGAGTCGTTTCCGGTATACGAAAAAGTTAAGGGGAGACCACTCCCGATTTTTACTACAGTAAGAGCCTATTATGCGCATAAGGGACTTTTGTCCGCGGAAAAACCAAAATCCTCGATGACGCTGACTAAAAGTGTACACTCCATGTATACGAATATTTTGTTCGTCAGGATTTTAGCAAAGTGGAACAAATATTCTAAGATTACGTTGTGGTGTAATTTCGTTGAAGTCTGTAAATGTCCTCGGTTGTTTGAGGGACGTTTTGTCCGCAGTACTTTTAGCCCCTCGTGTGCGTTATGCCGTGCAGTTCTAAGCTATGTATTTTGACGGACAAAAAATTCCTCTTTCATTCTTAGGCCTGCTTAATAATTATGATTCTGTCCGTGATGACAACATGATGATAACAGATATAACCGCAAACCCTGAAAGCAGTTTGTTTGGAATCAGTTTCAGAATCATTACAATGAAAAAATAATAATTTGGGCAACAAATTTACCCAAAAATAATTAAAATATCGCTTGACAAGTAAAATTGAGTTTTATGTAGGTAATGGTAACAAAGTTTACTTTAAATAAATGGTACCTACGTAGCGTCTATATGGGTACCAGAAATAACGCAAACCCTGAAACTTTGTTACCTACTAATGTGCAAATTAATAATTTTCAGTCATTTATATTTAAAATAAGAGGTCGTTGTGTGGCCGTATACATACAACATTGTCTATATCATACAGACAATTTAACACATGTAAATAGGTATATACTGGGTGTAAAAGACATGAACAGTCAAACGAGAACCATGTATTCTATACATCAAAATAAGACATATTTCAAAAAAAATATTGCTGGGAAATGATTTTTATTTTTTAGTGTTAAAAAAAATTGCAAATTGTACCGCGCAATGTAAAGGGCTCAACTCGCACGCAACTCGCAAAACCGCGATAATTTTGCCATTCGGCGCGGCGCACAGTGGGCTGAAAATCGCTGTTCATAGACTTAGCGACTTTAATTCTTGAGAGCTGTTTTTTTTATGGATATGGGTATTGTTAATCTTCACAATACTGAAATATGTCATCAATGTCGATTTAGCCCAAAAACAAGTCAGTTATATTTTTTTTTGCAAAAGAACTGTATGAAGCTGATATGAAAAAACCGTTTATTTTTTGACCTGCAAGGAAAACCGTAATATCCTTGCTTGTACGTGGCATGCCTTTTAAGTTTTGTCGTTTGAAGAAAAAAACACAACTAGAACCTTATAGTACTTTTTATTGTTTTTCAAAGTATTCACCACGTAGCTTAATACACTTTTCCATTCGCTCAAACCAGTTATTATAACCTTTATTCCACTCTAAAGTGGGGGTGTTCAAAATGACTAACTTGAAAGCGTCGAATGCTCCTTCACCGGACTGGAACCTTTGACCACGAAGACTTTTCTTAATTTTAGGAAATGTAAAGAAATCGTTAGGGCTTAGGTCAGGACTGTATGGAGCATGGTCAAGAATTTCTACTTTTTCCTGCTTCAAGTACTCAATCGTTTGACAAGCGCTTTGTGAGCTTGCGTTGTCGTGGTGCAGGATGATGCGTCGCTTTGAGTTAGATTTTCGAAGTTCGGCGATGACTTGTGGGAAACAAACTGTGGTATACCATTCTGCGTTAACTGTTCTACGATCTTGAAGTGCAATAGTCGCAACATGGCCGGTTTTTCCAACGAATGTGGCAACCATCTTCCTTGAAAGTGCTTCGACAACGAACAACTTTAGTCGGCTTTGGCTTGTCTTGGACGACCCCGATTGTAGATTGTTGTTTGGAATCAGGATCGTTGGCATAGATCCAAGATTCGTCACCACTGATGATGTCGTAGACGTGATTTGACTCTCCTCGGTTGAACCTTTGCAGAGTTTTCTTACCCCATCTGACGCGGGCCGCCTTGTGATCGTCGGAAAGCAGATGCGGTATCCAACGGCAAACTAGCTTACTTACACCAAGCGCTTCATACAAGATCTTCTGAATGGTTGTCCCTGAGATGCCTAATAGAACCTCTATCTCTCGATACGTCACATAACGATCTTCGAGAATTCGTTGTCTCACAGCAATGATGTTATCTTCAGTGAAGGCGAATTTTGGGCGTCCTTCGCGAGATTTGTCACTAACACTAGTATGTCTACGCTGGAATTCTAAGTACCAGCGTTCGACAGTCCGCAGACATGGGGCTTCATCATTGAACACAGATGTAAGCTCTCCAAAATACTGAAGCCGTGTCAGGCGTCTTCCAAAGTTGTAGAAAATTATTGCACGAACATTTTCCTTAGAAAGATTCATTTTCGTACGTAACCTGACAGATTCCAATCGACGCTGTGACTAAACAATAGCAATAATCCTAATACTTTCAACTGTTTTGAGATTCTAAATTTAAACACATTTGAATATAGTACAGTTCCAAATTCAAAATTGCCGGGAAATATGGAAACGACAGAACTTAAAAGGCATGCCTAGTAGTAGTGATTATTTATGATTTATTTACATACCAAGTACAGCGGTTACTGGTGCAGAATAATAATAAAAAAATAAAACATTTAAATATATTCATTTTTATTTAATCGATGGCTTTTTAGTTTTAAAGCTAATAAATAAATGAATTACAGCAACAGTAATATTTTATTGTTCGGCATGACTATTATTGTCAGACTCATATTCAGAATCAGACTCGGACACATCCAAAAAACTCAAACAAAGTTTCCGATATTTTTAGTAGGTCCAAAGTTTCAATAAAATATGCCTGCTTTTTTAGCATTATACTTGGGTCTTTGTGAACTGACAAAGGGATCAGAAGATAGCACAAGCATATTCAGTATGTCCTTCTAAAATCTTTGTTGCAGTACTCTGAGGCTTCTTCTGAGAGTCTCCAGATTGACACGATGTCATCTTTTTCGATTATGTCTCCCCCATGTATAAGCAACCTATGGACAGTCGATGACATGTAGTACCAGTTGAACAACGCCACATATTTCTTTGCTGTTTTGCTTGCAAACTCTTTAAATTTAGGGACATCAATTTGTTCCCCAGAAGTTATGGCTTTTAATATTACAAGTAAATCTAAAAGTACATCTAAAATAACACTATTTGGTTACGCTAGGAGTACCATATTGCTTCGGCAGCTACCTTCACCGAGTTATCGGAAGGAAGTCTAGCACATCCTGCCAAGACTGCGGCAATGACTCTTTGACGCCGTCTTGGTGGAGTGGTCACTACAGCTGCCTACAAATCAAGCGGTCCGGGTTCGAGTTCTAGTAGCAGCAAATGTTTAACGAACACGAATATTTGTTGACGAGTCATGGTTATGTTTTTATATGTTTATTTATAAAAATATCTAAATATTATTATGTTTATAAAAATTTACCGTTATTTAGTATACACAAAATCGTACCGTCTAACGCCCGTCGACGGGAGGTGTCGTGCCACGGACACCTCTCCTCAGACTGATCCGGACAGCCATAAACACGCGAAAGATTTGGGTGCGAATAAGCTCTCTCGCCCATCGTTTATTGGCGAGTGGCAAACGTTGGTTTTTAGTGGGTATGCCCCCGGTCCTAGGCCGATTATCGGCCTAGTTTCCACAAGAGGGGGAGGGGGTCCCACATAACCATGGGGCGGACCATTTTCCAAAATATAAAAAAAGGAGTGCCTATATTGAAAGTTGTGAATAAAAGAATAATTTTACTATTTAACCATTTTTATATAATGTTCAATAGTTAAATTATTTTAAAACAAAACTACTTTTGTAAAAAATCAAGTCATTTATTATTACAAAAAATCAACGACCGATCACAGAACATTATTTAACATAGTATTAGTACATCGCCCACTTTATCTGTCCAATGAATGTCGTATTATTTTACATACCACATATACAAGTTTTTTTTAGTACACAAGATAATGGTGCTTAAGATATAAAAATACCATACCATTTTATTAACATTTACTCTTTCCATGTTGCATTAATCCTGCTAATGCTTTCTTTAATAACAACAACCGATAATGGCTAAATAAATAAGCCAAACTAATCTTAATCAAAATTCAACATTAATTACCTGTAATAAAACATTATATTACACCTGATTGTATTGCATAGACAAGTTGGACAGACAGAATATTCTATTTTAGTAAATCTGTTTGGCTCGTTTATAGAAGTGACGTGTCCTGATAACATTCGTAGAGTAATTCTGTATATATTGATGTATATAGAAAACCCAGACTACTCCTTAACGTAATAACCTTTCTAAGATGACAACACTAACGCATGTCATCGTGAGGAGGTATATTCACACAGAAATGGGAAGGTAACTGTCCCCTATCTCTGTCATTGCGAGAGGTAAGAAGCAACAGAAGGAAATAGTAGTCTCTCCAATATATTGGCCGCGGAGTCCCCCATACCTCAGAGGAGAAATGAGTAAACATGATTTTACCCCTAAAAAGGTCCTAAACCTCACAAACCTCAACTAAATAAAAACAACCTATTGTGTTCCACACTGACAAATTGTGCAGAACTCATTTGAGGTAGTATTTTATTAGAAGTATGGGTGCGAGACAACTGTCTCTAGTGCTGTAGATGAGGCACATGCTATTGATTTTTAAGGACTGGCAACACATGGTAGGTAATTGTTGACCATTAGTAATAGAGGGATCTTTTTCACATGAGGCATATGCTATTGATTTATTCGGGACAGGAACACTTGAGAACAAAAACTTAGGAAATCTATAGTCTATGGTAACCGTTGGCCACGAAGGATGGACACCACTTTAGTTATTGAAAGTTGTTACACATAATTTTGATAGTTTAATAAAAAAACATGGACATATATTACTGAGTATTAAAATAATAGGTAGGTAAATACTAATTAAATATAAGTAAAACTAATAAGAAACTAAATAACACTAAATTATAATAACGATTAAGTTTTGGTAAATTACAAAGATGGGTAAAATAGTAAAAATATAAATAATTATGGACTAAAATATTTATGGCTCAATATTAAAATGGGGAAAAAAGCTTTTGAATCACATTTCATCATTATTGTTGCAATACTTACTGCTAAAATAGGAATGTAGCGACTTATATGCCAACCTCATGGTTTATAAAAATAAACGCTTTGGAATACGTTCCAACACATTAATTTTTATTTATTAAACTTTTCGTATAACTGAATAACTTCAGTTATATGCCAAATCTTAAGTTTAATGTATGACAATAGTACATGTGAAAACCACAACTAAAATTACATTATGTTTACAATTCCTCAATAAAATGGTTTCGCAAATGTGTAATAAAAAATCGTTATAGTAAATACTAAGTGGAATTCAGAAAATATTCCAGTATTTTTTCGTTTTCGAATTTAATGTATATGTCACAGCCAAAGCCATAAATCCGGATAATATATACTTATGCTATCCAGTCTTTATGTATATTATCTACTTAATTTGGTAAAAGCGATAAAGGACACATAAATCGCATTAACTAGCTATTTTATACAATATCTTGGAAGACTTGGATAAAGTAATAAAACAAGTGGAGAGTATAGCGTTTTATGAACCTAAATGGCTGAATAATGGGCAGGTTAGGGTTTTTTTATGACCAAGCGGAGTGCATTTATTTATTGCTTTGACTAACTTTGACCTGCTATTGTAAATAATATCCGGATGAAGTGACACGTTTATCACATTGGCTAGACAATTTGTATATACTATAATAACCAGTCATTATGTATAATAAATAATTAATCACTATGGCTGGAACATATATACAGAGACTAATTTCCACAATATTAGCAGTTATATTTGTGAACTTTATTGTAGACAAAATAATTAATGAAATAACTATCAAGCTAACTATATTATTTCCACAAATAACAATAAAATACCGATATTAAAACATAACGTTAAACTGACGTTAGCAATACTTATATACAGATCTATTTTTATAATTTGTACTTCATATTGTTACATTATTTATATCTTACAATTTCAAATGTAAATTAGGTACCCGGTTTCTTGGATGTAGCTCACGGATTTTGGTTGTTAATTTTAAAAACCAGACTTGATAATAGTTAAATTCTCGAGTTAGCAAATCTCTATGTACGATGGCGGACTTCCGTGCTTAAGCAATTCAAAACGAGTCTCATTTGACGCGTAGATTGATTTACTATAGTGTTTTACTACGAGTGCGCAAGCGATTTTGATCTTATGGGTGCTCAAGCACGTGTATCCGCGATAGGACGGTCGACCTCAGAAATAAATTAACAGTAAGTAAAGTTTGAATGTTTGCTAGTAGCTGCCTGTACCATGTCAAAGCAACGCTACTGCTTCAATACTAAGCAATAGACCGACCGAACATACGTATATTTTCTTTCGAGACCAAAAATATATTTACCTACTGCTCAATAATGTACTTTACAGATTCGTGAATAGAGTTAAATTATAGTTAGTTTCCGAAATAAATAAATACAATGTCGATACTGTATTCCCAGTTGTGACCTTTATATATTCTGATTTTTCATGTTTACTAATATGGTGGTGACATTTTGTTAATTTATTTGTTGCTCATTTGTCAGTAGTGGTGACAAAGCTAGTAACTGCAACTGGGAAATTGTGATATTCCTCACCACTGGCAATAGTCGGGATATCTAGTGGCAACAACTGGGAATAGCCGATCTTGATCACTTCTGTCGCTACACTGTCTTACGTAGCACAATACCTTATAGTTTGTTAGCTGTTATATCCGGCCTTTGTCGTAGAACGCCGCCTAATATGAATTCCGTCGCGACGACGATCGCCCCCTTCCGTTTTAGCGCGGACCAGAGCGTCTTATCAGCGGTACAAGAGACACATATCCACTGAGAGCCACCTTCTTTCCAAATACCTCCTGAGCATTCAACGATTACTGCAAGAAGTTCACAGACAGAGGTGAGTTTAATATAAAAATAGTATAAAAAAAAACTTTTTATTTGTTAGACAACAAAGATCGATGAATCTTTGTTGTTCGACAAAATAAATATTTATTTATACAGTTTGTTACAAAAGTCCGAAATAAAACTTAAAAGGAAGTGGTCGCGATGTGACACCTCTACACAATGTATGTGTCGCAGGCGGATAGTAAAACACGCCGTTTAATTAAACGGCTAGGCGGATTGTAGTCAATGAGAGTGACGAGTGACTAAAATTCCACTCCGCTTGGTCATATAAAAAAAAAACCTGAACCTACCAATGAACAAGCAATCTCCATTCGATGTACGGACTCATATTGATGGAATCTACTACGGATTAATCAACAAATGGTTTTATTTGGTTAACAATTTTCATAGACTACAATCCGCCTAGCCGTTTAGTTAAACGGCGTGTTTTACTATCCGCCTGCGACATATGCATCGATTCCATTAGGCAAGTCTTGCATGCTAGTATGACGTCACATTTGCGTACAAGTTGCTTGCATTGGAAACATGTTTTCGAATGTGCAAACTGCTTGCATACAAGTGGGGATGTTCAACAATTGAGAAGGACATCATCAGCGGAAGATGTGCTGCTGTGGTCAGTTCTACTTTCGAGAGCAGTGTGTTATTTGCCGTATTATAAAAAGCGTAAAATTGAAAGCTGTTCTGTGATTGGTCGAAGCGTTTAGAATCTTACGAATGGATAACCGTTAGTTTATAAATTTACCACGAGACGTCGCAAATTGATAAATTTGCGAAAATGCGGGCGTAAAATAATACAGTTTATCTCTCGTTTAGAATCCTTCGATAGTTTATAAATTTGCAAAATTATAAATTTCCTAGGAAATTTATAATTTTGCGGTTCTTGTTATTTTCCGATGACACATATATTACTACTTACATTTCATTTCTGTTGCATTCGGCATTACGCTGGGCGTTGAAGACACGTGGAACCCTTTTAAGAAGTTGCGTTTACTTCGTAGCACTTGATCTAAACTGAATTTAAACCTTTTCTCTGCCACTTCATCTTTCAACAGATAGAGCCATGGGTCTGTGAAAACAATCACAAAAGGATGACTAACTGATTTTAGAATATGGTATATAAAATCCTACTAATATTATAAACGCGAAAGTTTGTATAAATGGATGTATGTGTTTGTTACTCTTTCATGCAATAACTGCTAAATGAATTTTAATGAAACTTTATAATAATATAGCTCATACATCAGAATAACATATAGGCAATAATTTATACTGATCCTGCGCAGACAGAAGCTAGTATATTATAATTATAATTCTCTTATAATCATTATGATAAATGAAAATTATATGAAAATTCATAAACAAATTTAGAGATTTGACAAGATATAATTACTATAATTTAAATCAATCATATACTAACCAACAATCATATTATTATCTGCACAAGCTTGCACCCAGTCTGGTCCAACGATGGGTTTTCCTAGACCCACCGCACAGAGCAATTTGAAAGTTCTTTTTATTTGCATTGTGAGCACCACAGTGCAAGACGTCACATCTGTGACTACAACAGCTCCTGAAATACAATATATAAATTACCTATATGGAGCCTATGTAAAGCCTTCTCAAAACAAGTGTAGTAAATTGAATTAGGTAATAATTCGTCCGACAGAGTCCACCTTTGTTGGTGCGTGTCACATCAACAGCTCATATAATGTCCCCACCGAGGGGCTCGAGCCTACCCCACATTAAGGGCGATTAGGCCTTAGTCAACCACGCTGGCCAAGTGAGGGTTGGTCGACTTCACACACAACCTATGAATTTCTTCATAGTTAAATGTTAAATGTTAAATGTTTCATAGTTAAAAAGTTAAAATTAAACAACTTACTAGCTCTTACTGATCCTAATCACATAACTCAAGGATTGATATCATATTTACAACAATGCCTTACTTTAAATACCTTAACTATTAGAGTCCCTGGAAGAGAGCGCATTATTAAGCCATGGATGACTGCGGGTGTACTGCGCTGTATTAGGAATAGAAATCACATGCAAAATAAATTAAGACTAGACCCGGAAAACTACACACTTAGAGTCACATATAAACGATATCGCAATTTTTGCACTAAAATTATTAAAAAGTTAAAACGTGATTATGATAGGTCGCAATTAGAAAATGCTATTAAAAATCCAAAAAAGCTGTGGAGCACAATAAACAACATAACGCAACGAAAACCACCCAAATCACAAAACCAAGAACTTCTTAACATTGCAGCAACACCAAAACAGTCTCTAGATATAGTCAATACATACTTTGCTACAATTGGAAAACAGTTAGCAGAAAATATTTCCACCCCCGAAGCGACAAATGTGGAAGCCGTTAACACTGCACTGGAGACATCATTTGCCCTCATTAATACGGATACTGCTGAGGTCCACTCTGTTCTAATGTCTATGAAGTCTGATAGTGCTCCTGGGTGGGACAAAATACCGACACGCTTTTTAAAGCTTGCATGTCATGATATCGTACCTATCATAGTTCACCTTACGAATCGGTGTTTTGAGAGCGGAGTTTTTCCAGTTGCACTAAAGCAAACAATAATAACACCTGTGCATAAAAGTGGCGAAAGTACGAACCCATCTAATTTTAGGCCGATATCAGTAATATCTGGACTGGCAAAGATTTTAGAAAAATTAATAAATAACCGACTGGTGAGTTTTTTCTCTAAATATAAAATTATTTCTACGTCACAATACGGATTTCGTAAGAAGGTATCTACTGAGGACGCAGTCTTGGCTTTGACATCCTCCATTGTTGAAAATGTTGATGCTGGTAACAAGTGTTTGGCAGTTTTTCTCGACTTGAAAAAAGCCTTCGATACCGTGTCAACACCAATTCTTTTGCGTAATCTCGAGGACGTAGGCATTCGAGGAAATCCGCTTAAACTACTGAATAGCTACCTTACGGACCGTACTTCACGTGTTGGGATAGGGTCAGAGTTGAGTTCTGAATGTACTGTCAACTACGGTGTGCCCCAGGGCAGTGTTTTGGGCCCTACATTGTTTCTCGTGTATATAAATAAACTATGTAACATGCGAATCGATGGAGGTAGCATTTTTTCGTATGCCGATGATACGGCCATCGTATTTTCGGCTAGAGACTGGGAACACTTGAAGTCACGAACTGAGGAGGGACTGAACAGAATTGCTACGTGGCTGAATACTTATCTTTTATCCCTAAATTTAGATAAGACCAACTACATCTGTTTCGCTAAGTACAATAACAGCCAACCTCCCCTTGATTTTAGAATTGTTGTTCATCAATGTTCTGAAAACTTTGTGGGGTTCTGCTCATGTGCTGAACTTAAAAAAGTAAGCAGTACAAAATACTTAGGTATTATGCTTGATCAGCGCTTGTCTTGGCATGATCACGTGGAACTTCTCATGAACAGAACTAGAAAACTCATATGGACATTCAAGACATTACGGTATGTGGCATCTGAGCACCTTTTGCGCCTAACATATATATCTCTGGCGCAGTCTGTTTTAACTTATTGTCTGACTGTGTGGGGTGGGGCAACCAAAACTAGGTTTCTTGACTTAGAGAGAGCTCAGAGATCACTGTTAAAGGTCATGTATTTTATGCCACGAGAATTCTCAACAGAGACTCTCTACTCTATTGCGGATGTACTGTCTGTTAGAAAATTATATATTTTAAAAACTGTATTGAGTAAACATAAATCACTTCCTTACCACCAAAACATAAATAGTTCCAGAAGAAAACGAAACGTTGCACCACTAACACGAGTGAAGTCAGTTTTCGCGGCGAGACAATACGTCACTAGAGCTGGTGTATTGTACAATAGAATAAATAAAGACCTAAATATTTACGACATGACTTGGGCAAAATGTAAATTCGTGCTTACTAAATGGCTAAAGACTAAAAGTTACGCGGAAATAGAATCATTGATTATCTGACACAATAATAATGAGGTAACTCCATAGTTTCTGATCCCAAGACAGAAGACACAGGGCAATTAAACATATATCAGATACCTATACACGCACACGCAAATACACACATACACACACACGCACACACACACACACACACACACACACACGTAATATAATAGTTTACTATAGTATAAGGTTCCAAAATAATTTGTTAACTATTTTTAATTATCATTATTATTTTATATTTAAAAAAAAAAAAAAAAAAAAAAATAAGATAGAGTAGGTACCTACCACTGGTTGTAATTGTAGAACCTAATGAGGTGGTTTCTTTTAGTCTATTGTAACCATGCTATGGAAGAGCGGGGCTACCTAACACAAGTAAAACTTTTGCTTTAAAGGCAGCTCCATCCACTTAATATTGTACTAGACTAAGATACCGAAATAAAGATTTTTGTATTTGTATTTGTATTGTATTTTGTGTGTGCAGGTTTCCTCACGATGTTTTCCTTCACCGTAAAAGCGTCGATTTTGTGAGTGTTGGTGCGTGTGATACTATCAAAAACATTACACACTTCTTCGATATGTTTGACATTTTGTTTTCTTATACTATATTTTTTTAAGTTTAGACCATAGATATAGGAAACTGTAGATCTGCAATGTAAAAGAGAAATAACATACTAATGCGTATATTAGAGCGAGATATGTATGAAGAGACTATTTCACGTACACGCATGCAGCCTAGTAGGCCTAGCTGTCAGTCACGTAAAAAAGACAGCAATTCTTTTTCACCTATTACTCACACATTTTGATCTCGCCCCAGTCAATTCATTGCAAATCTATAAACGTCAGTAATTATAAGTCTTAATATCAAACCAATAGGGTTTCCAATTCAATTAGGAGCCTCATCTCAGATTTTTAATTGAAAAATATTTTTGTTGCTCATTAAAATACCTACTTTGATTTTTTTGTTTGTTTTAAAGTTAGAATTTATAGTTCTTGATGATTTTATTATAAAATTCCAACTTTTAGTACATGTTTTTATAAGTTGTAAGGTATAATATCTTGTAAGATATTGTAAATAATCTCAAATTAATATTAAAATGTTGTTTTCGTGCTTATTGTTAAAATTGTAATCATTGAACTTACCTAATTTTTCAAGCTTAACTCTCACTTCTTCACATGGAAATGCTGTAAACAAGACATAGTGTATTTGATTCATTTTAACAGGTGTCGACCTTGAAGTTGTAATGTTTAAAGTCGCAGAAGATCTTGTTCGCTTTGAGCTTGGAAGATCAAACTCACTACTAGATCTTTTTATAGCCTTGGGAGAATCTGTGCCGGATTCTGATGATATATTGTATACTGTACTCTGTTCATGCTTGACTTCTTTTTTTAAAATGGACTTAATAGTGGGTTTCTCATTGTTAACCTCTTTCTTATCTTTAGATGTTCTTTGTCTCTTACTGCGTCTAATATCTGGAACAGTTTCTACGGTTAGATCTATTTCCATTGGTTTTTTATTTGCCTCCTTTCGAGTTCTCGGTTTCATTTCTTGGCTATAGTCGTCAAAACATATTATTTCTTTCGCGTTCTCTCTCCTTTTAGCCCTTGTGCTTCGAGTACTTCTTGTACTAGTGTCGCTTTGGTCGACGGCTTTATATATGCAATCTTCAATTACTTTACTAGATAATTTTTTTAATTCACTGGGTACTTCTTTAGTTTTCTTCCGTCTCGATTCTCGTTTATTACTTTTTTCAGATTTTGTGGACTCTGTTGCTTTAGTTTTTTCGTTACTTCTTTTATCAAGATTGGGCTTCACTTTTTCCGCAACTCTAACGGTTTCATTCTTATCTTTTCTGTTATTAGATGATTTGCTTAAAGTAACTTCTGGCTTCACCTCTACTTTTAAAACTTTGTCCTCGTTTTCTTTACCTTTAATGTTATCGTGCTTGGGACTTTTACTGCCTACATCTTTATTTTTGTTTTTATCGTTTTTACTTTTTAATCTTGAAATATTTTCTTTTATTATGTCTTTGTCAATGTCCTCTTCTTGCTCAGTTAAAAATTTCGGTTTTAATATGGTATTTGTTAAGCTTTTGGCAGTTTCATCACCATTTTGTCGCTTAGCTGTTGGCTTTCTAACACGTGTTATTACCCGTGTAGGTAAAGTTTCGATGTCAAACTTTTTTGTGAGATCTATTTTCGCATCTTTTTTGGTTTTTTTCTTTTTAAATAAAATAGGTGTATACTGTTCCTCAGAATCATTATCTGGTTCAGAGTCACTTGATGATTCTGTCATGTGTAATTTTGAATGAAGCGAAACACCTGTTCTTATTTCTTGACTGTCGGGTAAATCTATATCCATAAACTTTATAGGGCGAACTTTTTTCGGAGTAGATTCTACAGACTCAGAAAGGTCACTAGGTATCTTTTTTAAATTTTCCACTCCAATCACATCTCTAATTTGTTCACTCGAAAGTTTAGAAACAAAGTTGCCAATTCTTTCTTCACATTCACTGCTTCCGAATGATTGATCAAATTTTTCAGGCGATTCAAGATGTGGAAACCTTGGACCAGTTTTGTAATCTTCGACCGAACAAGGAACAAATTCATCATCATCAGATTGGTTTTTAACTTCTTTACTGACTTTGGTAGCCAAACTGGAATAATCTGGGGATGATATTTTCTGACTACATAAATCATTTACTATATCTTGAGTAGCTGAATAGTAGTTAACATCGTCAGGCACCGCAATTATTTCATTATCAATGGGATTTTCTTTCGGAACAATAATTTTAATATCCTTTCGTTTGACTTTTATCGGGGATACCAATGGAATTTTAAACGGACTCTCCATCGGGTTTGCATCTCGCTTTGTAACAGAAGGCATGATTATCTTATCATCATCAAGAACTTGTGTGGGAAGATCTTCAAAATTAATTTCGTTGTTTAATGGTTCTTCTGTAGTGATTACTTGTGTTTGTAAGTCAGAAATACTTTTATCGTCTACTTTCTCACATCTATCTTCATCTATCACTTGAGTTAGCATGTCTTCAAAATCAACGTTTGGTTTATTAAGTTTATTTGAATTTACTTCTTGTGTTTTTTTTGGTATCTCATCAAATAAATCTTCACAGTCGGTAAGATCATCGTCATCTTGTTTGTGAGTTATTTTTTGTGTAGGTAGCATAGCAATATCTTCACAATCAGTGGAGTCATCAGATTCAACTATTGTTTCAATGCCTTTATTTTTTCCCTTATTAGCGGGTTGTTTATTATCTTTTGTTGGAGTCTCGCATTTAGACACGAGTTTCATGTTTATATCATTATTTTCTTTTTCTATGTCAAGTGGCGGCAATAAAGGTTGAGAATCAAAATTATCTTCAAAATTTTGAGTGTAAATGTCGTCCAATATTATTTCTTCGTCTGACTTATTCATTTTATTTAGTTCTTCTGATACTTTATTAGTGTTTTCTATAGAAGTGTTTGATTTTGTAACATTTTTGACAGGGACAATTTGGGTTTCTGCTTCATATATGTCTTCTTTATTTTTGTTTGATGTAAATAAATCTAACTGCATATTGTGTTGACTAACAATTTTACGCACTTCAGGCAAACCTTCTTTTTTTTGAGGTAATTGCGTAGGTAAACTATGAATAGAAGGCGAACCACTTGGTATTTGTGTATCTGCTGTGTATATGGAGTCCACACTTTCATTATGGTCACCAGCCAATACTTGTGTTGGCATGTCAAATATGCTTTCTTTATTTTCATCAAAGGATTTGTTCGTTACAAAAGCTGCTTGAGTCTCCACATCATATATACTATTATTGTTATGTTTACTATTACTAGATGGTTCACTCGGAAATGGAGCTTGTGTTTCCATGTCATATATACTACATTTTTTTCTGCTTTCAACACTAGGTTTTGCTTCTAGAAACGGATCTTGTGTTTCCATATTATGTATACTCACATCACTAATAGCTTGTGTCTTTATATCATGTATATCAATATCTTTATGATGAGTATTTGATTTATCAGATGCATTGGATTTATTCAATTCACTGTTAGATTCATCTAAATGTGAATTCAAAGAAAGAGATTTTTTAGATGAGTGCCAATAAATGTTGTCAATTTTGTTAGATCCAACAGGCTGTATGGAAATTGTATGAGATGATGGTTTTATGAAATGGCTGTTGGAACTTTTAAAGCATTTCTCATTTTTTGGTTGTGAAGGGGCTATGAATGAGTCATCCTGCAAAAGAAAAGTTTTCTGTAATAAGCAGACATACAGATACTGTCATGCAATCTTTTAACAATGTAAACAATTTAATACATACCCTATCACTGACATCAGGTGATTCAGGAATTGTTGTAATTGGAACTCTGGTCACTTTTGATAAAGGTCTTGTAGCAATTGGGGTGTCAGGGATGTCGAGAGCTTGAGTCATTGGCAAATCATTGTCTTCTTCCAGCAGTCGAAAAACACCAAATATGTCCCCAAATTGGACCAAATCGCCATTCTTAAGTGGATGAGGTATATATGGTTGTAAAGTGTTCTAAAAATATGTATATATTAGGTCAGAGGGGGATCCTGTTGGATATTCCAGCCAAACTACCTGAATTACAGCCCAAGATCTGAATAGCTTAAGATTATTGTAAGTCATAATTAAAATAAATAGAAAATTAATTACTTAATAGCATTACCAAATACTTTATACTGGTTATATAAAATGTGACAAAATAGTTTTTTTCTTTAGATGATTATATTTAACAAGGTGCGCTTTTTTCTCATAACTTTTTAAGTCCTATTATCGGAATTCCGAAAATGTTTTTCATACTATTTTACATCATAATGATTACTCTTCATTAAAAAGTTTATACTAACGATAAAAACTCATAATCATCAGAATTTATTAATATTATTAAGGTGTATGAGTAGTAATAATTTTATTAATATTATTACTACTCGTACACCTTGTTTATAAATACTAATATTTGTTTTCATACATTTCTTAATCGTAAGTATTATTTATCCGCATTCTTGACATTCATAATGTATACACCTACGTTTTATACTATTTCTAGTGGTATATCACGTTAACCGTCATTAACGTGAGCGAAGCCGCGGGTGATCACTATAAAAACATACAGTCTTCCTGAATAAATGGACTATCCAACACAAAAACACAACCAAACAACAATTAGGTAGGTATACCTAATATTAGTTTAGGTTAGGTTAGACTTGCGTGCGACCTATATGCGCGAGCCGAGCGAGCGAAGCGATCGTGCCGCAGTTGCGGGTGACAAAGCGGCACAAACGATTATTTTACCCGCAATTTCAACACTACATATTTACAATTAATACGTTTACAAACATACGAAAATATAAAATATATGTGAATAATATTTTGAATAGTTACCGTTATGAAAAATAATTTAAATGATTAACCAAAAATAACCAAAAATCAAAGGTACGTGATTTAAATCTCCTTTTCTATCATTTAAAATAATTTAAATGATAGTGAACACGTTAGTTTAAAACAATACATTGAAAAATAATTATTATGAGATCAGATACTTTCTTAGTAATGCCATTATTAATAAGAAAAATATGATAATTGTCTCTTACGAAGGAAACAATTACGAAAATAAAATTATGAATTAAAACTATCCCTGGGTAATAATGACAATATGATTAAAAAATAAATGAGAACTGATTGTTATGAAATGTTAAAACTATTGTTAGCAAGAACAGTAGAACTAAAAAAAAATATGAGAACTGTCTGTTGTGAGTTCATATTAAGAATAAACTTTATGAGAAAAAAATGAAGAGCAATTATTATGAATACAAATTGAAATTGCTGTTAGTAAAAAAAACTTGGGTATAATAGTTTTATGAGAGCCAATATTGACCTTTATAACAAAGAGGTCCATAATTATTTGCATTGATAAAATAATTAAAATACATACATTCATTAACTTCGTCTTATTTGCTGAATCCAGGTCCATAAGCATAAACTCATGATGATTAAGCACGTTTATTACTGCATGTTGTCTGGATACTGACTGTAAAGAGAAGAGATACGTAGTTCACACTAAAGGTTTCCGGAACTGGCCACTTACATAAACAATATTTAAAAAGTAAGTGGCGCCATTTTAAAAATTGCGTGTCTACATTAACATGGGTTTAACTCGGGAAAATTTTCGTAGTATGATTTTCTACGATTTGAAGTGTAATTTGACAGCTCAACAGAGCATCGCACGGCTTCAATTTGCTTTTGGCGATGAAGCACCATGCAAGACGACTATATAAATAATCGTCTTGCATGGTGCACCAGCTATAAAGCTGGTTTGCAGAATTCAAGCGTAGTCGTGTCAATCTCAGTGCCGAATCTCGCGATGGTCGCCCGTCCACCGCTGTAAACAACAAAAACATCGATACTGAAATGAAATTGAATGATTGAAATAGAGAGGCATGTGACCTACCATGAGATTCGCGCATCCTTAGACATAGGCATGAGTCAAATACAATCAATCCTGGGTGTGATAAAGCTGTGCTCGCGGTGGATCCCACACTATTTGACCGAGGCTCAAAAAACGAACCGCGTCACTTGGTGCAGTGCCATGCTTACCAGATTCAACGAAGGTGCGTCAAATTTGGTGTGGGACATAGTAACAGGTGACGAAACATAGACTTATTGCTACAATCCCAAAACAAGCAATCGAGCGTATGGGTCTTACAAGATGAGCCGAAACCAACCAAAGCGGCGAGTGTGAAAAGTTATCTAAGCGGATGATTGCTTCTTTTTTTTAATAAAACTGGACACGTGGCTACTGTTGCTTTAGAGAATCGCCGTACCGTGAATAGTGACTGGTACACGACCTTTTGTTTCCGGAAATTATTCAGGAACTCGGTAAAAATAACCGTAAACGCCGTATCATCTTGCACCACGACAATGCTAGTTCCCACATGGCCAAACAGTCAAACGAATTTTTGAAGGTGAAAAACGTAGAACTTATGAGCCATCCTGCATACAGTCCCGATCTGGCACCTTTCTGTTCCCAAAAATTAAGGCCCAATTACGCGGTCAACGGTCAACGATTTCCATCACCAAAAGAGGCTGTTGAAGAGTATGAAAAACACGTTTCTGAAGTCACCACGGTGGAGTGGCACAAACGTTTTCAAAATAGGTTTAATCAAATGAAAAAGTGCATTTACACAAAATGAGAACATTTTGAGAAACAATAAATTAATTTTTTACCTATAATAGTATTTTTTTATTATTTATTCCGGAAACTTTTAGTGCGCCACACATATAATATCTTATAAGCTCTATTGCGAGGACAACTACAAATAGTATAGTAGAAACGGAACTCCAAGGCTTAGCCTATTTTATCCAATATTAATACATAAAAGGGTATTATTTACACCATTTTTTGAAAACTGTTTATATCAATCCTGAGGTCGTAACTAACCAGTAGAATTTTTATTTCAATTTAATAAAACCAAAAATGCCTTAAAAACTTAATTTTATTTTCGGTTTTGAATTTTCGCGCGGAAATGGTAGCCCCCCCATGCTTATCGGCCCGTGACGTCAATCCGTTAGTAAACAAAACAACTGCGATTTCAAAATCAACACAAAGCACGATACAAATCTACTTTGTTTACTAACGGAGTGACGTCAAGTCACATTCCAATATGGAGAACGGCGTTTTAAAGATTTTAGGGACAGATTAAAAAATTTGATTTTTAAAAATGAATTATAAAATTTTTATTGCTTATTTATGAATAAATATCAATGTTTCTCGTTTCATTTTTGTTATCTATCATAAAACTGCAATTTTATGTTTTTTCTTTCATGGTGTAAAATACCCTATTAGAATTTGTGGCTTTATGTGTAACCAAATGTTAGTTAAGGCTCTGCTCAACCACTTTTTGAGATTATGAGTGTGATTGTTTGTATGTATGTAATAATTAAGAATAATGTTACTACTGATGATTATGTACGTCCCACTTGCTATTTATGTTTTTTTATATAAAACCCTTACATCTCTTACCTGCCCTGCACCCAATTTTATTTGGAATTGACGTAATATTATGTTTGCTTCTTCCCACCTCATATTGCTAAGAAAAATTTTGCTGAAATTTTTACTACTAAATTTCAACCCTCATTTTTACTACCTACTGATAATTTCTTACACTAATAAACTAGTGTATTTTATTTTTAATCAACTTCCAAAAAGGAGGAGTTTATTTTTTATTAGTTTGTCAGTGGTCAATAAAAATTTTCAACCTTATTCCACGATCATAGAGTTCAGTTTCTTGAAGAAATATGTAGTAGCCTAATATTTTGTTGTCTGAGCAAAAGAGAATCTGAATTCATACAGAAAACAATCAAACAGAAACAATCAAATCAAACATTACATTACATTACAATCAAAGACAGTTTACACACAATTTTAGCTGTAGGTAATGCAATTAAGATGTCATACAAATGCAATGCTCTTGCTAAATGTCAACCTTAATATTACAAGTGTAGCAGAAGAACATGAAGCAGAAATGTAAACATACGTATACAAAAATTGCAGTATTTAAAATTTAAAACAAATTAAATAGAAAATGAAAGTCAAGTAAAAATCCTGACACAATGATTGCTGAGATGTAACTTGAATGCACAATGTTTGGCTATCTGAGCAACTGCTCTTCCAACTGTGCTACACTGGACTGTGAGAATGCAACATCTTTATTCAAGTCTTTTGTCTCTGTTTGTGTCACTAGATTTAATTTAGTACAAATTTTAAACATTACTCATCAAGTCAAATAAAATTCAAAGACTAACATTTATAATGCGACAAACACTTTTCTCATTACCATCTTATAGATAGACTTACATTATTTATTAGTATATTGATGACTTTTTTCATTGATTTTTTCTCTATTTATTTCTATCACTATTTAATAATGTAACTAATGACATATTTGTTCAAGATAGGCCGTTTTCTCAGGAACACATATTATGATGTTGTTGTTGTTATAATGTATGTCATATCGTTCATAGTAATTACCAAAACAATAATATAATAGAAACATCAATTTCATAGCATAAACACATAATATAAAAACCATCTCATTTAAAAAAAACAGTGTGAATTAAAAACTGATGAGAAATTAGACTTACATTTAAATTCAAAACGATACTGCAAGTTGTTGGGTCCCTTCCAATTTTATTTGGGCCCTTTTTCACTGGATATTTCTCACCACATATTCCCAGGAAACCGATCTACGATAAAAATTATAAGATGTAATTGTTTTTTATTAGCATATTTATTGATAAAGAACAGATAAGGTATCGTCAGTTTTAATGATATCATGGGACATTTTACATCTCTGAAGTTATTTAACTAATTCAAATGAACAACAATTTTATGTATTAAAGTGCACGGTAGGCATCGTAATGTAAATAAAATCGTTAATAACCTGCTCGGGACAAACTCTTTCATTTCTCGGTTCGTATAATTCTTGGGTGTATTCAAGGCGTTGAGTACACTCCATATTTATTTCATGTCACTGATTTATTTTAATTGTTATTAGTTTTCCTGCAAAAACACACTCAAACAAAATGCAATGCAGAAAAATAAGCTCCTTGAGAAAATGTGTTTACAATACAAATTTCAATACATAAATTTTTCAGACAGTGACTGACAGTGACATTGGCACAGACTAGTGAGATACACCGCGGTCCAAATTGCGCATATGTTATAAAACCATTTAAACACTAAAATAGCACTCTAGGAATATTAATAGAGTAAAATAAAATTTATGTAGCAAATAAAGTAGCTATAACGAGTCTTTATTAATTCAAAACTCAAATGTTTACTCTAATAAGGTTAAAAATGGAGTCTCTCAACACGTGTTTTTACAACAAGAACTCGGGAGAAACTCCGTATGAATTATTATAAGGCGTTTGCACTGTTTTGTTTGCGCATTTTGATTGCGACAGTACTACCCCTGCGTTCCAAAATGTGCAAGCTCTACGAACGTTATTATTAAAAAGCGCAATTTGGACCGCAGTGTACAAACGTTTATTACGAACAGTTTACAACAGTTACCTTCCAATCGAACGCCATTTATTTAAAAGAAGAAAAAGAACTTTTACCAACAGCGCTCCAGTCGGTTTATTAAAAGTAAAAAAGGAGTAAAAGAAAGTTTTGTTCTTGATCTTAGTTTTAGCAAGGTTTAGCCTTAGTTACATAACATTCTATTCACATGTCGGTCAAGCGTCGGTGGCGTAGTGCGTAAGAGCGTCGTCTCCTACCCGGGAGGCACTGGTTCGATCCCCGTCACGTACCAATGTGTTTTCAAATTTTGAATTCATATTTACGTTTAATCGACGCTTTTATGGTGAAGGAAAACATCGTGAGGAAACCTGCACACACCTATGAAGAAATTCTTAGTTTGTGTGTGAAGTCGACCAACCCGCACTTGGCCAGCGTAGTTGACTAAGGCCTAATCGCCCCTAATGTGGGGTAGGCTCGAGCCCCTCGGTGGGGACATTATCTGAGCTGTTGATGATATTGACATGTCTATCTGTCAAAACGGGCCTATTACACCTTAGGGTATCTAATCCAAATCTAATCTAAGTATTACACAATTCCTACATCATTGCTATTACATCATAAAGGCCTTAGGTATCTAATCTAAGGTAGGTATAGGCCCTACAGACTCACGCGAGAAGTCTCGGCGAGACTTTTCGCTGAGACCCGAGAAACGAGAAGTTGCGTTCTCGATCGTTATGCGAAATGGACGACTTTGACATTGCAGCGGCTTTGGTATTGTATTATATGCATTAGCATACTACAATCTTGTGAATGTTAGAATCAAAAATAAAATTTAGGAAAAAACAAGGCCCGGGGATGGAAAAACTGACACCGAGCGGAGAACAGGCGAGCGCGAGAACAAGAAGGCGGAGAAAGAGGAAGGAAACTAATCACATTAACGCTACTCGGCTGTTCTCGGCATGAGTCTGGAGACCCAATAGAGATATACATTAGGCTACGTTAGCGCTGACTGCCAGCTTGCTTAGCGCCTAGAGTCTAGTGAGTCGTATCTTTCTAAAACGAACATTCTAGGATGTTTGCAACCGGCCACTTTTACTTACTTCGATACACGCTGGACGACTAGCGAAGGCGCCAAGCTTGCAGTGCAGTGCGACCGGTTGCAAATATTCTAGAATGTTCGTTTTAAAAAGACAACTCGCTATGTGATGTAGCCATACACCGCGGTCCAAATTGCGCTTATGTGCGCTATCGGCGAGTGAATCAAATTGAACGTATTCGCACCAACGAAAATATGTGACGTCATGAGTGACGTCATTAAGCAGTGCTAACGGTGCACACGAAAATAGTGCAGTGTGTGCGCAAATGTCAAACTCTAATTTGATGTTTAAGTGTGTGAATTATTCAATGACCTAGAAATATTATAGACTTGGCCTATTGTCTATAGCTATAGTTATATATTTATATATTTTGCAGCCAGGCAGCCTTATTGTGTGACCTTTGTGTGACATAACTGTCAGTTACTTTTGGGTATGTTCACAATCATACAGATTATCTTTTACTGACTGTGATGTCTAACTAAATATGTGGGTAGTTGTGGAATAGACAATAAAGGTATACGCCGTAATGGCGGTGACTGCTCGGTTGAGTCAGTAGAGTTCCGACCGCCGGACCGAGCGGACGTTTGCCACCACAGTGTACAGTGAATCATAGAGTGACTTAGTGTTATAGCACAACCCTCTCCTGACACTCCGGAGGACACCACAAATGGCGACGAGGATAAAAAGTGAGTGAAATACTTGCACATAAAAAGTGAAATAAATTAAAAAATTGTTTCGTACGACTACCTACAATGTTACCTGGAATCATCAGAAAAGTTGAAATTTTCTCATTACCATCTTATAGATAGACTTACATTATTTATTAGTATATTGATGACTTTTTTCATTGATTTTTTCTCTATTTATTTCTATCACTATTTAATAATGTAACTAATGACATATTTGTTCAAGATAGGCCGTTTTCTCAGGAACACATATTATGATGTTGTTGTTGTTATAATGTATGTCATATCGTTCATAGTAATTACCAAAACAATAATATAATAGAAACATCAATTTCATAGCATAAACACATAATATAAAAACCATCTCATTTAAAAAAAACAGTGTGAATTAAAAACTGATGAGAAATTAGACTTACATTTAAATTCAAAACGATACTGCAAGTTGTTGGGTCCCTTCCAATTTTATTTGGGCCCTTTTTCACTGGATATTTCTCACCACATATTCCCAGGAAACCGATCTACGATAAAAATTATAAGATGTAATTGTTTTTTATTAGCATATTTATTGATAAAGAACAGATAAGGTATCGTCAGTTTTAATGATATCATGGGACATTTTACATCTCTGAAGTTATTTAACTAATTCAAATGAACAACAATTTTATGTATTAAAGTGCACGGTAGGCATCGTAATGTAAATAAAATCGTTAATAACCTGCTCGGGACAAACTCTTTCATTTCTCGGTTCGTATAATTCTTGGGTGTATTCAAGGCGTTGAGTACACTCCATATTTATTTCATGTCACTGATTTATTTTAATTGTTATTAGTTTTCCTGCAAAAACACACTCAAACAAAATGCAATGCAGAAAAATAAGCTCCTTGAGAAAATGTGTTTACAATACAAATTTCAATACATAAATTTTTCAGACAGTGACTGACAGTGACATTGGCACAGACTAGTGAGATACACCGCGGTCCAAATTGCGCATATGTTATAAAACCATTTAAACACTAAAATAGCACTCTAGGAATATTAATAGAGTAAAATAAAATTTATGTAGCAAATAAAGTAGCTATAACGAGTCTTTATTAATTCAAAACTCAAATGTTTACTCTAATAAGGTTAAAAATGGAGTCTCTCAACACGTGTTTTTACAACAAGAACTCGGGAGAAACTCCGTATGAATTATTATAAGGCGTTTGCACTGTTTTGTTTGCGCATTTTGATTGCGACAGTACTACCCCTGCGTTCCAAAATGTGCAAGCTCTACGAACGTTATTATTAAAAAGCGCAATTTGGACCGCAGTGTACAAACGTTTATTACGAACAGTTTACAACAGTTACCTTCCAATCGAACGCCATTTATTTAAAAGAAGAAAAAGAACTTTTACCAACAGCGCTCCAGTCGGTTTATTAAAAGTAAAAAAGGAGTAAAAGAAAGTTTTGTTCTTGATCTTAGTTTTAGCAAGGTTTAGCCTTAGTTACATAACATTCTATTCACATGTCGGTCAAGCGTCGGTGGCGTAGTGCGTAAGAGCGTCGTCTCCTACCCGGGAGGCACTGGTTCGATCCCCGTCACGTACCAATGTGTTTTCAAATTTTGAATTCATATTTACGTTTAATCGACGCTTTTATGGTGAAGGAAAACATCGTGAGGAAACCTGCACACACCTATGAAGAAATTCTTAGTTTGTGTGTGAAGTCGACCAACCCGCACTTGGCCAGCGTAGTTGACTAAGGCCTAATCGCCCCTAATGTGGGGTAGGCTCGAGCCCCTCGGTGGGGACATTATCTGAGCTGTTGATGATATTGACATGTCTATCTGTCAAAACGGGCCTATTACACCTTAGGGTATCTAATCCAAATCTAATCTAAGTATTACACAATTCCTACATCATTGCTATTACATCATAAAGGCCTTAGGTATCTAATCTAAGGTAGGTATAGGCCCTACAGACTCACGCGAGAAGTCTCGGCGAGACTTTTCGCTGAGACCCGAGAAACGAGAAGTTGCGTTCTCGATCGTTATGCGAAATGGACGACTTTGACATTGCAGCGGCTTTGGTATTGTATTATATGCATTAGCATACTACAATCTTGTGAATGTTAGAATCAAAAATAAAATTTAGGAAAAAACAAGGCCCGGGGATGGAAAAACTGACACCGAGCGGAGAACAGGCGAGCGCGAGAACAAGAAGGCGGAGAAAGAGGAAGGAAACTAATCACATTAACGCTACTCGGCTGTTCTCGGCATGAGTCTGGAGACCCAATAGAGATATACATTAGGCTACGTTAGCGCTGACTGCCAGCTTGCTTAGCGCCTAGAGTCTAGTGAGTCGTATCTTTCTAAAACGAACATTCTAGGATGTTTGCAACCGGCCACTTTTACTTACTTCGATACACGCTGGACGACTAGCGAAGGCGCCAAGCTTGCAGTGCAGTGCGACCGGTTGCAAATATTCTAGAATGTTCGTTTTAAAAAGACAACTCGCTATGTGATGTAGCCATACACCGCGGTCCAAATTGCGCTTATGTGCGCTATCGGCGAGTGAATCAAATTGAACGTATTCGCACCAACGAAAATATGTGACGTCATGAGTGACGTCATTAAGCAGTGCTAACGGTGCACACGAAAATAGTGCAGTGTGTGCGCAAATGTCAAACTCTAATTTGATGTTTAAGTGTGTGAATTATTCAATGACCTAGAAATATTATAGACTTGGCCTATTGTCTATAGCTATAGTTATATATTTATATATTTTGCAGCCAGGCAGCCTTATTGTGTGACCTTTGTGTGACATAACTGTCAGTTACTTTTGGGTATGTTCACAATCATACAGATTATCTTTTACTGACTGTGATGTCTAACTAAATATGTGGGTAGTTGTGGAATAGACAATAAAGGTATACGCCGTAATGGCGGTGACTGCTCGGTTGAGTCAGTAGAGTTCCGACCGCCGGACCGAGCGGACGTTTGCCACCACAGTGTACAGTGAATCATAGAGTGACTTAGTGTTATAGCACAACCCTCTCCTGACACTCCGGAGGACACCACAAATGGCGACGAGGATAAAAAGTGAGTGAAATACTTGCACATAAAAAGTGAAATAAATTAAAAAATTGTTTCGTACGACTACCTACAATGTTACCTGGAATCATCAGAAAAGTTGAAATTTACATTGTCGTATTTTAGTTAGCATAAAAATCTCAATTTTACAAAAGAAGGTGGAATAAGTGTAGATGAAACACGCCTGCCTTTGTAAATGAAACAACTTTTACGATTTAAAGTTGCATGTAAGTAATTAGTTCCACGAGATCAAGACAATCTAAGAGAACATTCCATGCCTATCTATAATTATATTATATTAATATCCTTGGTGATCGATTATAATTTCCATGGTGACCTACTTAGAGAAAAAAAAAATAACTAAATTTGGACAATATGATTTCTCTTTTAAAGGCGTCATATTCTCATGTAGCCTGTAACATCCGTTCAAAAAAATAACTAAATTTGGACAATATGATTTCTCTTTTAAAGGCGTCATATTCTCATGTAGCCTGTAACATCCGTTCATACTGATAACGAAAGGTAACCAAGACGTAGTCGCAATCGCATTAATATATACATATTAAACCGTTCCATTGTTGGTGGCCAGTTATTGGCCAGGTTATAGGTGAAAATAAAACAAGACACTATAAGTACATGTTTATCATGATAAAAAAAAATCATTACAAATGAAAATAATAATTTTATCATTATGTAAATTGAACATCACAGTTGGCTTGGAGCTCAAAATTAGGTGAGTAGGTGGAATTATATATAGCAAGCAGCAATGTTGTTTACCTACCTATGCATGATATAGAGAGTAAGTGTACACAAATTAATAAATCTAGTACCAAGTTAAATCTGCTAATTTCTGACTATCCATACAACAATATACTGTGCCTGTATCAATGGCCTGTATATATTAGTCAAATGGGGGGGGGGGGGGGGTGTTTTGACCCGACCGAGTAAAGTATACCGTACAATAGTCGAATGAGTGAAAACTCATCAAGGATACTAGGATGGGCATTTTGAACGTGTGAGGTACTAGAACCTTTGAAATGTTTGTTTATGCAATTGGGTAGTAACATGGCCCAATATAAGGTCGTAAATTTGTTAACATATATGGGCGGCTTTGCTTAAATTAATGACCAGAAGTAATGAACAATTACTTCTTTACAACACAGAACACAGGGATTCAACCCATAATGCCAAATATGTATGAAATCACATATTCTTGACAAAATTGTATATTATATACATAATACTATAAAATTAAAATGTATATGCGATTTTATGTACTTACGTAAATATAGTAAGCAGCAAATTGACAACGTCAATGGTGCTAGAGAAATATAATATATGATACGTGTTTATATACATACATAGTAGTAAATTGACAACGTCAATTGGTACTAAGAAAATATAAAAAGTTTAATATGAATTTATGTTCATAATATAGTAGCAAATTGACAACGTCAATTAGTGCTAGAAAAATATAATTATATGATATGAATTTATGTACATACATAGTAGTAAATTGACAACGTCAATTGGTACTAAGAAAATATAAAAAGTTTAATATGAATTTATGTTCATAATATAGTAGTAAATTGACATCGTTAGTTGGTACTAGTAGAAGATATACCTATAAACATATTAATATATATTTAGTAGTAAACCGGGTGTGTCGGTTGGTACTAGCAAAGTCAATTATAGTCTTCAATAGTAGTGAACTGATAACGTCAGCTGGTACTAGTAGAATATAATATACCTATATACATATAAATATATACTTAGTAGTAAACAGAGTGTGTCAGTTGGTACTAGTAAAGACAATTATCGTATTCAATAGTAGTAAACTGGACTGGACTAGTACTTATTATAATGGAAACAAACTCTCTCAAGACAGTCGTCAGGCGGCTAAGACGCTGAATTTCCAGGTAATCAAACCTCGAGGCAAACACAATTGGACTGTGATTGGAACTAGACAATATATTAGTATTGACCAATATCCAAAATGCTAAACGAGGCAAGCTGTGAATTGTCAATCGGAATCTGGTATTATGGTGGTTTAACGTCTTAATTGCCGAAAGTTATTAATCATCTATGATAAAATTCGTAACGATTTCTTATAGCTTTATATAGTATAGATAATAGTTAAATTAACTTATAACAATACCTAGCCACATAAGTAAAATCTATGATAATATGATGCATACGTACATAGCTTAAGTTGTTAAGTTGGTACAAATGTACCGTCGTTGAATGGGTACAAATGTCCCATGGTTGAGTTGGTACAAATATACCGCGGTTGAATGGGTACAAATGTCCCATGGTTGAGTTGGTACAAATGTACCGCGAAAAAAAAAGCGCTGAAAGGTGCAGTGCTGAAAATTGGGTGTGCTAACTTATGTCATAGTAAATTGACTTCACTGGTAGGAATGATTGTAACAAAATTAAAGTTATCTCCACGTGAAATCAAGGTGCTGGCAAAAGAGACAACAACTGCAATATGCCAATGTTATGGTACATTATACAGTATTAATGCAGTATACTTATGATTAAACAAATAAGAACAGGAATTAACGGATTCCTTCCTTTAGTACAATATATAAAGCGATTCCCACACTATCACTAATTACTTATTAAGGTACGTACCTATTAGCCTACTTCATAAACTGGGCTCGTGTACCTACCGAGCAGTAGAGTACCTAGTGAAAGTTACCAACACGGACTAGCAACGGTAACACTTATTTAATTTTGTTTACATACATATATACATGCTCGTTGTCCCAAAAGGGGTTGAGCGGAGCTTTGGGTGACACATGGTTGCATATGAAGCCGTATTCGGCGGTGTGGACCATGCGGTGCCTCCAATAGTGACAGAATATTGTCACCTATGTTTATGTATATTTGTGAGTACCTATGTACCTAATTTGCAACAACCGTATAAGTAAATATTTTATGGTCATGAATCCAAAACATTCTGATTTCGCAGGCTTAGGAATCAGATTTTAATATCACGTTGTAATCGATGAATTCCGTGAATGAGAGGTTAATATAACTCCTCCAGGTTAACATATTGAAGATTAGAGTTTCCTTAACTAGGTAAGCTGTAGTAGCTAAGGTACTATCACATACTATCGTGTAAAGCGCAAGTAACCCCATCACGTTAGATATAATAGAAAATGTGAGAAAATTGCAATAATTATTTTCTCATTTTACAATTATTATTATTGTAATTTATCTATGATTTAGCATACCTAGTGATGCGGGAATGACACAAATAGACAAGATAAGAGGAGCTAACTTTTATTAACACTCATTGTGTAAATTATATGACTATGGTGTCCAGCATCCTAAGCGGGTTTTTTTTGTAAAAGTAATTGTCAACAAAAGTACAAGGCTACAAGGAAGCCGTGTCGTTAGGAGCTCCTTGGCGAGGAAGTTAAGTGGAACGGTCTTGTTTGTGAATATATCATTCGTATTAAATAATGGAAGCAGGCAGTAATGACGCTGCCTAATAGCGCGTTTCCAATTGGTTTATTAAGTTCAAACAAAACTTAGTAATGTATCTACAGATACGTAAATTTTTCTATGAAAATGCATGTTATTTAAACAATCAAACAATAGAACGCTGCTGCGTTTAGGAATTACTTTATGCTCACGAAAGAGTCTTTAAATTTTTGTGTGTTCAAATTCGCACACGGCAGGTGTGAAGCTTCTGAAAAGTGGCAAGGGTGATTTCGGAAGCTACCAAGAAGCTTATATTTTGCTCTATCTCTGTGGAAGTGGAAGCAACAGATGATTATTGGTTGTCAAAATGTTGAATAGCAATCTCTATGCATCAAAATACTATTGTTAAGTATCGCTATTGCTAAGTTTCAAATCACAACGGTGTTATGGAAGTTTAACTTAAAAAAAAAAAAAAAAAAGGATGGCATAATTTTAGTAATTACCATAACCCAATATTTATTTATTTTTTGTTGTCCTAATATGTTTTGTTACTTAAATAGCTGTAAGTAATAATAATATGGACTATTAGCAAGTGAGTCACTTGTTGATCTTGCAAAGAAAGATCATTGAAAAACATCATGTATATGCTTACCTAATTGTTATAATTAATATTAC
Organism: Elophila nymphaeata; assembly: GCA_955850985.1. Taxonomy (NCBI): domain Eukaryota; kingdom Metazoa; phylum Arthropoda; class Insecta; order Lepidoptera; family Crambidae; genus Elophila; species Elophila nymphaeata. The sequence continues at coordinate 7,653,495 of OY039080.1, read as the reverse complement.
ATAGCACTTGACTCTCTGAATGAGACAAGCTGTACCAACATTCACAATTTACAAGACAACCCAAGTAACAAAAGCTTCTATAACCAAGGCGTTTTATCACCAAATAGTATTAAAGTAGGCCTATAATGGTAACCATTGTAACTGCTTGTACAATAAAGGTTTTCAACAGAGCGGTTTGGTTCTATAAGATAAAAGAGCATTTAAGTCCTATAAATTAGCTCTTAAAACACTTACAGGACCATACAAAAGAGTATTTAAAGTGTTGCTCTAAGATGGGTATAAAATATGCGATTATAGTACTATTTAATACTGTAGACAACCTTATTGACACTTTTATATATCTATTTGGCACTAATAATGCGTCAAAATTACTTTTATAGTACTGGTATTGTAGCAGTATCGAAAACTATATTACAAGTCAAATTTGCACTATAAAAGTAACTTGCACAAACGTTGCACGTAACGTTTTAGCGTTTTAAAAGCTACCTAAACATGGTTATGGGTAAAAGCCATGAAAATTCTTCTATAGTACTAAATAGTACCAAAGTGACTCCTGGTGCAATTTGTAAATAACTTGTATTTCAAATAGCCCTATAAATGAGTTTGTGTTACTGCTACAATACTATAGCATAACATAAAAGCACTAAAATCTATAATTACTGGACTAATTACATCTATACTAGCTTTTCAGTATCATTTATATGACAAGTATTTCATATTTGTGTAATATTTATGAATTGCCGCAGCTATCTCCTTTTGTGATCGGGATATATTCCGGACAAGGAAAGCCAACAAATTTAGAATCTTTTTAAGAGATTATGTCGACGAGATGAAACAACTAATAGAAAACAACTATTTTTATATATTGGACAACGAAACTCTAATCCGTGTTAGGTGAAAAAATGGCTGCTGTTTTTTGCCATGGTAGCACATTAGCAGCACGACTGGAGCCAATGTGTACTATAGCAGCCATAGTCGACAAAAGTTCTTATTTTATTAATTAAAAATTAATGAAAACATGAAAGTTATGAGGGCGCATTGTCAAATTTGAAATCAGTATAATGACTTTAGCGACACAATTATTTTCGCAAGTGCAAGTTACCGCAGATTTATAGTCTATGAATGTATTGTAGTATGTCCTTTTAACATTATGTTACGTTCATCAAAAATGGCTATAAGAACATAAAACATAAACTTACCGATATTTTGAAGATTTTATAACCAACTGGCAAACAAGCGTGATAAAAAAGATCATTGGAATCGTTTAAGGTGCAAAATAACACAATAAACATGTTTTGGTTACTTCTATAGAGCAAATTTATGCCAAAAACGTTGCAGATAGCGCTGCTTTAGTACTAAAAAGCGTTTCTTATCACTTTTACATTTCAACTACAGCGCTGATTTATCAGCGCGACAGCCTTTATGTAATGTTTATAGAATAAATCAGTGATAATACTAGGGCCTTTTCGGGGTTATGTAAATGTTAACAACACTAATATAGTGCTAATCATGAACACTAATTAGCACGTTCTAAAACGTTCTCAGGTCTTTTATAGTACCAGATTTTGTTACTTGGGAAGTAGCTCCATCGTGGAAAAATTTATAGTAGGTACATTTTTATCGGGTTTCTTATAAATGTTCTCCGGTAACTAATGACATTAAACGTTATTTCCCTTCTTACCTAAGTTTGACTTTTGTCATAAGTTGAAAGTTGCAAGTTGTTATAGATTTTATCTAAAAAAAATATATATATATATGACAAAAGGGGGATATCGGTAAGACCTGTGACCTGTTGATCCAGAGTCACAGAAAGTTATCTTTAAAAAGACTTAAATAAGTAAATTAGTTATTTATTGCTTATTTTAATATTGTATCCAATGAGATCACAAAGTTATGAATTAAATTAAATCAAATCAAAATAAATTTATTTGGTTTCAACAGACAATTAATAAATATCCCTTGTTTAAAAAAAACGACAAAACAAAAAAATATACACATAAGAATAATTTAAACCAAAAAGGCCGCCACTCAGCATTATGTTGCAGCATGCACAACACCTGCAACGCTGGTGTTCTGTGTAACTACAATAATTATTTGTTGACATATTTAATATTCATGTCATGTGAAATAAAATGAGACATTGAATATTTTCCTACTATTAAGTGGACATAACAAATACATCAAATTATAAAAAAAGGAAGAGATGTGATGTCTAACTAAATATGTGGGTAGTTGTGGAATAGACAATAAAGGTATACGCCGTAATGGCGGTGACTGCTCGGTTGAGTCAGTCGAGTTCCGACCGCCGGACCGAGCGGACGTTTGCCACCACAGTGTACAGTGAATCATAGAGTGACTTAGTGTTATAGCACAACCCTCTCCTGACACTCCGGAGGACACCACACTGACAACAGAGAATTGCTGAATAGTCTCTCGTAACTGCACAACACCTGAAGTACCATTTGAGCAGAGTTGTAAACATTCGGAAACATCAAACCCTAACTTCCGAACTTGGACATTGGCTAAATCATAGTGGAAGCCATCAAAGAAAATCATTCATTTAATCACAATCATAGGTATCGATATCGATAAAAACATTTGCATGCCTGTGTATCTCCATCTGTAGTACGACGCGTAGTTGCAATTGTTTGGCAGAATTATTTTAGAATAAAATAAGTGACATTTCTCCTCTATTTGTTACAGGATTCTTTGTCTAAGAATGGTTATGTGCTCGATGACGAAAACCAATGTTTTTGTTTCATGTTTTCTGTGTAATGTTTCGAAAAAACATTAGCGGCTTAAGAGTGCACATAGCACCGTATTCCATTCGGTCCAAGGCGTTTGCACTCTTGGTAACGTTTGTAGTGTTTGCGCATTTTGGACCGCAGGGTTTTATTGCCTCTATATTGCGGTAGTCTGTGATTGCGGTTGTTCGGCGACTTGGGCGACTGGCAAGGAGCTTATATTACCTATAGAATGGAGTCATTAGTCAAATGAAAAAAGTGAGGGCAAAAATTTTGACAACCCTTGACATTTCTTGACATTTCTAGAGAGGCTCTGTCTCTTTCTAGTAGGGTGCCTATAGCAGAAAAAATAATTACGGACAATCTTGGACTTCGTTAAGTTAATAAAATTAATTAGTACTCAAAGTTTAAAATATTTTTGAGTTTACCATGACAAAGAATTAACATTCATAATAATTAGTTTTAATCTTCCGTACAACTGTCTGTTACTATAAGTAAATTTACACTTAACATTGGCGAAATATAAAAATGAAAAAGCTCTTTATTAAATGGACTTTGCTAAGTACTTTTAAATCGTCAAAAGCCCTACCACCATTTCGGGACGAAATAATAATTATTATGCTGAGATGGAGCAGAAATGGCGAAAGACTCCGGCGAAGAACTCCACAGCTTACAATTTTGTAATGATTTCAAAACATCAATACAAGTCAATAAATAATTATCAATTTCATTTAAGTTACAGTTTTACATGCGTATATTTTGGGTAGTTATTAAAAATAAATAAAGTAGTAGTAGTGGTAGTTTTATAAATTCTGTAACACACTAAGTTTATTCCTTAATAAAAACTTGATCACAAGAACTGTTCTATTTTAAATCTAAACATAAATAACAATCTAAACATTCATATATTACATATGTGACTCAAGAATTTATGTAAAACAAAGTTATATATACACATAATATTGATACTTAAAAGAACAAAATCCTTTATTATTATATGATACAATGATATTCGCAGAATATAGTTACATATTCACATAGATACTTCTAAATTACAAAATATTGACCTAAAATATATTACTTTCATATCAATCGATGTTTCATAATACTTTATAATGATTGGCAAAATAATCGATTCTGTAAAACAACTAAGAAGAAAGTTACAGCTAATTTTGTACAAGACAAACTTAAAATCGCTCTACTATAAAGAAAGAATTATGCAGATGTGACTTTATTCTATCATGAGACCAACAATTAAAAATATGAATACCGGTAAAAGATGTAAAAGAATCATTTGTACTCGTAACTCGATTAATACTGGTTAACGTATGACAAGGTTTATAACTTTGTCATGTATTAACCAGTATTAAAAAAATATGCATAAAACGATAAGGATTTCCTATGTAAAGTTGGTCGGTACGCAACGTATCACACCATGTATTTGGAATAGCCCGTATTAACTTTATTCGGTTTCAAAGAGTTTGTACCTCATTCTTACTTTAAATTGAACGCCCTACGTATATAACCTTCTGTACCTGTTACGCAGTTACGAAGTCAGAAGGATAAGAGCGAAGATAGTGTAATTTCCGCCTAGGGTCTTTCGGAAATCTAAAAAGAAAAGAAAATTTTATGTATACAGGCACTTTTAACTTGTAATTAGCATATTAAAAACTATCATTTGATAGGCTTGAATAGCACAGTCACAATTTTATTAATGCTGTGTCAATTTTACTAACCCAAATTCGAGTGAAGTTTGAGGTCACTGTGCATATTGCACTCTGCGTTACATGTTAGTAGATGCAAATGTGAAAAATAAAATACACTATTACACTGGTAAAATCCAATCAATCATTTTGAATATGTTTCTCAATTAAAATAATGTACATTGCACAAATTACATGTTTTGTTTGTAAATAAACGTTCCCAACCAAAAATGGGTAGAACGATTTATGTATTATATACAGGGTGTGGCGTAAATAGTGGTCCAAAGCCAAGGGTTCGGCGTACTAGGTATTCAACTATAACATACCACTATTTTTACCCAATTTTACCCAAGGGTTTATAGAAAAACATATTTAAACCTTTTTTATACTTTTTTTTACCCTTTTTCATAAAAATAGATGCAGTTTTCACAATAAACGTTCTTTTCTTATTCCGTTTTCTGTTTCTTACTGCTGGATACATTAGCTATCTTAAAAAAATACTATCTTTGATGTAAATTTTAAGATTTTAATGCAAAAATAGCTTATTCTTAATTTTTAACCCAAACTTTAACTTATCATGGATAATCAGACGCGATTTTTGCAAAAAAAATGTACTACACGCTTAGTGCCCATAAACTTTAAAACATGCCTACTAAATAACGATTTCAAAATGGTATTACAATAGTGGATCCTAATAATAAAAAAAAAAGTTATTCGTAATAAAGAAGAAGTTCATCAAAATACTATGGAAATTTTGTTACGTTAATATTCATGTGAAATGTTTTAAGCACTCATAAAATGTGATTTAAGTTACTAACTGACTTTGTAAAACATGTCTCAGGTAAAAAAAAGGTCAATTGGTACCTCTACTTACTATTAATAAAAGCTCAAGCTCAAGCTCAAGCTTATGCTCTTAGTGTTCGAGAGCACCTCAACTCAAATTATCCTAATAGATGGATAGGGCGCTTAGGTCCAATATTGTGGCCACCACGCTCACCAGACCTAAATCCACTGGATTTCTTTTATTGGGGTTGTCTAAAAGAAAAGGTGTATAAAGAAGAAATAACGAGTTTCGAGCAACTGAGGACTAGAATCCAGACAGCAGCACGAGAAATCGAAGAAAGCGGGTTTGCTCGTCAAATCAAAAGATCATTTATCCGTCGATGCAGAGCGTGTATAGCTGCGCATGGAGGACACTTTGAACATTTGGTGTAATTTGTTAACATTATGTCAAAAACATTGATTGTTATTAATGTAACTACATTTATTGCTATTTTCGGCTTTATTTCACAAATTATTAATGGTTGTTTAAAATTGTTATGTACTCTTACTATTTCTAAATGTAGCAATTAATTAAGTATTAGCGATAAGTAAAGTATTCTTTAAAGTAACATCATAAATATTATACAACACGATCCTATTAATGTGTAATGCTAAGCGTATCGACGACTCTGGTGTACGGTAAAACTTGAATAAGTTTATGTTTACAACTAATTTAAGAAATCACTACTGTAATGTTTTATTTGAATAAATAAATAAATAAATAAAAATAATGACATCGCCATTATGTTTTTTATTTATTATTTCAATTAAGTTAGGTCTCAATCACTACAACTTGGTTGTTATTTTCGAATTAAATAGCCATAACTATTGCTAGGTTTACTAAATAAAAATTTTATTTAGTAAACCTAGCAATATTGTAGCATTTTAAAATGTGTATCTTGTAAGGATATTTTTGAATGCATTGCCATTGCCAGTATAGTACATTTTTTTCAAATAATGCTTTAATATTAACGTAACTAAATTTCCATAGTATTTTGATGAACTTCTTCTTTATTACGAATAACTTTTTTTTTATTATTAGGATCCACTATTGTAATACCATTTTGAAATCGGTATTTAGTAGGCATGTTTTAAAGTTTATGGGCACTAAGCGTGTGGTACATTTTTTTTGCAAAAATCGCGTCTGATTATCCATGATAAGTTAAAGTTTGGGTTAAAAATTAAAAATAAGCTATTTTTGCATTAAAATCTTAAAATTTACATCAAAGATAGTATTTTTTTAAGATAGCTAATGTATCCAGCAGTAAGAAACAGAAAACGGAATAAGAAAAGAACGTTTATTGTGAAAACTGCATCTATTTTTATGAAAAAGGGTAAAAAAATTTATAAAAAAGGTTTAAATATGTTTTTCTATAAACCCTTGGGTAAAATTGGGTAAAAATAGTGGTATGTTATAGTTGAATACCTAGTACGCCGAACCCTTGGCTTTGGACCACTATTTACCCCACACCCTGTATATACATAATCTATAAACTATATATATAATCTATATATATCTATATAACAGCTATTTCAAAGTCTTAAAAAAATATATATATCAATTTTGATTGCCATTTCTGAAAGGAAAAAGGTTATTATTTTATAATAATTCTGGAAATCCTAGTCACCCTAGTCAATTTGTTTACACATATTTGAATAAGTAATTTATGTATGAAAATTAATTAAATTCAGATAGTATTAAAGCTGAGTATCAGAAATTACTTTCCCCTATGGAGTTTCGCCCAATAACGATAATCATATGGAATTACATGTGAAAAACCAATTTTACTTAGGTGAACAATAATATGCAATTATAACACTTACAAGTGAAATTTCAGACTGCATCCTGGATACCACTCACTTCTGCAACCACGAACTATACAGCGATGCACCATTTTGCACTATTTATAGTTATTAAAATGTAAAAAGCCGTACCAAAATCGCGAGTCGATATTTATGAATATGTCAATTACGACAATTTATGTCATGTTGAGATTTCGGGACATTGACACATGAATAGAGTGCTGCCATTACATAAATCCTTTCATTTCCCATAAGTTATAGAAAGAATCACAATGATGATTTTCAAAATAAAATACAAACCTAAACATTAAAAGTAAATATATTATATTAATTTCTTTCATCGATAATAAATACTGATAATTGAATACAATATGTTAAGTTTTTAGCTACTTTTCTACTTTTGTTTTAGAAAGATGGCGAAATACTGGGGAAATCTTGTTTCTATGTAGTCGTGTTTAGAAAGAGATGACGACAATTTCTAGAAAGAGAAATGTGAAATTTGTAATGTCAAGTATTGTCAAAATTTTTGCCTTCACTTTGTTACTTTGTCTAATGCATGAATCTATACTACAACTGGATTGCGCACTATGAGCTTGAAAACGAGCCGAAAGAGAGGCATAAAAGTAGTAGTGCGTCTCTTTCTAAAGAGTGTCTGTTTCTTAATAATTTCTACGGACACAGAAAAAAATAATATTAGATGAATAATTAGATGATTTATTTTCTGGTATAAAAACTAAAGTCCAACGCGTATGTTGCGCTTTCATAGATTTGAAAAAGGCTTGTGACTGGGCGTATAATCGTGATAACCGATATGGTCTAAGTCACAGTTTCTTTATTCATTTAGGTACAATTTGTACACTAATAAAATTCAATTTTGATGCAATCTGTTCAAAAGTCTACCAGGAGGCTTTGTTCTATGGTGAGCAGCTTCTGATATGATTATTGAAATCTCTCTATAGTAGGCTCCAATGCTTCTGTTACCTTAAATGGTCCGTACACTGAACCGTTTAACATTGGAAAAGGTAATTATTTCGGATTAGAACGTGCACATTAACATAGAAATTTCGGCTACCTAGTCGCGGCTGAGGCCTTAGGTACTATCTATGTTTATGTGCACGTCATGACATGAAATCTAGTTTAACCGGTAAGCTAGTTTGAAATGAAAGAAGGGTTGTATCAGGTATTTATATTTATTGATTCTACTTCTGTAACCTTATTATAATATCCTTATAATATGTAAGACAATAATTGCTTTCTATGTTCATAATTCGCAAATCATGTTATACATTGCTAAATAAAATAGTCTTATGTAGTCTTTGACGCATTGTCATGCGATTACCCATAATTTTGAGGGTCTCTTCTTTCGCGTACGTTTTGAGTCTCATGTTAAGATAATTGTTTGCTACACATTTAATTACTTCTATTTCATGTTTTGATTCGATGGTGCGTGACTGTACTGGGTGGGGAATATTTTTTAGTTGGGTGTAAAAATGTTGTGTGATTATATTCATCATATATTTTCTCTTAAAATCTTGTTTTGATTGCAATGATAGCGTTAAGAACAAATTTTCCGTGTACTTCACAATATCGAAAACTATTTTAGAAGCATGCTTATGACCGCCTCTGTCGACGAAAGCTGTGAAGGATGAAAAGTTACAAATGTCAACAAAATAGGCATGATCTACATGCTCCCGTTTAGTTAACAAGGCAGATTTGCAATATTCACAAGTAATTTTTTGTAACATTTTTCCCACGATATATCCCGATATACAGGGTTACAGGAAAAGTCGTGCTAGATCCGTTAAGGGCGTGTAGTACCCATCATTTGGGACTTATTTCACTATGAAACACCCTACCCTAAACTTAACCCATTTCGAGATATTCGACTTTTAATTTTTTTATTGAAAATTGCCGATTTTTAAGCTTCTAAATTAAATTTTGTTTATTTTGTGGGTCTTATTATTATTATTATTGCATGTTTACATGTGTAATAAGATGCGATAGGATGTCAATTATTAAAATAGTGTATAAGTTAATTGAACAGGCCGTAGTAGACAAGTTAAAGTTAAGAAATGAAAACAAATATTAGAAAGTTCATTTTTCTCTAAGGGATATTACAAAAAAATAGTATGGCATTTGTTCCGAAGAAGGGTTTAAAAATATCAACGTTTAAAAATTTAAAAAAAATTTAAAATTAAAAATCGGCAATTTTCAATAAAAAAATTAAAAGTCGAATATCTCGAAATGGGTTAAGTTTAGGGTAGGGTGTTTCATAGTGAAATAAGTCACAAATGATGGGTACTCCACGCCTTTAACGGATCTAGCACGACTTTTCCTGTAACCCTGTATAATACAAAATGTTTCTTTTAAAATCGGAAACATTTGTTCTTTCAATTAACTGTATTAATGAATAAATTTTATCTGCTTCGGTACTTTCATGATTAGGGTCTTGTGAAATTGATGATCTTTTTGCACTTCTAAACTCAAGTATAGGGGAAGATTCATAATCCTCTTCAGTACAGTTAGCGTTAATACTTGGTTTTACACTATTACGAAAAAGTAATTTACGCATAATGTACATGAATTGTAGCGCATCTGGATTAAAATTTGTTCGCCCACAAGCTCTTACACATGAAAAAAATAACTCCAAATGGTCTTGAGAAGCTTTGTGTGTTAAAAGATAACTTTGAACATTTTCATCAAAAAAAATCTGTAGCTAGATTTGTGAAACTATATGTATCCATTATGATACCAAGAACAGAGGCCTTAGTACGAGTTTGTTAGTTTTCGAGCTCGATCAAACGTATCGTCTCTTTTCATACATTGCCCACTAGCGCCCCTAGCGTAAACTATCAGAAACAGTGGCTAATGTATGAAGAAAGACGATACGTTTGATCGAGCTCGAAAACTATCAAAACTCATACTAAGGCCTCAGGGATATGTCGTCTATGCATTAAAATATTCTGAGGCTTTAGACAACATGCATTTTGACAATCGCTCTCGCTATCGCTTAATCAGAAAATGTATGGGATTGACATAAGCAATCGAAAAGTGACGTCATCAGAATAATCGAATCCCATACATTTTTTTATTTAGCGATAGCGAGAGCGATTGTCGAAATGCATGTTGTCTAAGGCCTCTGGCCATTTACTTTTAATTTTGACAAGTATTCCCTTGTGTCCTGGAAGACATTAACCCAAACGTCTTTGTTATTTGGGCGCAGCGGAGATTTAAATCCGGTTCCAAAAGGATTTTTTGAGTCCAGTAAATCAAAAATCCTGTCCAAGTATCTTAAATATTCAATAGTTGCCTCACTACCAGTGCAAAATCAATATGTCCACTACATCGCAGGAAATCAAGTGCATCAGCCACTGAACTACTGAGAACTTTTCATTTCTTCTACTTCGCTGTAACTGTTGCATTTTTTCTTTAGAATAGCTAGTAATGATTTCAAATTAAGTACTGTAATGTTAAGTCTTTTCAGGCGCTGAGACAGTACTTTTATTTCCCGCTTTAATTTTCTTTTACGGGGTGTATTTGCACATAGGTCTTCGGTTTGAATATATTTCTATTCTATTCTTAATTAATGGCATCGCGTTGCATTAAGCGTACGCATTTTGCCAATGTCAAGTGAAAATGTAACTAAAGTAATAAAAATTGTACGGTTGATTGAGGTTAAAAATGGAGTCTCTCAACACGTGTTTTTACAACAAGAACTCGGGAGAAACTCCTTGAATATATTTCTCTGATTTGTTCTGCAGTTTACGTTTTTTGCTTATTGTGTCTATTGTTGATGGTCCTTGAAGCGGTTCAACCAATGTTAAACTATTGAGCACTTGAATTTTCTTGTCAGGTATAACAATCTGTAAGCATTATTTAATATGTTACTTTCATAAGGGCATACAAATAAATAATGGTTTTCAACCATAGAAATAAAAACTGAAATATCTTCATACCTTTGCAAATATTGAGGGGAGAGCTGTGTATTTTAACCGTTTTCTTGATTTGTTCATAAAGTCTAAATCCTTAAAATGTAAACCACAAATGACTGATGTCTTGTTCACTTTTCCATGAATACTTTGCTTCCATCTTTCGGCCATTACATTGTCCTTAGGAATCCTATAAAATATTATCATATTATAAAGTAATAACCATTACATAACATTTGTACTTTACAGACAATCAGACTATACAGACCGTTTGCCCAACAGAGCCCATTACTATGAGAATTATTACTGCAGGTATGATCATTAGTACAACAAGTGAAAATTAAACTTATTTCATTATCATGATATGAAAATTAATTCTGGCCATAACGCGCCAGTAATATTAGCTCAATGATAGGTATCTGAAGACTATAAACTTGTAACAATGTCAATTTTGTAATTATTGTAGTAGGTAGATACATACATTATTTTGTTTAGTTTTACAAATTTTCTCACATTGTACACATGTATAGATTTGTTTTAAAGAGCCCAGGTCAGATTTTAGATACTTACTACCTACACTCAAAATCAACGCAGCAGTCCGGGTTAGTAAATAATGTTAATTAGGTCACCCTACATCGCTACACTTAAAAATATACTATATTAGCTTACCTGTGGAAAGATAAGCCGCAACCGGGATACCATTCGGTTTTACATCCGTTTATACAACAAAAATAAACCATTTTCACTAACACTTTCGTAAGCTTATTACAACAAAACTGAAAATAAGATAATGTGGAAGTGAAGACGAAAACAACAGCAGCCATATTGAAATTTCAATCCTACCACAACAACAGTACCACCTACGTAAATTACAAAAAACTACTAAAATTTTAAAATATAAAATCATGTCATTTCAAATTAATTATATTGTTTTGTAATTTTATGGTAGCGAAATAATTATCATTGCTTATGAACTACTTTCAAGTAAGGTCCTAAGCAAAATAACTAGTATTTCTTCCATTCCACATACCAATAATTACCAAAGAATATTTTATTCAATACTGGCAGGTAGGCTAGACAAGGACAGACTACTACTTTTGTGCTATCTCACTGAGCTCGGATTTTCTACTTTGCGTAGGATACAGGAAAATCTACTTTATTGTAACTACATAAGGTTTAAACTTTTAAAAGTGTCATTTTGAAGTACGCAATCCAGTTGTAGTATAGATTCGTGGTCTAATGACTCCATTCTTTAGTATAAGCTCCTTGGGCGACTGGCCACTCGGGCTACTCTGCGTACTTACCTATATTTTTTATAATCTGTGTTCGGCGTATGGTGTGGTTGTCTTGTATTGTAAATAAATTTGTTACATTTTTAATCCTAAAAATATGTAAACTTATTGATTTAATAATTTATGCTATGATTTAGTTATTTTGTAGCTTGGTTACTCCTAACTACTGGCTTGCGTAAGATTATTATATCACTCAACCATACTTAGTTATTGGTTTGTGATTTTGAATTATTGTCAGGAGCTTTTTTTTTGGCGAATATGGAGTCAAAAAAGGATAAACATTCAGATGTAGGTGATCCTGAAGATTTACCTAGTGATTTTTTCGATGATTTTAGTAAAGATGATTTTATAAATGGTCTGAGTGTGATTGATAGCTGGGATGACGACGATACCAACAATAGGCGTAAAATTAATACAGAAACGCTCGACGCTGTCAAGGATCTTCGTGAGTTAATAGGTGATGGAAAGGTTGACGACAGGGCTAAGAATCAAACCGGCGAATTTGTGCAATTTGATAAAAGGTTTAAGTGGAGAAAAGATGGCTCTTCATCAGTGCATTCTGGCAATGAGAGCCACCTTGATGTCATCAAGCCAGGTAGCCGGCGCGATCCTGATAAAACCAATGAAGCAATAAAAAAAGATAAAGAGAGCAAAGTCAAAGAATATTTGGCCAAACACTTAGAATCTTCTGATGACCTTCGACCTCCAGGGACAGAGTTAGATGACTATTATACTGGAAAAAAATCCTCGGAAAAAAGAAAATCTCCTGTTCCAAAAACAAAATCTGATCGTCGATCCAAGGAACGTGTACGGGAGCGTAGACGAGAGTCTCCTACCAGGCAGCATAGAAGTCCACATCGTACTGCTCGTCGTAGTCCAAGGTATAACAAGTTGCCAAGCCCTAGGCGCAACTATCGTCGTAGTCCAACGCGCAATGTGCAGTACTATAGTCCACCAAGAAAGTTTAGAAGACAAAGTCCTAGATGGAGTCCTCGTCATAGAAGTCCTCTTCGTAGAAGTCCCAGACGTATACACCACTCCCGATCAAGGTCACCCATGCGAAGGAGATCATATGGTTCGATTTCACCACATAGACAGTTGTCGCAACATGGAGACAGTTTTCTGTATCCTCCAAATTCTGATCCATATTCAGCGGTGGGTACATCTTATGAGATGCCTCCATACCCTAGTCAGTATCCTGTGGTTGGTCCTGAATATTCATATTCACAAGTCCAACCATATGCAGGGTATCCAAGCCTAGGATATGAATATGGAACACAGTTAGATACATCTGTACCACAGCCAGTTCCAGCTCCAGCTTTGGAACCATCACCTCTGCCAGCAATTAATCCTGTATTGAGTGCTAGTGAAATACCACCTTTAATGATGATTCCTATTCCTGCAATGGTACCAGCTCCCTCTCCGTTAGTCCCTCCTTCGGTGACTTCAGCAACAGCAAAGGATGGCTTAAAACCTTATGATGCTTTAGCACAAGTAAATATATATATATTGTATGATTAATTGTATTACTAACAATACAAATCATCTTCTTATTCAACATAATTATGTTTCAGTTAGTTGCTGATGGTAAGCTTTCCAAGGAAGATTATTTGAAGCTTGCACCAAACAAGGGTAAGATAAGCAAATTTTAACTATTAAATTTTAAGAAAATACTACTTTGTACTTTTAGATTCATAATCACATGCCTATATTTTGGTATACAGGTGCTTGGTACAATAAAAGCAATCATTACCGACTGATCCATTACCACATAGGTCAAAGCACTGAACAGATTGCGCTGAAGAAAGCTAACGGTTAATATAAGGGTAGCTTCTTTGTATGGGTTGTCTTCCGCAACTTGACGGCGTTTGTGCCTATTTTGTTTGAGAGGCTAGGTCACTCCAGCCTTTCCACGTTCGGAAGCCTCCTCGTGGCGGACCCTGGGAACGTAGTGGGGAAACTTTCTCGGCGGGTATGAGGCTTTTGATGTCAAGTGTGTCCCCTTGGCATTCGAAGTCACATGTCATTGTCGAGTTATTTTTGTTTTTTCCCCACAACTCGTTCCGGAGGACCCTTTTCAGGGCCACGACCGCGCCCACAAGCCCCTGGGTGCGGTCCGATGGCTGCTCCTGGTGTTCTCTTCAGAAGGACGCGCCAGGTCGAGCAGCCCTCGGTGGAGGAGGCAGCCTATAAGGCCGACGTCGGCCAGCGGCCCACAGGGGCTGGCGTTAGTCGGTACCCCTGTGGGCTGCTGGCCACTAATTGGTGCCAGGAGTTCCTACACGGCAGCGTTGGGACGGTCTCGGTGTAGTTGCGCTCACTTGCGCAGATCCCGAGCCGTCCGTAATAGCGCACTGAAGGTCAGGCCGGGGAGGATGTACAGTGCGTATGGAGGGAACGCCTTCACCTTGAGTCCCACATATCCCCTGCGGTTGGCACCACCGCGCAGGGACGAAGCGTAAGTGCATTTGACCTCCCTGTGTTAAACAGGTCACTCTAGCCAATTCAACTCTTCCAGGAACGTCTGGAACTGAAAATGTCTTGGAGTCTACCCAATTGACCCAGGTAGTAAGCCTGGTGTGTTGCCACTGCATTGCATTCCATTAGGCCATGGATGGCTGTTTCTTCTGCCTCCATGCATCATCTGTATATATAGTTATATTGATAACAAACACCATACTATTTAAGACTGTGCTATACCAAACATTCTGTGTATACAATTACATAACACTTCTGATCATATCTAAACAAGTTTGTATTGAAAGATTTTTTTTTACATTTTTATCTGCGTTAAAACTAATTTTATAACTATTTATACCCATTGTTTATCATTACAGGTATAGGAAACAATATGGATCCTAAGAATAGAGTCATGGGTAGGTAACTTTGATTTCTTATTTTAGTAATAGGCAATGAACTACTTAAATGGTTGCGTATGAACTGCTCATATAATTAAAACTTGTCCATTGAACGAAACAAGCTCTAAAAATTGTCTAGTTCGCTTGACGGGAGTCCCCACTTTGAAAAATTGTTTATGATAAGGAGACGAAGGTTTTAGAAAGTAAGATACCATCTCATTTTGTGATAAGTGAGAGGTATGCTTTCCGAAAGTCGAAAGTTTCCTACGGTAGTGAGTCCTCAAAATAATTATATACAATTAAATTCATTCGTTGTGGGTGTTACGTATATAGTTTTATACAGCTGCATCGAGGCCCAAATGGGCCAGATGATAGTGAATTACAATATTTTATCACTATTGTTCGGCTTCTATTGTCATGTGGGCAATAAGTAGATATAAATTTCAAAATATTGTAGGAAAATTAGTATAGTAGGTAAACAGTATTACCAGTAGGTAACAACTATTTATTGCTCTTCAATTTTGCTATTACTCCCATTATAATATTAATTACTAAAAATTAGTCAACAAGTGAGAACAGCGGTATGATTTAATATTTATGAACCCTGCTGAACAAATAAACACCAATGTTTCAAGTACTCTAACACCCTTCTTGACATTTTTGGAAGCAGTCCTGCCTGTCTATAATAATTTTTCGAAAAGAATTAATATAATCAAATAAATAATAACGTTCTTCCTAATAAATCCATATTAATTAATAAAGTGTGATAAAATATTTCTGAGAAGTTGGTAACTTTTATTTTGAAGTACAGGAACTTGTAATTTTGTTTCCAGTATTGACTCGCTGTAATCACGCTCTAACTAAACTATCACATCTGATGCTGCCTACGCGCTTGCTGATAAAGAACAGTATCATTGGTCCAGAACCTAAGAGTTTGAAGCCAAAATATTGTTCACCGTTGAAGAGACAAGCAGTTGTAGAATTCCAGCTCACGAACGCAAGCAGTTCGCCGACACAGCAAAATAAACAACTCGTCGACAGCATCATCACAACGATTGGTTTAGAAAAGCTCGTGGCCAGACCCAAGAAAAAAGTTTCAAAGGACGTCAAAGATGCAGCTGTTCAAACTTCAAGACCGCATTGCGAAATGTGTGAAATACGCGAAGCAACGCAGTTACAAGAAATTGGCACAGCCACGGATCCAGAGTACTTCTCTACATCAATTCACACTCAAGTGGTGGAGCAGGATTTAATAAGTTCCAAGTCTATCTTCAATCCAACTGGAAGCGCTTCGGATAACGCGCCTATGTCCATTGCGCATATGACACCCGCTCAACTGGTGTCTCAACTGGCGGCGCGGGCGAAGACTTTGAAACAAACTGATCCTGTGCCACCCCCTGGTAATTTCAGCAGGCGTAATCCACCTAATAATTATGATAGAGGAGGCCAATATCATAACTACAACTATCGTTATTAGGTGGGTACGGAGCAAGTAGCAATATATCTGATTGTATTAATGGTATTATTACTCTTGCTTTTTAGATTATAATGTAGCATATTTCCATTATGTAAAAGAAACAAAATTGTAATTGTGTCACAAAATCAGTTTTTGAAATAAATTATACCTAATGGAAGAACGTTCCATTAATTTTCTTTACTTATTTCCTGTTAACGTGAGATGTATCGGATGGCAATGCTCATAACATGAAGTTTAAGTCCAAATACTTGCGTAGCTGGAAAAACACAATGCAAATTTTGGTTACCCAATTAATTTTCTGTAATTTTTTTACAATGTAGTCGGGCCAGCCGTCCTTGAAAAGTGGGCAAATGCTGTCCCGGGTTCGAATCCTGGTAGGTGCAAATCATGGTTGTTTATTTTACATATTAACTAATTTGTGAAGATATTTAATATAAAATTAACATATCCGTTACGTTATGTATACTTAAGTGCTTTATTAATAGGTATATCTAACATGTGCTTTTTTATTGCATTTTCTCCATTGTAACTTATTTATACCTAGAGTCATCGGGTTAATTGCACTGATATTACGTTCGAAAGATTTATTTGTTAAAAAAAATCAAACTGCGGCTGGCGTGTCACCCTAATAGTACGAGAGCCCACGACCAAAACCATGTCTCATAGCAATACGGCAAAAACCCTATAAAATCGTTAGATTGTATGATTCTGAACCCGACTAGGTGTGTAGTAACGGTCGAAAGTGTAGCAACTGCGTGGGAGGCCATTTCTGCTGTGTCAAAAAAAAAAGACAGTCGGTATTATAGCAATACGTCTGATAGTGAAAATGTACATAGATTTTATAATTGTATTACGAAAAAGTTTGTTTTCAGACATTTTGCGCGTAGCATATAGCCTGAGCGCATTTTTGAAAATGTCAACAAATTTAGCCGACCTGTATCATAGCAATACGGATAAAAAAAAAATTCAACTTTTCGTATTGCTGCCATGATTACCAAAAACCTGTTTTCAGACACTTTAAGTGTAGCATATACTCCCAACTTCAACTTCATCCCAGTTTCCTTTTGTGCGATTTATTTCAGTCCTTCAACTTCAATGTTACGGTTTCGGGTAAATTCTTTGTTAATTATCATCTAATAAATTCAGGGTCGCAACGTATTCATTGGTTTGTAACAGAAAATTCAAGATGCCTCAATACGATTTTTAAATGATATCTGAGTATCGAAAAGTTGTCTGATAGAGAAGGTGCTACACTTAATTTGTCTGATATAAATTTTTTGCACATGTGGATAACTTATTTTATCATGTCCAACAATTTTCAGACATATTGCTATGATACCGTTCGGTAAAATTTGTTAACATTTTCAAAACGGTCTCAAAATTTAATGCGTTTACATTTCCGTCTGAAAATTGTTTTGTTCGCATCAAATAACCAAAATTTACTAATAAAAAAGATTTTCAGACGTATTGCTATGAGACATTTTTTTTGTTTCATTTTTAATTTTTTTAAGTGATTTTACGGGTTTGCGCTACACCACTAACGTCTGAAAAATATGTTTCCGGTATCTCAGAACTATCATTCAACTACAGTCTGCAAATCAGACATATTGCTATGATGCAGTTCGGTAAAATTCTTTGACAATTTTGAAAATTCGGTCAGATCAAACGCTACGCGGAAAATGTCTGATATTGGTATTTTCGAGTTCAGGATAATCGTATCTATCGATTTGATGCGGTTTTGGCCGTATTGCTATGAGACAAAAATTTTGGTCGTGGGCTCTCGTACTATAATCACTTCACTATCTACTTGCAACGACAATCGGTTTTTTAATGTCATGTATAAGGTAGGATATTTTAGAAATTGCCACAGATGCCACGCCTGTTGTGTAGTTGTATCTTTCAAATAACAGGAGTTATCCTTTAAATGTAGGTACTCAGAATAGTACCTATTGCTAATAGTTTTATTTAATTAGTACCTATCTAATGTTGTGTAGGTATAAAATATTTACCGAGGTTTCATGACATATAGACTAGTACGTAACAGAAGAGGTACTTAAGTAGCTACTATGACTACCTACATCCCTATCTGAACTATCCGAAAGATCAAGTACTTTAAAATCGCGCGTTGAAGACATTCTAATCTCTGGGAGTCGATGTTAGACTACTTGCATAAACCATTAGGTTACCCACGGTATAGGAATCCATAATTACGGTATACCTAAGCTCAACACGCCATTATGTTTAGTAGTGTTAAATAAATAGTAGTCAAAATCCTCTTTAAGGTTGTCGCACATTTATCAACTCCGCACGGGATCGGCATCAATCTCCTTATCGGATCGACGCACCGTCATCAAAGCGTCAAAACGTAACCACGTAAGCGGCTAAACACCACCGAGTCGACAACGCGGCTACGGCTTGGTGCTATCACGATTACAACTAGACGACATCGTGTATACAGTATTTTGTTAAAAATTAAACGAATATTACGAAATACACTACAAATACTGTATTTGAAATACATCTACGCTCACGAGAGGCAAGCGGCGAGGTGCTCTCCGATGGGACACAGGCGGTCTGCGTGCGCATGGCGAGGCTCAGTACGGCGCGGTGGCCACCCGGTGTACGCACGGTGACTGCGAGTTGTCTACGCGCTGTTTGCGGTTAACTTTCCTGTGTCGAGGCGAGGCGGTACCGGATGGCGATTAGTCTGCGTTACCGTATGGAATTTCATACAAGAAATACTGAACAGATAGAGTTGATGCAATGTTGATCCCGTGCCGAGTTAGCGATTTTTATCGAAGTGTAGAGATAAAATACGTCTACTCTTCTTCCCAAAGCCGACGCACATACCTAATATATTTTTTTGTAACCATCTAAAAACCTGAAGTAATGTAAGGATTGAAGTACCTACCTACCCAAGTCCACATGAACAGACATTAGCAGACAACTATTGTAAATTTTATGCTGTGATATAGATATACCAAATACACAGTAAGTACCTCCTGTTTTGATAGATTGATGTGCTATATACCTACTGTAAAAGTGATAAAATCTTTACGACAGCTGTTGCAAGAAGGGGTGGCGCTGGCAACTCGTCATTTCCGACTCTCGCTGCCTGCTCTTACGACACAGCAAGAAGGGATCATGGAAGCTGGCGACGTATCTCATCTCCAACCATCTGTGCCTGCTCTGGAAAATACGAGATGTCATCATCGTCATCACTTCTCATCGTCAACTACGCAGAGGTTGCCAGTAAACTTCTTCAGCGTTCAATTATTTCTATGTGACATGAAGAACTTTGTTTATCAATCATTCCGTCTTCATAAACGCCCTTCTCGATCACAAGTATGATGGGAATAAAACAGCTGATTAAATTCATCGCTAGTTTTTATTAACGTTAGTTTTTTATGACATCGGTACTATGAGAATAAATAATAAATATGCCATCAAAAAATATGAATTTATTAATTAAAACAATAAATAAATCCAAGAACTGTTGTAGGTTCCTACTGTACGGACGACAGCAGATCAGACTTCCCAAAACGGTCAAATTTCTCTAATTGATTTTCAACTTTAAACTTGTATTGTAAAGCGCAAAATCGATTGGGAATTTGACAGTTTGTGGTAGCCGGATGTGCTGTTTACTGTACAAATACTCGTAACATTAAATTATCCATCTAAAAAGTCATCAAGCCATTTTTCTAAGTCCTCTGGAGATTCAATAACGGGATTTTCAGCTAACTCCTTGCTTGGTGGTGTAATAGTTTCGGGAACTGAAAAGATAAATAGGTACCAATAATTAATGGAAGTACAATATATCTAACAAAATTTACATGTGTCATATTAACACTTTAAAATATTTGGTTCTTCACACCACTACATATGTGCCTAATCATTGACCAAATATGAACCATATAATTACCTTTTACTCTATTATGTTCTGTTGATTTAATTTGCATATTTTCAGTAGCTACTTCAAACATTTCTAGGTTTTCTTTGATTTCGGTGTTTTCATTCAAAGCAGGTTTAATATCGCCTTCAAACAAATCTTCAATATCATTGATGTCTATATTATCTTTGGTATGTTGGATAGTTTTAGATTCACTAAGAAAATCTTTGTGATTTATTTTTACTTCATCAGTGGTTTCTATATTTTCTTTGTTACTTTCTATACTCAATGTCTTCTCAATACAATCTTTACTATGGATATTTTCTTTACTATCTTCTAAATGACAAGTTTCTATTGTCTCCTGTACTTTGAGAGCTGGACTTGTATGAGTTTCATTATAATATTTTTGTTTATATCTTGTTGCTCTATTATTGATACTTACAATATCTGTTTCAGTAAATATATCTTTAGGAATATTGTTCCTTTCATTAAATGGTAATGTGGAAATGGCTAAAAATAATTCATCCATATTAATCTCGAAATATTTGTCATAAGGAGAAGGCCCCACATCTATATCCCAAGATTTTTCATGTTTGAATTGAAAATGTCCTCCGATTGAGAGTGGTGCTTGTATTAATTTCTGTAATAAAAAAACAGCGCAATTTAAATGTTTTGATAATATGTCACAAAATGTAGAGAAAAATGAAAATACAGTGTCAAACACAATTTAAGTGTTTTTATAATATATTACAAAATGGAGAGAATAATGTTTTCAACAATTTAATAGAATTCATTTACAAATACCTACTCCCTCTAAATTTACAGTACATTTAGATATACAAGTACTAAAGTCAACTCATAAACAGCCCAAATTGAAGCATTTTAGTTATTGTTATTACAAACCTCATAATCAGCCCCTAAATTTTCTTGCTCTTGAATCTCATCATAACTTTCTATCTGCATTTCATATTTTGACCAGTTGCTTTGTATCTCCTTTTTCTTGTATTTAGAATTTTCTTCTTCAGTTATTTTAAGAATTTCATCAGTTTCTCTTTTTAAACCTTTGTAGAACTCTGGCCCAGGCCCTTCATCAGTTTTTTGAGACTCTGTAATTTAGAAATAAAAATATTGTAAGTGTTCTGTGTAATAGGTACCTACCAACCTACTTACAATTTCAAATTATTAAATCATTAAATTCTTGAATGAGTAATTATTGCTTTCTTAGAATAATACAAAATTAAATACGACAAAATAAAAACCCACTAATATAGATGGTAGACTAAAATGGATGGTAGATGTTTTATCACCTCTTAAATACTTTTCTGTTTATATTGTTGATGTGTCTAAATAAATAGGTCTATCTGGCCATTTCTTAATTATGATTTAATTTATGTGAAATTCCTATATGTATTATTTCTTTTGTTAATTCAAAATAAATATGGGATGGCTTAGTACTTTTATGTAAACTCTTAGGTGGTAAACTCACGATCGCTTTAAGCCATCATTCCAAAATAAGCCAAAATCCATGTGTTTGAAATCTCATGTACTTTGAATGGCATGACAAAAAAATTAGGATATCCAAATCAATCATTCCATCACTCCAAACGCGTGTGTGTTGCCACATCCATTACGTGACATGTCAGTAGTCGCTGTGTAGAATTAAAGTAAATTGGGACACAAATGGAGCGATCCTGTTTTCAACCAATTTTGAGTGACATCGCACCACCTGATGGAGGGACTGTGAGTTCTCCACTTTATTTACATGAATTATTTGTAAAATTGTGCACGATTCTATTCTATATAATAACTGGCTGCTTTTTGTTTTAATGTAGCTTCTTAAGTATGTAAGAGATCAAGTTTGTTATTATTTTTTACATTAAATATGATCGTAATACTTTATTAGGTCACCTACCTGATAGTCATCCTAAGATGACAGTACAAGACTAAAATTTTTTCAAGGAATAATAATTATTTCATTAAACTTAAAGACAAGCGGTAAGTAGTTACAATTGAAACTTTTGTAATCTTAACTGTCAAGTTTGTGTTTGAACAAATTAAACAAATACCTTTCAGTTCCTCAGCTTTAACAGTTTTCTGTTCAGGTGGCCCAGGTTGGTTTCGCTGTCGAGGTTTTCTCTGCTCTTTAGCTTCACTTCGACTTTTTTGACTGAAAACCATGAAAAACGGTAAGTACACGATCGACGAGGTATGGACATGGAATTTTAGAGAAGTTAAAAATCTTACTTTTTCTTTTTAGATTCTTCTGGCATGGTTATGGGTACCTAAGTAATGTGTGTTTAGTATGTTAAATTATTATAACGACCCAAAATTTAGGTAGATACAATATACAAAAAAGAAATAATTTCCAAAACTGATTCCACCCTCCAGGATTCCAGAATACTAAACAATTCTTTTTAATCTCTTCTGTTTTATAAGACAGTTGGATCCTGAAACTTCGTTTCGTTGTCAAAATAAAAAACGTCAATTTAAGATTATTTTTTTTTGTAAATTTTTCCCTGTTACGGGACGGCAAAGGGATCTAGCCCATACAGCCAAGTCTTCAGTTTCATCTTCCTTCTATATCATAATGTGGATGCCACACTTTTTAATGCATCTAGGGAGTGCTTGGCGAGAAATGCATGGTACAGACCTCATGATGGTGACTGATGAGAATTGTATAGTGGGATTTCCACCCACTATACAATTCTCAACGCCACATACACAAAACCTTTATTTCAATGATTCCTCATACACGGATGCTTATGCAACAAAACGACACCACTTTCACTGCACAAAATCCACTTTGAAGCAATTTTGAATTATCGAAATAAAGATCGCCATCCAGACGCCATGATTTCCCGACAAACACTTTTTTCTTAAATTTTCCCTTTTTACGGGATAGCAAAGGGATCTTGCTCATACAGCCAAGTCTTCAGTTTCATATCTTCTTTCTCGATTTTTGCAATAAAATGTGGGTGCCACATAACGTCATATACACAAAACCTTTATTTCAATGATTCCTCATAACTGTTCGTCAACACTGGATGCTTATGCAACGAAACAAAACACCACTCACTGCACAAAACACTCCAAAGCAATTTTGAACTATCGAAATAAAGATCGACATCCAGACGCCATGGTTTCCCGCCAAACGCCCAATTTAAGTTTTTTTTTCTGTATAGGAAAGGCAGGAGTTCTTGTTGTAAAAACACGTGTTGAGAGACTATTTTTATTTCATTCTCTAGTACGTACAGTACAATTTTCTATTACTAATAAGTAAATTTTCACTTGACATTGGCGAAATGCTAAATCTTTATGTGTCGCGAAGGCTTATTCCCAGAGGTCCACGAGTCTATTGTTTATAAAATAAATAACTTAGTACTTTAATTCCTAAGTTTAATTCCCACACGGGTCCATGACATTTAAAAATATGCAATTTTTACTTTCCACCGGGTCCGTAAGAATGTTTAGTACATACATTATGTTTATTATTTTAAGAAATAAGAGACAAAGAATAGATTAGCGTGGGCCACACCACCTGCAGCTCGGGCGCACGCAATGCCGCGCGTCGCGACACAACGTATGACGTTGTATGAAACGTAATGGGAGACGACACACACCGAACGCACGTTGCTGCGTAGCGATCCGCGTCTACGCACGTCAACGCACAGCTGGCCACGCCGCGTGTTGGTGACGCTGTGATCGTTGTATTAAAGAGTTTTCTATTATAATGAGTGTCACACCGGGGATAACCCCGTAGACGTTCAGCGTTAGTGACACGGTATGCTGGGTATTATGAAAGTAAAAGGAAAAAAAATTGTAAGTTTTGTTTTTTATGTTGATGTAAATCTGTTACGCAAATGGCAGACGTTTGCAATGATGAGAAACGAGATCCAAGATGGCGGACGCGTCATTTTAATAAAATATCCGGATATCATGTTCGTGGTTTTCGGAGATCCCGATTCCGAATCATTATCAACAGCTCATATAATGTCCCCGCCGAGGGATTCTTGGTTGACTAAGGCCTAATCGACCCCACATAAGGGACGATTAGGCCTTAAGTCAACCAAGCTGACCAAGTGCGGGTTGCTTCACACAACTTTAGAATGTCTTCATAGGTGTGGCAGGTTTCCTCACGATGTTTTCCTTCTTCGATTCCGAGTACTACTGTTATCTACTTTGAGATGGTGGACGCGACCTTTAATATAAAATCGATACCATCGTATTCATGGTATTCGGGGGTGAACACAGGATACCTACTGTGTGATTTTGAAATCCAAGATGGCGGACGCGACTAATTAAGATAATATAAATATGGGTGACATTTTCGTGAAGAGTCGGCGTATTGCGTTATCGTCCACCCGGAAAGCACCGATTCAAACCCCGCCAGTAGGCCTATTCGCTATCTTTTTTTGACAGTTGAAAGTGATGATCACTGAGTGATTTACGTATCCATTGCTGTTTTACGCGCCAAGTTCCATAATAGCGTGTTGTTTAAAACGGCAATGGAAGTGTAATTCACTCGGTGATCATCACTTTCAACTGTCAAAAAAAGTTAGGGAATAGGCCTACAGGTATCCATGTGCTTAACAAATTTTAAATTCATGTGTACGTTTAATCGACGATGATTTTCGAGGGTGCCGATTACGAGATCCAAAATGGCGGATGAGACCTATTATCATAATGTCATTATGAGTATCATTTTCGTGGTTTTCGGGGATCCTGGTTACGAATAAAACATCTATTTCTAGATCCAAGGACGTGACTTATTTTTTTACAAAATTGCAATAAGCGTACCTATCTCTTTCGTGGTTTTCGAGGGTCGCGATTCCGAATAATACAGCCATCCATTTTGAGATCCCTGAATGTCTCACTCAACTGTAATCTATTTCGTTCTATCCTTGTTACGTATCCCCTCTGCCTCGCCGCAGTCCGACATACCTTATACAAATACTTACTTGTGTTGTGTACACATGTAACTTAATTGCCATAAATTAAAGTTTATAATTAAAATATTTAGTAGTAAATAGTATTAACTATAACTAGCTCTTTACTCAGAATATTGTTCGTTCAAGTAACAAGTTCAAGTTCAACAATATTGTTCGTAACAAGAGATTGTTGACACTGACTGTAGTTTGGACAAATCTCGTGGACCCGGTGGGAAATGCATTAAGAAACATTTAAAATATAATTTTTATTTTTTGTGGACCCGGTGGGAAAAGAAAAACAATAGAATCGTGTACCTATGGGAATAAGCCGTCGCGAACACAGAAAAGAATATGTCTAAGGCTTTAGTAGTCTAAGTTCGCGAACGCCATCCAATGGGGAAGATGAGGGGAACAGTTTTATTAACTATAAAAATAGATTTTAAATATAAATAATAACTGAATTTTGTAGAAATTTTTAAACTTGCGAGTTTCTAAAAAGTGACTGCGTTTGACCATATAGCGCATGACACACCGCCGTACCCGATGTCATTGCTCGTTCACGCGAAGCATCGCACTGTAATATCTTCTTATACTGTGGTAGAAGTGTGTAACAACGATTTAAAAGCATGGAAAGAGTTCGCATCTTTAACATAAGATGGTAACATAAGTTTATTATAAAAATTAATGCCCTCAAAGCCTCCTCGTGGCGGACCCTGGTAACGCGGTGAGGAAACTTTCCCGGCGCCAAACACCGGCTTTTTATGTCAAGTGTCCCTTGGCATTCGAAGCCACATGCCATCGTTGAGTTGTTTTTGTTTTCCCACCACGGCTAGTTCCGGACGGCCCTTTTCAGGGCCACGACCGCGCCCGGGGTCCCCCGGATGCGGTCCAATGGCTGCTCCCGGTGTCCGCCAGGAGGACGCGCCAGGTTAAGCAGCCGTCGGTAAGGAGGCAGCCTATAAGGCCGGCGTCGGCCGGCGGCCCACAGGGGCTGGCGTCAGTCGGCTGGCCACCAATTGGTGCACAGGAGTGGCTAGACGGGCAGCGTTGGGACGGTCTCGGTGTAGTTGCGCTCACGTGCGCAGATCCCGAGCCGTCTCGCAATAGCGCACTGGAGGTCAGGCCGAGGAGGATGTTTAGTGGGTATGGAGGGAACGCCTTTACCTCGAGTCCCACATATCCCCTGCGGTTGGCACCACCCCGCAGCGCAGGGACGATACGTAAATGCATTTGACCTCCCCGACAAAAAAAAAGGGACGACGATAATAATTTGTTTTTTATGTATTCTATCTGTTTATTCCACATTAAATAATTATCCATTCTCAGACCAAGATATTTTTTGCAGGTTTTTTGTTCAGTGGGATATTGTCAATTAAGGATCATGTAAAGGAATTCTTTTATTTTTAGACCGGAAGATAATGTAGCATGTTTTGGAGATGTTGATTGTTAATACTGGAACCATTCAAATAAAAGGTTCAGATCATTTTGTGCATTTAAAATAACTTCTTCTACACTTGCGCCGAAATAAAACAGACATTCTCGTCTGCATATAATGTTAAATGGCCATAAAGCCCCAGGTCTGCAATGTTATTTTTATAGATCAGAAACAAGAGTGGCCCCCGAATAGACCCCTGTGGGACACCATATGTAATGGGTTGGGTGTTACTTAGGTTGTTATTTATTTTTACTATTTGTAATATATTCATTAGGTACGACAAATATTTTAAGAGCACTACCTTTAATACCAATGCATTGTAGTTTATTTATCAGCAATTTGTGACTTTCAGTATCAAAGGCTTTTTAAGGTCTATATAAACGCCCAAAACAAATTTTTTACTGTCTAATTTTTCTCTTATTTTCGTTGTTAAATCTACTATAGCTGCGTTAGATATTGACGTAAAGATATATATAATTAAAGTAATCTAAGTAACTAGATAAGCGGTTAAAATTTATTATTTTTTCTAAAATTTTAGACATTAAGTACCGGCAGTAGTTACGTGGGTCGGCTGTGGGCCCAGATTTGTAAATTGGTGTTACTTTCGCAACTTTTAAGGTACCTATCTGGAAATTCACCGTCAATCATGAGTTCATTTCTGTCACCGACAATCTGTGACTGGCTACCATTCCAATGCGAACTAAGAAAGACAACTGTGTTCTTTGTCGCTTTTTCAAGAAATGAAATTCACTGCCTGCACGCATTCTCCTTCATTCCATTCTTTCCGCAATCCTGGGTCATTCTAAAGAGGCGTGAAGAAGCAATTTGCAAGTCGGCAGTCCAATTACCGAACTATAGCAACCGGTAGCTAATTGTACAACTGCAACGCGACTGCTACTAGTTGCGGTTGCTTTTTTGGTATTACGGAAACAAATCGCATAGTGGTCGCACGATAAGTGCATTTGCGACCAAAATGTATGGCAACTAGCGCCACTTGACATTACACTTTTAATTTGTTAAGTTGCCGCTTGGGGCGCTATCATAGCAATGTACGTTCCGTAATACGAATTAAAGTTTTGCTAGCAATAATTGTACAATTATACAACTTGCGACTGTCACTTTGAGATCGCTAATAAGACTGCGGTAAGGCGAGAATCGCTCGCGCGGCGGTTTATCTCTCGCACTAGCTATCTTCGTATTTGGACTCCACTTGTGCTTACCATCAGGTGGAATGGAGTCATTTGCTTGACTTTTTATAAAAAAAACCGAATACCCTTAGTGGAGGATTTACACAATAAGCGAAAAGAAGCTATTTCGCTACGTCGATTTTTGTGTTATTTAAATTATTTTTACCTAACGTTTTCTTAATTTATAGGTAACTAGCTTTTGCCCGCGACTATCGGTCGCGTGGAATAGTTACTTTGGGTAGCATATTTATTTTTTTAGGGTAATTACTTTGCAAAAAATACACATACAAATATTAGTCCCTACTTACAAAAAAATCAAGGGCTATTCAAAGTTTTATTGAGCACCGCACGCTTTTCTCTAAATAATAATTATACTTTTCGTTAAAAGTTATTTTTCACTTTTTAGTCAGATTTAATTAATATGTATAAAAGCATGTTTTTTAGTTTTTTAAAACTATTATTTTACTATCCACTTTTTAGTGCGAGTTATAACCGCCCACAGTATCCCCGATGTGAAAGTACTTATATTATTAAAAAAATCTTAACACCGCCACCTTAACAATGACACCGCCATCCAGTGACGTATAGCTGAACTACATTCCAAACGTTTAATTTATTAGTCCTAATCAGGGTTGCCAGGTCTTTTCCAAAAAAATACCGAACAGTGAGCAAAAAAAAAAAAGCTCCTCACTTGCCGTATTGCTGATCCTTTGACTCGCGCCTATCCTAGGGTTTATGAAAATAGCTTCATTTGCTCGAATCTCTGGATTTTATTACTAGGGGGGGGGTTTAAAAAATACCGAACCTCCCATACGTATTTTTGTCATACCGAACACCGAACACAGTGCTAAAATACCGAACACCTGGCAACCCTGGTCCTAATCAGGATAATGGGATATTCTCATCGAATTATTGTACCTAATATCATCGGTCTTTGATAAGTGTATAAAGTTTGAATGAAATCTGACCGTTTAAAATCGAGCCCAAACGAGTTAGTTACAAACAAACAGGAGTTACAAACATAGAGGTGAAACTAATATAGGCGTGTTAAAAAGAGAAGTTAAGTGCTTGTTATTATCCTACTAGGGTACTATGCTAGTTTCGCGCGTGGGTTGGCTTAAGGTGGGGAGACTTGGGGTCCTCTAAATTTGTTTGTGAGTCCCACTCGTTCTGAGAACAATAGATACTTAAAAATCCGGTTGAATGTAGCATGCAGTTCATGCGTTTATGGGGATATCAAAATGGGCGTGTAGTAAAATACAGTAAAATATTTAACTTCAACTCAAATATTTAAATCAGGAACTGGGAAGTCTAGTACTGGTTTACTTTTGATAAAAAAATAAACCTTCACTAATAATACCTACTAGTGACACGTCCCGGTTTCACACGGGTGGAAAAAATTCTTTTTTGAACATCTTGGGGTAAACGAACAACGAAGAAATCTCTATTTTTTACTTTCTCGTGTACGTAGTACTTATAGAGGAAGTCTTGTTTTAATTGGAAAGATTAGATACTATGTAACGAATAAACTCAAAAACTAGGTACTAGACCGATTGATGAAATTTTGTCTAAATATTGATTACCTACATGTTAGGAAATGAT
This sequence comes from Elophila nymphaeata, assembly GCA_955850985.1. Lineage (NCBI taxonomy): Eukaryota > Metazoa > Arthropoda > Insecta > Lepidoptera > Crambidae > Elophila > Elophila nymphaeata. Next base: position 7,623,826 of record OY039080.1, on the reverse strand, counting down.
ATATGCTACCCACAGATTTAATAATATAAGAGGCTACCTTTTAAAAAAAGAACTTGAAGTATGTACGTAGTTGAAAAAGGTACTTACATAAGTATGAAATTTTGTATGAAATTCGTAATTTGTGAAGATAAAAATATGAAACTTTGAATACCTACTTAACTTTTAAAAAATTCAGGCTCTTGATAAGAAATATTATAAGTATATAAAACTTTTTTTTTAAATTGGGCAGCATTTGAAATTTTTTTTGAGTTGGTACTTATTTATTACAACTATAAACTACATTGAAAAAATCGTACTGCCCCAGGCGGGAATCGAACCCAGCATCCTCTGCATTCCGGGCGGCTTCAGGGCACTGCTTTCCCTGTCGAAATTTGTCAGTGCTTAGTGCTTGCTTTTATGGTAAAGATTGTTTCTTCAAATCTTTCTTTGCACTTCTAAGATCTGAAGGAAATATTTTTGCAAATACAAATATTTGTTTTAGTTAAGATGAAATTAAGTTACCTTATTTATGGAATATTTTTTGCATTTTTACAAACGCGTAAATATTTTTAAAACTAGGAAATACACTGAAAAAAATCGACTTGCCCCAAGCGGGAATCAAACCCGCCCGGAATGCGGATCAATGCGGACTACGCTAGAAGGGGACTGCTTTCGCTGTCGTTTGTCAGTGCTTGGTTATGTTTTTATGGCAAACATTGCTTCTTCAACTCTTTGAAATTTGCACTTCTAAGATCCGAACGAAATATTTTTGCAAATATTTGACGCTCATAAGATGAAACTACCTTCCATACTATAGAATAATTTTTGCGTTTACAAACGCGTAAATATTTTTTCCAGTGTATTTTTGGCTATCAGTACTTAGGTACTTATAAAAACCTAGGTACCTATATAGGTTTTTCTTCATCTAGACTTTGAAAAGAAAAACGAAATTTTAGGAAGTTATCAAATTAGGTCGACGATATTATAAAAATTCAATAAGTGCTTACTGTTTTATTGACGCACTACATATTAAACAGTTTATTTTGCAGTATTGCAGAATTTCATTTAACAATATAAAACATCAGGAAGGAAGTAAGGATTTATCGCATTATTAATTCTATCGTGTTGTGTTGCGGGCGGGCCAGGGGTGACGTACCACGCAGGCACGCATGCGTCGCGTAGGGGCGGCTGCGCGCAGTCGCCACGCGCTCGTCCTCAAAACAACATGGCGTTTTGCGTCCCTCAAGGACACGTTTGACAGCCCCGCGAAAAAATACCCATCACCAGCTGTTATCGAAAATACATCCCGGAAGCAATTAAATAATTTGCCCATAATAGTGTGTGTCGTGAAAATCAGTGAAGTGCATAAACTGTGTGTGTTTTATAATTGGAATACCGGCGGCCGTTCAACACGATTGTTTCCGTGAGGTATGTGCAAAACAATAATAAAGATCATGAATAACCATTTGATTGAAATCAATGATACTTCTTGTTTTATATAATATCATTGATTAAAATCGTTCAATTTGGTTTGATAAATTTTTTATTACTATTGCAATTAAGTTAATGTTTACTGAAAACAAAATGTGGACTATTACCATCAAGATAATAAGTTGCTATTGATAGATTTAGCGTTTCTGTTGTTTAAATTTAGTATAGGTAGCTAGGTATACTTAAAAACATAATTTACTAGATAATTAAATCTGTAAAGTGCAACTTAGTGGCAGGTACAGTCGCGAGCAATAATGTGTTACCCACTTTTGACTTTTTTTAAATTTCGTGATATTATGGCAAACAAACTTACGGCTCACCTGGTGTTAAGTGGTTACCGTTGCCTATAGAAACTTGCAATAGGTATTAAGGGTAAATCACATAACACTGCAAATGTGTTGCCATCATGGGGACTAAGATGATTATGCCTTCCAAGTCCAGTAATTATAGTGGCTACCTTTCCCTTCAATCCCAAACACAGCGAACTGCTTCCCCACATAGATCAAAATTTCAAAAACGCTTCAAAAATATTGGTTTATTTATTTCTTATCAAGTAAGTACCTAAATTCTAAGTTTCATAGTTTTATATTCACAAATCACGACCTTCCATAGAAACATTCATCCATTATTTCAATCACTTCAAGCCTTTTTTTCGCGACAAAAGGTAGCCTTTCATCAAAATCGGTCCAGTAGTTTTTGAGTGTATTCGTTACAAACATGCAAATCTTTTCTCTAAGGGATGAAAGGTAGCCTATGTGGTTTCGTATCAACTAATCTATATTTTTACAAAATTTCATCAAAATTGGTCTCGTAGTTTTTGAGTTTATTCGTGACAAACATACAAATCTTACCTCTTTGTAATATTAGTTACCTAGTATAGATTCTATAAGATTTCTTTTATGAGTGCCTAGCTACGTACCTACCTAAGTAGGTAAATTGATGTTTCATAGAAATTCAAAAAGTTTCTAGGTCAATAAACTTGGACTACCTACCTACGTCAGACCAATGTTCAGGAATTTGCTTATGATAGCAAATTTCGCGTTATGTTTCAAATAGTTTATTTGCATAAACTAAATGATGATTGTTACAATAATTTCTTAATTATATTAGCTCAACATGTTTTACCATAAAGCGGCATCGGCATGCAAATTTATTTAGGGTCAACCATATAAAAAAGTATTCTATAATATGCAATAGGTTCCTAATACATTCTTTCTGAGATAAGTGATTTATGATCGTCCTTGCTGTCGCGTTTACAAAGAGCTCCAGTAAAGTAATAATATTATTGATAACTTACCTAAACTTAGCTAATATTTTTCGTCTTTTATAATCTGCAGTCATGACAGTATGATCCCCAGTAGCTCAATCCTCAAATCCTCAATTAAATTTACGCCACTTATCGTGTTTTTTTATGATGGAAGCATGGATACATGGACATTAGAGGAAGTTTCGAAGTAGTACTAGTGCCAGTGCCAGAAACACTGATTGGCATGGTATGGGCATATACTGAGAAGAGATGATGAGCATGTAACAAAGAAAGTGATGAGAATGAGTATGGAAGGATATAGAGGCCGAAGAAAAGATAGATTGTCTGTGGAAAAGATAATATAGGTACCAAAGAAGGGTGAGATAACGTCTCGGCTGATTGAGAAGAGTGAAATCTAGGAACACACTATGCTGATCCCAAATTAAATTGGGAACAGGGCAAGCAAAAGTCGTGTTTTTACTATCTAATTATTACCCTCAGACCAATAAAAAAGTCTATTGGTCTGAGTTATTACCATGTCTGAAGATTACATTACTCCTTTCATGCTAAAACTGTTTAAATATCTAAGACCGTATGAAGTCATTTCATTTAATGCGTTGAACAGTTCCCATTAATTATCGCTCATCTAATTGACAATGAACTATATTTGATCTACACGTCACCTTTTAAGTACAATATGGTGGCATGGCATACTGGCCGGAAGACGTTTTTTAAGAAATTTAAGCAGAACTTAGTGTCCTACAAATTAAAATAAAATCTGCATTAAACGGCGTATCTTACATGTTGTGCTTCTAACTATTCGTAGACGGCGACGTCATCTAGCTATTAAAGGAAGTTGCATCTTAAGTTTTTCTTTGCTAAAGACATTTATAGGTTTGGATGAATGCCAATTGACACTAGAAGTCCTTACATAAGTTTTCCAGCACCAATTATAGTATACTTAGTTAACATTGCATGATTGCATTAATATAGCTTACTACTTACCTAAACGTGGTGAATACACATAAGTATTTTCATTGTTTATTTTTCGATGAGCCAATCAGTGGTTTTGGCCACTTACTCTAAATCCAAATGTGCATTTGTTAACATCACAACTATAAAAGAAAACTAAATACATTTTAGGAGTCTCATTCTCGACCCACATGACAATTTGTGGTTCATGCTCTGAAGATTTTAAAGCTTTCAATCGGATGATACCCAAACAGGTATGTGGCTCAGTCACAATAATCTTGATAGAATGGGAATACATTGACACAACCAAAAATATTATCAGAAACAAAATACTTGATTTATTAATTGCATTTTATTGCTTTTAACTGATTTTCTCCAGTAAAGATTTATCTAAACTTGCCCGTGACATTCAAATCCTTGTGTGGCTTCCCCATAAAAATAAAATTCTTTTGCGGCACGGGCCGGTTCGCGAGGTCTTTGAACCTCGAAATTCCCCTCAGATGTTTAAGGCACGTCTAAATTTAGAACTGCACGCCGAATTGGGATGTGAGTTGTTTGGAATCTAGGAATTGGTTTTGTAGTAATTTACACACGTTACCACTCGGTAAGTTAAAACGCCCTATGCTACTGGTTCACAACGACAGTCATCCTTACTAATATTATAAATGCGAAAGTAACTCTGTCTGTCTGTCTTTCTGTCTGTCTGTCTGTCTGTCTGTTAAGCTTTCACGTCTAAACCACTGAACCGATTTTGATGGAAATTGGTACAAATATAGATTAGATCTCGGGGAAGGACATAGGCTACTTTTTATCGCGAAAAAAAGGTTGTATGGGTTGAAAAAGGGGATGAAAGTTTGTATGGAAGTTCGTCATTTTTGAAGATAGAACCATGAAACTTTGAATTTAGGCACTTAATAAGACAAAAAGAAATATTTGTTCTAAGATTTTTTAAATTTTGACCTGTATGGGGGTGAAATAGTGGATGAAAGTTTGTATGGGACTTCGTCATTGTTAAAGATAAAACCATGATACTTTGAAATTAGGGACTTGATAAGAAATAAAGATCCAATCCAAGATGACGGTTGTGACTTTTTAATATAATATCGATATGGGTATCACTTTTGTGGTTTTCGGAGGTCCCGATTAGATCCAAGATGGCGGACGCGACTTTTTGACAATATGTCAATATGGGTATCGTTTTCGTGGTTTTTGGGGGTCCGGATTACGAATAAAGCATCTATAACGAGATCCAATATGGCGGACGTGACTTTTTGACATGATGTCAATACGGGTATAATTTTCGTGGTTTTCGGAGGTCTCGATTCCTAATACACCATCCATTTTGAGATCCAAGATGGCGGACGCGAATTTTTAACATAATGTCAATATGGGTATCGTTTTCGTGGTTTTTGGGGGTCCGGATTACGAATAAAACATCTATTTCGAGATCCAAGATGGCGGACGCGACTTTTTGACAAAATGTCAATATGGGTGTCATTTTCGTGGTTTTCGGGGGTCCCGATTCCGAATACGACATCTATTTCGAGATCCAAGATGGCGGTTGAGACTATTTAATGTAAAATCGATATGGGTATCATTTTCGAGATTTTTGGGGGTTCTGACTCCGAATAAAACATCGATTTTGAGATCCAAGATGGCGGACGCGAATTTTTAACATAATGTCAATATGGGTATCGTTTTCGTGGTTTTTGGGGGTCGGGATTACGAATAAAAGATCTATTTCGAGATCCAAGATGGCGGACGCGACTTTTTGACAAAATGTCAATATGGGTGAAATTTTCGTGGTTTTCGGGGGTCCCGATTCCGAATACGACATCTATTTCGAGATCCAAGATGGCGGTTGCGACTATTTAATGTAAAATCGATATGGGTATCATTTTCGAGATTTTTTGGGGTTCTGACTCCGAATAAAACATCGATTTTGAGATCCAAGATGGCGGACGTGACTTTTTAACTTAATAGGAATATGGGTATCATTTTCGAGATTTTGGGGGTTCTGACTCAGAATAAAACATCGATTTTCAGATCCAAGATGGCGGACGCGAATTTTTAACATAATGTCAATATGGGTATCGTTTTCGTGGTTTTTGGGGGTCCGGATTACGAATAAAAGATCTATTTCGAGATCCAAGATGGCGGACGCGACTTTTTGACAAAATGTCAATATGGGTGTCATTTTCGTGGTTTTCGGGGGTCCCGATTCCGAATACGACATCTATTTCGAGATCCAAGATGGCGGTTGCGACTATTTAATGTAAAATCGATATGGGTATCATTTTCGAGATTTTTGGGGGTTCTGACTCCGAATAAAACATCGATTTTGAGATCCAAGATGGCGGACGTGATTTTTTAACTTAATAGGAATATGGGTATCATTTTCGAGGTTTTCGGGGGTCCTGATTCCAAATACATCATCTACGTCGAGATCCAAGATGGCAGATGGGATTTTTTATCATCTACGTCGAGGTCCAAGATGGCAGATGGGACTTTTTAACATAAAAGCGATTTGGGTATCAATTTCGTAGTTTTCGGGGGTCGCGATTCCAAGTACGTCATCAATTTCTAGATCCAAGATGGTGGACGCTACTTAACTTATTATTAATATGGATATCATTTTCGTGGTTTACAGGGTTCCATTTTGATATCCAAGATGGCGGACGCGAATTTTAAACTTGATATGGGTATCAGTTTTGTAGTTTTCGGAGGTCTCAAAATGGATGCTGTATTCGGAGTCAGGATTCAGAATACAGCATCCATTTTGAGATCCAAGATGGTGGACGTGACTTTTTAGCTTAATCGCTTTCACGCCTAACACCTGAACCGAATTTATTGAAATTTGGTACAAAAATAGACGAAACTTCGAAATGGAATAAAAGCTACTTAACTTTTTTGTGAAAAAGGGAATGAAGGGGTTGAAATATGAGATGAAAATTTTTATGCGATTCCTCATTACCGAAGATAAGACCATGAAACGCAAATATTGTTCTAGCGTTTTTGAAATATTGACCCATGTGGGGATGAAAGGTTGCGAGTAAGTAGCAAAGGATGGAGAAACATAAAATGGTAGATTGTAAAAATGTCATTTACTGTAGTGCACTGCAGTTTGTATGTGTGTTTTTTGCATAATAAGTACCTACACAAAAAAATGCTGCCTAAAGTAATTATTCCACGCGGACGAAGTCGCGGGCAAAAGCTAGTTGAATATAATTTCCATTCTTAATAGGTATAGGTATATTTTTACTCTAGATTAGATATTATGAATAATCATCTTATGATGCAACAATGATTCTTTTGGATAGTTCTCCAAAATGTGCGATTCTAAAGAGAAACTCTACATGTAGAGTTGATGATGGTGTGAGAAAATGACAATTAATTAAATGAAATGCGAGTACCTTATACTATTATACCCTCGGTGGAAAATAAAATAGTGCTAATTTAAGTGGCTCTAGTAGGTACCTAATAGTGTCACCGCCACACGTTGTTATAGTTAATATGCAAAGAAAATAATTACGTACTTATCAAGATAAAAGCTATCATTATATTCTAAGTTGGACCAAGTAAAACTTATTTACAACATTTCATTAAAATGAGTTCAGTAGTTTTATTTATTTAACATTTCATGTACACACAAAGACAATTACAAAAAAGAAGACATACGTACCTACCACAGAAAATTGTACAAAGGTACTGCTTTTTCTAAAAGAAATCTCTTCCAGCAGCCGAGAGATTTTGATGTAGACGACAAATACATTATAAAGAAACAATTTAATAACAAGAAACAAATACGATAATGAAATACATATAAACTATAATAAAACCTACATAAAATAAACGATAAACGTATAATAACGGAAATTAGCCCAAAGTACGACTAGGTACCTAAGTAAAGAAAGATCTTGCGCTCTAAATTTGTAACAGATGAACAAAATTGATATAAGTATCCGAATCTGAGACCAATAAAAAAGATCCGAATGAACGAATTCAAATGTTTGACAGTTAGGAACAGGTTATATGGGAAAATAAAAACGTTGTTTGTACTATTTTGCTCGCAATTTTTCCATATTTTCTTACCATAATAAAGTTTCCTTGGACTTTCACAAATATTCAAAAATCAAAATTAGGCCAATCGGTCCAGCCGTTCTCGAGTTTTAGCGAGACTTAGGTACGAACAGCAATTCATTTTCAATTTTTATAATAATGAGAGATAGATTTATACCTCGCACTTCATTATCGATCGATAAAGTTGGTTTTTGTTTGTATGCTACGGTGATTACGAGAAACCATAGAAAACGTCTCAAAGAAGGGGTAGGTAATAAGAAACTTGAACAAGCAAGCAGTAGGTAAATATAGTAGGTAGGTCCTATCTCGTTTCACACCGACAGACGGATCAATTGCGTATGCCTTATTGTCTTATTCCTATCCACTGTCCACTTAGCTGTACTACCTCTTTGTAGTGTGCAAAAAATATATTTAGCCATCGGAAGTGTATAATATGTGTTAATATGAATTTACTCACGTCGTCATTATTTCCGCTTCCTATCGTCTTGATATTTTAGGTCACGCATTTGGATTGAATCTATTCAATTTGTGAACGTAGATTGTAACTTTTATGTTGTACTTACTTTCAGTATAATAAATACTACTTAATAATTATAAGGTCTTTAAATTGAATCATAGAAATTTGCTTCTGTTAGTTTGGCTTTTGCTGGATATTTGGTCTCCGTATTTTATTTAGCGCCTGTGTGATCAATATCTGCAATATCACTACTTAAGCCCGCAATCAATGTTGCTATCTTATCTGACTGGTGGTATTTAAAATTTAGATAGGTAAGTACTTGTTACCAGTTGCAGTAAGGGTATTATTATAGACAAATTTTATAACATAGTAACATTTATATTTTATTACAGTCAGTATTAGAAGTAGATAGATTAACAGTTTAGTACCTTGTCATAATAAACGTTTATACATTACTATTAGGTAGGTACCTCTACCTACGTACTGCACACGCGCTGACGTTGCTATGACATGGTACTAAAGTCTTAATTTAATCTACTTATGATGCTGACTGTACCATGATGTGGCTATTTAAATGTACAGTTTACATTTCTCTAAAATCTCAGGAAAATGTTGCTTTGTATTTGCGGACTGGCGTTGGTATCGCGATAGTTAGTTTAAGCCTATTTTTGTAATAATAGTTAGTAGGTAGGTATAAAATGATACTAGGTATTATATTCGCATGAAAATAGGAATTCTAGTAGTCCACAGTAACTTATTAACTTATTTATTTATGAGCACCATGTTCACAGGAGTTAGAGCAGCTGGCGATCGATAGACGATGCGGCCCGCGTTCCGCGTGCTATGCAGCTGCTGACTGCGACAATCACGGTGTTGATTTATCGTCTGCATTAATAAGTACTTATTTATTCACATTAGTACCTACTCTGTCTCTTTGCCTACACCACGCAATGTATAAAAATACGAAATAATCTGACATTGACATTGAATTGCAAAAATTAAGTACTACGCACACATCTAAAATGTGCGTACCTATTTAACTAATCGTCCTCATTTTATAAAAGTTTAGCTGTTTGGTTGTTTGACGTTCAGTTTTGGATTGCATTTGGTACACAGGTATATATATTACTCCGGTATTATTGTAGATATTTTTATTTCATGTGCAAGAAAGGATATAATATGCATAAGTACGTAACTATCTATTTGTATAGTATAAGTACTTCCTTTGGGATAAATTCACTGTTTTATATGGGAAAATGGCAGCCACGCGGCCGAAGATGCGAGCAAAACCTATTTTTTAATACATAAGTACCTACTTATATACAAAATATTGCAGATATTTTTCTTTTTTATAAATTTAATAATACATCAGAAATGTTGATTGTTGATTTAGCTACTTTTTTTGCTGACTCTTATTTTTTGGAAATCATTTTTATTGCGAGTGGTGAACTAATGAGTTGCGAATGTATGAGAAAGCAAATAACTTTAACGCACTGAGAATCCTAACACATGATTAATCTAAGCGAAGACTCATCCTTGTGTTTATACTCGTGTGTTTAAACAAATCTAGTCAACGATTCTAAGAATACATGAGTTTGAACTAATTATGTTACGAACGTGCTATATCTAAGGAACGTACAGGAAGCTAGCACTGCTATCGCATAGCACGTGAGAAACTGCAAATTAATTTAACACTTGATCCATATGTGGTAATACTCACAATCGGTTGTATGCATCACGAACGTTAGTGTTATTGTATACACTAAGGTGGTAATCCAGGGACGTACTAAAATATACTCTCTTGTCTAAACCCTACAGTTCAGTTGTAATTATTGGACTGTACGACTTTTTGGTTGTGGCAGCGGGTGGCGTGGTTACTATTCTGAAATCGTTCGGTTTTACTTTATTATGTTCGGCTACTTTTTACTTTTCAATAAGAATCCTTGTTTGATATACTTACATAGGTTCAATAGCCTATATTATTATGAATGCGTGATTTCTACATTCTGTGAGTATAATAAATCTTGGGACTTTTTAAAAAAATGTTACCTACCTGGCATGACAACACCTTTTTGGGGTGGCTGGACGCGGAAACACAATGGAGTGTAATTTTTCTGATTAAATATAAATTCACAAAGTTAATACTAGTATAGTTAAAGACCTATTAGCCTCAGACCAATACAAAAAGTTCTGAGCTATTAGCATAACTTCATTCCCGTTTCTAGTTTCTTCTTAACTCATCGTTTGCAGTCTTAAAATGTCCTAAGACGAAAGTAGAAGTTTCACCAGAGTTCTTATTATAAAAAAGCACATGTCATGACACCCTATTTTAACTTAAACTACAGTTTATTGTTGGGTATTGATACCTATACTTTCACTTGATATTAACAAAATGCGTACCGACCTACCTAGGTAGGTACGCATTTTGTTAATATCAAGTCAATTAATGGCTTTGCAATAATTAGATACCTACCTAGGTATCTAATTATTGCAAAGCCATTAATTTAGAAGAAGAAAACGAAGGTTAAGGTTTGTGTTTACTTAAATTGTTCTTCGATCCCTATCTCTTACGTCACCAGAATGATACCTTTATCTGCAACAGCTATTAATGATTTTTATATAAATTATTTGTAAAAAAAAGCAATTGAAAATGTATTAAATTACTAAAAACCCGCCTGCCTAAAAAGACAATTAGTCAACTGAAAAAATGTAGACAAGATCAAATAAGTAACTTAAAACATATTGATGGTAGTTTTTTTTTAAACTTTTGTTCAACAATAGTAACATGCATAAGGAGGCTAAAGTAAATCCCGTCGGTATATCTGTCTGTATATCCGTAAATACTGACTGACTGATTGAGTGACTGACATACGCACAGCCTATACCGCTTGGTCTAGAGATTCCAAATTTGGTACGTAGGTTCCTTAAGAGGTCCAGTGGTGCACTAAGAAAGGATTTTTGGAAATTCTTCCTCTAAGGTGGTGAAAAGGGAGTGCAAAGTTTGTATGGAAATCCGTAATTTTTAAAGTAAAATCCATAAAAATTGGTGTATGGCCTTTCAGCTAGAAATTAAGTAATGGATATTTAGGATTTTTGTAAATTCAATCCCTAAGGGGGTAAAGGCATGGAAGTTTGTATGGAAATCTATCATTTTTTTTTAAAAAAAATCGATGAAAATTGGTATATGGCGTTAAGGTTAGAAGAAATAATAAGAAAATTTAAATGCTGCCCGAAATAACTATTCTTCACGAACGAAGTTGCGGGCAAAAGCTGGTATCATAGAAGCTGGTATATATATAAAATTCAAAGTCCTGACTAATTGACTGAGATATCAACGCACAACACAAAGCGCTAAACATTGAGACTTGAAATTTCGCACATAGATACCTTATACAGTGTAGGCATCCACTAAGAAAGGATTTTTGGAAATTCCAGCCCTAAGGGATGAATGTTTGTATGAAAGACCGTCATTTTTGAAGTTCATGTGTCAGCGGTTTTTGACAATTCCACCCCCGAAGACCCCTTCAGCCGAAAAGGGGAATGAAATGTTGTATCATTGGAATTTCCTTGGAAAGTCCTTCATTAAATTTATTATTTAGGCTTATGGTTGGAAAGTAAATCGAATAAGCAAACACATATTTCGTATTTTTTCAAAAATCAACCCCTTAGAGGTTAAATGGGATAAATAAATAGTAGCTGTCATATTATGCTACCTATGTCAAATCATCTTAAGTAAGTAGGTACCTAAAAGTTCTTGGTACCTAAGTTACTCGACAGAACTTACTTTTTGACTGTGAAGAAGACACTTATTATTTACTAGCTTCCGCCACCGACTTTATTTTATTTTATTTACTGTTTCAGTTCAGCAATTACCTACTCATTTCATAGTGTTGTGAAATGTTTTATTAGTGTGTAATTGTGTATGTATGAATTATAATGACATATAGAAAACGTGATCCTAATCAGTGACTACAATAAAAGCGACTAGTGAATTATTAAGTTTTGTTTAATTGTTACGAAAACCCATATCCTATTTATTTTTATATTTGATGGGGGCGTTGCTTTCTTATTTTTGCATTAATATAATAATCTATGTCGCTATCCTTTACTATCGCTTCCAAAAAACCATTGCCATATTAATAACATGTCGTCATTGTCAAATTACGGAATTAATCCGTCCTTGAACCAGGTAGCCCTGAAGTTTAACTTTTACTCCATGGAATAGTGTAATCACATAAATACTCTAACCTTAATCTTCATTTATTAATAGGCGGAATATGTCTTCGAAATATTTCGACTGATACAAGAATACGTACCAGCGAACGGTGCATCGCATGATTCACGCACCGGTTCACGATCATGCGTTTTGTTTTTATTGTGACCGGAACGGAACCATTTCTGTAGGTGGACGGACGTGCGGCAAACTCTTGAGCCGAATCATTTTATGATGTGTTTAAGAAATTATAATTATTTACCTACGTAGTATTACTTAATCTTATTGTTAAAAAAAGTCCTGACTCACTGGGGGCAATGAAATTTTTTATTGGGAAACAAGATTAGTTAAAACTATTTTATTCGAAATTTCACAGCAGTAGCTACTTCTTTCTATGATTGAGTAACGTCTGATCAATGAGTATTGTCGATAATCGAGTAAAAGTTTTTCAGAATTCAACCCTTAAAAGGGGGAAGTGGTGACAAAGTTTAAAAATCAACAAGGGTATTTTTTGTATGTTTATCTGGACGCTGATTACGAAAACAGCAACGATTTCAAAATCCAACGTGGTGGACGTGAAATGTAATCATCACTTATAAGAGTTCCATTATAAGAAGAAACTGAAAGTGACTGTCTGACATTTCAACGCACGGCCCAAACCACTGGATCTAGAGATAGAGATTCCGAATGGAACTTAGGTTCCTTTGAGGTCTAAAAGTTCACTAAGAAAATAGTTTTTTAAATTCACCACCATTCACCTAATGGTGCAAAGTTTGTATGGGGAAGCAAGTTTAGTTAGATTATGTTAATCGAACCTTTACAGAAGTACTTCTATCGATCTATAAATGAGTAAACAACTATTTCAGTTTTTTTCAGAATACTTACAACCCCTAAAAGGGTTGACAACGTCTGAAAATCAACATGAGTATATTTTTTCGTCATTTTGAAGAAAACCCATGAATGTTGATAAAAAATAAGTAATTTGTTCCAGCGTTTTTGAAATTTTGACCCACATGGAGATGAAATAAGAGACGAAAGTTCGTTAATATACGTATATTAATTGGATACGTATGAGCGTATGAGTAGTAAAAAATTAAGTACCCAAAACATTTAAATGCTGCCCAATGTAAGTAAATAAGTACCTATACCATACATTTAGTAATAAGGCATATATTTTATTTATTTTCTATATTTAAGTATTATTAACAATCAAGACTTGTTAGATAGATATCTGCTTAGTAATAGTGACGTAAACATTTGGTCCTCCTAGGATCCGAACCGGAGGCTTGGAAGGAAGTGGTATTTAGCAGTCCGCTAAGGTGGTCGTCAATAATGCTTCTAGAGATCATAGACATTTATATATCTTGTGATTTACGTATTATAAGCCGATTTGCGATTGACAGCTATAGGTAGACACTAAGGCCCGTATTACAGAATGACACTCAGAAGTCAAACATGGGAATAGTTTGTCACTTTCTATCACGCACAAGGTGATAGAGACGTGAGACGCTCAAGTCGGCGTTCATTCTTGAAACTTATTCTATAATACGAACATAAGTCATTATAACACATTTCTCTATCAATCAAATACCTACCTACCTACTGAATTATTATCTTTCTATTTCCGCAGTGCTTTTGTTTAGATAACAATAGGTAACTGTCTAATCCGCAGATGATATTGCACAATACATTTTATGTAACGTTTGGTTCCGCTTGATTGACCCCCGTATACGGTAAATTTTAATTATCAAACTTCCTCCTCGTAAGTATGTCCTTGTCGTATCCAGTAATTATATTCGGGGGCGATCGCCGGGGCACATCTGGAGCCGACGCTGGATGTCGCAGCATGCAAGCCGTCGGTGGTGTCGAGTTTAGTAGACGGACTCACGCCGGGGCACCCGAAAATGCCACGTCTAGCTAATCTTTAGCACAGCATGTAAGCCAGACATCCCAAGAGATGTCACCAGTTGAGGATGTTTCGCAAGTAGCTAAGGCAATGAAACCTGCGACCACCAAAGCTGGTAAACCACGTGTGCGCATGAAATGGGATGATGAAATGAACAAATTCATAATGCGCACATACTTCAAAGTAACTAAATTAGAAACTGATATGACTACATACCGACAACAACTACATCAGTTATTCAAAGAACAATATCCACAAACACATGTCACTGAACAAAGACTTTCAGACCAGAGAAGAGTTATTGTAAGAAACCAACTATTGCCTCCCGAAACAATAAATATTTTGAAGGATGAAATTTCTCGTGAATTGCAAATTGAGGTAAATAGACCCGACACAATAGCAACTCCAAGTAATTTAGAGCACAATACAGACCACAACTCTGAAACAGTCACCCGATCATCAGAAGGTATAACTTACAGCAGCTCAATTTCACCAAATTTCTATAATGATATATGCACATCAATGACAACAACTATACAAACAAATACTACAACAAAGCAATTTCCTTACAATCATACGCAAATAATAAATTCAAACGGAAATAATATAATAATTGATACATTAAAAGAGAACCTTGAAAGAAACTTAATAAAATATTATCATTTAGACCCAACAAGTAGACCTAATTTACCAAAAATTAAAACGTCAAAAGAACTATCATTCATTATCTCAATAGTTAACAAACACATTTTACCCACTCACATCTCAGAATTAAATAATATATTACAAATTCACTCTCTTATATACTGCACAGCATTAACAATTACTAAATATTTTAATTACCCGATAAAAGAAACATCAAATCCAGTGAAAAACGTAAAACCTCCTTCTTGGCAAATGCGATTAGAAAAGCAAATAGAAGAGTATAGGAAGCAAATTGGACGTCTTACTCAATATAAAAATGGAAACAGAAGCCCTCAACTTAACAAACACATTAAAGAAATTTTGAAGAATAATCAAACACATAGTTCTCATGATAGCCATAATAAGCGTATAGAAGAATTTTTAGACACCCTAAAACAAAAATTAGCATTAAAAAGTCACCGTTTATCAAGATATAAAAAATCACAGAAAAGAAAAGAGAATAACAAATTATTTGTTACTAACGAAAAAATGTTTTATAGGAATCTTAAAAATGTAGCTTCAGTCTCGGACCCTCCCACAAAAGAATCATTACAACATTTTTGGTCTGATATGTGGTCGAATAGTACAAATCACAACAAAGATGCCGAATGGATCGCAAAGGAAAAAGCAAGATTTGCTGAGGTAGAAGAGATGCAATTTGAGGATGTCAAAGTAGAAGAATTACGAGCAGTAATAAATAAGAGTCATAACTGGAAGGCAGCTGGCATAGATAAAATACATAATTTTTGGTTTAAAAGATTACATAGTTTACACGACATATTAGCTTTACATATATCAGAAATAATTAAAGGAAAAGAAATACTACCAAAATTTTTAACTCAAGGACTAACGTATTTGCTGCCAAAAAGTAATAAAACTAATGATCCCGCACAATACAGACCAATTACCTGCCTCCCCACCCTTTATAAAATAATTACATGTTGCATAACAAACAGAATTTATAAGCATATAGAAAAAAATAGTATTCTTTCAGAAGAACAAAAGGGCTGCCGACGATATCACATGGGTTGTAAGGAACAGCTTATCATTGACTCCGCAGTTCTGAAATATGCACAAAAAAATAAGAGAGACTTATTTATATCATATATTGACTATAGAAAAGCCTTTGATAGCATTCCCCATTCTTGGCTCATCCATATTTTAGAAATATATAAAATAAACCCTTTAATTATATCATTTCTACAACAGACCATGAGTGATTGGAAGACAACTTTACACCTACGGGCAGGCGCCACTAATATAGAAACCACGCAAATCCCAATTAAAAGAGGCATCTTTCAGGGTGATTCATTAAGTCCGTTATGGTTCTGTTTAGCTCTGAACCCATTATCACATGAATTAAATGAATCAGAATCTGGATTTGATATTAAGGATGTTGTGGACTGTATGCGAATGTTGTGAAGTGAAGCTAGGTTGTAGGAAGGTTCTTGTTGTTTCTTTCGGAAGTAAAAGTCTCATCGGTAGTTCACTTAATTTATTTAAAAACACATTGGCTATATACATTTTATACCTATTGCACTTATCACTAGTCTCAACGATCGATTCCAAGATTCAACCTTGAGTTTCAAAAACGGGAGGGTATATCGGACGGAGGTATTGCAGTTAGTGACTGGTAGACCGATCGCGGCGCGCTGTCCTCTACAGCTCTCCCCCCGGCGTAGACTCGTCGCAGCCATCTTTCACTGGGAGGACGGCGAGCTTGGTAGTTGGACGTCGCAGGATCCCTCCTCGTGTGCGGACGTCGGCGGAGCGCACTCGGCCGTCGGGGCCTGGGTGCACCTCGATGACCTCTCCTCGGGGCCATACGTTTCGTGGCAGGTTGGGGTCGGCGATCACGACTAAGTCGCCTCGTTGGAGTTGCTTCTCTCCAGGTGTGGCGGCAGCTTGACGGGGCACGAGTGTAGGAAGGTACTCGCGCACCCATCTCCGCCAAAATTCGTTGGCAAGCGCTTGACTCGCTCGCCAGACGCGTCGATCGGCTGGGTCGCAGGGTCCCGTGTGTGGTAGGCCCATGGAGGTTCCCAACAGGAAATGGTTCGGTGTCAGCGCCTCCGGATCATGAGGATCGACGGAAACGTGGGTGAGGGGCCGAGCGTTGATACTGTGCTCGGCCTCGGTCAGTAGTGTTGCCAGCACTTCTTCGGTCGGTGTCTTTTCGTGCAGGACGCTGGTCAGCGCGACCTTCACTGACCGCACCAGGCGCTCCCAGGCTCCCCCCATATTAGGAGCCCCAGGAGGGATGAACCGCCAACTTGTGCGGTGTCGCTGGCCAAGGTCCTCCAAGGCGGGTGCCCACTCGGCGTAGGCAGCGCGTAGCTCGTTGTCAGCACCCCGGAAGTTGGTTGCGTTGTCGCTCATCATTTCGCGTGGCCAACCGCGGCGCGCTGCCATGCGACGCAGCGCCATCAGGGCGGAATCGGTGGATAGCGAGCTCACTATCTCGATGTGTACGGCGCGTGTTGTCATACAGGTGAAGAGGGCGCCCCATCGCTTCTCGTGGCGCCGTCCGATCTTCACCATCATCGGCCCGAAGTAGTCTACGCCGCAGTACGTGAAAGGGCGGTAGTAGGCAGCTACTCGGGCTCGAGGTAGGTCCCCGAAGATAGGTGTTTGTGGTCTTGATTTTCTCAATTTGCACAGCCCGCATTCTCTTGCTATTGTGCGGACTGTGGGTCGCAGGCGTAGAATCCAGTAGCGCTGGCGGAGGTTGTTCACTACTGTTTCTCGATTGGCGTGGTGTGCTTGTCGGTGTTCCTTCATCACCAGCAGGCGCGTAAAAGGGTGCCTGCCGTCCAAGATCGTAGGCTCCTTCATGTCGCGAGGTACGTCAGCTACGTGTATGCGTCCGTTCAAGCGCAGCACGCCGTCCTGCAGGGTGGGGTCCAGCCTGTAAAGCGGGCTGGACCGGGTGATTCCCTTCCCGTCCTGCAGGCTTCGGATTTCCGCTTCGAAGCTGTCTCGCTGTGCCCTCTGGATCCACATCTTCTCGGCCCGTTCTAGGTGGTGAACTTGCAGCTTGTTTCCTCGCTTGCGGCAGCCATCGATGAATACCAGCACGAAGGCGGTCGCTCTTATAAGTCGTTCGTATGAAGAGAACCGCGCGACGTCCGGTAGGTAGGGCTCCGGGCTATCTGTTGTGTGCCCTACGAGTTCGCTGTCATCTTCTTCGACTTCCTCTTCTATTGGCCAAGTGTCCTCTGGTCCAAGCAGGAAGGCAGGCCCGTCGAACCACCTGTCGTTGGCGGCTATGGGCTTGCTCGATGTGCGCGTCGCGTCGTCAGCTACGTTGTGCAGGGTAGGCACCCATCGCCAGTGTTCGGGCTCGGTGCGTTCGGCTATCTCCCCCAGACGGTGCGCGACGAAAGGCGTGTAGCGTCGTGCGTTGCGTCGTATCCAGTGTAGCACCGTGCGGCTGTCAGTCCAGTAGACAGTGCGGTCTGGTACACACTCGTGCTCGGTGACGACAGCGTCGGCGAGGCGCGTTCCTATGACCGCCGCCTGTAGCTCTAGGCGGGGTATGCTTTGTGTTTTGATGGGGGCCACCTTGGCCTTGGCTGCGGCCAGGGTGACGTCGATGGTGCCGTCGATGCGTCGCGTCCTCCAGTATGCAGCGGCGGCGTAGGCTTGCTCGCTTGCATCGCAGAAGACGTGCAGCTCTCTCTGTTCGGCGGCTCCGTACCAGCGTGGCAGGCGTAATTGCGCGACGCTGCCTCGTAGCGTTCGCAACCAGCATGCGAGGTCGTCAGCTTCGGCGTCAGGCAGGGGCTCGTCCCATCCAAGTTTGTGTCTCCAAAGATCCTGCAGTATGATCTTGGCTCGTATCGTGAAGTGGCTCAGCAGGCCCAGCGGGTCGTATAGCGACATGACCGCACATAGGGCTTCGCGCTTTGTTGGTGTGCGCTGTCGCCCGATGACCTCCTCTGGAACTCTGTGTAGCTTCGTGTTGAAAGCCAGCTGATCTAGCTTAGCGTCCCACAACAGGCCGAGTGTCTTGTCTGGTGCCGGCGCCAGGCAGGTGGGGTTGTTCGATCGGAGCCCCGTTTCGATGTGTTCTCTGACTGCGCGTGCATTGGAGTTCCACCCGCGCAGCTTGAACCCTGCTTGTGCGTGCACGAAGTTCACCTCGTCGATCGTGCGTATCGCTGTCTCGGCGTCGTTGAAGGACTCGACGTGGTCATCCATGTAATGGTTGCGTGTGACTGACTTGTACGCAGCGGGATGGGTGACCGCGAAGTCTTTTGCGTTCCGATCTCGAACGCTGTGTGCCAGGAACGGTGAGCTGGAGGCGCCGAAAATCATCGCCGTCATCTTGTACTTTTGCGGCGGCCGATGTCGGTCTTCTCTCCACAGAAACATTTGGGCTGGCTGGTCTTCTTCTCTGATGCCGACGCGCAGGAACATTTCCTCGATGTCGGCGGTGACTGCTACTGGGCCCTCTCGGAACCGGAACATGATGCCTTGCAGCGATCGCAGCAGGTCCGGCCCCTCGAGCAGTAGGTCGTTCAAGCAGATTCCGTGCGACTTGGCGGCGGCGTCGAATACCAGGCGCAGCTTCCCCGGTTTGTTTGGATTGAAAACCGTGAAGTGCGGTAGGTACCACTGCCTCTTGTTGCCCTCTTCGGTCCCGTCGCATGGTTTCGCGTACCCCTTCGTTAGCAGTGCCTCAACTTCGTGTTTGTATTGCGAAGCGAAGCCTGGCTCTCGTTCGAACTTCTTTTCGATCGATTGCAATCGCCTGAGTGCGGCGTTGTAGCTCGGTGGCGTAGCGGTATCGTCCTGGCGCCACGGTAGTCCCACCTCGAAACGGCCGTTGACTCGTCGGGCGGTAGCTTCGAAGATCTCGACGGCTCGTCGTTCGGAGTCCGCGACCTTCTCGGCGAGTGATACCCCCAGCGCGTCGATCTTGAAGTGTTCTTCGACTAATCTTTCCAGTCGCTCATTTTCTTCGTCGCTGTGGTTCGGTGTGAACATGTGCAATATCGACGCGCAGTCTCTGCCATATAGAGACCGCGGTGCGGTGCCGTGGATTGTCCAACCGAGTTCGGTGAGAGAAGCGGCCGGTTCGTTCTTGCGGCCCATCTTCACTCGCCGTGATACGATGAGGTGCCAATTGTCGGCGCCTATCAGCAGTTGCGGTTTCGCCTTCCCGTAGCAGACTTCTTCTTTGTTCAAATCCTGGAGGTGCGCATGTTTCAGCAGCGTGGCCGGTACTGCTTGACTGTGCAGTACCAGTTGCTGTATGGTGCGCATCTTCACCCGGTGACTGTCGGCGCCTCTCTTGCTCTTGATCTCTGCCTCGATGAGCTGGCTGTTGACTTCTCGGCTGCTGGATGTCGCGCCGTGGATGTGAAGCGGTCGCGTCGGCCCCTTGAACCCCAGTCGTCTTGCCAGTTCCTCTTCCATCAGCGACACGGTAGAGCCTTCGTCCAGTAGCGCGTAGGTGTCCGCTTCCCCCTTCGGGCCTCCCACGGTGACTGGAACCACCTTCAGCAGCACCATGCTTCTGTCTTCGGCGGCGGCGACAGCTACTGACACGTTCTCTTCGGCGGCAGTGGCAGCGGCGTGTTCCGGCGTCCTGGACTCTTCTCTTCTTTCTTCGAAGTGTAGCAGGCGGTGGTGGGGGCGGCGGCACTCGTTCAGACCGCACGCTCCCCTGTTGCAGCGTTGACGTCGGTGGCGGCTCTCCAGACACTTGAAGCACACGCCGTTGTCCTTGACAATCTTCCATCTTTCGTCGACGCTGGCTGCTCGAAACTTCTTGCAGTTTGGCAGCAGATGTTCTTCGTTGCAGCTCGTACACTCGTATTTTCTTTCTTGCGGCGGTGCTGTGGCGTCCGTCTTCTTCACAGGAAATGCGGTGTCTGCAGTAGTCGTATATATGTTGACCTTCTTCTTCACGGCGCCCGTCGGAGCCGATGTTGCTAGTCGGGACGTCTTCGGTATCGCAGCCGCAACCGGGTGCGACGAGTACGTAAATTGTAGCGCCAGGTCCGCTTCCTCCATCAGGAACTGTGACAGCAAGACGAGTTGTGGGTCGCTGCTGCGCATGCGTTGTTTCGCGTAGTCGCACCACCGGGCGCGCAGGTAGGGGCTCAGCTTCTCCAGTACCTCCCTCGGCAGCATCGGGTAGTGTAGATAGTCACGGCGATCTATGTTTTGTAGCACACATACGATGTTTTGGAGTTTTACTGCGAACGTGTTGATTTCGTTGGCGGAGCTCCCCAGGCGCGGCAGGCGGCGCAAGTCTTCCATCGCCTTGTCTATGATGAACTCTGGTCGACCGAAGCATTGTTCCAGTGTGCGCATTACTTGTGCGGGGGTTGATACGGTACACAGGAGACCGGCGACTGCTTCGCGAGCTTCCCCTCGTAGACAGTTTCGAAGGCGGGCCATGTTCTCGGTGGGCGCGAAATTGTAAGTGGCGGTGGATTCTATCATCGCCGCTTTGAAGGGTAGCCACTCGTTGACGGCGCCGGAGAATGTTGGCAACTCGGTGGCCTGCCGGGGCGCGGGGCGCACCCGGGACATCCTCTCGAACGCTTCTGTGAGTTGCTCGATCCCCTTCTGTCGTCGTGTTGGCGTCGGTGATCGCGGTCGGCGAGCGTCGTTTTCATCGAAGTGCACCCGTTCGTGGTGCCGCTGGGTTGCGTATGTCGGTTGCTCCCCCCGTGCGGTCAACGGGGTCCGCAGCGCCTGCGTAGGGACGGCGTCGTCGGTTGTAGGCGCCTTGTGTCCCGGAGTAATTCTCTCCCCCCGTCGCACGGAGGGAATTTCGACGTTCTGTTGCAGCCAGCTATCGATGCGCTCGTTGATGTCGGCGACGCACGAACCTTCTACGTCGACTTCTTCTTCTCGAATGTTCTCGATGTCGACGGCTAACCTCTTCCTGATGAGACTTGTTTCAATTGCGAGTTCTTTCTTCCTTATTTCTGTTTCAATTGCGAGTTCTTTCTTCCTTATTTCTGCTAGTCGCTCTTCCGCTTCCAATTGTGCGTTCCGTATGCGGGCCACGGCGCTGCTAGTCGATCTTCGTGATGCTCTGGACCTCGAAGGTGACGGGCGACGTGGTGACTCAGCGCGTAGAGCTTCGCTCGGACGAGAGAGACGCGAAAGGTGCGCAGAGGTGTGCAGCGCTTCGGCGCTATAGCCCCCCCCCTCGGCGCCCATGGCGACAGTCGCGTCTCTGTTGTAGTCCGCAGGTGCGTTGCTTGATGCCTCAAGTCGGTCACGAAGAGTGGCGTCGATCAAACCACCCGAACGTGCCGCGCTTTGGCTTGCGTTTGCCGACGGAGAACGCGGAGGATCGGTAAACACTGTTTTTGGTACGCGTTCTTGAGAGCGTGTCCTCACCATTTTTTCTTGCATTAAATATGGTGAGCGATGAAACCAGGAAACTGTTGTGTCCTGGCGCGGGTTTCTTCAATCTGGCTAACGAAATACCAGCGTGGTTTATTTGAATCCGGCTCGAAGGACCAGGAAACTGTTGTGGCCTGTATGCGAATGTTGTGAAGTGAAGCTAGGTTGTAGGAAGGTTCTTGTTGTTTCTTTGGAAGTAAAAGTCTCATCGGTAGTTCACTTAATTTATTTAAAAACACATTGGCTATATACATTTTATACCTATTGCACTTATCACTAGTCTCAACGATCGATTCCAAGATTCAACCTTGAGTTTCAAAAACGGGAGGGTATATCGGACGGAGGTATTGCAGTTAGTGACTGGTAGACCGATCGCGGCGCGCTGTCCTCTACAAAGGAGAATCGGAAAATCTTATCTAAAATATCTCATTTATTATATATGGACGACTTGAAATTATATGCCAATAATGAACAACTTATTACAAAATTATTAAATATAACACATGAATTTTCCAAAGATATAATGATGGATTTTGGTTTAGATAAATGTCGCAAATTAAATCTCAAAAAGGGAAAAGCAGTGCTAGGTAATTACATACTTGATGATCAGAATGCAATCATAGCTATGGAAAACAGAGAACTCTATAAATATCTAGGTTTCGAACAATCACGCTTAATTGACCATATAAAAATAAAAGAAAAGCTCATGCAAGAATATGTGCGTAGACTACATGCACTGTGTAATAGTCATTTAGTTAGTAAAAATCTATTCAAATCCATAAACACATATGCTATACCAGTACTCACTTACTCATTTGGAATTATCAAATGGACTCAAACTGACCTTCAAAAACTTGAAACAAAAACACGAACAATACTCACACATCACAGATATCACCACCCAAAATCAGCAATAGAAAGAATTACATTACCACGGAAAGAAGGAGGAAGAGGTCTTATTGATATTGCTAAATTACACAAATCGCAAATTATAAATCTAAAAAAATTCTTTATAGAAAAAATATCTAGTAGTATTATTCACAAGGCAATAGGAACAATAGACAAAAACTTCACACCCCTAAATCTAAATGAACAGCAAATAGAAGATATAGACACTCAAGCAATTTTACAAGAAAAACATAAAAACTGGATGCGAAAAGAATTGCATGGCAGACACCCATATGATCTAACACAACCCCATATAGATAAAGAAGCATCGAATAAATGGCTCCATTCGGCAGGACTCTTCCCAGAAACAGAAGGTTTTATTATATCAATTCAAGATCAAGTTGTCAATACCCGAAATTACAGAAAATACATAATAAAGGATAGAACTATAACTAACGATTTTTGTAGGAAGTGCCATAGTAAACCGGAAACAATACAGCATATCACAGGTGCTTGTTCTATACTTACACAAAATGATTATACTCACAGACATAACCAGCTCGTCAACATTATTCATCAAAAATTAGCATCTAAATACAAACTGATTAATAATCACGAACCGTACTACAAATACAAACCCCAAACAATATTAGAGAATGATTTCTATAAAATGTATTACGATCGTGCTATACTTACAGACCACACTATTCACAACAATAGGCCGGATATCACAGTGGTAGATAAACAAAACAAACAAGCTTACATCATAGATATAGCAGTCCCTAACACAAACAATATACCAAACACCATATCCGAAAAAATCAGAAAGTACACGGAATTGCAAGACGAAATTAAAAGGGTATGGAAATTAAACAGAGTTACCATAGTTCCAATAGTATTATCATCGACAGGTGTAATACCTATTAATTTAATCAATAGTCTACTTCATCTTCAACTCCCAAAATATACGTATATTACCCTACAAAAAGCGGCTATATTAAACACGTGCCGTATAGTCCGCAAATTTTTACAATTAGAAGATGACAACGACCCTAACCCCAATCAAACTTAAAGAGACACTTGGCAATGCCCGTGGCTTTTTAATAGTTAACCAGGATTACACCTGTGAAACTTTAAGTTTAGAAACACATAATAATAATAATAATTTATTTGAAAAAATTTGGTTACAAAGGATGTTATACAAAGAGTTTTCAGCATATTCTGTAGATCATGTCAACGTGCAAATATTGTTTAATATAATACATAATAAGCAACATGTCATTAGTAAAATTATAAATTAATAATATTAAATACATATTAACCATTATTATTATTTACATTTCATTAATAGACACACAGATAATATAATACTATACTAGTAATAAAAACTATATAGCGGCACGTCCCGGCCTTGCAGGGCGGTCAATTTTTTAAACATTTTTTTTTGAATGATTTGTATGTTTGTGACGAATAAACTCATAAACTACTGGACCTATTTTGATAAAATTTGGTAGGTATGTACAAATATTGATTAGACGTTGGGAAAGAACATGGCTGCCTTTTATCGCGTAAAAAGGCTTGAAATTATTGAAATAAGGGATGAAAGTTTCTATGGAAGGTTCGTCATGTGAATAAAAAACGTTTTTTTTTTAATTTAGACCTGTGTTAAGATAAAAGGTAGCCTATGTGATTTCCTAACATCTAATGTATATATGTACCAAATTTCATCAAAATCGGTCTAATGGTTTTTGAGATTATTACTTACAAACATACAAATCTTTACTCTAGGGGATAAGAGGTAGCCTATGTGGTTTCCTAACATCTAATCTATATTTTATTAAATTTCATCAAAATCGGACTAGTAGTTTTTGACCTTTTCGTTACAAACATACAAATCTTTCCTCTTTACACTAACAACATAGAAGTGTTTTTGTATAATTGAGAAAAAATGTGTAAGCCAGGGTTTCCCAATCTCAGGGGCGTCGGAAGGCGATACACGTAGATTGGCTGTCTGGTGTGATGCGAGCGAGTCTTTATTTTAGAGAGGTGAGAGTGGCGATTTGCATAGTTAAGCCTCGTTTGTACTTATTTTCTAATTAAAATTACAAATATATTATGAAGTATTTTTTAACACAAAACATGACAATATCACCGGATAAATCCACTAATCTCTATCTTCATTAGATGATGGTTGATGACAGTTTGTTTTTATATGAAAGTGATTGTCAATTTATTTACAAATAGAACTGAAAACTTCGCTCGTGAACATACCTCTAAGTCTAATACGTGGCTAGTTCCCGAAGTAAACTATTTCATTTCAAGATTTGAATCTAACACTCATATTCACAAACATTACTATGAGATCTCTCGACTCTTCGATAAGAAACGAACTAATTACAGAGTTTTATTCAACGCAATGGCATTGAATAGAGCTCTGTGATTGGTTGGTTTCTTATCCAAGAGTCGAGAGATCTCATAGTAATGTTTTTGAATACGGGTGTGTCTCATTGCAAAGTGATTAATTAAACAACATGAGTACCATTGTATGTAAACTATGTAAGTATGTATCTATACTTGTCGTTCATCAAAACACGCTTTGAAAAATGCACCGTTGCGTGTTCTAGACGGCAGGCTCTCCGAACGCCTGTCTGAAGCCACGTATCGCACGTAAGTAAGTAGGTACCTCGACTGTCTGGGGTGCTCATTTATTTCTACACTCTTATCTATAAGGCTGCCAACGAAGCAAAAAATCCAGATCCTAAGTAATGATAGACCGCTCTCAGGAAGTGGACTGACTTGTGAAACTATGTTATTATTGCACAAAATTGCGTTTCGAATTAAAATGCACGAATAAATATTTTTTTAGGAACAGGTTTTTGTACGACAGTGAATTCGGTTTAACGATATTACCATAATAATGTTCAATATTCATTCAATTATTATATATAATTTATACGTTTCTACAGTTTTATAGTTTAGTTGTTTAATTTATGTAACTGAACCTACCTAATTAGTAAAATAGTGTTTCTTTTTGCAGCAGGTATTGTTTTCGACTGTACTTAACGTAGGTACGTGTGTACGAAACTTAAGTACGAAAAAAGTACTTGTACCGGTATAATTAATTTGTAGCATTCTTCATGGTGTTAACCTTCATCTTACAGAAACAGTTCAGGCGCGGGAAAAGCTATTTTGACAAAATAATAATTTTGTGTATGTCAGTCTGTTATCTAGTAGGTACCTATTCATAGGTAATTTTTCTTAAACATACTAGGTACTTACCTACTTAATTTGGGCTAGATAATTGGTGTGAACGTGAGGATATTACTGTAATGAAAAGAATAACAATTTCAAAAAGTTATTATTAATTTAAAATGCTTACTCATAAATATACCTGTAATCAAATTTTCACTTTTAGTAAGACCCGCGAGTGCACAAGTACTTACGTTGGGTGACGTATACGTCCGCGTCGAAGTTCGTCTGTGACCCCCATTTGCGACCACAACTGACCACTTCGATGATACGGCGGCCTTCAGACCTCTTTCGAGGATTCTGTATTCGTCGCACGATCATTGCCAGCCAGTAGTGATGTTGTAGAATCAGTACCTACGTATCGATAATTCCTAATTAATATTTGTTTTCAAGTTAGGAAAAGTTCTTTAAAAATATTTAAATACTCGTATCCACGAAATAAGCATAGTAGAAACAGAAATTAGTATATGTTACAGAAATAATAATAATTCTGTGGTTTAAGTACTTACTTAGATAAAATATTTGCATAAAATAAATTTACCTTAGTAGATACTGAATTAGGGCCTGCGCCCGCCGCCACCGCGGCACGGCACGGCAGGGCAAGGGATTTTATCGCGGACAAATGTTCGACCTTATTTAAAATGAAATCAGCATTAACATTCTTTTATTTTACACTAAAAGGTCGAAATATCTTCCTGCTGTTAAGGGCCGGAGCCATATATAGTCTATGGCCGGAGCCCACTGACGGACGGCACTCGCTTCGGGATACCCCGCCGCACACATTGCTTCGTGTCTTTAAAGGAAAGTGAGTGCTAAGTAATTAAAATAAGGTTCAATCTAGTCCCACAATCTACATAGGTAATTCTTACATTCTACAAGTGACGGCATGGCACATCAAACGAATTTTTCGTAGACAAATGATTTTGGACCTTAATTAAGTTAATTTAGACACATTTATTATTGCTGTACAATTGCTCTGTATGGCTGTGATGAAACATGGACAATGACACATAGGAACAGGGAAATCTTGGAAGCTTTTGAGATGTGGTGTTAGCGAAGGATGGAGAAGATTAGTTGGACACAGCAGATAAGGGTACCTACTGGCAACGGTGATCGAGAAGAAAACTACTGGAAACAATAGAAAATAGAAGGGCAAGAATCCTTGGCAATCTTGTTGATATTTTTAAAAAACACGACGAGTTTTTTTAAAATAT
Organism: Elophila nymphaeata; assembly: GCA_955850985.1. Classification (NCBI taxonomy): domain Eukaryota; kingdom Metazoa; phylum Arthropoda; class Insecta; order Lepidoptera; family Crambidae; genus Elophila; species Elophila nymphaeata. Next base: position 7,596,070 of record OY039080.1, on the reverse strand, counting down.
CATGGAGGGAAAGGTGGAAGGAAGGAGAGGAGGCCAAGGTTAAGTCCGTGTCCACTAAAGTTTATTTTCATTCAGTAATAACGTTGCAAAATAATGAATTACTTTACTTATCTCTTATCTTACCGACTCATGGGATACCCATTGTTTCAATCAATATAAAAGTCGATAAATACTAATCAACTGTGGTTTACTCACTAGTACCAACGGAATGTTACATGATTATTACGTTAATAGTTTTATCGATACTTAACTGTTTTAATTTATAACCATTTTTCGAAAAATGTTAATTAGAAAGAAAATAAATACCTACTCGATTCCACGAATAAGTAAGCAGCAATACCGTAACTGGAACAACACTATCATTGATATTATTTTTTTTATAATTCTGAAGACACTTGAACTCCTTTCTCCTGAGATACGATAATATAGGTGCACTTTTTTGTAACGACAATAATATCGACTCGATAATTTATTGGAAATAATTAAAGTGTTATGCAGAAATTAACAATTTGGGAACATTGATTGAGTAATATCAATTTGTGCTTAATATCAGATACAAATTTATGCATTTGGTGAGTAAAAATGTAATGGAGTAGAAATGGGACTTACGTGATCGCTCGCCCCCACAGATTTAAGCTCGCCCCTGACAAGGTGTCAGAGGAATAATAGAAAGTGCCGACCTCCGCCACTGTCTGTATGATATTTTAATTTGAAAAAAATATATATATCTTACAATACCTAATTTTTATCCCATAGACTTAAATGTTGATTAAAAAAATACATTACAATTTTTTGTCATAATCGTTTTCTTGTAACGGTTAGGCCCATTTTTGCCATTCTTCTTTGTTCACAAGGATGAACGAAATTGATAATTATCTGAACGACGATGGGACGAACATAATTATGTTTGATCATCATCATCATCAACAGCTCATATAATGTCCCCACCGAGAGGCTCGAGCCTACCCCACATTAGGGGCGATTAGGCCTTAGTCAACCACGCTGGCCAAGTGCGGGTTTAATTATGTTTGATAGGCAGGAACAATTTATATGAGATAATGAAATTGTTGTTTTTACTATTTTCCTCACAATTTTACCATACTTTCTCACCATTTGAAACTTGCCACTAAATAATATTACCGTGCCACTAACGAACAGCAATTAATTTTATAGAGATTTTCAGAAATAGGTTAGTTCTTTCCTGTTTAAGTTACCTATGCCTATTTATGTAAGTAGATACTCCTAGTTACAATTAAAAATATATTAAGTATATCTTTTGCATGTCTGTTGCTGCTTGGCTTGATGCATTTTACAAGGCAAGTTTGTAATGTCACTTCCGAACTTTCATTCTAACTTTGTATGAAACTTACGCTGGTAAACTTGAGACCGTCTGGTCAGAAACAATGGCCGATTGAGCATTGTTCAGCTCGGGTTCGTGGTCCAAGGTCATTGCGACACCCACACTAAATGTCGAACGTCAGCTGCCTGGATTTTTTATAAGCTTTAAGCGCTTGGTACAAAACTTTACTATATAGTGAACTTAAAATTTATATTTAATCTGCTTATGAACTGAGGGACCACACTGGTATTTTGCAAATTAAATTTCGAAGGATTTAGTAGAAGACTTACAACAAATGTAGGCTAAATCTAAAAACTGTAGCCTAGTAATATTAAAAACTACAGCCCATAAAGTGTGGTCCCTCAGTCCTCACAGGCCACCAGCCAGATCTGGGAAAGTATCTGAAAAATTAAGGTATTGTGACTACATACTTTCAGTAGAGAACGTGCAAAGATATCTACTGTAACACAGACCACAAAGCATCAAAGATTTTTAAACATTGCGCGCGCGCGTTTAAACACAGTCGGTGCCAGCCAAAGCAAAATAAACTTACCTACCTAATAGATACGAACTTGATTAATCCATTAACTATACATAATATGAATGCATAATAAAGATAAAAATAATCCGCCGGTCCGTGAAGTTCGAAAAATTGTCGCAAAGACTACACTATCCTCCTTATAGCTAGCTGGCACCGGCTCCAAATATATCGGAGTATGAATTATATGCACCTACATAAATAAAGAATTATAAACCTGTATCACTTTCCTTGGTTTTCTATGACGCTCTTTTCAACTACTTAATAAAAATATTATTTATTTCTTACTTTTTAGTTTAAATTTGTACGTCTTGAAGTCGGTTTTCGTATTTTTTTTGCTAAAAAAAAATTATTCTTACACCTAAGTGATAAGGGTTATCAGCCTCTAACATTTATTTTTTATTTTTTGGACAAATTTTTGTGTTTTTTTTTATATGTAATGTGGCATTAATAAAACACACAGCCCAAAATTTTCACCCTTCTATCACCAAACCTATTTTTAATAGTTATTTTAGTAATTTAATCATTTTCACCCCGCTCGATAACTGATCTTTCACTTTTAATTGATTAAGCAATAAGATATAAATCAACACGTGTTGTGAGCTCTGCCAACAACGGCGAATACTCTACCGGTATATCTCATACTTGAAATTTTGTGAAAATAGTTTTAAATTAAAACAGAAACGTATACGTGTTTTATTATTGTGAAAGGTAAGGCCTAAAACGGTCTGGAGATCCTTGGCGGAGTCCTATGTCTAACAGTGGGCGTCTCTCGGCTGAGATGATGAAGGCTTAAAAATTAAATGTCGTCACATTAAATGGTCTCCAAAGGAAAATAAAATGGTATTTTTGATTCAAAAAGCACCACAATAGAACTTAAAATATTTATTTAACTAACAAAAAAAAAATTAAAATTATTTTATTGCTTTTCTATATAAAAATTGTTTTTTGATGCCCGCATGGGAACGTTAACACGATAACTCGAGAAAATATAATTTTTTCAGGTGAATTTTTTTTAATCACGTCACATGAGTTTACGTATGACGCTGAATACAAGATGCACATTGATATTTAATTGGTCAATCTATAATTAATTTTTTTCGGTGGGATTTTCGTGAAAACTTTTACCTTTCAGGCAGCCATATGTAATATTTTTATAATAAACAGAGTTCTCATGGAGTCAATGTGCGCATGCGTTCCTATCTATCGGTTTGTAGTTATTTTTACGGGTACATGAGGGCGTAAGACGGACTGACCAAAAATATTGTACACTCCATTGCGCTGAGAGATTAAACTATGTTTATTTTTTAATTGTCGTAATTAGTAGTAGAAATATGAATAACAATTTTAAATGTATAGATAGCTATCAAGAATTGTAATTCAATATATATTTGTTAATTTAATAAAGAATAATTTATTAACTTAAATAAAATATCATTTAATTATCTACAACGCTTCCTTTCTCTTTCAATTATAATTACATCGCCACACATTTATAGTGTTAGTTATTTTTAATTGAACTAAAAAATATTTCCTAGAAATAATGTAAGTATATGGCAAAACAACCTTTGCCAGGTTAGCTAGCTTTCCATAAAAATATGGGTTGTTACAAATATATATGGATGTATATTATGATACAAGATAGATCTATAATTACTACAATTGATTTCTAATAATGGGTGTGAGAGTTGAAAGAAAAACGAGACGATGAAGAAAGATCTTCAGTCGTTCACTATTTAACTTATTAACAGTGCCAACGGGACCCTGATGATGCTGTTGGCGCTGGATCTACTTGGTTCTCTGGTAAACTGCAGCTTCCGCAATGCGTTTGCGGCTTCTGTAGTTGGAGTAGCGGGATTTCTGGACAACGGAACATTTAGTGATAATTTTACCTTGACTTAGGACCTCCGCAGCGGGAATCTAGACCCAGTTATCTGGCCCAAATTTATGACCAAAAGAACTTACCGAGGTAAAGTAAAATATGTAATTTAATATACTTTTTATTTGTAACTTAGATCAAAGACTAATCAAATCAAAATAAATTTACTATATAACCAATCTCCGTAACATAGATAAACATGCCATAATCAAACTCCATGACTTAGATAAACATGCCAATACCGAAATACCAATTCAGAGAAGATACGAGTACCTCTTTATCTGTAGGTCTGTAAACTCCACTTTCATCGATTTTTTTCTGCTATATTAGTAACTCTTCTTAAGATATACAGGATGTTTGATACACGGGATATCAAGCGGACACTACCCATGCTAACATAGTTATACATATATGGGGATGGTGTTGCATGTAAGTGTCTATACTGGTCTATACCTATAGGCTACAGTGACCGCTCAAATCGGGCGGTTGGTATGATTCTACACCAGCCAGTAAATAATCGTAGAATTATAAAAAAATATTACATTAAACTTGGGCCACACATGTTATGTCTCCATTTGATGTCATTGCTTGACAAGTTCCGCCCCTAAGACAGTTGTGTGTTCCCTATCGAATTTCTATCAGTGATGTTGTTTCGAAACTTGTTGATGTTCGTTTGTCAACAGAATTGAATAGTTTCAAGGCCATATTGCACCGTCATGTATCTTCACAGTTTTATTGCGTTTTCGGTAGCCTGTTATTTAATAATTTACCTATGTGTGTGTAGGCGGTGTCATTTATATTTTATTACGTTACCCTAAAGTTGAAATCGTAATAGAAAGTTAATGCATACTTATCTAAAATGAAATGCAAAAAATACATAATAGACGAATTTAGAAGGTTTTAATAAAGTATTCAAAAGTGGGTGTGCAAACAAGATTCCATTTGACGCAGTCGCTAGTCACAAGGCTAGCCAGCTAGCTTTAAAGCCAAAATCAAAGACTGTCTTTATCTGATCGATCAATCATTTTTTTCCATTAATTCTGTAATTAAATGAAGTTTGAAGGAGTCGATGAGGTTAAATCACGTTACATGGATAAGAGCGTTTGATTTTTTTTAAATAATGTATTCAGTTAGACTTCGTCGTGATATTATTTCGCAGCAACTACTTACATACTTTCCCCTTCGGACCTGGTGTCCATTTCAATGGCCATAGTTTGAAAATACTCTTATTATGAAAGACTCTTACCAGAGTTGAAATAAAAACTGATTATGACATTTGGTAGGTACCTACATTCTTGACTGGTAGAGAATGCTGTTTAGCATTAAGTCCGCCTTTTGTACTTTCTTTTGTGCCATAAAGTCTTCAAATAAATAAATAATAATTCTTAAGATATATTAAACAATAGCTTCGAAAAATGTTTAGGTAGGTAAGAAATTTTCGAAAATATCAAAAATAAATAAACATCAAAACGATAAAAAATTATACAAAAATATTTCATTGATATTTTTGAACAGTCTTATAAGTATTTCCGTTCAAAAATATCAATGAAATATTTTTTTAAAGTTACTAATTCAGGTCTAAGTAGGTAGGTATGTGTTGGTAACAAACATGTAAGCACTGATTTACCTAAGAATAAGATAAAAGAAAAAATAATTTCAATATACGGTTACCTACAAAACTAGCGGCACGTCCCGGCTTCGCACGGGTGGACTTTTTCATGCATGCAGGTCAAAATTTTAAAAACGCTATTAGAACGTATATTTATTTCTTTCATAACAAGTGTCTAAGTTTCATGTTGTTATCTTCACAAATGACGAACTTCCATATAAACTTTCATACTTTATTTCACCCACTTCAAGTCTTTTTTTCGCGTTAAAAGGTAGCCTATATCCTTTTCCAACGTCTCATCAATATTTGTACTAAATTGGTTCAAAATCGGTCTAGTTGTTTTTGAGTATTATCGTTATAAACATACAAATCTTTCATTTTTATAATTTGGAAGATTCATATGTTTGTGACGAATAAACACAAAAACTACTTGACCACCATAAGGACATTAAAATATGTTTTTGATTCCCAAGAAACAACTGGCCCTAAGTACCTAGTACCTAGGTAACAGTTGATTCTAGCATTTCTAGGGTTTGCTTACTATGCGAGATTTCCTCACTTAATTTACAATCTCATTTGATTACCATAACTTCTGAGTAAGCTCTGAATACATCTATTCATTACCTAAACGGTCGTTAGTTAAAGTGACGTGACTGATCAATAAAATGTACCTACCTAGATATTAGATATTGAACACCTTAATTAACCAGTTAGCAGCCATTCAGTAAGAGGGAAAGGTTCAATATGAAAGCGATTAGGAGGGGCGATAGCAAAGATGTTCATGGCAATAGGGGTGTTTTAATTAATCTTACCGGGAGATCGAAAGCAAGGAGGGTTGGTGTAAGTGTTGGCGGCCGGCCAGAAAATCCAATGCCAAAACCGAATGTAGTAGTCCGTCAAAACATATTGCACTGAACTAAATTGGGCTTAAGGAAGGACGAAGAAGAACTCATCCAGCCCGAATACCCTAGAGATGAGAGATTTCCATGCGGGAGATACTCGCCGACTAGTAATCCTCCTTCCCGGGAGTCTCCGATCTGTGCCGCCGATACGATCCTAGAACGCTTGAGATCGGATCTTTGTATCAGAACGCAAAGACCTTCAAGCCGACGCTAGACGTTCCTATCCTAATATCGGATGAAATCGGAAAATGAGTTTGACTGAAGTCCTAACTTTTACCAAATCGGAAGGCCGCTAAAATAGAACCCTACATCGGACTTATTAGCGCACAAGCATCGAGTACAGACGTGTTTGCTCTCCCACGCTTCAAAATACGATCACGCTCATAATTCTAAAAGGGGTTGAGCAGAGCCTTGTAACAATTGGTGTGAGTGTGGAAATATATTATTATTATTTATCTGTGCTTTGGATAGAACATTAAGCGGGAAAAAATCTTTAGCAGTATTGTAGATAATAATATCATGAAATACTGCACCAAACCTAAATAAATTGGGAGCAGGGTAGGAGAAAGAAGCTCATTATCAATCAAATGAGACAACGTAGAAGTCATGATAATATCTCATGCATGACAAACATATTATATCCCTAATCTGTGGACAAACAAACACGATACACGTCTACATTGCGTCACTGTTGCACTAAATCTGATTTTAGGAAACAGATGTCGGAAAGTGTGGGTAAAACGCGTCCGATTTAGGATGCCCGACTGATCCATTACCATTCATTCTACTTAAGATTGCGTTTGAGATGGTCCCCTGAAAAAATATACAAGAGGGGTCTTCGAAAGAAACCCACATGAGTACCTGAAAAGAAAAAGAAGAATGTGGTTACATGACATTAACAAAAAAAGCTTCAGTAAAATTATCCGCCACTTAATAGCGTCCTGTTGGGACGGCGATCTCATGCAATCCCTTACCCCTATGAGTTTAACAGGGAAGCTCTTGGCCTTTATCTCAACCGCTAATAAGTGATGTTATCGCCGAAGGTCGAGCGAGCTTTACTCGAAACCTTCAACCACTAACACAATAATTCTGTTAATACTATTATTACAGAGTTTTGATAAGATGGTGCTAGATAGCCACTTTAAAACAAGTCCCACCAACTCAACGGAGCTCATAATTATCCTTCCTTGGGGATCAAACTCGGATCTGCTGGGTGGAATATTATTCCACTACTACTACATAGGCCAAACAATCAATTGCGAACCTTAAGTGGCAGTGGGCAGGGCACATTGCGAGGAGGACTGATGGCTGTTGGGGCGGAAAGGTCCTCGAGTGGTGACCACGTACCTACCGGGAAACGCAGCGTTGGTAGGCTAGTATCTACTAGATCGTTCGTCCACCTTATGGGGGATAAGGTGGACGAACGATCTAGTAAAGGTCACGGGAAGCCGCTGGATGCGGGCAGCGCAGGACCGACCGGTTTGGAGATCCTTGGGGGCGGCCTATGTCCAACAGTGGGCTGAAATGATGATGATGATTCCACTACTAGACCACGGTGGCGGTTTTAAAATTTGTTCAGTAGTTTTTGAGAGCTTATTCCTTAGAACACAAAACTCACCATTTGTTGGCGACGTACTGGCAGACTCTTTAGTATAGGTTTTGATAATGACATATTTTTGTATTTTTTATAGATGCAGTTGTCAGTGTCCTTTTGGTTACTGTGTGGGCTTGTGTGCAGACTTAAGCGTCATAATCACTTTCATTCACATCATTATTAAGAAAAAGTATATATGGTATGAGTACTCAAATTTACAACAAATTGGCAAGAGAATTTCGTGATATGACTATAAATTTATTTAAAACAAAATTAAAGCAAGTACTTATAGAGAAATGCTACTATAATGTTGACGATTTTTTAAAAGAATAATCTTGTTGATAGTAGATAATTTATTTTATTAATTATTCGATTATTATTATTTTGACATTCACTATTATAAATATGATTTATAATTTGACAATTGTAAAATGTAATGAGATTATTTTTTATCATAGTGTAAATAATATTAGAGACATTTATTAAACTTTAATTTTGTACGCCTACTAAGGCAGAACATGTCGAGCAACAATGTTTAATATAAGATCTTTCCTGTACTCATGTTCCAACAAATAAATATCTTTATCTTTATCTTATCTTATCTTTATCTTTATAATACAGTTCATACTCAGTCGCTATCCCAATTCTTTTCTCTTTATAGTGTTAATGTAGACAATGTTTTTGGATATTTCTAACCGAGCTCCGGTTACTTTACTTCCTCTCGAATAGTTTAATAATTTGCATTCAAATCTTGTTTTTCGCGCTCGGTTAATTTAATGCCTTGCTTTTATTCTATAACTGACAATTAAGTGCAATAAAATACGGATTTTAGAAATTAGACTTCGGTAACCAGTTCTGGACCCAATATTTATCCTTTTATCGAACCTGTGCGTTCGAATTATTGTATTCGTGGCTGGGTGGTAATTGTGCAATGATATAGTGCCCGCCAATGCCGACCTAACATTCCGAATGCAGATCGTGTGCCTGATTTAAATAGGCGCCAATGTATGTTAAGATGTTGGCTGCAATCGCAGGTCATATTATACTTAATGTGATTCAGACTACGCGTATTTATTCCTCAGTAGGTATTACCATTACATTACTGTCACACATGTTGTCACTCGGGATTCGTTATAGCTAATTACATTATTTACTTAATCATTTACTGCGCTCCATTAGTCTATTTTAGACTACTTCGCTGTGTTTCTTGTTACTGTGATGTGTTCGCCAAACGGAAAATGGAAAGCCACCTACACAATTTTTTTGAAAGCTTAGGATCTATTGAGACTTGGAATAATAGTTTCTAACCACAGTTTGTTTATTAGACCTCGAGGTTTCGCAAATTATGACACTAGCTTAGATTAAAGTAAAAATTTCTTTAATCTAAGGACACTGGAGATTTCTTAATTAGATATAGAATGTCAAAAGAAAGCGTGTTATTTCTATTAGACAAATTAGAACATCAATTGGTAATTAAGAATGACCGGTATGTACATTTTAATTCATTCATTGACTACTGTGTATGGTTTCTATTATATTATTAATCATTTATTAATTTTTAAATGGTAAATTGGATTATAATCACTTTTTGTTCACAGAAATAACTCTGTTCCCCCTACAAATAAAATACTGTGTGCATTACGTTATTATGCTACTGGTAATTTATTACAAGCAGGGGACTTGAATGGTATAAGCGTAGCAAATTGCAGTTGCATAATAAAAAGAATTTCCGAAAGAATAGTCACACACAGTCGAAATAAATTTATAAAATTTCCCGAGACTGCGAACCTGCACACTGTTCCCGAAGAGTTAAATTTGTCACTGCAATCCAAAGACTTCTTTAAAGTCTTTAGTACTCCGTGCTGCAATGCAATCCAAGCTTGACTTTTGGCTTCATTTGTAGAGCCGTCTGTTCTTTTTTATTTGAAATGGTATTTTTATACGACATTAAATTTTTTACTAGTTTATCTTATTCTTCCAGAGAAAATTTCTGTCCACGTTTTCTTTTTTCACTCATTTTTAATTAAACTAAAATAAATATCAAAGGAAACGTACAATAAATGGAGAGGATTGAATAATTCGGTAAAAAATTTTTTTTTTTTACTATGAGACCAAGGAACATGCTATACAGCCTTATAAAAATGCTATAAAATGTATAAAATAGACCGAATAAATCATTCAAAGATTGTATTTAATTTATAAATAGTTTCCAATATTTTTACTTATTGTATTTTAGTTAAATAATAAAAATATTCCACATAAAAGTTTATTTTAATAGAAAGAACGGTGTTTGCCATCACTAGCCTGTCACTTAGTTCGGCAACCCCTGAAAAGGTCTTCCCTAGCATGATAAGAACACATTTAGGTAAGAGGACTGTTTAGATGTGTTCCCTATCCAATTAATGCTTTAGGGATTATTGGTGAAAACAGGCATTACTTACCTAAATTGTCCGCTATTTTCCGTAAGCAGGTAAAAAGCAGTAGTTAGGTAGGTACATACCTTGGTCTGAGACCTATACGGAAATTTTGACTTAATAACATGTAAATGACGTCAATTAAATTAAAAGCAATCTGTTCCGTATGATAAATAAAAAGCAAATGATGCCTAGAGCACATTACGTAACTTATTAAAATCGTCGCGTTCGTCGGCTTGGCGACCGTGACCTCCCATATAGCTCAGCACTACATCATCTTTAAAACGATTCGATATCTGTATCGTAATTTCACACTTCCTTTCTTATTTCGTTAGAAAGTTACCTAATATTAATAAATTAGCAATTGAATAGTTCCGATCGAATAAAATTATTCATTCAACTTTTACTTTCGCGTCCTTTTAATATACTTACTTCAAATAGCCAAGAATTTTCTCTGTGTAGTCGCTGCCTAAGAAAGTTTACTAATAAATGTGTGTTCACACTTTCGCCCTGCAGGACCGAACACGAGATCGCACTTAGCCAAAGTATTAGAGATCGTCAGGGAAAATTCAACGTGTGTTTTGACTAATTCTTATCGCGCTTTAGAAATTTAAGTGTCACTAATATGCTAACTATTTTATTATATAATAGGATTTATAAAATTGCACTTATTATTTGCAGCTTTCTTGTTTCCTATGACGAGAATCAAGTCTTATCGTAATATTACTTAATGTTTACCTAGTAACACCTAATAGGTACAAGTACTTACCATTTTATATTGAACAAACACACATACCTACCTACATATAGTTTAAGGAAGTCGCACTTCTCTATGTGTCATCGTTTTTATTTATAAGGCCGTTTTGTTTGGAAGAGATTGCTTGTAGCGATGAAATTGTCCAGTGTACGAACATATAACGTTTACTTTAATTGTAAGTCTTAAATGTTCCTGCAGAAATAAAGAATATTCTATTCCAAAACTATCAGTAGGTTTTTCTTTTACCGGGAAAGTTCATGACGAATGTGGAAGTAAGCCTTGCCTGCAAACCTATGAAGGGCAGCCAGCCTTAAATAGGTTTGCAGGCAAGGCTTGTCATAATATTAGCTGTCGAATCTTAACAAAGCTGCAGGTCTTATAAAAAATAGTTTTTTTAAAATAAATACTCAAACTAAAAAGTCTGTTTTTTTAAATAATTTTATATGTGAGTCGGTTGTGAAGAAAAAAACTTCTTTATTTAAATGAACTTTGCTAAGTGCCTACTTTTAAATCATCGAAAACCTTAGTGCTTACCACCGTTTCCTATGACATAATATTTAACTCTATTTAAATAATTTAAAAAGAGTTTAATGCACCGTTTCTTTTCCACCAACCAAACAGCGCAACAAACTCTCACAACTTACACATTGACAATGACTCAAATAAATACTCGTATTATCATTACCTACCTACTATTTTTTAATAATTTAAGTATATATTGTACAAAATGTAACATGAACATGTGTTTATTACACTTTAAAAATTATAATTCTGTTTCACTGTTGCTGCAAACAATTGAAATACTTAATACAATTCTACGTTCTCTATATAGTATTACTAAATAATTATATTTATAAATTGTCTGTCGTGTGTGTGTGTGACGGTGTTCTTAATGTCGACAGTAAGGGGCGTTCGTTTTCAAGTCAGTTGTGTCACACGCATACATTTGCCACCCTTCGTGCAAAAATATGTTGCTAAATCTGTCTAGCTACCTTGGTATGTTTTGTAATGATTGCACGTTTAGTTACAAAAATAATGGGCCTGTTCTACGGTTGGTCTAGTTAGATGGATTCATATTTCGTTATAAAGTTTTTACCAATTAGTAGCTTTTATATAGAATGTGAAGCATCGGTGGCGTAGTGCGTAAGAGCGTCGTCTCCACCCGGGAGGCACTGGTTTGATCCCCACCACGTACCAATGTATTTTCAAATTTTGAATTCATATGTACGTTTAATCGACTCTTTTACGGTGAAGGAAAACATCGTGAGGAAACCTGCACACACCTATGAAGAAATTTTTAGGTTGTGTGTGAAGTCGACCAACCCGCACTTGGCCAGCGTGGTAATCGCCCCTAATGTGGGGTAGCCTCGAGCCCCTCGGTGGGGACATTATATCAGCTGTTGATGTGATGTGATGTGATATAGAATGTTAATTTGATTTGAAAGAGCGCCGTTCTGAGGGTATATATTATGAAGAATGCCTTTTCAGTGCTGTGATTTGGTGGGGGAGTAAGATTTCCATAGCTCTATGGGGTAGAAAGTATGGACAGGCAGTACGCCACTGACACCCTGGCCTAGTGCTGAGCGTCTATTTATCATTCATAGTTCATATAGGTGACTAAACATCTTGAGCTCTCCAATTGTGTCGCGATGTTGCGTCATTGAGCGCATTCTACCGTCTGTACCACGGCGAGAGCTTTTTTCCCTTATCCCACCATCTCCCTTCCTTTTAAGGACTACGCGTGCTGGTCTACGTTGTCACCGACAAACTGTGGCTACCATTCCAACGCGAACTAAGAAATTTGGCAACTCGTTTCTTTGTCGCACAATCAAGAAATGTAATTCATTGCCAGCACACGTGTCTCCTTCCTAAAATCATTTGTCATTCAAAAGAGGCGTGAAGAAGCACCTTGCAGGTCGGCAAGGCGAGGGTGGCTAGTGCGCCGGTTTATCTCTCGCACTAGCTATATTCGCATTTGGATTCCACTTTTGCTTACCATCAGGTGGAATGCAGTATTTTTTTGACCTTTTTATTAAAAAAAGGTACATGCAATTACGCTCATAATCGCAAAAGAGGTTGAACAGAACCTTAGGCAACATTTGCTGGTAACACATAAAGCCATATCTGGTATTATAGGTTACGTTTTGCCTCAAAATAGTGATATGTTGCCAGCATATTGCCAACATAAAAGGGGCACCAAACCAATAAAGTAACAAACCTTCACTTAACCAACAAACAAAAACCAATAAATAACCCAGGACAGTAGGTGGCAGTAGTTAGTACATTTAAAATTATCTCAATAGTCCGGATATTTATTAACCTTCTGTTAAATTTAGTGTTCATTTATGAAAGATTTATTTAATTTAAATGTGTTATAATAACGGCATTATTGACTCTTCATTAGAAAATTAGAATAACCAAATTACTTGCTACATTATTGGTTATATTTTGTATTTCTTCGTATATTTCTTAGTGTTTCTTGAAACCAATAATGTATAATAAGAAGTTATATCATTAGTGTAAATAAAACAGTATTGTAAAGGTCGTTTAGAGTTATAAAAGTATCCTATATCCTTCCCGGGGCGTATCAAACTATCTCCATAACTTTCTTCTAAATCGATGCAGCGCTATAGGCAAACAGTTATCTTCGCATTTATAATTATAATATTAAGAATCGAGTTCAATATTTGCCATTGGCACTGTCATACCTCTGACGGGGTGTGAAGACTACAGAAAAATATTTTAGACTAACGGTCGCCTGCGGCTTTGCTCGCGTTAATGTTGGTTATCGCGTCAAAAAATATCCTATGTCCGTCCCAGGGTCTCAAAATATCTCCACACCTTTCATCAAAATTGGTCCAGTATTTTCGGAGCATATTCAATGCATACAAACAAGCAAACAATCAAATCTTTCCTGTTTACAATATTTGTACCTACAGATAAGATTTTAGGTAACAAATTATTAGTTTAGCAAAATTTTAGAAATATAAAAAGCAACATTTACCGTGGCAACATGCTCTGTGATAACATTCCCAGAAAAACATTTACTTAAGTATTCTGTAGAAAAAATTCCAAGTATTCGACATTTTATTTCTGGATTACGCAATGTGTTCCTCATTGTGCAAGTTGCAATTTAATGACATAATTTAAGTTGTCAAACCCAACATGATTATTGGACGATTTTATACCACTAACCGGTCAAACTTGACCGGTTGTGTGCTCGAGAATCGACGACGCCTGTGATTTAATTCCGATTAATTGTTGCTAATTACTTTGCGCACAGTTCTTACGTGAAAAGGAAGAAAAAAATCTGTTCACTTTATATAAAAACGTGTGCGTTGTTATAAAATTCTGAATTTATTACTACACGAAATGCAGTAATAATTTATGGCGATGTTACGAACACTGCGCGAAAACGCATAATGTTCCATCATGTTTCAACGAATGAAAATGAAGTTTTTCTTTGCTTTCTTTGTTTCTCATAAAAATAGTATGTGCTTGATTGTATAATATTCTCATAACGATTGATGGCGGAACTGTTATAAAAATATGCTAACCTTAGAAGATCTTTATCTATCTGATATTTAAATTTAAACTACTACTACTAAACGTCTACTAATTCGCCCACTTGAAAATGCTATGAGGTCCCGGGATCGATCCCCAGGGGACTACAAATATGTGCTTGTTTTTTTTGGTTATTTATTTTACTTATCTGTCTTTATAACAATGATAAGATACTCTCTTATCATAGTAGGGTAGTTGAAGATTCCTGGTGAAGCTCGCTTCCGATTGGCCATATCATCACTTGCCGTAAGTAAGATGAAAGCCAAGAACTTGCCTTCCCTTGTTTCAATCTAATGATGTTATGAACAAGCTGCGTGTAATTGAAAGTATTTTAATATATGTATAGTTGATTACGCGCAATGTAGAGTCAAACATTGCAATCAATCTTTAGCAGGTACTCTAATTGCAATTAACAAAATATAATATTAAGACAGTTGTTAGCGGATCGTGACTGATTTCATGGACCTTGGACGTGTTGGAGTCGACCTACCAAACACAACATTCCTTCACATTAATTTTGAGATCTTATCTGAACGTTTTCTTGATTTGGATCGCCGATAACAGTTTATTAATATTTTGCTTCCCTCTTCTGTGTTTTTATGCATAATAAATACGTAGGCATGTCACATAATTGATTGGTATAGAATATCAAGTCGTAACTATACCTCAATAAGTTCTAATGAGAATATGGCAACTTTTTTACCATAAGGATGGCATACGGTCTCAGTAATGTATACAGTTACCGTAGCTCGTTGATGTTTACAATACAAAGGTGCTACTTGCAAACGCCAACCCTGATCTGTTATAGGAAATCTTAATAGCCTTTTTACTCCTAAAGACATTAGATACTAATATGGGACTACAGAAAGTCCGGTGATTGCTACTGTAATGCGAGACTTGAATTTCGTATTCTATCCAGCTATTTTTGACCAATCGGATTAGCTTCTAGAATTTGGAAAGCGTCTAAAATTTATCAAAGTTTGTCGCAAATAATGTTAACAGCATTATTGTATTCCCACCAATAGGTGATGAGATCGGTTCGTCTCTCAGTGGTTAACGGGTGAAGCTTGATAAGGTTGTCAGAGCTTCACGGGGTAGGGGATAGATAGGGTAAATCGTGATTGCCGAGTGAATTAATGTTACGTACAGGCTGTATGTATAATTTTGTTAGCCAACCATCTTCACAACTCCGTGCATCTTCATCATACAAAAGAGGCGTGAAGAATCACTTAGAATACCATGGATGGCTAATGCGACGTTTGCATTGTCTCTCGCACTAGCAATGTCCTGCAATTGGACTCCACTTCTCCGTACCGTCATGCATGTGGGATGGCCTCATTTGTTATGGCCCCTCTTCACATTCGGCCAGGACGGGCCAATAAATGTTCGGGCATATTCGCCCCGATCTTGGCTTACTCTCCACACAATCGTGAGTGTTCATTCCCGTCACTGTCGTCCGTTCAAGATGGACGTCGAAGTCGTAGCGGCTGCTGCTATCTATTTGCTCAGTATATTTAATCATTATAAGAATATGCATAAAAAAATAGTTGTAAAAATGTAAAATTAAAAAATTTAATTAAGTACTTAACCCCGACACAAAAAAAATACTTGACGCCGTCGTGGTGGAGTGGTCAGTATAGCTGGCTACACATCAAGCAGTCCGGGTTCGAATCCTGGTAGCGGCAAATGTTTGTGTGACGAACACGAATGTTTTTTTGCGAGTCATGGTTGTTTATATATTTATTTATAAAAATATCTAGAATTATTATGTATATTAAAAATAAATTGTCCTTTATCTGGTATCCGTAACACAAGTTCTTAATGATACCTTCTTCGGGCTAGATAATTGGCGTGAGCGTGGAAAAATAATATATATATATATATATATATATATATATTTATCCCGCAAACACATGGCCGTCCCCTGAAGGCAAAAGTGCATTTAAACTGGCGTCCACCTGCTTTTGGCGTCCGCATACCGGACGCCACTTTATTTGCCGGTGGCACTTATGTCCTATTAGTCTTAGCTAACCGTAGAACAAATATCGACAGAAGTCATAATGTCAAGCAGCTGGCAACAAAAATATTTTGAGAAGTTCCGCGCGCAATCGTCGCAGAAGTGTGGCGCTGCTGCAGGGAGTATATCAACAGCGTGTATACTTTAAACTTTTTTGTCAACTGAACCGCGTTTCCGGCGTCCGCATATTGCGACGTTGCCAGCATTCTCAAATACTTTGGTTATTAAAAAATCATAAAACATTCATTATAACAAACCGTATTTTAGTTCCGCTGGTCCTGTACGCTTTGCGTACTATCCGGCGCCCGGTTTCAGTACCCCGGAGAAAACGTTTTACTTCCCCTAATTCTTGTTTGATCTTTATGATCTTTTAGAATGTATGTAATATAGGTACTAAAAACTACTTCTGTACGTTTTCCTTTTTCAAAATTCACTTTTTTTAAAGTAATTTTAAATATATGTCGCATTTTAAAAACAGTAAAACGGACAAACTTATAGGTACCATATTCTTTTTATTAAAAACATTCTAACACTTAGAGATCGTATAAGAAATAGGAAAGTTAGAAGTTTTCTCCGTTGTATGGAGACGAGCTCGCCGTACCTCCTCCTCCTCTTGAGGATTAGCGGTGTTACATAAAAACGTTAATTAAACCTATTTCAGTTATACCTTTTTTAACTGCATTGAATTGTTAAAATTAAAACAGTCAGAGCAAAGATGCTCTGACTGCTATCTCTATGTACGAGTTTTAAAATAATTGTAATAAATAAATTTTAATACTATTAAACATGTCAAAGCCAGCCTGTCTTTGCCATGTGATCCCGGCAGAGTAGAATAGCAATACATCAACAAAGAGGTACATTAAAGTATTACATTAAAGTTTAATAGATGCCTATACATATAAAGATATCATCTGCGTGGCAATCGGTTAGGATTGCTGTTCACCTTATAATAATGTATAGATATTTTGACAGTGAAAATAAAAATAAATAAAAGAGCTAGGCAAAGATTAAAGTCTAATTAGAACCAAAGAGTTAATATTTCATTCATTAATTGTTATAACATGATTTTGTTGGTCTGGGTATGACTCCCTTTACTGATATTATAATTCGTGTGTTTCAGGTCTCATTTGTGATATTTGTGATTAGGGACTTTGATCATGATCTCACTAGTGTGATTACTATCTCATTTGTGTTATAATTTTATTTATATTTTGTGTTAAGAATTAAAGTTAATTTTGATAGTAATGTACCTTATTTTTATTGACCTACAGATTTTAAAGTTTTTGATTGACAAAAAAATTATTCTACAAAATTGGCTAGAAAAGTAAAATTTAATCCAGAAAGTGAGATTGACCCAGTTACCCTATATCAATAAAATGTAGATTTATAAATACATAGAACTAAAGGAAAGAAGTTATTTTTATTAAATACTTACTTTATTCATTAATAGAATACAAACCATAATAATAGTATAACTGAACCGATTTGAATTAAATTTAGTATGGAGATAGTTTCAGACCCGGGGACGAACATAGGATACTTTTGTCCCCAAAATCATCTCCAAAAGGGGTAAAAAAGGAGGGTAGAAGTTTGTATAGGGAATCTATATCCGCTTAACCGATTTCAATTAAATTTGGTATGAAGATAGTATGATATAGTATAGTTTTTATCCACGAAATCGTCCTCTGAGGGGGTAAAAAGGGGTGAAAGTTTCTACAACCGCAATACCGAATGTGATGATATATTTGTATCGGTATTTGTATTGGTTATTTGGTATCAACAAACCGACGTAAAGCTATGTACATTGTACGGACGCCCAATAGCTGTATACGGACGTTTAATAGCTATATACGGACGCCCAATAGCTATATACGGACGCCCAATAGCTATACACGGACGCCCAATAGCTGTATACGGACGCCCAATAGCCATATCATATACGGACGTCCAATAGCTGTATACGGACGTTCAATAGCTATATACGGACACCCAATAGCTGTATACGGGCGTCCAATAGCTGTATACGGGCGTTCAATAGCCGATCGATGATGATCTTGATTGCAGGCATACGGTACTATTCGAGGCGGCACTATGTGGCTATATATACCAACTATAAGATGAAAGCATCAACTATCATTTTATTAATGTAAATATGAAATTTTGTCGGTAGATGGATAGATAGATATAACTATTTATTATAACATACAGGAAAAAGAAAACACAGGAGATGACAAATACAACAACAATTTTATAATGTTTGATTTAAATTTATGCGGTCTTATCGCTAAGAACGATTTATTCAAACAACCAGGCGTTTGAAAAGATTGACAGGATGTTAAGTTCAGATTAATTTTATTAATTAGACTGGAGGCTCCAACTCAAAGTAGTATCCATTATTACTCCCAGATTTTTACAGGAGAACTGAAAGGAATATGAGACCCACCAAATTGTATTTTAAGGAGTGTAGTGAAGTCAATTTTTGCTAGACATCGTGAACTACATACAACTATGCTCATTCCAACACAACAAACTTTTTAACAAAATTATATTGGCACAAATTAAACGTTGAAATTGTGTACTACAGAAAAGCGAAAGGAAAAGAAAGAGATAATAAACCGAAAGCTGGCAACGTAGCACTCCCAAATACGGTGCATCCTGTGAGGACGTTAAATAATCGATGCCATAGGTACATTACGATCAATATATGTAGGATGCTTATAATGTATCACCGTGGTTGGGGGTTCAAAAATGTTGGGGCATGACTGCAAGACGAATATCGCGAAAAAAAAAATTATCGGAAAACGACGTATCACAAGGAGCTGGAAATCAGAAAACTAAGCAATATTCATTAAGACTTGTTAAATAAAGTAAGGGGAACTGAGAGACGTCGTAATGATGCACGACGTGCATGACGCCAAAAAGATTGTAGGATGTATATATATATATATATATATATATATATATATATATATTCTCTCGGCCTTTTAACATCAAACCAATTTTTTATGTGTCGGAAATTCCTTAATTTTCTTATTTTTATTTCCATCTTTTTAAATTACTTGTGAACCCTAATTCCGATAGATAGCTAGGTACCTAAATTAAATTTTCTTGAGTATTGTTCAATAAAGAGCTGATAACTTTGAGACACCTGAACAGATTTTCATGAACTGTAGCTAAGAACCATCTCGATCACGTCACCTTTCGAATAAAAAAATCGCATCAAAATCGGACCATTCATTTAGGAGCTACGGTGCCACAGAAAGACACACTGACTCACAGGCACGTCAAACTTATAACACCTCTCTTTTTGCATCGGGGGTTAAAATAATAGATGGAGGAAAATCTTTGTGATTTTTATTTTTTGGGTTCAAAATTGCATGCCTCATTTTGATAGAGCTTAAAAGTTTCTGTGCATCCACCGGGCCATTTTTTTGCGTTCATCGCAACGTAAACAATAGAATATAAAAGAACATAATTAAGCACACGAAAAAGTAACACAAGTACCGCCATATAAGTCACACAACACTTTGTTCCTCACACATGTATCATCCACGACCTCTTCCGAGCGACTGAATGACGGGCGATGGTGTGGACGCGAGCACGAACATCGGCACGATTTCCTTTGATGTACCGACAAGCGGCGGATTACTCACGAGTACAGGCGAATATGGTGACTCATAGACAAATACGCCGTCCACACTATCGTGCTTGCCTGTCTTCGGCCGTCTTGGCCGAATGTGAAGAGGGGCCTTTTAGACTTAGACCATTTTATATAAAAAAAACTTAAGGCCGAATAATTTTCGATTTAGAAACTAGCATTTTGATTTGTTATTAAAATTCAGCACTTGTATAACAATAAGTACAAAATTATGATCTCGTTATCTCGATATGGGCGTATGATATAGCTTAATAGCTCTCTTTACCACATTTACGTAAACTTGCTCATTCCTTCCTGGATCTATTGGATAAGGAAAACGAGTGTCTCGTACCTACTATCTACTCACTCAGCAACTGTCCGCCCGTTTCTCATAATATCGTTAAGCATTTCCCTCAAACCACAAAGTGATGCGGAGGTGGAACCCGGTTGAATTGAAATGTGAAGTACCGGTTACAGCGAAGCATTTAAAATTCACAGCGATTTAAATTGTAGGTAGCGTTCGTTATAAAGGAGAAAGGGTTAATTTCCTAGTAATACTTATTAAAACAGTCATGTCAAAGATACGGCCCGCGGGCCACATGCGGCCCACAGGCCATATCAATACGGCCCGCCACCACAATCTATCCAGTGAGGTTATTTGCAAAGAAAATAATTGAAACAAAAGTTGTCAGGTTTCCGGATATTCAAGCTCAAGATAAATTTACCTTCTTTAACTCGTTAAGCCCCGTTCGCGCTCAGGAGCGCGAGAACACAATTAAAATCAATTGTGTCTGGATATTAATAATCGTCCAGGGATTAATAATTTTATATGATAATTTATAATTACTAAGTACCTATCAAGCTAAACTTATAAAGATTTAAACTTATCAGTATTTATTTTTATTTTGAGTCGCCCCGCTCACACACCCTAAATACAATAAATGGCCCTTTAGAAAATCCAGTTTGACAAGCATGTATTTTGACTAAAGGCAAATCCTGCACCGCTGAAGCAAATATTTCCTTTGGGAGTATTTTAACAAGATAGGCTGCCCTTATTTTTAAATTGTGATTGTAATGAGCTACTCTTACTTTACATGAAATCTTTTACTTATAAAAACAAATCATTTTGAAAAATACTCATATTATGAAATATATTGACAATATAAGAACCTGTGTCCCATTATCATCATTTATACCCCATAAATAAAATACAATCCTTCACCTATTTAGATCAACTATTTCAAAATTTTGATATCACCCATAGTATTTATATGACTATGTTAGCTACTACGTGTAGCTATGCGCGCTTGATACCCCACGTACCAAACACCTTGTCTGTATATCCGTTCACTTAATCTATATCATAATAGACATCTTCACTTCTTATGTTGGCACTTCTCCGTTAGCGCTCAGTAATCGTTTTGTCGTTGCGTTTGATCACGTCATTATGGGTTGGTTGCGCGTCCGTCGTAAACAAGGAAATGTTTTCATGTTACCAACGAATACGACAACACCGGGACAGACAAATGTGTTACAATAATGATATAATGTAACATTTTGATTGATAATCAAACATTATGCGTAATTTGTACCATTGTTATACTTTCTGGACGATTGTCTTGAATCAAAAAAAGAATGAATCACGCAATGATTGTTTTTAAAGCAGCGTTTTTGGAGGACTCGCGTATGTTATGACTTTATAATCAACAAGTAAAATTTAATTAGTATATTACTATCTGATTAATTACATGTCATTATAGAAGTATAAAATGCAATAGTTATTCAAATAAGCAGTAATAATTTTAGTAAATTAGGTAACTAAACGATCCAACTCAACTATTACATCGCTCTGAGGCTAAATGTCATATATTACTTAGGTACTACATTTGTTGCATGGTTCTGCTTATTAATAATTATTATAATAAGTGTTACTTAGCCCTACTTAACACGTGTCCTGTCTCTTTAAATGTCAGCACTAGAGGCTTATTAATATTGTGTCTAATAATCGTTAATTAATTGGATAATCTAGTGTATAGTCTCGGCCTTGGTGTCAATTGCTTTGACGAAACCAATTACTTCGATTATCTGCGTACATTATGACTTGACAGGTGGTTTGCATAATTTTCTGTTTACCAAGATTCATTTTTTTTAATTAAATGACCAGTAAGTTCTTGTTTGAGCTTAACGTGTGAAATGGAATGGATGGAATTTACATAACGAATTAGTAATAATAAGTAACTACGAGGGAAGTTCCTGTCCTACGACAGGGTGACAAACCTCTTTAAGTCTTATATCATTGTAATGATAATTAGTGTATATAGGTAGAGACTTGCAATATTAATGTTAAATCACTTAACACTACATGTGCGTTGCCATCCTGGGGACTAAGATGCCTTCCATGCCCAGTAATTACCCTGGCGCTACCCTTCCCTTCAATCCGAAACATAGCGAACTGCTTCACGGCAGAAATAAGAAAGACGGCGGTACTTACCTACCCAGACTACCGTACAGTATGAGTCTACCACCTTTTTAACTTTATCCGGTACCGGTATTACATATCGACATTCTGTGACCTACTGTAATTTGTTTTTCGCACTCTACAACAGTGTTTTGAATATACCCATCATGATTCTATTCGGAGATCATTCGTCCATTGCTGCTGATTGACTGATTACCTACCTAAGGCTTTGACTATACGGATGAACTCATCTCTTGATAACATGAATGAATAACACTCTGTCAGAACGTGTTCTTTAAATAAACATAAATGATAAAATGGCATGATACGATTCTACATTTTGGTGCCCCTTAAAACATAACAGTAACACACCAAGGTGGGATCGATTTTAATATCAAAACAGTGGTGTAATATCTGCTAAATTATACCTTGTCACTTACGTCAGAGTGATAAGGTATAATTTCATCATCTACATCTTCTTTATATAATTAAGTATAAAATAAACGATTTTCGATTACCACCCACTGGTCAACAGCTCTACACCATAAACTCCTGGAGCAACCGTCTAATTACGTAATCAGAACTTCACACTTTCTATTTTCTATCGCGTATAAAGTGATCCATCGTGGGTGTTCTCTATCGAATTATATTACAAGATACCCAAGGAAACGGGAACGGCAATCACATTATCATCAAGGAAATATTATAAACTCTATTTCCAAGCAATAAGCATTATATTGTGTTAGGCTTAATCGATTTTCTCGTTGGACACAGTGCCTGATCTGCGGCTCCAGCGCTGCGTGTGCGCTATTATCAATCATTACTTCCCGTGGATAGATGAGTTATTTGTCGTGGTACGTAGGTACCATTACCATTACTTATCGCCTCTAATCGTATAGGAGGAAATTTACTGTGTAATATAATATAAACAATGCTTTTATAATTATTTATTTGTGGAATGTGTTATTTTGCTGCCGAGGTGTATAATCGCCTTATTTAGCTTGAGTAAACCGATTAGGAACAGAAAAAAATTTAATATATGTACAATCGATTTGGATAGGGCGAACTTCCTATAGAAGGTTTTGTGGTCGATAGGTCAAGTCAATCTCCCGTGAGACTCACTGTCTCAAGTCTCACTAGGGCCGACCCCGAGGGTTCGGATCGAAAGGGAGAGGCAGACCTGAGGGTTTATAAAGGCCTTTGTAAAGGCTTCGACCTCGTCTCAAGTGTGCTGTACTGTAACGTGGAGGACTTCGGGAAAACGACCTTGAATGGCGCGACATGTGTGAACCGAGTCTTTGCTGACTGCGGTGCGATGTGATGTTGTATGTGTGGCGTGCGTGTGGTGAGGATCAGGCACTGGTCCCAACTTTTTAAACGAAAAAGAGAAATAAAATATATTAAGTTCGGAGAAATAAAATGAACAGTATTTTAGAAAGTAAGCAGTATTATTTTTTTTGGACGTTATAAAATCTTATTTTTGGAGCTTCTTGCACACTTAACCAATTATCATTAGTTTTATAATACTTATTCGTTGATGTCGTGAACTAGACCCACTCGACACCGGCACATAAATTAAACGATATCGCTCTAATTATTCTTAACAAATTGTGGCAAAGTTGATAGTAACGATTAAATTATTCAAATTTGTGAATATTTCTCGAGCATTACTTAATGAGTCGTATGTCAATGTTACAAGGATGCAGAATGTAATATTCATCGGTGTTAATTTCCACATGTTTCCATTTATGCAATCGAGGAAGACACACAGATAAGTCAACATTGGCTGTACTGTATACGTAACGATTCCCTTTTAGTGAAAAGTAAATACTTGGTTTTATAAATGGTTATCAATGAATGATGACAAGAGTATGAAATTTTTATTTAAGTAAACAAGTATTATTACTTCTCAAGTACTCAAATGTATTATTGTAGTCACTCTATTTATCGTATTGAGTATAGTGAGTTAGTTTTTTTAAATATATTATCTAAAGAAACCAAGGAGAAAGAAAAAAAGAAGAGTGATATTATTCTATTAATATACAGCTGTATACCTAGTTACCTACCTATTTTTTTTTTCGTTAAATATTGAGGCCGTCGTCTCGTAGTGACGAAATGGTCAGTACCAAGCACCATACTACCAAGAATGTTCCATACTATCAAGTTACTGGTTCGGACAAAATTAAATGTTTGTGTGTTCAACACGATCCTTTTGAGTTCACTCACGAGGCTAAATTAATTTATTTTTATTAACATAGTTTCATATAATATCTTTCATTTAGTATTCATAATTAATTAGTTGTGAGTATGGTAAAACGTCGTAGAAACACAGTAGATAGATACATTACTAGCTTTATGATAACAATGTTGATGTATGGTAATGAGGAAAATTCTATTCTATTCACTTAATAACTATAAAATGTTAAAATGCCTATTTATAATATTTAACGACACCATGTTTAGTATAACAGTAAATTTATGGACTACTTTAACGTTTCCGAATAAAAAAAGGCGCTAAAAACGAAAGTTGCGAGTATTTTAATACAGTGCAGCGACGAACAAAAGCTTGTATGAGAGGTTTCATAAGAGAAGCTTATTGTTGTTGGTATCTTGTGAAAGTTTTATATTAACACAAATAAGAATCATAATTTAACTTTATTTTGCAGATCCACGAATGACGTCATATTGGGTGGCTTAGTATGTGACATAAACTAATAGTACGAGAGCCCACGACCAAAACCATGTCTCATAGCAATACGGCAAAAACCCTATAAAATCGTTAGATTGTATGATTCTGAACCCGACTAGGTGTGTAGTAACGGTCGAAAGTGTAGCAACTGCGTGGGAGGCCATTTCTGCTGTGTCAAAAAAAAAAACAGTTGGTATTATAGCAATACGTCTGATAGTGAAAATGTACATAGATTTTATAATTGTATTACGAAAAAGTTTGTTTTCAGACATTTTGCGCGTAGCATATAGCCTGAGCGCATTTTTGAAAATGTCAACAAATTTAGCCGACCTGTATCATAGCAATACGGATAATTTTTTTTTTCAACTTTTCGTATTGCTGCCATGATTACCAAAAACCTGTTTTCAGACACTTTAAGTGTAGCATATACGTTGTCTGATAGAGAAGGTGCTACACTTAATTTGTCTGATATAAATTTTTTGCACATGTGGACAACTTATTTTATCATGTCCAACAATTTTCAGACATATTGCTATGATACCGATCGGTAAAATTTGTTAACATTTTGAAAACGGTCTCAAAATTTAATGCGTTCACATTTCCGTCTGAATATTGTTTTGTTCGCATCAAATAACCAAAATTTACTAATAAAAAAGATTTTCAGACGTATTGCTATGAGACATTTTTTTTGTCTCATTTTTAATTTTTTTAAGTGATTTTACGGGTTTGCGCTACACCACTAACGTCTGAAAAATATGTTTCCGGTATCTCAGAACTATCATTCAACTACAGTCTGCAAATCAGACATATTGCTATGATGCAGTTCGGTAAAATTCTTTGACAATTTTGAAAATTCGGTCAGATCAAACGCTACGCGGAAAATATCTGATATTGGTATTTTCGAGTTCAGGATAATCGTATCTATCGATTTGATGCGGTTTTGGCCGTATTGCTATGAGACAAAAATTTTGGTCGTGGGCTCTCGTACTATAAAGAAAAATAACAGAAAATTTATTTACATAAGTTGCCGTAACAACACGGGTTCAATTGACACTGCGGTGGAATGGAAACTATTTTCTGTCAATTAGCATATTATTATCTAGAAACGAGTCGACATGCTCGAATTCAATTCTGCGGAAGACGTCAGACTTTTTAGATCTCATTTGTAGTTCATACTTCACACAATCGACGTATAGTTCGCTATATTATGATATGGAAAAAAATTCGTTGCATTCACTCCGTTTCACCGCAATGTAAATTGAGTTGGACCTTATTTTATTGAAATAAGTAGGTAAGCTGTACATTCGAATTCCCTAATATTATATCCCTCATTAAAAATCGCATCACACTTTGTAATTTCATACTATAAATTACAAAGTGTGATGCGACCAATTGGACACATTTTTGTCATAAAGTCTAATCTAATGTCCTATATGGTGTAAGTAATTTTATTCCACACCTGACCAGAAAAAGCCATTTTGGTCAGGTCACATAAAATTTAGTACTTAACTCGGGCCGTAAAAAGACAGATCAAGATCAGATCGCATATTAATCGCCGTCGACTTCAGCTCGGACGTCAATTAACTGCGAACTGAGATTTGACCACAGAGTACATTGCTATATACTAAAAGACTTGACTGAGACATTCTTTATTTTGCTGCCCTATTAATAATAATAAAATGTATCTACTACTTATCAGTCTAGCGGTGCACTACCGAATATTGATACCCGGACTGTTGATACCCGGACTGTTGCGATAATTTTGAGTGTAACATCTATGTAATGTTACTTGATGCCACTTTTTTGTAGGTGATAGGCTGGGAATCTATCACTGGCCCATACTGCCAGACGTAAGCTTTTAACTAAATATTACCTAAAGCTCAGGTCAACCTTTCTTGGGATTACGAGCGTGATTATAAGTAATTATGTTTGTATTTCGCGTAATATCGACGCCGTCTTGGTGGAGTGGTCAGTATAGCTGCCTACACATCAAGCGGTCCGGGTTCGATTCCTGGTAGCGGCAAATATTTGTGTGACGAACACGAATATTTGTTTGCGAGTCATGGTTGTTTATATGTTTATTTAAGTTTATTTATATTATCTAAAATTATTATGTATATTAAAAAAATGTCCGTTATCTAGTATCCGTAACACAAGTTCTTAATGATACTTACTTCGGGCTAGATAATTGGTGTGAGCGTGAAAATATATTATATTATATTTACTGGGATTACCAATTATTTCATTATTAAAATATTGTTCGTCAGGAGTGTCCAGTCGATCCAAAATGCATTATTAGAGGATGAACTACTTATTTACGATCTGGATAAATTAAGATATTATACGATGTGATAAAAGAACCATAAAGTATATGTCGCATTGTTATAGTTATGTTCTTGTTTCGGTAAAGCGCTCGTGTCGCCACAACGGGCTGCTACCTTTCCACCAAAAGTGGCTGAGAGCAGCTGTCGCCATATTGGGAACACTTTATTTATGTTCTCTCAAAATAGTACGCGGAAGAGTTCCCCTATCTTTGTAAGCCGATAAACGCATCGCCGACTCTTTTGAGCCGTGAAATGAATTTCTTAACATATTTTACTTCGTGCCGACAAGATTTAGGGGCTTTATTTTTGTTTGTTTAAATGAGACGTTGAATAAAATACGTATATTAGGTTCAATTTTAAATTAAAAGAAACATCAAGTTATACCAAACACTCACTTCCTGGGGATTTAGTTCTGAGTAGATTAAATGTAGGCACCTACCTAACACAAAAAAAATATGAAAATGTTTTTTTTTCTATAGGTAGGTAATTTCTATTTCACTTAGATTATAGCCATGCTAGAGTTTGCTGACTATGTTGAGTTCAATAGTACCTATATGTTGTCAATTAAGCTAAGTCAATTTTATTCAATATATCAAGTCTACACAAAACAAGCGTTAAAAATATAAAATAATTTTAACGAAAACATTTAAATTATTTTATATTTTTTACCAACATCGTCCAAAATTTATTTCTAAATATAATGTAATCTGTAGATTTGATTAAATACGGGAAAGCTCCTTTTGCCTGTTTATTGAAGAATCAGGTTGTTTAATGCAAGTTTTTTATTTTATTGTATCCTAAACTATATTCCTGATTAAGTAAAAAATTAAAATTTAAGTAAGCAGATTTTAGAAGGTAAAACGTGTAGTCATTTATATTTACCCAATTTACCTAATCTTATTATAATAAGAAATATTTAGTTCTTTCACTAAGCTCAGACTAAATAAAAAGCAATGAATTCGGCGAATTATCTTTAATTTACTTGTGTTTAAACCATTTCTCCAAGGGATTGTATAAGCAAGCTCTCATTAACTAATAGGTTACTCAGTATCGTGGATACGCCGTTGGTCTCCAATTATTTTAAAGCCTTAAGAATTCTTTTAACCTTTTATTTCCTCATTTTATACTTCGCCATAGACATAATATTATGGCCGAAGATTACAAACAAAGGAACGTGGCCACCATATTAAATGACAGTCAATTAGGCCGCTACCCATGGGTTTCACGCCATATTGCACCTGCGATGCGTCCGTCGCCGCCATGCATGTATAATTTTATGGGAACTACCTACTTTTTTGTATAATTTTAATTTTATAATAAATACAACCACTTTCACGCCCCACTAAATGACAATAGGCGGTGTATTTTATATGTATAGCTGTTGGGGCTAGATATCTAAGTATAAGGATGTGTTATAACAGTATAATTGATAACAGATACATTTTCAGATATAGCCATGTCCTTAACTTAACGCTTTAAAAGGACTTCTTTTAATGACTATAAAAAGGCCGGTTTATTTAGGTAGGTATATTAAGTATCACCTTTGTAGTGTAATAAAAAAGTAATGATATAAGTACTTTATCTGTAGGTACTGGAAAGACAGACCCTCATCGGATCTCTCTTTGAAGAAAAGTAATTAATATATTATACTTCTTTATCTATTATTTTCATTCTGTGACGAGAAAGCGCTTGTCCTTAATTTCGCCTAGTGTTAAGATAAAGAATGAAGTTTACATCACGTAGAATCCTGATTTGAAACTTGCAATCTTAACTTTAAATGCCAGAACACAACCATTATAATAGTTGTTATGGCACCAGTCTTTGGTAGCGTGGTGGTGGTGATAGTCAGCCAGCCCCGTTTAAACATAGCCAAATAGCAACAAAATAAACATAAAGTGTCGAACCTAAAGATCGAACCCGGGACATTGGGCTGAGCTAAGACCGTTGGCCGTACTACTTCTATAGACTGTGCTACTACAGTGTCTCGCATGATTGATTGCATATTACTAAGATTTTAAATCCATTATAAAACCTGACCTCAATGTTTACCTCATAGATGAGGTAAGCATGATTTAGAAATTAACTTTTCAATTTTGAGTTGTTGTTTATTAAAGTCCTACCTATTAGTGAAATTGTAAGGTAATTCCTAATAATATTAATGAACATATCATCAATATTATTAGGAATTTGAAACTGATCTCAATATTATTCTAGTGATATAGAAAATGTGGAAAGAATTGAATAGAAAAGGTAAACTAGATTTTTGCTGCAGCCATGCAGCCCATCCCAGTAGTACTTAGTTATCGTGAATCGTTGCAATCATCATTGTACTGTGTTGAAATTCAGAGGCACACCTTCCGTGGTTATCTAGCTAGGTTGTGGCAGCGGCATTTTCTTATGATGATTAGTGCGGCATTTTAAATTTGTAATTGTGAAACAAGGTTTTAAAGTATTCGTAACACTGTGTTAAGATCGGTAACTTTGATACTTAGTCCATAAATTTTTATGTTGATTTTTGTGACACACTTCTGTTAAAGAAACATACAACTTTGACCTTTGAATAGTTGAAATCTGTTTCATTTTTTTGCAACTTGTTTTCTTAGAATGCTAATAAATGTCAATAGGTCTGGGGAAATATCTCTACCTAAAGTATTCCAGATATAAACTACCTTCGCCATTATATCAGTAGGTCGACAGCTAATACATTGCAACTATAAGATTTGCAAAATAGTCACTGGTAAAATAAGCATTTTGTAATGGTTTTGTGTGTACATAAATTGTTAAATAAATAATATACAGTATACTAAAAATACACCGTGTAGTTTACGAAAGGTACGCAAAAAAGTAATAATCAAATAAATATTTGTAATTAATATTTGTATAATCAAATGAATACTTACCTAGTACTCCTTGGGATAGTAAAAGTATGATATATTTTTATTTTTTCTACCGTCGCCATTATATTAGTATGTCGAAAGCTAATACATTGCAAATATAACATTTGCAAAATAGTTACTGGTAAAATAATGAAAATGAAAAATGTCTTTATTGTAACAATCACCAATGTAGGTACATGTTTAGTGCCACGAATTAATATTCGTTGGTTTAGTGTAGCCCTTACTTCTGAAAAAAGTAAACTTGTGGTACAGAAACCAGTTCCTTCCTAATTCAAATGGCAAAACTTATTGGGTACCTAAATAAGCATTTTGTAAATGTTTTGTGTGTACATAAATTGTTAAATAAATTATAAGCAGTACAAATTTTTACTCGGTTTGGTTGATGGAAGGCTAGCAGCATTTAGATTATGTCTACTTGGCCGGCTTGCTGCTACCGTCGTATCCGGAATCTGTTGCGATGGTGTTATTATCATTGTTCTATCTAACAGTTTATGATAACATAGCCACTCCTCAGTGGTCGACGATTCATTATTAATACCTATTTAAGTTTAATTAAAATACGATCATCTTTCAGAATTGCATTAATTTATTAAAATTCGTGTTAAATATACATATACATAAAAATTATTATTCATACTGTTTTAAATTTACACAAGTTATCATTGATTCCGTACCTCAAAAAATAAATTAAACACTTTATTTTGCTCATGAACCTGTTATACGGAAATTCATTGAAAGCTTGTCTTTGTGCAAACTTCGTCGCAAAATTAGAGGTCTGTAAGAATACTCAGAAAAGAATATTATGTTTACAATTCGTTTCTCTTAGCTGACAATGAATGGATAAGACAAAATGTTTGTTTATTTGAATAACCGGTTGACCTTAAATTTCTATTAACGGGCTATAATAAAATATCTAGTAACGTCTTCCCTATTTAAAGTGTAAATTATTAATATAGAGGAAGTGTCATTTATTACTTAATTATAGAGATACGATATAAATACCAACATGGAGCTAAAATTAATTATACATAGATTTTTAATTAAAAGATGTAAGATTTTTTTTTTCATGCCATACCTGATTTCAAGTTGATTATTTAGACATAAATCATCGCTTTTTAATTAGCAAATGGGTCAGTTTTTTTTCTTAAGACTGCAAGTTTGAGAGCGTAAAATTTTCTCATAGGTGTCGTGAATTCGATTTCCTTTTTACCATTAGCCCCCCGTCCGCTAGCATTTATTCCTGTCGGAATGTCAAATCTATAACGAAAGAATTCTAGGGAATGAACAAAGCACAAAAGAATGACGGTGTTATAATCTTTTTGTCCCTTCGGTCGCGCCTGCACGACACCACAATCTTGACTTAGTTACATAAAAAGTCGCAGGAAAGCATGTAGAGATGACATTAGTTAGTGGTCTCAACGGTTTTATTTATCCTTACGATAGTTCTCTACAGTTTATTCATGAGGACAAGTCATACGGAATAAACGCTAGCGGATGGGGGGCTTTATTTTCTTCTTCTTCCTCTCATCCAGCTAACGTAGTTTAAAGATAAAGATGTAGGTATGGGTATTTCGATAAACATTTTTGTGGTAAGTAAAATCAGTACCTGGTGGACGTTTGACAAGTGACATGATGATGAAATAATAGGCGAGAAACCAATATTGGACAGTAAAATACAATAGACATACTTAAATTATATCGGATTTGTACCTCTTATCCTAACTACAGTACCTACTATTATTCTTCACTAGCTACTTAAAACTAGGCGATTATAGAGCTACTTCTCTACTACCATTGCTTTATTTTCTTTGTATTTCAAGTACACAAGTACCTATAAGTAAACATTAGTCCTGCCTGATACAGCGGTCGTTTTTTAAGGAATTATACCTAGAGCTTGCACAATTTAGTATCTGTTCGAATATTGATTAATCTTCCCTACATTTAATTTCACTAATTTCCTCTACGAGTACTGAAGTACTATTATTAAACGTGCACAAGAAGGCTCGTTTTATTGAAATGAAAGCGAGAGAAATAAGTAAACACTCATAATGAAGTCCGTAATCACCAACGCCATTATATAGACTTCCATTATCATAAAGTAATTAACCCATTCTACATTTATGATCTAACAGATGCATGATTAGATGGATTGATAGCGTGATTATCAAAGAGAAAGTTATAGGAAGTGAGTGTATTAACCATTGGGTTATGGTGTAGGAACATTATGATTCTTAATGATACCGGCTCTAAACACGACCAAATTGCAACGTCGGTGAAATATCAGTGTATTGTTTTTTGTATTATTTTTTCATAGTCTGACCACTGAGTATACGACCGAGATGATTGAGTGTAACACCTTGGTCTGATGGTAGTCTGAGCTAACACCTGTCCTGGTTCTGGTTTTTGCTTGTTGGTTCACTGAAGGGTCTCTACTTTTTGGGTTTGACGCCTTTTATGTTAGCGACAGGCTGGTAACTTGTCACTATTTTACCAGGTAACCAAATGTTACATAAGGTTCTACTCAACCCCTTTTTGGGATGTATGTTTTTGTTCTATGGCGGGTAAGTTCTTGGTCTTGCATCTCACCTAGACGTTAACTCCGATGATGGAAGCGACTTCACCCGGTACTCTCATCCACCGACGGATTGGATCTTATTATTAACTCTCGGAACATATTTAATGCTAGTACGCTAAAAGCTATTGCAATAGACTTTAATAAAGGTGGCGGTAGTTACCCAGATGCACATAAAACAACCTCTAACTAAATCGAGAAAGTACTTCCTCGGTTGTTTAAATCTGCAGATTGTCTCTCTACTCATATTATTCAATATAAAATAAAAAATGCTAGTTTTTTACAATTAATGAATGATGGTTATTGCAAATTTACATTAAGTACCTAGGTATATTGTTTTAATATTGATTTACTATAATTATATACTAATATGCGCTGCGATAATCCAAAGCTCTTGTGATTAATTGTTGAGTTTTCAAATACTTGACCATCATGTTAAGTAATTTGTTCTTTCCGATAACATCAATATATCGTCTAATGGTAGTAACCTAAGCCTTATTATCCTCTAATTACGAAACTTTATATAGGTACAATTGATGTTCGTAACCTCATTGTAAACGACCAGGAAGCAACGAAGCTTAAACCTTAAACGGTGTATCTATGTTCAACGCATTCTTTTGTTTAGAAATAATTGTAAACCATTCTTTTTGTCAACCTTTCAATTAAATAGCTGTAGGAATTGGAGGTGCCACCATTGTTGCGTATCAGCTGATCCTTATTTCGAGATATTGACACTTTTACACTTATCTTCTATACTAATATTATAAAGAGGAAAGTTTTGTATGTTTGTAATGAATATACTAAAAAACTACTAGACTGATTTTAATAATTCGTACCACCACCATTAGAATGCTAGATTATTTCTAATTGACATAGGCTATATTTGATTATTTTATCTATTACACTCTACAAGGTTCTATAGTACATCACGGTTTAGGCAGTCCTATTATGGATTACCTACTATATTTAATATAAAAAAACGCTGCGTATGCTAGTATAATTAATAAGAAAATATCTATATGTTTGTAATAAATAGGCGCATAAAAACTATGTACCTACTGCATTGACTTACAATAAATCAGCGGTGTGCTACGGCTACCTACATCTTCACTGAATAAAGCTATATTTTAATTTTAAAATGATTAGGGATCCCTACGAAAACTAACTCTGTCTGTTACCTTTAAAGCCACTTGATCAACTTCGATGAATTTTGATAAAGAGATAGATAGGATTTTGGCGAAGGATATACCTACTTAATTTAGGTATAATAAGTAGCCTGTTTTTAAATAGCAAAAATTGAAAGGTTATCCTAAGAAGTGTGATATAACTGAACTCTACGCACATAAAGTCGTAGGCGGAACGTTATATTAATTGTAAATAAATTTCTAAAAGTTTACCCGGTAAACATTGGTAAACTTTACCGATGTGTTGAATTTTCAGCAAATATAGAAAAATAAATCAGAAAAAAGCAATATCATTAATACTCCCTTTAGGAAGATTACAGACCCTTTCGAATCGTCGGCCGCTGTAAGCGGATATGTAGATTTTAGCATGTTATAAAAGGCTGCATAATGTTCTATAATGGCCATTGTCCAAGAGAAACCATGTGTGTTAAGATGCAATCGGCAAAGCTGCATCTGGCCGTGTCGATTCGTTTTTTATGTAACTCACAGAAACTGGGGAGAAACTTTCGTTTTATATGACTCCAATAATTGATATTTATTAATAAAACACATGGTTTTAATGTTATTTATGATTAACCCATTAACGCCCAAATGAAAACCACCTTTATTTTTTTTGTTTTAATGATATTTTTTGTATTATTAGGGACAAAAGAAAAGGTATTTAAAGAAAAATAGAACAAAAAAGAAATATGTATTGAAATATAGGTATGTACTCGGCCGGGTACACTGGGCGGATTAATAGTGAAATTGTCCGAAGCAAGGTCTTTCTACACATAATGTTTTCACACATTTTTAGACACTTTCACAAATTTTTTAGTTCTATTTACTCGTATTTTGTCTGTAGCTCTGAAGCCTAAGGACCGGAGGTCAACGAATAACTGATATTTTGTGAAAAAAATGTCAAAATAAACGATATGTTCACTAGGAATTACGGTCATTTTGTCCAGAAGAGATTTCACAACTCATGCGCCTAGAGGATTATCAGGTACTTCGTTAGTCTTGCCACAATACACATCGAACGCATAACAGTATCCATCTGAACTTGTGGCTGCCCAATTCCGATATCCGAATCGTACAGGTTTACCCATTATAAATTGTTTTTCGGGGTGACGGCCGATGTATTTTATCATGGATTCATCTTTACTGTATAAAGTTCTATAGATATATTCTGATGAAAAAAATCCCGATTGGCAAGAGTTTTTCTGTATTTTTCTTCACACAAAGGTCTCATCTTGAAAAGTTTATCGGTGGAACCTTCAGCTAATGAGTTATCTACGAAATGAAGATTACGTTTTATCTCCAAGAATCGATTCCGTGACATGCAATTTGATACTATAGGAACTCCAAGGTCTTCATCCAAACTCCAATAGGCACATTCAGTTGGTAGTACAGGAGTGCAGGCTTTCAATTTTTCTACGACCACTTTTTGCCCGATATATTAGCAGGATATACTGGCTTCATCTTCCTCCACATAGGTTTATTTGATTGAATATTTCTGGATCGTTTTGAAGGCCTTACATAATTTGACAAAGGCTCATCGTCACTATCGGACCAGTCTGAAACATCATGATTGGGACAGCGTGGTATGACTTCTATAGTTCGTGGAACTACTCTAGGAAGATTAGAAGAAACCAAATCATCATCGTACCCTTCTTCTTCGTCACTTACAATAGCAGGTTCCGGAGGCCCCAGTAGGACATCATATTCCGAATCATCATTTTCATCTGCAAATATAGATTCGATGGCTTCCTCCAGCTTAGCATAGCTATTTTGGCTTGCGAAGACACGACGGTTCGCCATTATTGAATAATGAAAATAGCTGATAAAAATATAATTTTGTTATACATATGTGACCATTGTACTCAGCCGAGTACAGTGGAATAAAGTGAATCAAAACGTAAATATATCGAAATGAAATTCATCAAAAACAAGAGATAATAACAAAATAAAGATTAACAAACTATTTGTATCACATTTCTGTTAGAAAAAGTTCTATTTTGTAATAAAAATTCATTGTTGAAACTTACCACATAAACTTTCTTTGCAATCCGTATTTGACAGTGGCAAAAGTGACATTTATTTTCGCGCTACACTAAACTTTTTTATTTTATCAGACGGGTTAACCATCTGGTTATGAAATATTGAATTATTTGAATGACAACCATAGATTATAAAAACTAAATAATACTTTTTGTAGTTGTACTCGCGCGAGTACGGAGGGCGTTAATGGGTTAATCAAAGTTGCGGCCATCTTAAATTTTTCTTTTGGACTTTATTTTTATCAGTGTCTATAAGAACTTATGTCTTTTAATCATATTATAGCGCGCATGGAGTATTGTGAGATTTGGTTCAACTAAAATTCATAGGTATAGAAGAAGTGCAGGAAAATAAAATTTAAATGTATATCGTACATAAAAAACAAATAAAAAAAATATGTGCTCAATAATGTGATTGAATAAAAGGGTCTGCTAAAACTGCCACCTGATCGGCGACTATTAGTGCCTACCTTGTGCCTACTGATAAAAATGTACACTAATAGTGAAGTTTTGTACTAAGCTTATTGGGATCCAGGCTGATGTCTGTCATTACAAAAAAAAAACACTTTATTAGTAATAATAAAAATAAGTTGAGGTATGGCATATAGGGTTGCCAACTTTTTTTTTGACAAGAAATAAAGTAGGTTAGGTCTGAGAAGGAAATTGAACAGCATTTTAGATTTTTTTTTTTAAATATATTTGTAGTAAAAAATAAAGTATACAAAATACTGTTTTGAGCAATGATTGGGATGAGGCTTTTAAAAATAATACTAAATTGATAAGTTGTGCGATAAGTACTGAAAATTCAGTACTTATCGCACAACTTATAAATTTAGTAGATATTATTTTTAAAAGCCTCATCCCAATCATTGCTCAAAACAGTATTTTGTATAGGTGCTTTATTTTTATTCAACAGTAAAAATTATAATGTAGCGAAAAACAGTATAATACTGTTTTTAACAGTGTTGGCAACCCTAATGGCACAGCACAGCGGACTAAAAGACTTTACAGAAGAACACAGTCAAATAACATTTTTGTTGTGTTGTGTTTCTGTTGGTGAAGGTCGCCAGAGCTCCACGGGGTGGGTAAGGGGACTATAGGGTTGGCAGTGCGTGAGTGTTGCAAATGGTTGCAAACGTTGTAGGCTACGGCGGCACAGCAGGCCGTATGCATGTCTGCAACCACTTAACATAAAAAAAATAATGCCTAAAATAATAAGGTTTTATTTATTGTATAATATTGGGTGTAATATTTATGCTAAAGCGCTGTCATTAGGCAGTCATTATTGCCGAAGGCTTAATTTTTAAAAGTATTGCCGGGTAGGAAATGCATTAGTCGTGAGTATTCATCTACGGCTATTGATTTCAAATACAATATGCGTATATGCAGGTTGAAGGCCGCATTACGACCTAGACGTTGGCCTAAGTAACAATTAGTTATCTCGTGTTCTATTAACCATTCTGCTCATTTCCATTTATAAAAAAGGTCACCAAGATAACTTTAAACTTACGTAATCTATATCTTACTCTACGTGTACATAAAATAACGAGAAATACCTACTTACTCGTAAATAAAAAAAAACTTTTTAACAATTAATAGAATATCTAAAATTTTGATTCAAAAGTTTCCTAAATAAACATGGTCACGTCACCAAAATCATCATGATATACATCGACCTAAATAAATAGATAAAATCTTGCGAATATAATGTTTTATCTGGTTTAAACAATGTAAAACCAGATATGTTATATCTGGCTATAAGAATAGAATAGAATATATCTTTATTGTACATCGACCAAATCAAAAATACAAAGATTGTAACCTTAAAATAAATTATAATAAGTTACATTATTATAGCATTTTATTTTTTAAATACTTAGGTATACCTACTTACTGTTTGTTTTTCTTATTACGTCCAATAATCCTATAGGTAGATCATCCTTTTCATTACACTCGTACAAAGTACCCTACGCTTACACGAACAAACCAATTTATAAAACTTCTAAAATAATTATTTTTGGTATTAATTTCTAATACAATCAAAGACTGGTTTAGTATTCCGTGAATACAATCAACAGCAGAAGTGGATGATCAAAAAATAAACTTTTAAATTCAAAGCAAAATAAATACAGAATTGTAAATTCATCTTACGGGTGTAAGTAGTTATTTGGGTTACATCATTTAAAATCCATACCTTTCATTTAGTGAACTTAATTTTGATTTTGATCATCTACTTTTGCTGTTGACTGTATCTTAGTACACTACTAATATCGCAAAATGCTTAAACATTTAGCTCACCGACTTCCAAATTGTTTCTGATATTTACATACCGACCCCATATTACGGAGGCTACAGTCGATTTTTAGTATTAAAGCGCTTCACTCAGGTGATCCAATCTCAATTTATCACATAAGCGCAACAGGTAACGATCCAATAATGTTGATTATAAGTTTCACCGCTTCGTATCATCAAGAATCCGGATCATGGTAAACAAAATTGAGTCTTATCGTATGAGCAGCACGCACTGGACAACAGCCGGAACTGAACGAATCCGCAGTATTTTCACTCAGTAGCTGACAATGTCTATGATATCATCGCATTATCGCTTAATGTGATTGATACAACTTACGCGTTATTTAACCCTTTTTTGTATGAGTTTTGCGTTTGAGTTTGGTAAACTGATATGTGTCTGCTGTTTTGTTGTTGTTATTATTATTATTATTTATTGTATGTTATAGGTATAATAATATTGTGAAAATGTCTGCGCTAAAAATTTGTTAATGTCGCCATCTACCGAATCACCGGCTACCACTGAAAACGAGCATCACAGCTTATGACATAAGCTGAGTGGTAGTCCGTTTCGACGCCAGTTCACTGTTTTATGTGTGTGATTATGTTATAACATTTTAGCCGTATTAATACCTATGTCTTTCTTTATTACTTATTGTTAACATTTTCGCTATTAAAGTTTTTACATTTTTTGGTACCTACCATTACACCATACCATTTTTTAAACGGTATTATTTAGCTTGCCCTAGCTGTTTGTTTTTGACGTGACAACGTCTTATAATTCGATAGAGCCGGCTGCACGCACGAAAAAACATGACGTCATGCGGCGTTACTGAATCTAATTCTCTAATTTGAATTTGGAATTATGTTCTTTAAAATTTAAACTTTCAATGATACCAAAACCAGCTAGATACAAATAGTATAGCCAAAGAGATTTTATTACAAGTTTATACATACTATAATGCGAAATCTATTAAACAAATGAAATTAAATTTTTCTTTTGAAAAATGCTACCATTCCATCAGTATTTTCTTAAGACGTTGTCACGTTCAACTATCGTCAGTAAACCGACTTTTTTTTGGGTCAAATTTAGTAATTGATATTTTACCATCGTACAGTTGACAGATTGATCTGATATAAGGTACACAGTACCTATGCTGAATTGCTGAAATTGATAAGTTTATTTTTACATAGTTACTGCATTGCATTTCATTATTGCATACTCTACCTGAAATATAGCTGTACATGCCCCTGGGTGGTAGTAACTAGCAAGGCTAGCATTTCCAGTTATCCAATCCTAAGTGTAATTAATTAGTGCTTCAAGTTATATAAAAATTCCAAAACCGATTGAGTGGTAGATAATGTGTAATTATTATTGTTAATAGCATATGATTTACTGCGCACTTCCTGTTTAAGTGTGTTTTAAAACAGTAGTCTTTCAAAATAAAAGTAATCAATCTTAATCCGTATCGAATTGTAGGAACTAGGAACTTCACGGCCGGGTCACTCTATAAAGAGTAGATGATATAGAATGTTTAAAGATTTCAAAATATAATACCCATGCTTATTTAAATGGACTCTATGTAAGCTAATTTAACTATCTGTTTTAATATACAGCCAATATTGATCATAAGTAAAACTGAAAAGAAACTATAGGTACTAATATTATAAAGCTGAAGAGTTTGTTTGTTTGTTTAAAACCGTTAATCTCAGGAACTACTGATTCAAATTGAAAAAATCTTTTTGTGTTGGATAGTCCATTTACCGAGGAAGGCTATATAATAACCGACACTTACGCGAGCGAAGCCGCATTCGACCACTAGTAATTACATTTAAATCTATATTTTACGCCAAGATAAATAAAATTGTGACGTAACTTTTCATATGTAAGGCACGTAAGATTACTACCAACTGTCAGTTTTCCTCAATATTACTTATACTATCTATCGAATAAATATGAAAATGTACTACCTACCTATTGAAAGAACAGTTTTGAGAAACCTTTACGCAAGGTGTAGAAAATTGATATCATACAAATACAAACTGTTGTAGTTTCTGTAAATAGCTTAGTTCATTACATTTTATAAACTAGGTTTTGGTTTTTCTATCCTTTGCTTATATAGTAAAGATAGACATTTTTTTTTGGACTTCCATACGAAATTTCATCTCCTCGTTGGTCGTAATTTCAAAAAGGCTGGAACAAATGTTTATTTACATCTTTACCTAAGTGCCTATATAAAAGTTTAATGGTTTTATCTTCGATATTGAAGAACTCCCATAGCAATTTTCATCCCTTATTTCAATGCCTTTTTTTTTACAACAAAAGGTAGTTTCGGTATGTCCTATCTCAAGGTATAGTCTATTTTTGTAACAAATTTCATCAAAAGCGGTTACGATGTTAGGTGTGAAAAGTGTGAAAGCGTGACTTTATTTGGACTTCCATTCGACCTTTTATCCCCCTTTTCACCCACACACCCGTCAATTTTTTAAAAACGCTAGAATATATTTATTTATTTCTTATTAAGTGCCTAAATTCAAAGTTTCATGGTTAATCTTCAACAACAGGATACAAACTTTTATGACTATTTCAACCCCTTCAAGCCATTCTTTGCGCGATGAAAGGTAGCCTATGTCCCTACCCAAGCTCTATTCTATGTTTACCAAATGTCATCAAAATAGGTTCAGTAGTTTAGGCGTGAAAGCATAATAGACAGACAGACAAAGTTGCTTTCCCATTTATGATATTAGTAGGGATATAAATATCTGCATTGGCATTCTATCTACTAGTAAAAAATATTGATATGCATATATGCAAAGAGGCCGTGAATGTATTATCATCACAGCAGTAGCTCGTGTGAATATTATTTTATCTCATACATCACATCACAATTGGATCTTTCTTTTTATCTTATCGGTAACATTGAAATAGACGAGTGTACCTATACATAGTGGATAGATACAATGTTACGATTTTGCATTTGATAAAGCCATAAATAAAGTTTGAATCAGATGATGTCACGAATCATAATTCGTCTTATTTAATTTCTAAAATGTATACATCAATCATCGGCTCGTCAGGTTGCTACAATTATGTTAAAGTTCCTTCGTCAGTTGTACACATTACGACAAAAAAAGGTTTAATGAATGATAAATGAATCTGCGAAATTAGACAGTTTTGTATAAACGTGCTGTTGATGTTGACCGTATCTATGTATTATTTATATACTTACTTAGTGTCATATGTGTATCTACTGTTTCAAGTAGTGTAGCCTGTAAAACGTTTGTACCAAATAAATTTTTACCGGACAACTTTTTCTTTTGTTCCAGGTATGTCCATGATTTGTATTCAACAGGCGGGCAGAAATAAAAATAGATGATGATCGAAGACGAGTATGGCACGGTAAGTATTGAATTGATAGTTGTTTTCTACGACTATTTTCTCTGTCTGCGTGACATCGCTGCCTACTTCGGTTCAACGGCGAGCGTTCGGAAATGCACTGGTGATTCCACCTTGGTCCGCGGAGGCACGCACCAGTCACCTGCCGCCGATCTTGCACGGAGCACGCGCAATCGCAAGATGCCGCGACCGCGCTGCGAGCCGACCGAATAAATTGACCGATAACCCGCGGAACTGTTTTTTCCCCGCAAACTTTTTAAAGGATTGTTTTGTGAATTGTGCGTTAAGTGATTCTTGGAGTATTATTCCTTCTTGAGATCTACTTTTAGGATTGTGTTTTTATGCGGGTATGAATATTGATAGTAAATACTTTTTTCACCTGTGTTATTCACCATCTATTTTGATAAATAATTATTATCCCTGTCCCTAACTAATTTCACATTTATGTTGTTTTTTGTGGCCTTAATTTCAAGTTGCCTAATAGTTGTTGGGTCAGTGTATCTACACGATGGAACAGCGTTGTACTAATTAACTCCTAATTAGTTCAACTTCCAGTTACACATACAATCTTGAGCGGATTTTTGCATGAAACGAACTGTCCGATTGTAAAAATATCAAGTGCGTGATAATTAAGGACCGAACAATTAGCCAACTAGTTCATGCAGTGTTGTACACAAGAGCTTAGCTAATTCAGAAATTTGCATATTAGTTTTACGCAATTGACGACGAAATGTTATGAATTACGAAGTACATATTTCTATCTTATTTGACCTATTAAGAACAAAAGTAAAATTTTAAATTTACCCCTAATTCGTAATTAGATTATTGAAAAGTAATTGTAGAAGACCTTGTGCCCTTAATTTTAAAAATGTTATCATTTGCAATGAAATCATTTGGTCTTTCCCAAGTCTTTCCACAATAGTATGTGACATCGTCTACTCCTTGAATACAATGTTCGAAAGAACCATTCACCCTAACCTTTCGAAGGTATGCCGTTGCGCCATCACCAACCACGTCGCGTGTAAGTGGGCTAATTTTACACGGATCCTCACTTACTTATGGCTGTATAGTGGTTGTAATATTTTGAAACTTAATGTACCTTATATATTTCTTAAACTACGATAGTGCATTAGGATTGAGAGTTACAGCCATCTGCCGCTTATCGTATATTTACAGTATTAACTACATTTATCATTTGGAAATGAAACTATTTTTTCTGACTTTCTTGTACAGATTGAATGTCTCTTCGATAAATTGGTCGCAATTTGTATTTAGTATCACCTTTCGATATATTATATATGTCACACAACTTCAAATTTCCATATCCTGTTTTATTTCCATTACAATGATTGCAAGTCAACATTTTATTATTGTGTTTCCCAATGACATAAAAAATAGTATTTCCTGTGAATGTAATTTCAGTGTTATCAGAATTCACCATTATTTTATTCTTAAAAATCCTACTTATTCATATCATATATATGAGTATGCATCTTTGATTTTATCTCTCTAATCAAAATTTCGACAGCTGCAGTATTCAAATACTAATTTTGAAACAATGGCCTTCCGCATTGTTAGACGCATTTTGACAACAACACCAAAGGTGTAATTCATCCAATGTCATAATCGGACGGCTAATTCCTTCCTTATAATTTGATTGTCTAGATTGACTGTCTTGCACAAAGGAGTTGCTAAGAGCGCTGGCGAATGGTGAAATTACACGAAACTACAATTCCTGCGGCTTTGTTTTCGTAACTTTTAAGTGAATTGAAAACAATCATTTCATCTTTGGATACAATAATGATAGATCATTTATGTTCAAAGTAAATTTAAGAGAGAATAAATCATGTAGTAGATTGTTACGTATCGTGTTGAAAATTTAAGTAGTTATTATCTACCTCCATTATACATAACTTCAACGATTACTTGAATGTGTTGGTTATGTGTATCTCCAAGTGTAACGTATGTATACATATATACATATTTTTCGGCTTTATTTGAATTTGAAACTAAATTAACTAAAATGATTTTACATTTTAAACGATACAAGTAAAGCGTATCTTATCATGTCTTCAACTTTATCATTCAAAAGATTCCTACTTTGCAGTTCGGAAAGAGACAGTTTTAAGAAACAAAATATTTACCCTTTTCGACAATTCTTTTTTTCTGATTTTATTTATATAATCAATAACTGTCTGGCAAAGTTCAGAGTTGCGGTCTTAGTCTGTTTCCGCACAGCAGAATAGGATATAGAATCTTTTGAGTGATAAAGTTTTTTACTTGTTTTGTTTCCTTCGAAATATGAGCCTTTATTAATTTACGTGGAAGTATAAAAGCCCTGTAAAAATAGATGTTTTGCACCTAATAGAATTATGTTTTAAGTGAAAGTACACTGAGCTAATTATCGCACACAAAATGTTAGCTAACACGTTAGTCTCTGACCATTAACTTTACAACTTACAAGTACAATTATTATTAAGGGAATACACTAACGATGGCGGGACTAATGTGGTACTGTCTCGACGTGTTAAGATAATTTGGGAAGAAGGTAGTCTATATTTTGTTGTTTAATGTCAACATGCATCCTATATCAGTTTATCAACAGATATGATTAAGTAAAAACAAACAATCTGGATATCAGTTCCAAATAAACTAATAAATG
The DNA here is from genome assembly GCA_955850985.1 of Elophila nymphaeata. Taxonomy (NCBI): domain Eukaryota; kingdom Metazoa; phylum Arthropoda; class Insecta; order Lepidoptera; family Crambidae; genus Elophila; species Elophila nymphaeata. The sequence continues at coordinate 7,551,312 of OY039080.1, read as the reverse complement.
GAACGTAAAAATACTTCAAATTAATGTCTACTCATAAATATCGTTGCATTTCATTGCATCATCGGACTTTGTAGGCAGTCGAAAGCAGACAGAAAGACAAACTAAAAAACATCAAGCATACTAAATGTTAAATACGTAACGTTAGAATTATTAGTATTTTCTTTAGTGAAAGCAGCATTCCAATGAATAGTATAACTCACCTATATTGTTAATGCTCGAGCGAAATGCATGAAATTGTCCGCCATTGATGACCCCGACAATTTGTCTATAGAATTTCTAATTCGTATGAAGCACGTAAATTTCTTCAGGTCCTGTAAATTTGTCTCTTTATTTTGTAACATCATCTTCCTACATAATAGTCGTCGTTAAATGAGAATGGAGTATAAGTATTGTTATGTAATACTGGATTGCTTGTATTGTAGCATTTATGGTTGCCATTTTATACAGAAATACTTCATTGTCCCATTATAAGTGTCATTCCTGATCTTAACGTATTTTTTGAGTGCTTCATCTTTATTTCTTGTTTTACGTTTATTGAATTCATGTTATATTATGTCGGGTATGCGGTGACCACTGGCGGTTGGTAGAATACCTCTGTCGTCTCAGTTAGTTCTGATTTCTTAGTAAATTTTTATAATTTGTTTATAATTGATTAGACGCGCTTCAGACTTAACGAATACTTAGATTTTATTTTTATAATCAATAACTGTCTGGCAAAGTTCAGAGTTGCGGTTCTCAACGTGTTGAAGCGATGAATTAATTTATCAATTGTTCGAGTGGATACGAATTATTGTTTCATTGTTTAAATACGAAGTTCACACTCCGGACATCCGAACTTAGACCTTCTGTTAGTCTTGACCTTTGCTAAATTAACAGATCACATGAAATAAGTGACAGATAAGCTTATAGATGTTGGCATTTAAATAAAGAATCTGGGATGCTTAAGTAATATAGCGATGATAATTTTTGTGAACAGTTCTATTTAATAATTGTTAACGTACTGCCTTGTATGTAGCTGGTTGGCATATTTTGATGTCGATTGTATTCTGATCGAAATATTATTCATCGTAAACGTGCCACTATTTTTGTCTAAGATAAACATTTGTAGTCGTAAGTAGCTATAGCTAAGTGATGCAATTTAGTAATTTAGAGGTAAAATGATTATTCAATACTAATATAATCTGAAAATGTAAATTGCAAAACTGCATAAATGTCCCTCAATATCAAGTTTAAATTTACAATGTGACTCGATTTAAGAGTGCACAAAATAATGTATTTGGGATTACTAAAATGATAACTGGAAAATTGAGTAGATGGTAATCTGTACTAATATTATAAAACGGAAAGATTTGGATGTTTGTAACGAATAAACTCAATAACTACTATACCTATTTTCAAGAATTTTCTGATGAATATAGATTAGATGCTCGGAGTCCATATAAGCTACCTTTCATCCCCTAGAGGAAAGATTTGTATTTTGTTACGAATAAACTCAAAAATTACTAGACTGATTTTGATGAAATTTGGTGCAAATACAGATTAGATGTTAGGAAACCACATAGGCAACCTTTCATCTCCTATTGCATCCCCACACAGGTCAAAATTTCAATAACGCTAGAACAATAATTATTTATTTATTTATTATCAAGTGTTAGGCACTTGTGTTAGCAATTCTAAGTTTCATGGTTTGATATTCACAAGTGATAACATTCCATAGAAACGTTCATTACTTCCATTACTTCAAACCATTTTCGCGATAAAAGGTAGGCTATGTCCTTTCTTAACGTCTAATCAATATTTATACCAAATTTTATCAAAATAGGTATAGTAGTTTTTGAGTATTTTCGTTACAAACAAGCAAATCATTCAAAAAAATGTTTAAAAAATAAAAATTGTCCCCGTGCGAATCCGGGACGTGCTGCTAGTTCTTAATAATCCACGATACAAATGAAAATCTAGAGAAAGTGTAAACATAATTTATTACTTTCGCTAACTTTTCAATTCGTACGACCTTTAGGATGTAAAAGTACAAGTTAATTGCTTCGTAATGGCTCCGTCACATTTAAATATATGTTTAAAATAAATTATTGGTATCAATACAGCTATTATTGGAACACGGAGTTAATGGAAACTCCATCCCAACCTTCATCAATAATTCAACGAGTGACGCAACTAATTGTATTGGCCGAAACAAACCTAATTTAAAGTTTTATGTGAATTTTTCTACGGAGAAATTTTTATCTTTTAACGTAGCGATTTCACTCGCCTTATAAACGATAGTACCTTCTTTATTATAAATTTTACAATGATTCCAGTGTGCAGACCATTTTTTTATAATTTTTTGTGCTGATTAGGAGACATAATTTCGAGTTCTGCGCCAAGAAAAGGCTTTTATTTTGGAGATCCAAGACCGTTTTTTGTATTATAAAAGCAAACGTTGTATTGAACAAAAGTATTCATGCGATCAACGAAACATTTTTTTATATAATTGTCGTACATAATTGTAATGATATACCTATGAATCATCGAAAGGAATTCATTTCTTCAATCTACGTCATATTTGTATTTAATTTTGATTGTGCGGCATTTTAATTGAATATTTCGTAATGACACAAGTCAAAATAGTAAAAGTGCGTCAACACTTAATTATGGCATTGATTGACCGTACACAAGCGGTCACTATTTTAAAACGATGTCGAAAATATCATTATGGTGCTAATTATAACTTTATTGGTTTGATTCGAATGATTGTTATCAGTATTATTAGTAAGTCGCGCAGTTAGTGGCCGAGGTGCGCTGAAATAGTTGTAGTTTCAAAGTTATTTATTGGGTAATGAAATTACTTTGATTTAAGTATACTTCTTTCATTTTCCATTACTAGATTTGAAATCGTGATTAAAATTTACTGTTTGAAATATCGTAAAATAAATGGTGGATATCATTATCATACGACACGACTTTGTCAAAGGAATTACTTTCTTTTTAACAAATCCACAGTTCACGGGTCAGTCACCCTGCCGTCTATCCAATTATGAAGTGAAAATTAATACAGTCTGTTCGCAGTCGCCATTTATGGATTTTGTGTGCCTTATATTTTGACATCCGATCCTTTACTGTTAGCTTATTGTGTGACAAACAGGTATCCGATATCCATTTAGAAGTGCGCCTATATACAATAATAATAGGAAACGTGCTCGCGAATGTTAGTAAATGGAAATTTACATGAGAGAAATTTAAGCGATAAAAGTTATGTTGTGTGCTTTCATCAGGGTTTCTCGTTATTAAGGCCTAGGTCTCAAGATGAAATGATATTCCAGGAAATCAGTCAGATGTTGCGTTATTAAAGTGGTCAGTTAAAATGTGATTGAAACATACAAAGAAAGACTAACAAAATGTGCAGCAAGGATCAGATCAATCATATCCTCGGGAAGATCAATGTGGTAAGTTATTTTTGTTATTTTTGTCAAAGCAATTGCAACTGTTTCTACTAGGCTTAATTGGCGATGGTGATGTTCTTGTTTCTGACATCATATGTTATAAGTCTTGTGCCTGCAAGTAGCAAGTACCTGTATAAAGAAGACAGGCTCATAACATATACTTATTAATATGTTTAGAAATACATATTTATATGTATTCCTAAACATATTAAAAAAATTGTACATAAATAAATGTATTTTCTCAAGTACCTACAGTACCTAACCAATACTTCATGGGAATGATAAGGTTAGGTACATTACACCTATGGCATATATAATTATTCACGATTATAGTATACGTAAACGTGTGCCGATATACATAAAATTTTAATTAATTTCAATGATATTACTTATGAACTTAAATTTACGTACTTAAAACGAAATTGATTTTTTTTTTAAATTGAGATTTATTTTATTTTAGAATGTGCGTTACATTGTGAGTTCGAAACAAAACAGAAATAATAATTTAGGCTAGGCTTAGTTGGTTGTATGTATGTCGCAGCCGTGTCGTATAAAACGCCGTATTACAAAATGGCGTGGCGAATTTTAGTGTGAGAGTGATGAGTAATAGACAGCTATTCCACTCCACTTGCTCATAAAAAATAACCTGAACGTACCAATAATAAGCGACCTCCATGCGATTATATAAGCTAATATTGGTATTAGAATTTAACAACGAACGGTTTTATTTGGTTAACAATTCTCACAGAAAATCCACCTCGTCATTTTTAATACGCCGTGTTTTACGATATAGTAGTTGCGACATGACGACACGCTCGGCATCTTAAAAACGATCTTTTTACCTTCGGAGATTCATTTGATATATCTCCCTTGATGATATGATCACCCTTGCGGTCAGTTGGAAATTTTCTTGAATGTCTTTTGAAAGGAACAATACTAAGCTTTCACAATTCGAAAAGTCTGATACTAGCTTAACGACGTAGGATTCTGTCAAAAACCACCATGAAGAAAAAGCTTAGGTAGGTCCCTACGCAAAAGCCATCCAAGACGATTCCCAACCAAGAGCGATAGTGACCATGGCATCAAGGGAAATATCGCAGTCTCCGAAGGTTAAAAAAGCTAGTTTTTAAGAAGATACGTGTATACATACAAAGAGCGTGTATACGAGCATATGGCAAACAATTTGAATACTTGTTGTAATATTTAATTTATCGAATTTTAAGAAAATTTGTTCCCGTTTTAATTTTACCTGAGTGTACCTGATTAAGTTTAATTTTATATCTTAGGTGTAAATGTTATGCCTTTCTAAAATTACCATTAACTAAGCAAGTTTCGACAATGGTTATACAAAACTAACCAATAATTTTTTTTCATTGTAATTAATTAAAGTGTGAACAAGGAAAAAAGATTCTTTAAAAAATTATAAAAAGTAGGCACTTTCATCTACACTCATGTCATAATATTCGAATTACGACCTCAAAGGTGAACATAAAATGATATAATTTTTAATACAGATAAAAATCAATATTAAAGAACAACCTATAAGTAACATAATGACCAATAAATTACCAGTTCGACTGAAAATCGGGAAGGCAAAGGGATCTAACCCATACCGAAAACTTGACTCTGCCAGTTAGTTTGCAAAAAGCCAATCAGATAAATAGATTTTTGCCAGAAAAAAAAAACATTGCAATTATTTTACAGAAAAAGGAACAAACAAACAAAGTTAATTAAATGGAAAATTGGCGAGCCCCCTCGTTCTATTGTTTTTAGTGCGTAATTATTTTATTGGCTCGATTGATCGCGGCGCCCTGTACCCGTAGTGTAAGTTTTTTCGTTTAAAATGCGTTACTATTGTAGTTGCGTTAAGAGCTCAATTTGAGAAAGAAAGAAAGCGCGGAAAGAAAGAAGCGGAAATCGTGTTTCCCGTACAAATTGAGATCTTAACGCAACTAAAATAGTTACGTATTTTATACTAAAGAATTTACACTACGGGTACTATTGTTCGCTGCATAACGCGTCACGGCGGCCGCGGCGCGGCGGGTCGCTTACGATTACGATTGGTAAAAACCACGGAGTACTAAATTGGTAAAAACATACGGATCTGTGTTTGGGTGTTTGTTGTCAGTTGGTTGGCAAACAAGCATACGGCCTGCCTGGTGGTAAGTAGCCAAGCCACCGTAGCCTATAAATAGACGCTTACAACACTGCCATCCCTAATCCCCTTCCCCACCCCGTGGAGCTCTGGTGACCAGGGCCCGATCTAGGGGGGGACAAGCCGGACATTGTCCAGAGCGGCAAAAACGAAGGGCGGCAAAAGAATCGAGCCCGCCGCGGACAAGATTAAATTTTTCACATACTAATTTGTTGTATTAGTAGGTAGTCTAGTTTGGAATCTCCGGATTTTATATCTTTGGGGTGCTTTTGGCTCTTGCCCAGAGCGGCGAAATGGCTAGATCGGGGCCCTGCTGGTGACCTTACTCACCAACAGAAACACAACACCACAAAAAGTAATGTTATTTGACTGTGGTCTTATGTAAGGTGAAGGTACTACCCCAGTTCAGCCTCCGGCTGCCTCAAATTCGAGCGCCTAGTCGGCTGTGCCCTGCCTCGACAAGATACGACTTAGATCTTAAATTTTGAAAATGATATTAATGAGGTCTCTTTATTATGAGTTTATTAATTTAAATAACAGAGAGTTAACGTACCTAATTGACATTTAATTTACCATACGTAGAGCATTTTGAATTATTTTTATAAAATTATATGTTAGAGATAGGAATATAAAATTTATATGATAATACTTAAATGAATTGCTACAAGGAACGTAATTTATTTTAGCTAATGATTCCACAAATAATTATAGACTAGAAAATAAAATTGCCTCTAATAGCCAAAGGCATGTTTTCATATTGAATCTAATATGTATATGGGTTATAAAACTAAGCAGATAATATTTATACAGAGTGCCCGTAAACCAATAATGTGCAGATTGGCAATGAGATTCTTAGATATTGTACTTATTGCTTTTGGATAAGTGAGATAAAGATCTCTATAGTTTTTCATTCTAATATGATTTGTTGTATGGAGTACTACATTTTGCCTACTTGTAGTCTTTAATGATAGATATTAAAGTTATAAACGAGGTTATTGTTCTCATTAGATTCCGATCGATTTTGATATACTACCTTATACTAAAAGTCATGTATTTTTTTTACTAAAAGGCAAACTGTTGAAGTATCATCTCCATGGTCTCACGACATAGGCTGGTTTTGATATATATTTTATAATAGTGTCAATGTGATGTTCTATGTCTTTGCTACTCTTCTTGTGTGTTCGTTGTTTTGTCTTTCTAGTCTTGTATTTTCTTATTATATATTTATTATAATTACTCCATAATTACTGTTGTTTTACATTCCACTAATAACCCTTTGTTGGAGGTTTTATACCAAATATCCAGGCCACAGACACGTTTGACATACGAACGATTAATTGTGTATGTCACTCTTTATTTTGTTCTTGTGTTATCAAGTTTTGTAGTTTTCTTGTATTTTATATTTTCATATCAATATACTCTATTTACCTTTATACGGCATTTTACTATCATCACAGGTTATGGGCCCAGTACTCCAAAAGATCGGGCGGTTAAAATGTCGATAAAATATAGAATTATTGAACCGTGAAAATTATAATACGTTACGGATACAAGTCGAAGCCGTGGTAAAGAACGATGCTTGAGGATTTGTATCTGGCGAGAAAACGAAACCTGGCTTGAAGAAAGACGGTGCGGATGCTGTGAGGGCATGGATCGATGGAGATCGAAAACTAAGTCCCATTTAGTTTGACCTTTGAATCCAAGCGAATTGAAGCTGATACGTGGGTGTGAAACAGCGCGAGACGTATGACTAAAGCTTCAAGGTGTGCACGCGAGTAGTAAATAAATTGGGAAGTCTGGCTCACATCATTTCATCCTCACCGCTCGCAAGCTCGCTACGTCGCACTTCGTGCGCCGTCGGATGAAACGATGTGAGCCAGCCTTCCCAATTTATTTTTATGGAAGTCGGTCGATATTGATTTAATTCAGATTTGATTTTATACCGTTTCGGTGGGTCAGTGCAGACAGCTCTTGCTATGGATGGACACATCAACGGGGTCGCGAGAAGTTGTGAAATTTAATTTACGAAAATTGTACGAATGCTATCTCGAGACTATGATTTTTATGACGAAAAAAGTATCAACAAATTTTTTAACAAATTTCGAAAGTATCAACGCATAAAGTTGCAACTGTTGGAAAAAATCGTTATTGAGACTGTGTATTTTCACGATACTAAAAAAACAAGGTACTGAACCGAATCTTGTTGAAAAGAACGAAAACTGTTAATGTTGAAGGGGAAAAAAAACTCACCTGAATTCTTTTCACGTTCCACACTGACTTTATAAGTTTGATATCTACTTAATAAAAAGTTATTGAATACCACTTACAACTTAAACTACTCAAAAATAGAGTAGTTTAGAAATAGCTCAACAGTCCCTGATCTCAGAGCTTCCTTGCTGAAGCCAACCGGCAGGCCGAAACCAGGTCCGTAGTTGGGCAGCAATTAGGCAAATCAAACAGAGACTGGTTTGAACATGAAAAATCTGCTAGTTTTATACAAACAATATGCTGATCACAATATCAATATTGTAATGTGTGTGTATACAAAATATTATTCAGAAGTCCTAAATCGTCAAAATTAGTGCAATTGATGGAAATATGAAATAAATTATTAATTATATTGATAAACATATTTAATGCATCGCATGCAAATCTAAAGCGAATGCAATTTTAATAAATTATTAAAGTGTGGGTTCAGTATTAATATTTTATTTATTTTAAATGATAGTTGCTGAAGATAGTATGTTAATTTATGTGAAATGTAATTCACCATGCTTGCCCAGTACAGTTTGGTAGACGGAGGTGATAAGGTGATCAATACCTTTGCTAAACCAACGGTGGCCTTCTACGACACTCATTGGAGGATATGGGTCGATGCTATGCTACTCTGCCCTTATCGCACTGTTGATTTATCTACAGTCAACAGTACCTACGTTGGAGTATAAGGTGATCAATACCCTTTTGCTAAACCAACGGTTGCCTTCTACGACACCCTTAGGAGGATATGGGTTGATGTTCTTTTACTCTGCCAGCATCACACGAATCATATTTGCAATATGATAACTAATAATTATTTGTGAAATGAGTTTTATAAAATGTAATAATTGGTAAAATCAGTTACCTACTTATTTAGTTTACGGATCCCTAAACTGATATGCTATAAGTTGCTCCAATATTATGTTATTGCAAAATATTTGTAATTCAATAAAACTGTTTATTCACAAAATAATTGCTGAATGGTGGCATACGCATGTGTGTTATTATTTACATGTAGTGTGTAAAATCTATAGCGAAATTGGGTATAAAACTTCCTTCTAACCAATTTCAGTCACAGTCATCGGAGGATTCGCTAAATACTTAATAGTGAATTGTTAAGTGATTTTAATTCTCTCGCTGAAACTTATTCTGCCTCAACTGCATCGAAATGTACGTAAGTCTAATTTTCTTATTTTTATTACTTACAACAAATTAGGATAATTTCCGCAACATACTTCACTATGGAAATATATCTTGACTTGTTGTCGTCTTACTTTATTTGTACAATGCGCTTTACCATTAGAATTATTTAATAATTCTTATGGTTTTAGTGATTGTATGAGACAACATGAACTTAAAATAATTCTTTATCTTTGTTTTTTATCCTACAGGTCAGACTCAAAGCTTAAACGCAACGCACATGCTCTATACTCCGACTCGGAGCAGCAAACATCGGACGTAGAAGAAGACTACGTTGTTGAAGCGCCGAAAAAACCAAAAAGTTCCAAGAAGACCTCCTACAAAGAATCGAAATCAAGGGCGTCCAAAAAGTTATCCAAGTATGTATACTTATCAAAAATATTTTTAGTTTTAGTTATTTTATCCAACAAACTATACAGTTTTTTATACGATTCGTAATTGCTTGCGTTGCGTGGTATCACTCTGCACTTTATTTTTAACCGTAAGTCGCATTACACTCGTTCGACATTTACGCTGCTCACTTTGTAAATAGCTGAAAATGGTTAGCTATCAATAAATCCGTCGGGTTCTATGAACGTAAAAATTACAGTATAGGTTCACGCTCGTTACATCAATCGCGTTGCAAGGAGCTATAAATCGTAGCAGGATAACAATCAATACATCCATTGCGTTGCATGTGCAGTGCTGTAGGTTAACTCTCGTTACGTCCATCGCAATGTACAGACATGTAAATCTCATCTGGTTAAACGGATCGGACGGATCGTAGGTACTTCACATCACACGTAACTGTAGATATTATAGGTTGACGTTAGCTGTTATAGGTACTTACCATTCTCGTTACAAAGAGGCGAAGTGGTTGAAATGGTAGTGCTATTGCTTATTGGTAGTGCTATAACATTTTTTTTGGGAGACCCGTGCTATTTCTGATTTTAACCACTATTGTATAATTAAGGAGCTGACTTTAGAGACGTGGTCCTGACATTGTGTTTGTAATATAAGGCTACGAATAAACCAATCAATCGCGCGAGCTGCCAAATGTGTGAAGTTCAAGTAGTCTTTCAAGTTTTTGAAAATATCCAATTTCTTTCCCTAAGAACCATCTGAAATGAAATAGGTAAAGTCGTTCTAAAGTTATTGAGTAAATGGGAAATTATATATTCTAAATCTACTTATATAGACATCAAATTATGTCACAAGCTCTTGATGGTATATTGTTTGTGTTTAGAATTCCATAATTATTGGTAGCTAATAATGAATTCACATTAATAAATTCTGATTGTTACAGAAAATCGAACGACGATCTAGCATCGTCTTTGTTTGGAGCCTCCGACGAAACAAAGGCTGCCAATCGTTCAGCAACACCTCTGTGGTCGTCACTGGCGCGTCGTGTCCCGGGCGGTGTGCTGCGGCATCTCGAGGTGCATGATACAGGTGACATATTTTTTGACGTGAAGGTGTACAATACGGGCGAAATAGAAGACATTGAACCCATTAATAGAGCAAATAAGTGGAGTGCTCAGCTCCGTCTAAGGGTTGAGCCGGATGATCCACTCTGGGAGCAATTAAAAAGACTATGCGGCGAAGCTAAGAAAAGATTTAAAAAAGAAGCAATTTTTTATCCTGATAAACAGGCGTAAGAAATTAAATAACAACTCGTATTTTAAAAAAATCTTATAATAACTAATCTAGGTGGTTGGTAGACAACTACTTTTTCTGCTATGGGTGAAACTATCTGTTCAGACTATTTAGTAATGATATAGTGCAGTATCTAGTAGTGTAGTACATTACAAATTAAATAATATTTTTCCGGTTTTGCTCAGTAGGTACATTTTCTGTTAATATCAAATAATTAATCTAAGCGGTAGAAAACTATAGTTCTTCTGCTATGGGTAAATATTTCTAAAATAACGACAAAGTGTAAATCGATAACGGTGTCATAACTATATTTGACGTGAAGGTGTACAATACGTGTAAAATAGAAGACACAATCTATTAATAGAACAAATAAGTGGAGTGCTCAGCTACGTCTCAGGGTTGAGCCTGATAAAGATTGTGCGGCGAAGCTAAGAAAAGATTTAAAAAGAAGCAATTTTTTACCCTGATAAACAGGCATGAGAAATTAAATAATATTTCGTAGTTTTTTAAAATCATAAAATAACTAATCTATGTGGTAGATAACTAGTTCTTCTGCTATGGGTGAAACTATTTATTGTTCAGTTTGTCATCAGTCTATTCGAAGTAAGGCTTTTCCAGGTCACTTGCGCAGTATTAGACATAAAAGCAATAGTGCAGTATTTATTAATACGAGAATTACAAAAATTTCTTCAGCATTCAAAGGTCGTATAGGTTCATATCGTATAAGTGCTGAGCGAGAGCATCGTATAGACGGTAGCAACGTAGCTGCTACATCTGCAGACCAATATTTGCGGTGTGTTGCCTCGGATATACGTGTGCTACTTGAGACGGCAATTAATAATCACATTAATATCAAAGTAAATTTTGAACTCTTTGTCAAAGTAATTTTACCCAAGGATGATACAATGGAAATCAAGTCCTTTGCTACTGAAAATATTTCACTACATCAAAACTTTAGTTTTGATGATTTAGTAGATACTGTTTCCGATATCATAACTAAAAAGATTGAGGAATTTCAGGAGAAAGGTAGCGGATGGTCTCTTTTGAATATTTTATATCTCGAAACTAACATTAATAAATATACTCCACTGAAAGGGTCAAGCTATTTGAAATTGCCAACCAAAATACAATCAAAACATGCTTGTGTTAACATAAAAAATAACGATGACTATTGCTTCGCGTGGACTGTTATTGCTGCTTTATATCCAGTTAAAAAAAATAGCGAAAGAGTATCATCGTACCCTCATTTTAGTACTGTGTTAAACCTAAGGGACATGTCATTTCCTGTTTCGTTCAAAGATATAAAAATATTTGAAAATAATAATCTAAATATTAGTGTTAACATATACGGATTAGATAGCAAAATAAATATAACTGGACCATTGTATAAAACTAAATTGCGAAAAAAATTTCATGTGAACATGCTTTTTTTACAGAATGGTTCTAAATCTCATTACTGTCTTATAAAAGATATGTCAAAATTAGTTAGAAGTCAAGTAACTAGTCATCATGGAAAAATATTTTTCTGTGATGATTGTTTGATATTTTTCAAAACTAGAGAAAAATATGAAAATCATGATTGTGGTGGAGTCGTAACTATTTTACCAGAAAAAAACACTATATTACAATTTAAAAATTTTCAATTTAAACAGTTTATGCCATTTGTTATATATGCAGATTTTGAAACCTTATTAGAAACATGTATTGATAATCAGGGTATTCATACAAAACATACGCATCAACATATTCCCGCTTCATTTGCATACTATATTGTTTGTAATTATGATAGTTCTTTTAACTGTTTAAAATCTTATCGCGGTCCGGACTGCTCTTCAAAGTTTGTAAATTATTTACAATTAGATGTAAAGAGAATTTACGGTATTATTCAATCAGCATCCAAAAGTCCCATGCCAATATTATTTAGTGAAACTGACTCAAAAAATTTTGAAAGTGCAGAGTATTGTCATTTATGTTCTAACTTATTAATCTTCGATAAAGTAAGAGATCATTGTCATTTCACAGGCAAATACAGAGGTGCTGCCCATTCATTTTGTAATCTTAATTTTCGAGTTCCTAAATTCATTCCAATTTTTTTTCACAATTTATCAGGTTACGATTGCCATTTATTTATACGTGAACTAAGCACTATTCCGGGGCATATTAAAGTTATTCCTAAAAGCAAAGAAAACTATATTTCATTTACCAAATTTATCCAACTCTCAGAACAAGACTTTGTCGCGATACGTTTTGTAGATTCTTTTAAATTTTTAGGAACAAGCTTAGAAAAATTAGCTAAAACTCTTAATACACACGATTTTATTCATTTACGTGATAACTGTATGAGTGAAGATCAGTTTTCATTGTTGTGTAGGAAAGGTATATATCCATACGAATATATGTCTTCGTGGGATGTCTACAAAGAAAGAAGTCTACCAGATATAGATAAATTTTATAGTAGTCTCACGAATGAGTCTATTAGCTTAAGTGATTATGAACATGCAGTCAATGTTTGGAAAACGTTTGAAATAAAAAATTTAGGAGAATACACTGACTTGTATGTCAAAACTGATGTTCTATTACTAGCTGATATATTTCAAAAGTTCCGCAAAACATGTAAACAAAATTATGATTTAGATCCTGCTTTCTATGTTACAGCACCTAGTCTTAGTTTCGATGCGATGCTTTTAAAGACAAGAGTAAAATTAGAATTATTATCTGACTTGGAAATAATCCGCATGATCCAACAGGGCATTCGTGGAGGTATTTGTTTATGTTCCAAAAGATATTCTCGGTGTAATAATAAATATGAGCCCAATTTCGATTCGACAAAACCTAATAATTATTTAATATACTTGGATTGCAACAATCTGTACGGTTATGCTATGTGTAGTTATTTGCCATATGCTGATTTTAAATTACTTGATGAAAACCAATTTAACCAACTTAATATAATGAGTATTCCTAACAATAATGACTATGGTTATATTCTAGAAGTAGATCTTGAATATCCTGAAAGTTTACATAACTTACATAATGACCTTCCATTTTGTGCACAAAATTTTATACTACCTGGCTCTAAACATAAAAAATTAATTCCTAATTTATATGACAAATATAATTACGTAATTCACTATGTACATTTAAAAGTTTGTCTTGATCATGGATTAAAGCTCAAAAAAATTCATAAGGTATTAGCATTTAAACAAAGTCCATATTTAAAACAATATATTGATTTGAATACAAAATTAAGACAAAAATCAGTTTCTCTTTTCGAACAAGACTTTTTCAAGCTTTTAAATAATAGCATTTTTGGGAAAACATTGGAAGATACTGAACGCAGAGTTGACGTAAAACTTGTTAGTACCTGGCGTGACGATCGTAACACTACGAAAAAACATTATTCTGCAGAACAATTGATAGCCCGGCCCAACTTCCATAGTTCAGCCGTGTTTGACGAAAATTTGGTAGCCATTCAGTTGAAACGAGATAAAGTATTTTTAAATAAACCAATATACATCGGCTTCACTGTTTTAGACCTTTCAAAAAGTCACATGTATGATTTCCATTACTCCATTATGAAAAATTTTTACAAAGAAAATTTGTCATTGTGCTACACGGACACTGACAGTTTGTTATATTCCATACAAACGGATGACTTTTATAGCGATATGAGAGATCATTTTATTTCTTATTTTGATAGTAGTAATTATCCTCCCAATAATCGTTTTAACATAATTCCAAAAAACAACAAAATTCCCGGTTTATTTAAAGATGAATTAGGCGGTCAAATTTTGTTAGAATTTGTAGGATTACGATCCAAACTATACAGCATTAGAACTGATGATTATGAGATAAAAAAAGCAAAGGGTGTTAAAAAGCCTGTCACGAAAGGATTAACGTTTTCTGACTATACAAACTGCCTTTCCACTGGAAAGGAACTCAGAGGTAAAAATGTTCTTTTCAAAACAATCAAACATCAAATTTTTACTAGAGAACAGAATAAAGTAGCACTATCCAGAAAAGATGACAAGCGATTTATATCCAGCGATAATATTTCAACCATAGCATGGGGGCATTATTCTATTACTATATAGACTGTGAAGTGCATCAGATAGTTAAACCCATAGTTTAAAGTCATTACTTATTATTGTATATTATTTTTTTCTTACAAATAAATTAAATTAATGTTCATGCTAATAATGTGACATTGTGTTTTGAAATAATTCTAAAAGATATTAGAGTAATGACTTATTTTTGTAAAAAAAAGTTATACAATCTAAACTTAATTTATATTAATGTTGAAAACGTGTCATTGTGTTTAAAATTGTTTATATAAATACATTACTTTGCATTACATTTTGTCGTTTAATTTATATCCGTTTAATGTTTACCTATAAGTAATGAATGACCTACATAATGAAATTTTCAAAACAGTTAACACGAGTCAGATCGAATTACAATAATGTAAGTAGTGCAAAATCAAATCATTTATGTGCAAAAAATATGTCCATAAATAAGTAATTTGCTGACTCTACTTATGTTGCAATTACAGAATCAGCAATTTAACTTTGCATGTAGAAACTGCGAGGTAGATCATATGACACCAACACAATTTGTAAATCTTGCAAAAATACTTTAGTTTATACGTAAGCATAGTGCTGGTATAAAAGGTTGGCATTTAAATTTTAAATTTATATTTCATCATATCGTTGGGTGGAAAGACTGAAAAGTAATCATGTCGTCGCAATTGGTAAGTAATTTCTAGCTTTGAACACAATTTGTCTTGTTATTATTGTTTTAATAAATACTAAAGTAATTTATATTAATTCCAGAATCGTCACGATCAAGAAAACTTGGACGAGCTCCAACTTTTTGACCAACAACCACCGCTATTTTATCAAGATGCCCAAGACACCCAGTGCTACGAAGATGTTTTGAGGGAACCAGAGTTTGCTTCGAAATTGCTTCGAGCCCGGGCAAGAGTAACCAAGAAAAGCAACTACATCAAACATAACCACCGACGTCAACAATCATATGTAATTAAAGAAGAGCCGACAAATGGGAGGCGACTGGTCAAAATACAAATAATAGACATATCGGAATCTAGAATGGACCACAAAAAGAAAGATGTGATATTAGCTGCTCAATATGTGATCAAAGATGACGACGATACAATAATGGATGAAACCGAAAAACTGGTAAATAATATATCCAAAAAAATGTGTGGCTATAGCTACAGTTTTTAGATTATTATATGGACGTGCATAAAATTGTCTTAAAACTGTAGCTATAACATAATAATATTGTGTTGTGATTGTGTTACAGATTTCATCTTTTAGCCATTATTGAATCATCGTCGATACGTTTCTTTTGGTTCTTACATCAAATTCTCAAGTGGATTTATTTACTTTGACATTTTGTCTAAGTGAAAACCACAGAGAGACATCATATCATTGTTCTTATTATCTTCTAAATCTATAATGTACGTATTCACGAAAATGTGTTAGTATAAATAGCTTCTTAACAAACTGTGTGTTGTTTAGATGACGTTATTAATAAATAAAAAATCTTAAGATTGTTGTTTCATTCTGAGAAATTAATTAATCATCCAAATATAGGAATGGTACAAATAAAAGTATAGATATTATTCAAATGTATTTATTATCATTGAATTAAATTATTGTCTAAGCACCATTTTTTTATACACAGCACATTTTTTAATGCACAATGTTTTTTATGAGAAAAACAATTGAAAGTAAAATTATTTTTACAATACATTTCACCAAGAATATCTAGATTGGGTATACCATTATCTGTGATATCTTCAATATTTCTATGGCCACATAATTCCTGTACCCACTTGATTTTTTCTAGTCCTTTCACTATAATTTTTTGATCGTTTAAATATGGTTTTATGATTCGACGAAATTCTCTGTAATCGATGTAGCCCTCACTCCAACGATAGCCTCTATTTCTTTCTATCCACTTTACATGTTTTCTTTCTGTATCAGTGAGAGTGAAAAATGAGTGAGGAGGTTTTATTGAAAATACTTGTGTGTGCTCTTTTGTGGCTATTGCTAATTCCTTTACTACGAATTCATTATCTTTATTTTTAAATCCTTGCACATCTACGATAATTTTGTTGTTCATGATATTTTCTTAACAATATTACTTAAAGGTCTGTACTCAAATATACAATCGTTTAAAATCAGACAATATGCAGCTGTCTGATCTGGTATTTCCACATCTGTTTCAATTTCAATTCGCACGTCTATTGATCCTTTCAAGGATTCGTGTTGACGAGAACAGTCAATAACAAATAACGGAGCAACGTCTCTAAATTCTTTCAAAGTCATCAACGGCTCCGATCGGCGTCCGTAATAACACTGTTGAAATCGTGCATATTGCTCATATAATAAAGAAAACTTATCGTCTGAAAAACTGACATTCAATCCTTCGTATGGAAAGTAAGTTGAGTTTAAAAAGACCCTTACATCACGAACATTACAGTGATCGAATTCTGCCATTGACATTTCAGAATTGTGTTTGCGATTAGTCTGCAAAGCAACAATAACAAATCGAGGTTTTTCGATTTGTGACGAAGTTTTAATCGACCATGTATGTTTGCGAGTTTGTGGTATCAATGGATATTCATACAAATCCCAATTACGATACGTTAGTGTGATAGCTCGATCTTTTTCTAAGTGTTTCAATAAATTTAGCCTTTCGCGATCGGCCACTTTAACATGTGGAACTCGCCAAACAATTTTGTTGATGATAATGTCGTCCACCACCTCTCCAGGCTTTAATTTTAAAGCGTTAAGATTTGTGTTACATCTTAATAATATCAACTCATGTTTACAGTTAATTATGATTTTATCGTAATCTTCAGCGAAGCCCAATATTTTATTTAACGGAATTGATGTTGAAAATGATCCATCTTTAAGATTATTTGTTCCATTGACAGACCATCCCCATACTTTAGCAGATTTAGACTCATTTTCATTTAACGATAAATAAGATTTAATGGTCGTTGTAATACCGGCATTTTTCACTTTGTCTATTTCAACTCCGTTTAATTCATAGCGGATATCTTGAAATAAAAACAACGCAGGATTATTCACAAAGTTGACACTTGACACTTTTGCTTTAGTTGTTGTGTTATACACATTTACTTTGCCCTCAATATATAAAGTGCTGAGTGAAGGCAACACGTACAAGTCTTGTTGGTTGATAGGTATTCGTATTTCATCATTCTTGTTAAAACTTGTTACGTATGGTTTATACGAATGATATTCAAAACTTTCTATACTGTTATCGTGGACTGCCGCTTGAGAAATATTTAAAATATTCATTTTAACAAGCCGATTAGCTTAAGGAATTCTTTGTTGTTTTTTGTCAGCTTCTTTTTCATATGGAGGGGTGCTTCTTTTCGAAGGGTTCTTTTAGAACTGAATTGGAGGCATGGTGTAAAGCTATTTTTATTAAAGTTTATCATTTTTTTCTGAAATGTAAATACAACTGCACTTCTTCACCACGCAAATTGATCTGTCTATTGTCTGCATCTAACAACCTTATATTGATTGCACTAATTGCATTTTGGTTAACCGGAAAATAAATTAGGTTCTTAGGTACTTCAATAATTCGATAACCAGGCGGCACATTTGGAACAAATTCATAAATTATATGACTTGCTTTCCCGTTCACGAATGATCCACTGACTACATCGCATTCTATGCGTATTATGGTAGTTGATAAAATATTAACAGGATACTGAGATTCTCTATTTATGTTAGCCTTTATTGTTTCCATACCAAAACCCAAAATTTTACCCATCGAATCATTTTTGTCAAAGTAAACGTCTTCGGAACAGAAAATATTAGTTTTCAGTGTATTATTATTACAAGTCAATTTTAATTCAGTATTTTTAACATTGTTTTTTAAAAAATCACAAATATCTTGAAGTTCATATGCTCCTTCAGGAATTTCTACGACTTCATTTTTACCGTAATAAAATTTATTATTTCTTTCGTCTATATTAGGGATCGAATTAAATGTAGAAAAATACAAGAGTCCGCACTCATACTCTCCACGTAATTCTAAAGTGGGTGAATAGTTTGTTATTAAGGAAGCTCCTTTCCCAGTTATGGATACAGTGAAAGACATTTTTATAATGATGAATTTTTTTATTTCGTTCTCTTTATAAATTAGTTTTCCAATAATCTCTTAAAAACTTCAAACAGAGGTGACCACAGTTCATAGAATCATAAGTTTGATATTGCACATAATTATAGCTTATTGGCGTCTCTTTTAAATACTTGATTAGTTCTAAGGGTGGTTTTAAGTTGCCAAAACTATTGTAGTATTCAGAGTAATCATTTTGTTTAACGTAGGCTACCCAATGAGTTCCAGGATTTTTAGAACTATCCAAATTTAGTATAGCACATTCTATTTTTCTAGGTTTCGAAGGTAATGCATCTCTCATAAAAACACCACGGAAAAATGGAATATCGGACGCATGCTCTATTATATCTACATTGGTAAGAGCTCGTCTAGGTAGCCGTCTAATTAGTTTTTTGGAGGATTTAAATATAAGCCTGCTCCTTTTTTATGAGGCTTAAGATACAATCCTTTGCCAAGAGCAACTGCCTCCATCATTTTGTTATGCCGTTGAGATTCTTGATAATTTTTTTGAGCCATCTTGGAATCATTTACAGCTTTTGCGATACCTGCTGCACCTCCAGCTAAGGAGCCTAAAGCTGACAGTCCGGCAAATATTGGTATTAGAGGTAATACTCCACCACATTTAGGAATAGGAATACACCGCGGGAAACGCACTCCTTTTTTATTAGAAAATAGTTTTTTTGCTGCTGCATATGCATATTTTATAGCTGAGCTATTGTCCTTGGATTTGATTTTTCTTAATTGTGATTTAATTTTATTTACTACTGACATAAATGAACGTACACCAGCTCCCGCTTTTAGTTTTGCTTTCATTGCATTTTTCACTATCCATGAGGCAACTTTTTCATTTTTGCCAGAATCTTTTGATTTCAATCTTTTTTTAGCCATATTTAAGAGTTCTAGATCAGCTTTATGTCGGACGTCCAAATCACTATTATTATAAGCAATATCGTGATACATACAAGCTTCGTCAAGTTGGTTTATACCCCGATCACCTCTCAGTAACCGTTTCTGCAGTTTTGTACCAGGGCCACAAAATTGATAACCAGGTAAATGTAACTCAAACGGCAAATTATTAATTACGCTGTTAATAATACCACTGTCTTTGCTCATTGATACTCGTAGAGTGATTGTATTATGTTAAAGTATTAGATTTATATTAAGAAATCAACGAAGTTTTGTCAACCCAACTATTCTCTTTATCACTAAGCCCTAACCATTTTACATATAATTTATTTCCCTTTCTTTTTAAAATTTTCTCGATGAGATAAATATCAGGAAACTTAGTTTTCTGTATTTCATACTCATAAAAAGATCCCAATATTCTTTGTTTATGTTTATCTTCTAAGTGATAGGTTGGTGGATTCGTTTGATTAACCTTTACAACTTTAAATATTTCGGTTGACCAATTAGGCGTGTAACCTTTGTAAAATTCACCTTTGTATTTACTAATGCGAACATAATCTCCAACATGGTACTTGTGTTTCCGGTCTTTATTACAATAATATGTTTCAAAAATATTATTCCTAACAACCATCTGGTTTGATTGATTAACATCAATAGGCCTAAATTTTGTTATTCTATGAATAGTACTATTATAACTTTTTACTACGTCTTTTAAGTTTTTTTGTACCCATTGAAATTTACCACATATGCTAAACAATTTGTACAGATGACATTTTATTGTCCTTATTACTCGTTCTACAATGGATGCTTTTTTTATAGAGTAGGTAGAATAATGTTTTATATTGAACTCTTTTAATAATTGTCTAAAATTATTATTATAAAACTCACTCCCTAAATCAGTTTGCAAATGCTTAGGTTTTCGCATTGAACTCCATAATATATTTTGCATTGCATTTGTAACAGATTTTTTGTCTTTTGACTTCAAGGGATTGACCCAAACATATTTTGATAAAGTGTCAATTACAACTAAAACATATTTATAACCTTTATTAATACGATGATATTTCTGAAGATCCATAAGATCAGCTTGCCACAAATCATCTAAACCTTTAATAACTGTACTTCGACGAGGGAAATTCTTTCTTGCTGCTCGGTGCAGTTCATTGACTATATCCTTTTTACTCATTTTTATTTGATTTTACTTGAATCATGCTATCTATTTCCGCTTTTGAATAGAACATAGAAATGAGACGATTTGTAGTTGTTGTTTCAAGGTTCCTTAGGTAGAGTTGGACGCGTGTATTTACGTTCTTTATTTCACTTCTGAGCTCTTGAACAGCTTTATCCATGTATGCTTTATTTACCGCTTCGTCATCTTTGTCTGGCGCAGACAGACCTTTTAGTTTTGATGATCTCAAATCAAAGTCTCCGGACTCATTTTTTATTAGTGAATCGTCCAAAGTATTAATATATTCTGATAATCGTAATCTTTTATGAACGTGATGACCAAATTTATCTATATTCATGTTAATGTTAATGCGTTGCTTACTTTAAGCGTACTGGTTTTTATTTTTCGTTGAATGTTCTTTATATTTTGTTAATGATACCAGCTTCATGCAATTCTTCAATTATGGCAATAATTTCATTCTCTAAGCCTGTGTTACCTGCATCGCGTGATGCAATTAATAATTTTAAGCGTTCTACCAATTCATTAGGATCGTCCCAATAGATGTAATCAGTATCTTTCTTCACTGTTTTATTAAGTTTGATACCTTTGCCTTGTTTGATCTTCTTTTCACTATCTATATTTTTTCTAGAAAATTGAAATAATGGTTTTATGACACTCATATATTTAAATCCTTTGTTGCATTTAATTGGTTTTGTTGGATCACAATCACGTCTGTGAGCGTTAGTATCTAATAATAGTGATTTATAATTATTTAAATCAACATCGGTGATTACATCTAAGTTTGGTTTCTTTTTAAACAATAGTTCTTTTAATCCAATTGTTTTTTTAAAAACACGATTTCCTATTTTGAGGGTATGTCCATCATCATAAACCATGGTTTTGCCGAGCCAAAGTTTTCCGAGTTCTTTTCTTATTCCAAAAGGTATGTCATCAATCATGGCTTCAGATGAAACCGACCATGACAAAGATTGAGGAGATGGTAAGGATTGAAATGAACTGTCGCTAATGTTGTGCTCACCAGAAGTTTGTTTCACGAGAGTTTGGTTTTGACTATCGTAATCAGCATCATCTGGTTCACTTACAGCTTCATTGAAATCCTCACTAGAGGAACACGAAGTATTGGTTTTATTTACCTTTATTTTTTTAAAAACATTCGTATAGTCGGGTTCTTCTTCATTTTTTTCATCATTTTTTTGTGCTAACAATTTTAAGGGGTCGACTATCGGCTTAAATATTGTATCTAAAGTTGAATTTTTCATATTTTCAGCTTCTTTTATCATTTCAACCTTTCTTTTTATAGCTGCAGCAGATTTTACAATTTGTTCTTTGAGATCCGTTTCCATTTTAGTTACTATTCTAATCGGAGTCACCAATGGAAATGGTTTATTATTAACATAACAAGCATTTAAGTATCGATCCACTATTCGTCTACCACTATAAATGTATCAAATGCTTTTCTGTAACATCCATTATTTCGTTCACAGTCTTTGTTTATAACTAAATAACTATATGGTTTATTCCATATAGTTGAACACATCTCTCGAAATTTAGACCATGACATATCAGGCCCCACATGCTCATCATAGACGTGTTTCAAATTTATGTCATCTTGCTTAAATAAAATAATTAGATTTGAATTGTCCCTTACTAGTTGTTTGGGTATTTTAGTATATGTCTGATTAATATAAAAGCAATCAACATTCTTATGACGTCCCATGGCAAAATAATCTCGGATATTGTTTTGATTTTCACATGCTACATCATCAAATATAATAATTGAATTCGGCAAAGCTTCATGTGGACTTAAAATCTCACTATTATGGTTATATTTATTAAATTGTGTATCTGTAACTAAGTCAAGTACCTTCTCTAAATACACATATTTAGGTTGATATAACGACTTTGAATAAACATAAAGATTACGAAATCGTAAACCATCTTTGTGTAACAATAAACTAATAACTAAGTTGGTCTTTCCACAATTCGACGGTCCACATACAATACACCGTATAGAATTAGGTAATAAATTGCCATGTCGCCTTGGTTCATTTGATGATGCGGGACATACACAGTCTAACTTTAGTGACTGTTTTTGTTTAACAAATTTCATAATAGTGTTTTAAAAACTACAACTTGACTGCATTGTTTCGAAGGTTACAACAAAATGATCTTATATTTCATCGTAAAACATTTAAATAAGCTTCGCGATATAAATTCATTTGTGGTGTAGGTCTTGTCTAGGGGTCTGGATTAATTCAATATCGACTGACTTTCATAAAAATAAATTGGGAAGTTTGGCTCACATCGTTTCATCCGCCGGCGCACGAAGTGCGACGAAGCGAGCTTGCGAGCGGTGAGGATGAAATGATGTGAGCCAGACTTCCCAATTTATTTACTACTCACGCGTCGAAGAGCCCGGCTAGAAAGGCGATGCTACTAAAGCAATTGATAACGTTTAAGATGTTAGAGAGTGAGAATGTTCACGAACGTTTATCTAAATTTTTTGATACGTTGGATAAGTTGGAGGATATGGAGATAAATATTCACCAAGATTTATTGTCTGTGCTATTATTATCATTTGAGAATTTTAGATTTGCCATAGAGACCAGGGATGAGTTACCTAAAATAGAATTATTGAGAGTAAAAATTGTTGAAGAATATAATTAAAAAAAAAAGAGTAATGGTCATGAAGGAGCATTCCACGTGAAATGGTAGTGCAACGGAGCAGCAAGTAGAGACTGCGAATGATGTTTTTGAAAGTTTTAGTTGTTCGATAGAATCAAAAGAAATTATGTGGATTCTGGATAGTGGTTGCACGTCATACTTATGCAATGATCAGCGGAAATTTTTGGAACAACCTATATCCAGCGACAATGATCCGATGCCGTTGACGTTGACTCGTGGTGAGACGAGTAAAACCATGAGACGCCCTAGAAATTTCTATAAGATGATTGAAGTCGATGTGGTCAAAGTGGTGATTCAGAAATTGAAGGAGACTTTGTGGGATCAGCTGAAAATCATGGTGCTCTAAGACACTTGTCGAAGGACTAAATGGGCACTGACGTTTTGACGAGAGCTTTGTCGAAAGCTGGTCATGATAAGTGTGTTAGCGACTTAGGGCTCGCCTAGATATTTAGATAAAAGGGGGCGTGTTGGAGGTTTTATACCAAATATCCAGGCCACAGACACGTTTGACATACGAACGATTAATTGTGTATGTCACTCTTTATTTTGTTCTTGTGTTATCAAGTTTTGTAGTTTTCTTGTATTTTATATTTTCATATCAATATACTCTATTTACCTTTATACGGCATTTTACTATCATCACACAAACGCTATAAGATAATCTTTGTACTGGTGTTGAATACTTTTCAACTCTTCATTCTCTTCATATTGTAGCGTATATTGATAAAAATAGTAGTAAAGTTATTCGATGAAAATCAATATTAAAAAGAACATCAATATTTAATTGATGTCAGTTTGACGATCCGCGAGTTGCAACGGTGCTTTACTACTCGTCCGTAGCAAAGTAGAGTATGGCGCTATTATTTGGAATCCGTACGATGATAAGTATTGTCTAATGGTAGAGAGACTACAAAGGAAATATGCTCGATGGTAGTACAACAAGCAATATGGCTACTATCCGTTTTTGTACCCGTCTATGTTTGTGTCAGGTTTGGTAGACAGGTTTGGTTGATCTAAGAATAATACGTAACAAGATTGATAGCCCAAGTATACTAGGTGAAGTAGGACTGTTAGCTCCTAAGCGACTGGGTTGGGACGAGGGAGGGACGGTGGCGCCGCGGCGACACCTGCGGTTACTGCAGCGGCCTCGAACCCGCACCACGAACGCCACTCATTCTCCCACTACCCGTGCTTTACGCCTCATTGAAGATCGCTCATGACTATGGTATTGAGTATTGACCTATTTGCTGACCACTTTGGATTATTGCGCAGGAAAGCCCTATCCTATATAAGCAATAATTTAATTTAATGTACAGTCAACAGCACGTCGGGCTATACAAAACTGTCAAATTTCTCCAAACGATTTTCAACCTAAGGGTATTCAATATAAAGTGCATAATCGATTGGGAAAATTTGATAGTTTGTGGTAACCCAACGTGCTGTTGTCTGTACATTTTGAATATTATTTATTGACATTGTTGTTATTGACATCTGAAATTTTAATTTTTGTGATATTATTTATTAACATCAATGGCAATGACTTATTTTTTAGTTTTATTCTAAATGACTGTGTTTTGTTTAGTTTACTATTGACATCTTATATTGGCATTTGTGTATTATTTTTTTTAATAATTTTTAATTGACTCCTGTATTGACATCGTATATTTTGTAATTGTTATTTATTGTTTAGTTTTCTGGCACAAATTTGCTATTTAAACATACTGGCGATTTGGTATAACTGTAAGGCAGCATGTAAACTTGAATGAAATAAATAAATAAAATGTCAGTCAAGAAGCACTTACGTTATTTTTTTAAATTGATCATGCAGGTTTAAATATTATTTTCTCAATTAAAAGCTTTATTTTAATGCCAGTAGCAAATATAGATGTAGGTAGGTACCTAGATGAAGTCAGTAATATTAGCTGAAGCGCGTGTTATCCGTGTGGTGCGTGCCTGTCGACTCACATTTCACAGATGCATGCCTCTGTCACTGTCGCAAGCCACACGTCCTTTACACCTTCAAGGAAAACGTTTATGTGTAATTTTTTAATAAGACACAACGCTAACGTGTTGAATTATCTTAGTTCAATAACAAACTTAAATGGTTTTCTTTGTATGAAATGTATAGCCGAATAATTTGCGTGTTTATTTTGTGATGAAACTCTTAATAGCCTTTTTGAGATGTGTTCAATTTGCAAATAACAAGAATAGTATTAACTTCTTTAGTATTTTTGTTGATAAAACTTTTAACAATCAATCAAGCAAATAAATTTGCGTAAGAATTGGTTTTCGGAGGAGTTCTATTGTGTAAGTGTGTATTATTTATACCGTTGAACTTAAATTAAAATACTCTTTAAATTTATTATAATATGAACAAAACGTCACAAATGCGTCATTGAAATAAAAACACAACTTATTTTATAGTATTTTTTTTAACTTTGATATCATTCGTGAAATGAATGAAAATCACTCGGTAAATTCTCAACATTTCCAAATTCTATAATGATCTATTTAGGCTTTGATTTTCCTTAATCCAGTCCACGTAGGCGCTGACCCGTACAAACATGTCAGGAAGTCCTAAGGCGCAAGGGAATCCCCAGGATACGATACCAATTTGTTTGCCAGATTTACTAGATACCAAAGCGCTTCCAGAATCTCCCTGAAAATAGATTGAATATTATCGCTAAGTTCATGTTACTCTTGATAGGGCCTGTTTCACAGACTCCAATTTAGTTCCCATGAGCGATCTGACAGATTGCTCATAGAAAACAGTCAATTTAACTGCCAGATATCTCCTAATCGGAACCTGTGAAACCGGCCCATAGTCTAATTTATCGAGTATGTGTTGTTATTATATAGGTATTCGGTAGTCTTTATTAGATAATTATGTCCTTATTTGTGGCTGTATTTATATTTGAGCAATTCGGGTACCCATATGACGCCGCCCGGCAGAGTAAAATAGTATCAGCTCATATCCGCCAATGGGTGTAGTAGAAGGCGACTAGTGGATCAGCAAAGAGCCAATTGATCACCTTATACTTCGTCCAACAATCTACACTGGGCAAGCGTGGTGGATGGTGGACTAAACCTCCTTCGATGACAAGTGGAGGCCTTGTTTTGGGTCGAATTATAAAGGCAGTTATAATGATGATAAATTTGAGTAGATTGTGTATCTACTCAAATTTATTTTCAATTTATTATAAAAAATATCATCCTGTTCATGAAATGCATACTGACCAGTTTGACGGTGCTTTTGATTGCAATAAATATACTTCAGTTCTTTACAAATTAATATACTCACGTTGCACATGCCGTAATCGGCTCCTTTAGGGTGTAGAGTGCAAATCTCAATATTCTGGTCGACAGGGAGTGCCCAAACTCCTTGGAGAGCGTCACGACACTGGGTCTCTCCAATAGTTTCGACGTAGAGAAGCTGGAGTTTGTCCGGAATAGAACCCCAGGCCTGTTATAAGGACAATATTTGATAATAAATGCTTTAATATTGCTGAGTATGTAAAATTATTTAGTGTTTAGAATATGGAACACTTACTCGAAGTCTTCCCCATCCAGTGACGTAGCTATAATCTCCTTCTCCTACCCATTCACCCTGTAGAGGAATTGGAGCAATTCTTCCACCTTGAGACAGTTTCTCCTCCAAGAAAAGCAAACCGATATCATTTTTAATTATAAAAGAATTCCACTGTTCATGGTTTTTGAAGTGTGTAAATTTTGCACGTCTCTCTATTGACTTCCATTCGTTCGAGCCGTAAACTCCGTAGACTGACCTTTTGGAAAAAAAAATAAATTACTATATTTAGAGGATATTCCTGCAACATTTGCGAAGTACTTGATGTCTGTTTTTAGATAATTGTATTCGTTTTCTACTTAACACACTATAAGCATGGTCTTATGTATGTCTAAGACAATGCTTATAGTTCCAAGAGGGGTTGAGCAGAGCCTTAAGTAACATTTTGTAACATATAAAGCCACATCGGGCAGTATGGACCATGCAGTGCCTTCAAATAATGACAGGTTGCTAGCCTGTCGCCTACATAAAAAGGGCACCAAACCCAACAAGTAACATCCTCTAGTAAATAAATAAACGAAACCCAACAACCAGGAAATAATGTTACACTCAAAACCTTCTCAACTTCCGGGTAACCTTTAATTTGGTATATTTTTTCCTATTTAATTTGGTATTAATTTCAAATGCCCAAGTTGCACTGTTTGTATTTTGTTTTATAAATACATTTTTTTCTCTTCTTTAGTCTAAGATATTTGTTATATTTGTATTATTGTTAACAGATCTTGGTGGTTCTAATAAATAAATAAATAAAATAAAAAATAAACATGTCATATAAGATGTGGTCATTACATTAGTAAAACCATTATTATCATATCTGATCTTACGGCATTAGTTGACCAGGACCGGTCCTAAGTGCGTCATTGCAGTGGGCAGCAGTGAGAACATGGTAGTCGCTGATGATGGAAGCACCACACATGAGGCTCGTTATGAACTCTCCGAACACCAAGGCCATCATATGAGGTGCATATCCTTCTGGCGCATCGACACCGCCCACAATACGAGGTTCAGTTACCACGCTACCTTTTATGAAAGGCACACTTGAAACTAGAAAGAACACATAAAATAGTTTAGTAGTTTATGATGCAGTACTGTTAGGAGAACTAGATTTTCTGATGAGTAGAAAATCATTTATCGAAAATGTACGTAACTCCTTTTGTTTCTTACCATTAGCCAAATGTCCCACTAGGACCAGGAAAAGGCAAATTTTAAGAAAAACCATTTTCAACTTAAATGTAAAATGCTTGTGGAACTGAAATTTTACTGATGCTCATTGTCCTAATTCCATTACTATTTATACAAAATGAAATTCTGGTATCTAATATAGACACCAGTGATTTGATATAATTATTAATGTTAATGAAACTTACGTCGGAATGACTTTCAGGCTTAGCAGATAACTTATTTTTGTTGTTGTCTAATAACATTACTTTTGCCCTTGAAGGTCAGGGTCAATAGAATGAAATGACTGATAACGATTTATAGTTAAAATTAAAATTCCATACTATGGAATAATCTGATTAAGGACATATTTGAGTAAGATTTCGTGAATGAATTGTGCCTAGAAAGGAGGTAGGTATAGCCGCTTGATATCGATGATTCAAATGAGATTATATACCCAGTGCTGTGTTTCTAGAGCCCAGGGATGTGGTTATGGTTACCAACACCTTAGCATTACTAATAGTCCATAGGCTATGATGCCTGCTTCTCTTACTTGTTTGCAAACCCAACAGCATAAAAATACGTACCTGTTAATATATTAAGAGAGCTAATAATTACTACTGTCGGTTCTGTATCAGCGACATAATAACTAGAGCTGCTTTCCACTAGACCAACTAAGTATTGGTGATTTATCACTGCGTGGGCAGGCTTATGATGGTTTGCCCGAAACAGTTGGGGCTATTACATTATTTATTACTAATAAACGAGTGGGTTGTAGAGACACAGATATAACCTGCTTGATGTCCCCGAGTGTAAGAAGAATTGTGCGAGTAGTTGGAATGGAATGTGTGTTGCTTTGGCATAGTTTTTTCGTCGATATTATGTGGTTGATGTATCGATGAATACGTTATTAACACTATAAGTTTCAATTAATTCTTTTTTCTCAACTGATTTACTCTTGGGAAGCTGACGATGGAGCGAGATTACCCAGAAAATGCCTATCCACTAGAACGTTAAAGAGATCTTAAATAAGAAACTCGAAACTTATTATTTATTTGACGTAGACCTTTCAATGGCTTACATACGAGTAATAATAATAATCTGTGTATATTTGAGAGTACAAGCAACTTGCAGCAGTAATATTTTCGTACAGGCGGCCTTGTTGCCTTGATTTAAAAGACAGCGGTGACCTCTTCATCATACATAACAGCCTTTATAATTCGACCTACTTCTGGGACACTAGACCTCTCCATGTCATCGAAGGAGGTTTAGGCAGTTCACCAGGCTTGCCCAATGCGGATTGGTGGACGGATTATAAGGTGATCAATCAATACCCCTTTGCTGATCCATTATCGCCTTTAAGACACCCATTTGAGGATATGAGGTGATGCTCTGCTGGCATCAGATGGCAGTCATCTCGTGACCTCTTAGAATCTTGTAAACTGCATAGTTTACTTCGTATCAGTAAAAGGAGCGTTCAGCATCTAAGTATTATAATATAATATTTTTACACCTACGTAATATTATCATAGCGTGTGATTTTCGTCCTCTCTGCCACACCGGGCTATTGTGGTGTCAATGATATAACGTTATCTCAGAATCGATCGCTATCTACAGTATCGGACAGTGTCAGGCTATCGTCAACATTGGTTAGTCATAGAGTTATTAAAGGAATTTTAAACACTTATTTGTTTTAACGTCGTAAATGCCTAAACAGGTATTTTAATATTTTAAGTGATGTTGCGAAAGGACATTGATATTTTACGACTAAAACTGTAAATTATTATCTTTGTTACCTTCAATGTTTACGAAATAACGTTTAGTGTAGTTACACGATGATTTGTTGTAATTAAAGCTTAATTGTTTATCTTATAAGATTGAACTACGATTTCTAGTTTCATTTTCTGATCTTAGCAGCAGCATAAGCTTCTTTAATGTTAAGGTGACATGTGTATATGTTGCTGTAAAAGCCCGTATGTTGGTTAATCTTCAGTTTTGTTTTTTTTGGAGTTTGTAAATGTAAGAATTTAGAACAAGGAGACAACTTTTTGGCTTTTACCATTAGAGTTTCGTACAATAAAATACCTACGTGGTTCCAAAAATTTAAATGTCTATAGACGAGATTTGAATGTTTCGTGACCCTGAATATAATAATTGCTTTTAGTTGAAATCTTTGAAAATTTCACTAATTTTAATGTTATAAATATGGGAAACGAAAATTATATAATATTTGAATCCTGTGTCGTGAACCTCTTAAGCTAGTTATCAAAACAAATACAAATCATTTAAGTTATATTAACGAAAATGCGTTGTTTGCGAGTCGCGACCTGAAATCAAACGTTAGACCTACATTACAGCCAGATTAACACTTCAACTATTACAAGAAATGTTATTTTTTAATTTATTTAAAGTTAATAAATAAAAATATCAGGCCAAGGTTAGATACATTTCACTTGTGTACTTACATACATACTTAACCACAAATTCAATTTTAAATTTCTTTCAGTTCTGGCATTCATCACCAGACCAAAGTAATTTCTATAAGTAAGTGAAACAAAGTTTCACGTGCAATTTGTGGATTGCGTATAAAACGTAAAATATCGATAATATTTCTTCACCTTTTTTGTAATCGCGATAAGTCAAGGCGAAGACGTGGAACCTGGTAGCAGTTTTCGAAATTTAGACGTTTGTAGGTTTTCGTAGTCCAATTGATATTAAAAAATAATACGAATGTGAGTTTATTTTGTTTGCTACGTTACGACTAAACTTCTTAACGACGTGTTTCACGCATTTTTAGATGTATAGAGAATGACGTAGAGATTTCTATTACAAAAAAAAAAGTATTGTTCTCGAGGGATAGAGAAATATCTTTTTGACCAAGCCGTGGACAAATACCAGTGTCCAATGGTTCGCCAAATGAATAAGTTCCATTATTAATATTTATACACGTGGCAAGTAATCATGTCGCCTGTCTGATGGTAAAGTAAGTACTTAAGATGTCACTCATTATGGTTCCGTGGCAACCTTGCAATATAACTCATAAATGAAGTCGACTTTTTATAATACTTTAGAAGTCGGTTAGTTATGAATAGCCTCGTTTCTGTACCAACGCTCCGATTTATTGATCTGGAATCAATAACATGAAACAATAAAAACAGCAAAAAAAGTAAACTCTCTTTTTTCCGTTTATGATAATGGCAAATGAAACAATCGGAATTGTTTATCTCTGATCTCTGTAAACAAACAATCCCGTAAAACAATGGGATTGTACGGTTTTTGTTATTGCATACGTTATTCACATTCTCGCGGTAAAGATCTGTACATTATTCCCATTTTAATATGGAGTAACTACATAGTTTAGTTTATTTGTGCAACATTGTAGTTATGTATTTGTAACAGACACTTATATTTTAGGTAATTGAGTATCTACTTATAGGATTTCTGGTTTGAATTGTGGTCAATTGAGTGGTGTGTAAAAGTACGTAAATACACTTTGCAGAAGTACATTCTGTACATCATAACTGGAGAAGTACCTACATCTCTTCAATTTACCTTATTGTAAAACCAACCTGGACAAGTGCGCTTCTTTGTACTGATGTATACGTACTTACAACAATTTAAAAGATAGTGACATCGACATCTTTCTAGATTCACTCCACTCATTTAAAGGGAAGTGTTTGGCTTTCTGGACTTAGCTCACAGCTAGTTTTTTTTAATCACATTTAGTTTTGTTAGTTAAAACATTTTATTTTTGTTTTATATGTCGATAAGTTTTATGTATAAGCCGTATTTACCTGTCGAGGCATACCTTTAGGCTATGTAATTTTGTATGTTAATGTAATTGTGAAATGGTATGTTGTTGGTAAATCTGTATTACTAAA
Source organism: Elophila nymphaeata (assembly GCA_955850985.1). Classification (NCBI taxonomy): domain Eukaryota; kingdom Metazoa; phylum Arthropoda; class Insecta; order Lepidoptera; family Crambidae; genus Elophila; species Elophila nymphaeata. The sequence goes on along the minus strand of OY039080.1, from coordinate 7,519,040 downwards.
TAAATACATACATATCTATATTGCATCTACAGTTTTTTTACGGCTTCGTCTAGGTACATGTAAAGTTTATTGCTAGAATTATGTACTTATATTGAAAATAAAATATAGCCTATGTTACTCAGTGAAGATGTAGCATTCTAGCCGTCAACGAATATTTTTATCTGTCCAGTAGATACTTTTTGTGCCTATTAATTACATACATTCAAACGTCTATTAATTACAAACAGTCAATATTATTATTTTATTTGTCAGTGGATCCAAAACATACGATTTAAATAAATCTATTCCATTTGTAATATTCGTTGCATGGTTTTTTAGAGTTGGTTAGTTAAAGTCCTGCCTTAAGTACGTAGTTTGCATAGCGAATTTATCATTTCATTGTGCCCTTGCCAAACGTCTGAATTGTAAACTTCTTCAACAATACCCTCGAATTCCGCAGCGTCTACTACCAGCCTTTTTCCTGGAATTGCTTGGCAATTGTACTCGGACTTAGATTTTGTGTGCAAAAACAATCCAAGTATAATGAACTTGGTTTGCATATGATTGAGGAATTTTACACTTTTGATATCATCATTGTAAGAACTGTTTGAACTTCTAATGTAGGCATATTATCATGTATTGGTAGAGGAAATAGTATGAACGGGAGAGGTTAAGTTTTTAAACCACATTATTAATTCCAATTATGAGAGACTATTTTTATCGGACTTACTGAAACGTGCATTGGCTTACTATTTATCGTAAGTTGCTTTCTTTTACATTTAAATTTATTACATATTCAATTATACTTCGATTATTTAAAAATTAAGAAAGCTATTTATTATTGAAGGAAGTCATTTACATGAAATTTACTTCAGATCATTTGATATCTGTAGTGTTAGGTCTATTTTGAATATGTATGTAATTGATTCTTTGTGTTTAAATTATAAGTACTTACTACTTTTAAAATTCGTTATAATAAAATGAACAAAAGGTCACAGATGCGTCATTCAAACTTTCAAGATTATTTTAAAGCTTTTTATTATTTTTTTCATTACTTAATTCACAAAATACAATTAAAATTGGCCACTACAAAATTCTCGTTTTCAATTTCAATTATGATTTATTTTAGGCTTTGATTGTCCTTAATCCAGTCCACGTAGGCGCTGACCCGTACAAACATGTCAGGAAGTCCTAAGGCGCAAGGGAATCCCCAGGATACGATACCAATTTGTTTTCCAGAATTACTAGATACCAAAGCGCTTCCAGAATCTCCCTGAAAATAGATTGTTGTTAGAACAAAGATCCTGACTAAATTTGAGGCTCATTTAAGTATACATACTTTAAGTGATTGCAGAAATCAATGTCTTTAAATGTCCAAATTTCCAAGATCATATTTAAGTAGAAGATTTGAGAAGTTTGTCTTTATAATAAGACTGTTAATTAAACTAAAGAATCTCGTTAATGGTATCTCTAATATTGAAATTGAAATTTTTCTTTGATTTAACTGTTTGATTAATATACTCACGTTGCACATGCCGTAACCTGTTCCTTTAGGATGAAGAGTGCAAATCTCAATTGTGTGGTCGAACGGCGCTGACCAAAATCCTTGGAGAGCATCACGACACTGGCTCTCTCGAATAGTTTCGACGTAGAGAAGCTGCAGTTTGTCCGGAATAGAACCCCAGGCCTGTTGTAACATTAATGCTCAGCTACATTGTTTATTCTTTCAAAATATTCATTGATTAGAATATGGAATACTTACTCTGAGTCTACCCCATCCAGTGACATAGCTATAATCTCCTTCTTCTGTCCATTCAGTCTGTAGAGGAATTGGAGCAATTCTTTCGCCTTGAGATAATTTCTCCTCCAAGAAGAGTAAACCAATATCGTTTTTAATAGTGAATGGATTCCACTGCTCATGGTTTTTGTAATGTGTAAATTTAGCACGTCTCTCTGTTGACTTCCATTCGTTCGAGCCGTAGACTCCACCGAGTGACCTTTGGGGAAAAATTAGTAAATTAAATAACTTTGCGTAGACAATATTTAAATACGAAACACTCTCTAAATATTTGATGTCATATAGGCATCTTTAGACAACCTTAGTTTGTGGATGGGGTTTTGCGAATGGGGTTTCCCATTTTTTTTTTCACTGAAAAAGAATGTGAACAATAATTATCAATATAATAGGTATGAAAAAAATTGATTGGGACTCACGGCATTAGTTGACCTGGGCCGGTTATAAGTGCGTCATTGCAGTGGGCAGCAGTGAGAACATGGTAGTTGCTGATGATGGAAGCACCACACATGAGACTCGTTATGAACTCTCCGAACACCAGGGCCATCATATGAGGTGCATATCCTTCTGGCGCATCGACACCGCCCACAATACGAGGTTCAGTTACTACGCTACCTTTTATGAAAGGCACACCTGAAACTAGAAAAAAACACATTAAATGGTTCTCCAGTTTAGAATACAATACTGTTTGAAGAATTAGAATTTCTGATAACGTGGAGAACAAAAATGTATGTAAGGTCAAGGTGGCTAAATCCGTCTAGGGGGCGTCACCGTCTGCTTCGATTTACTTTTGACGGAATAATCCTATGCTTTTTTTATATAACGTCGGTAAAACAGGATAACATCGTCGTTCAAATTATGCCAGACAGATGGCGAAAGTTGACATAGACATGAATCAAACGTCGTTAGAAGTTCAGTTGAGTTTCGAAAGTGCCAAGTGAGTAAGACGTGTCACCTTTTATCGAAGGTAAATATAATATTATGACATTTTTAGTAATAGAAGAGTAATACATTTATAGTTCAAAGCCTGCTCAAACGATTATGTGTTATTGCTTTACAATAAAACGTTTGATAAGTTACTAATCGTATCTGAAATATTTCTAACCACAAAATCGTGAAGTGGCGAATCCCGTCTATATTTAACGGGGCAATTTCGTCATGTGCCGGAATTTCCCTATTTCAGATATTGTAAACCTTTTTTTACTAATTGTAATCTTTTGAGATTTATAGGTTATACCAGAGATTATCAAACTTAATTCTTTTACCGCCCCCTTTGAAAATTAATTATTTTTCAGCGCCCCCAATTTTTAATACACTTCTTAAACTTAAAAACCACTATTTTATTACTTTAAATACACAAACACACACAAACTCGTATCTCTTTCGAGGCTCAATCGTGCCAAGTTAGGACAGTATCAATGAACCAACCGATTGCTTCCGCATTGCACCAATAGCGCTATTTAACAAAATCTTGTTATAACTTGATAGCGTACGGCGTACGAGCTATCCTACGAAATCTATGTTAAGTATTGTTCGTCTTAATACCATCATACAGGGCACAAATATAATTCTAATAATTCGATATTGAGTAGTAAGTAGGTTTCAATTATAATGAATTTTAAAATACATATAAAGTAAATGAAATAACAAATCATCCATCGCCCCCCTAAACTACGCCAACGCCCCCCATTTTTTTCTAGGTCCCATAACGCCCCCCTATAGGTCTCCAACGCCCACAAGGGGGCGTTATCGCCCACTTTGAGAAAGACTGGGTTATACCTACACCACATTTGATTAAATTAGTACAAACATTTAATGGGATGATAAACTTTTTATAATACATACGTACTCGAAATGTATGCAACATTTGTTTTATTTTTTTAGATTTTGAAGTGTTCGTAGAAAAAGTTGGTAGATTTTATGAGTACTACTATACCTTATTGTTTTTGTATGTACTAATCAAAAAATATAAGATGGTGTATTATTACAATTTACATTATTATCATTTGGTTCAGAACGGTTTACCTATATCACCATTATAATGCGAAACTACAAAAGGAAAACCAGTAAAGGTTCTTACGACAAAAATGATTTGCATGAAGCTCATCTAACTAATGATAAAAGTTTGCTAGTTCAGTTCCTACTTTAATAAGTCTATAGTTTGTTATTTGTTGTAAAATAGTTATTCCTCATAATATTATTATGTTTAGGAAGCTATCTCGTGATTTGTTTTAAATTCATAAACAATGTGTTTTTATGGAATAATTTTATTTTTGCGTTTACAAACGCGTAAATATAATACTAGAAAAATGCACTGAAAAAAAATCGACTTGCCTCAGGCGGGACTCGAACCCGCACCTTCCACAATCCGGGTGGACGCGTTGACCAATTTCGCCACCGAGACACTGCTTTTCGCTGTCGAAATTTGTCAGTGCTTGGTGCTTATGTTTTTATGGTAATTTTTCTAGTATTATATTTACGCGTTTGCAAAACGCAAAAATAAAATTATTCCATAATGTAAGGTAGTTTCATCTTAGCTGGGCGTCAAATATTTGCAAAAATATTTCGTTCGGGTCTTGGAAGTGCAAATTTCAAAGATTTGATGAAACGATGTTTACCATAAAAACATAAGCACCAAGCACTGACAAATTTCGACAGCGAAAAGCAGTGTCTCGGTGGCGAAATTGGTCAACGCGTCCACCCGGATTGTGGAAGGTGCGGGTTCGAGTCCCGCCTGAGGCAAGTCGATTTTTTTCAGTGCATTTTTCTAATGTGTTTTTATTTTATTTGTTGTGTCTTAAATTTTATAAGTAAGTTAAGACTAATGTAGATTCAACCAGGCGCTTGAAATCTCATTGATATATAATAAATGACTTAAAATTAAAATGTAAAGTTGATTTATTCCACTTCGTACATCGCATAAACTAGGTTTACTACCCCTGACTTTGTAAGTATGCCGGAATAGCCCCCAAAAAATGTTTATGCGTTTAAAATGATATCTAGACTCTATTTTGACCTGTGTAGGACACATTATAGACTGTCGTTCACCAAGAAATAATCAACTTGGTGTAATATTAAAATTGCTTGGAATTTCATAGAAATATCGCTACATGACGGACTTGCCCCCGAGATGCGGGAAAATCCGTCTAGTGAGAAGGTTTTTAAAAAATGACATTTATTTAAAAATCTTAATAGAGATTTAGATAAATTATACTTTGATAAAAAGTCACTTAAAATCCAATCTTGATAGCCACATAATATTTGGCATCTATTTTAAGGTTTCTTTATTATGCTTGATCAACTTCAGATTTAAATAAAGTATGCCGGAATTAGCCACCTCGACCTTAACTCATGAATTTTTCTTACCATCAGTCAAATGTCTCATCAGAACCAGGAAAAGGCTAATTTTAAGAAAAACCATTTTCGAAGTAGAGTTGGATTGATTTAGAGCTAAACTTTTACTGGTGCATTATGTCCTAATTCCGTTACTATTTATACAAAATTATTTTTCTGGTATCTATTGTGATATAATCATTAATGTTAATGAAACTTGTGTCGGAATGACTTTCAGGCTTAGCAGATAGCTTTTTTTCTAATGACTTTTCTTAAACTTGAAGGTCAGGGTCAATAGAGTGAAGTGACTGATAGCGATTTTCTAGTTAAGTAAATTAAAATATGATAAGCGGGTGTGCCTATGTTTAAATTAAGAATTAAAATCCTGATCGTGATTTATCGTAGTGGACTCTTCCGTTTGAATGAATGATGCTACTTTATAATAGAAGAAGAAAAATGTTCTCTTAGATTTGTGCGAGCACTACACATTGTAAATAAAACAACTCTTACGGATTTAACTCGCGTGTTATTAGATTTTACATGTTGTTATTATTGCCCGACGTTTCGTAACACTTTGCAGCGTTCGTGGTCACGGGATGACTAAAGTGTTACTGTTTTATTTACAATAGAAGAAGAACTTCACTGAAGAGAAGATGACTGCATACCTTGTTTTAGTAAAGTGAGTGCCATTGGCCTGCCCAATATGAGAAAGTTAATGCAACTAGACGTGTGTTGTGCCATTTACTAAAATGCCTTTCAAATTATTGTCAAATATTATTTTCATTTATATTGTCAAAATGCTAATTATTTTATATAAATATTAAGTACTAACGTTGCTTATCTGTTGAATGACTACAAATTTATTGTTACATGATTTAAAAGCACTAGGTAGGCGATCGTAATTTGTTATTACGGGGTCAACAATGCAATTTATCAATTTTAGTGTCCGCTTGAGGTCTTTTAATCAATAGGCTTCGTTAGGCTAATATTATTTCTACGGTGTAATCTTTTACAGCAGGATCGTTACACTAATTTGTTATTATTGTTTAGACCAAAAAGAGTATGCCCACGTAACATTGGAAGTAGCGACCATAACTTCTAATCCACAGCGCTTATTTCCATTTTAGTTTCTTTAGCACCTTGCTAAGGGATAAACAAGAAAAGCCACTCCAGTCGTTCTCTCTGAAAAGTGTGCCAATCGGTCAAGTATCATTTGACCCCAGTCATCCAGCATTGTAGTAATAGGTAGTATGCTTAAATTTTATTACCCCATAAGTACGCATGACGAGGTGTGAAATCTGTAAGATTTTGTGTATTTTATTTTACAATATCTAGTTGTAAATACCTATATTCTACTAGATGCCTGCGACTTTGTGTGCGCAGGATTAGTACTTTTACTCAATTTTTCATTAAAATCCATTTTGTAGTTTTCGCGTGAAAGAGTATCAAATATACATCCATTCAGACATCCATACAAACTTCCACATTTATAATTAGTAGGATTGTATTTCTGTCTTTCCGTCATGGGTGATTTCGCATTGAACGTGAATTTTTCATGAAATATTACTACCTGGAGAAATCCTGTAATTGCGTTAATTCCTACACCTTAGCCCCATAAATGATAATACATGTTTTTGTATATTAATAAAAATCGTGTTCCAATTCTGGCCATTACATTACATTAATAAGGTAAGAAGAAGAATAATCCCAAAGTAACTGATCTTTCCATCGAGCCTATATCTTGAAAATGACCATGCGATGAGTCATAATCAAATTAAGAAATGATCAAGCCAGATTAATAGCTGTTAATTAGCACAATCTATGGCATCAAAAATGGGGCTTTTTTTGCAGGTGCATAATGCCGTGGACACATTCTAGCATATAGCGTTTAGGAATTGCATAATAATGGAGGTCAGTCGAATGTTAGTGATGTAACATTTTGCATTAGATCCGGCAGCAGTTTCCGAACACGTAACCCCATCTGTAAGTTGTTTTGATGTACACGCTTGATTGACTAATGTTTATCCTTTATTGGCATTGTTATCATTCATTTGTAGCACTATTGTTCACATTTCTTCTTATTCTTAAGGTCAATTTACATAAAACATGTACGTTTTCCGTCTTTATTTTGTTTGTTAAATAAATCTGTCTGTGTAAATTGATTAGCTGCCAACTAACATAAAGAGTGAGGTGAAATAATTCACGAATAAGCAAATCAAAATAGAAGACAGCTTAATGCTCTGTTTAGTACTTTTTACGATATTGTATGCCATGTGTTATTATCATGCATTTTTATTATTTCGATGCAATGGACAGAATACAAATTACATCGTCAGCTTTTTATTTGTCATCAAATTGTCTACTTTTAAGTTCACCATTCGTCAGGCGTGTGCCATGAATAATTTATGTAGAGGCATCGTTTGCTTTCTTTATAGGTCTCAATTCGTTTAGCGATCTAAATTTATTGCCTGTTTACTTCTGATCATTCTACTTCGATCACGGACCTAGCGTTTTTATTGGAATTAAATTTCTTTGTTCATGTAACTGAAACTTGTTGAGTGGTTATTTAATCGGGTAACTGGGATTGTGTTTAGTGAAAGAGGCATTAAATCAATGCCAATCACATTTCATATTATGTAACCATGTAAAATCAATAAGACCAACGCATCGTGCATAAGTGAATTGTGTAGAGTAATTTAAAGATTAACATAGCGACTGGCTCTAAATAGCTCAAGTTATTATGTGTGTAAGTAGGTTTTACAGCCTATACTTATTACATGATAGGTTAGTTAGCAAATCTAGATTAATGTATGTACGTAAAAACGTGTGTAGAATGGGGGAATCTGGTTAATTATATACGTATTAGAAAACAATTTTCTTATAATAAAGCTCTTCAGTGAATCATGAATAGAGGTTAATGCGGGTTCGTAATTATTTTGTATGCTACTTGGTGTTTTGCTTTTATATTTTGTCGCTAATATCAGCACCCTTTTCTTAGAAAGTATGAGAATGCAAATAAAGTGATTCCACTTACTTTCAATCAAAATACTCTTACACAATCAAAGTGTTTATGTTACTTATGGTACACTCTTTAAAACGTATTTTTTTATCTGTGACACATAAAGGGCTTGATCAAAATATTTGGATGTTCGCTATCGTTGCATTCATTTCATTAATGAGTTACATTGAGGTCATCATCACCATGGCATCGTGTTTATAATCAATTCTTATTGTAAAATATTATAATGAGATTTAAATATGTATAAATAATGACATCAGAATTTATCTTTCGCTTTTTTGATAATATTAGTGTATTTCCAAAATAATTTTCTTAGTTTTGTAGATCATAATTATGGTCATGGTACATTACTTCCACCATATCCACTGTAATTATTTATCTATTATGAAAAAAAGTATATAAAAATGTACTTATGTGTATATATTATAGAATGTCTATGTATGAATGTTCTTATGTTAAAATAACAAATGTAAGAAATATACGAAAGCAAATATAACACGACCAGAATATTTCTTAATAATTTCCCCCCGTGTGAACTTACAGTCTCTATTTGTGATTCGGGTAGGACGAATAAAGTTATAGACGAACAATATTCGTTACGTAAACAAAAGTGTCTAGTTTTTATAAGTTTTTTTTTTATGTTTATGTTGAACAGTTATAAGAGTAGCACACGAATGTTAGTGTCTGGGAGGGAAAACCTAAATTGGTTTATGTGGTACTAGTATAGTTTTATTTAATCTTCTCATTATTGTTGCTTAGTTAAATAAATAACTTACTTTAAATAAATAACTTCGATGTAAAGAAAGGAATAAAATATTTTATGTAAAAACTAAGTAAGCGCTTTGAGATTCACTATTAGTCTAAGATCCGAACCTAAATCGACCTTCACCGAGCTGATAATAGAATGAAACATATTTTATTATTAATTTAGTATATTAGAAAATATATTAAAAATGGGTTGTCTAAAAAAATCCTGGACAGACAATTTTTAATTATTTTTTGAAAAATTATTTTTAATAAAATATTGCAACATCAAGATAATAAGAAAATTTTGTCGCGCGCTTATGATGATATAAATTTTTTTCTATTATCCAATCGAGTGAAAGTAACTGATATCGACATACCTGTTCATACCTGACAACCCAGTAGTTCGCGCAGGTAAATAATAGACAACCCAATGCCTGCACATTCTATACGGTTTCTACTATCAGTCAGGACAAAATTTTCTTATTATCTTGATGTTGCAATATTTTATTCATTTTTTTTTAAAAATCATTTTAAAAAAAATAATTAAAAATAGTCTGTCCAGGATTTTTTTAGACAACCCATTTTTAATATATTTTCTAATATACTAAATTAATAATAAAATATGTTTCATTCTATTATCAGCTCGGTGAAGGTCGATATAGGTTCGGATCTTCTACTATATAGATTAGTGTTATTCTTGAATACGGCTGCAATGCAAGCGAGGCCACCTGTTCTTACATTCCACAAGTGGGTCCCAATCAGTGTGTGAGCGGGTTCACTTTCACTCGCACATCCTAGTCGCTGTCCCGTCATCCATCAGTACGTGACGCTCGTGTCGATGGCGACCTGGTGGCATACTGCGCACCGTTCACGGCCGCAAGAAAGTGTTCAACCTCGCCAAGGCAACCATCGCCATTGTCGGATTCGTTATACATTTGTTTTGCTTTCCGTCTATTGTCTTTGTTTTAATTTGAATGAAGGAAAGAAGCGCGTGAAATTACTTACTACTTTGCCGTTTATAGGTACTGCTTATTTACTTATATTCTTGTAATTTACACAAAATAGTTTCAATAAATTAACTAGTTTAATTTCCATAGAAAAGAAACTCGACAGAATCGTTGTATGCCTATGCAAAGGATAGGGCCTTTAGTTATCTAAATAATTTAAAGTTCCTTTTCTTTATTTTTATTAAGATTAGGATTAAGCATACATTTGTCCACATTCACACGATTTACACGGATTACGATGATGTAACATGTACATCTTTGAACTAGACGTATCCCATTCACTCCCGCCTTGAAGCCGGGCCCTTTTGTAATAAATTATTTCTCGTTAGTTAGTGATAGTAAAATAAAGAAAATTTAGCTCCTCAAATTGTTGAACAAATAGACATAAGAATTAACATTACATTGTATCATTTTGAGATTAAATAACGCTATGGAATAATTTTATTTTTGCGTTTACAAACGCGTAAATATTAATACTAGAAAAAGTATTAATCTTAACTGGGCGTCAAATATTTGCAAAAATATTTCGTTCGGGTCTTAGAAGTGCAAATTTCAAAGATTTGGTGAAACAATGTTTACCATAAAAACATAAGCACCGAGCACTGACAAATTTAGACAGCGAATAGCAGTGTCTCGGTGGCGTAATTGGTCAACGCAGCCGCCCGGATTGCGGAAGATGCGGGTTCGAGTCCCACCTGAGGCAAGTCGATTTTTTCAGTGCATTTTTCTAGTACTTATTAAATAACGCTGTTACTGCTATGAAAGTAAGTAAATATGTATTGTCCACGCCACGACTAAATCTTGTTAATAGAGTGGCAAATCAGTATTAAACTGTTTATAAGTGGAAAGATCACAGATTTCAACGTTTATCATCCATTTTGATCAAAATCGCAACATTTCTGTAAATGTCGACCGAAAAGTTCAAGAGAACAATGGCGGCGCGTGTTGAAACGAAACGAACTATCGAAGCTAATCATCATTCCTTTCCTTACTTGCATAAATTATACTTATTAGAGCCTGAGTGACGTATACAAAGGCTTTAATTTGGCGATTTTTGATAATGTTCGTTTGAAGAATTATTTATGATTTCTCTTTAGCTCTTCTGTGTTCATGTTTTGGAAACTACCCGCCTTCAATTTAAAGATGTAGGCTAGACATGTTAGGAGAGTGGCCAATATTGGACTGGTTATCTTCTTGCAGGTACCAATTTTGTATTTCCTACCAAATGAATATATGTAAGTATTACTCTTTACGGGCTAGTTCATAAAGGAGGTCGACTATTAGTTACTTACCGTTCTAACTGTTCCGTAATATTTTTTTTACTGATTAGTTCAAATCTTACCAACATTGGAAGTTACAAAGCTGGTGTGATTTAGAAGTCAGGCCAACGTTGGCTTATCTCCTCTAATAGTAAGTAAATTACTCGATAAATACTTAAATGATTCTAACTCGTGTTTTGATGTTTTATTTTCATACTTACCTATTTTCATATTTGACATGCAATGTGTTTTTTGCATTCTGTTTGTCTTTTGGTTTTTATTATTGTTACTCAATTCGAGATTTAGTAAGATTAAGTTAGTTATCTACTATAATTACGATTCGGTAGGCCCTTTTTGAGCAGACTCTTAATAACTTTTTATGTGTATATTTTTAATTAGAAACCTTTGCATAATAGTTTTGAGTATCAGAAATTTGAACTTAGTTATTGATCTGTAAGTTTCTTAAATTTACTCGTATGTTTCATCAAATTCTCCTTAGGTACTTACTTATTTTTTTACAATTTTAGAATTATGTATGTAGGCTATAGGTACCATCTGATTACCATGCGCAATGCTTTTACATCCGTAGTAGATATTTCAATAAGCTAACAGAGATCAAAAAGTCAATAACTGTCACAAATGTGGGATCCACGTAAATCTAATCGACATTCCGATTCCGTGTAAACTAAATAGCTTCCTAGCAAGTTACATCACCGTAGATACCGGTTGTAAGAAAGTTATGGCAAAACGTTTTCGCTTCTTCATCATCGCGTCTATTTATACAGTTTAATTCTATGCGACTATGCCGGCTCTAAGACATTTCACTCTTGCTGTCGGATTACCGTTACCGAAGCAACCATGTTTTGTCTGTTACGTCACTTGTTTATTAAATTGCGTGCACAACACGTGCTTGTTCTACCGTCCTTGACTGATTTATGCTCATCTCATTTTTGTTGCATGTCTGTATGATTTTGATCTTCGATTGCATGATTGGGGGTTTCATGTACTATACATATAAGTATCTGACGGTCTTTGGGGATCGAATTCGAGCTGTTCTAAACATCATACATTAATATCTATGTAGGTATCAATATTATAAACATTATTTTAACATGTAATTGGTAAATAAAATCGTAATATTCGAATAATACATGGTACCAATTGTTGTTGTTTACTTATAATATTAGGATTCATAAGATTCATTTCATTATTCCTAATGGTAATGCTAGTGAAGTGATGTTTTATTTGTTGAAAATTGTGAGTTTATTTCATGATTCGTATTTGGGTTTCAGAATGATATTTTGGTTTATATTCCGTTTCTAAGGTTATTTATAATAGTAGGTGTGTTATTCCACAAATAATATAACCCTATGCTTATCAACATAAATCTAGGGCAAGGCTTAAAAAGTTAAAAATAAGTAAAAACTTTTACACTAAAAAAAAATAATAATCTATGTCGATCTTAAGGACCCATATTATGAGAGTGACTGAGTAGCGTATTAAAAAACTTTACTCATATCAATCGCTATTTGACGACAAAGTGATAGACAGTTTCGACTCCTACCGGAATAGTACCTCTCTTGCTCTTTCCACTCTCAATATGGTGCGTGCACAAGCGTGCATTTAAGCGAATTTTATTGAGAGTTGTCGTCTACTCTAAGGAATTCTTGCCAGTATTAATTTTTGTATCTGTTGTCGACAGGGTCTGCCGTCGTGGTCCCGCGGTCTGGAGGCGGCGGAGGCGGCGCGCGCGCGCCTCGTGCGCTGGGCGTGCGGCGACCCTCCCGCGGAGCCCGACCCTCCGCGCAAGAAGATGCCGCACGCACTACGCCGCCGCTGGCCACTGTGCCCCTGCTTCCAGGTATAGTTACAGTAGCTAATTAAGATGACATTAACTTGTTTGCACGACGCTGATTTAGGTGTTGCGGTACGGCAGCTCTCTGTTGTGTTTTCAGTCTTACAATATAGGATTCCAGTTGGTTGGTCTTTTTCGAAGACGTGAATTTTTTTTAAATATACAACCATATCACGCTCATAATCCCAAATTGGGGTTAAGCAGATTTAACTTTAGGCAATATTTAGTTACACATAAAGCCACATTTGGAAGTATGGGTTATATCTACAGTACCCCTAAATAGTGACATATTGCTAGCCCGCCGCCTACACAAAAGAGCACCTAACCCAAAAGAAACTGTACCTTCAGTGAAGACACCAATAATGGCCAACAACTAGCACTTTTACACCCTAAATTATTACTCAGCCGTCCGGATACATGTTTTTAATGCTCCATAAATGATCAGCATTACTGTTTGTTCTAAGGGTTAAAACGAGGAAGACTTAAATATATTCATCTCAATTCAATTCATATATATTTATTCGTTGAAATATATCCATCCGGAAAGGCTCGAGACACGTGTGGAAAGATACAACGGTCGAAGACACGTGACGTCACTACTCGTGATTGTGAATCTTTCTCTTTTACAAATGTAATCAATGAATGCAGTTAACAGTGTTATGATAATATGGTTCTTATAAATGCTAATTTTATTCATTAACTTACTATTGGAAGGTCACGGGTTCAAGTCTAATGGGTGACACTATTTTCTAATACGTAAGTGAAAATACACGTGATAAATAACGGAATACATTAGTATGGGTACGACTGATTTCTTAATCTACTCAATGGAAATTAAAATGCGATTACAATATGGACTAATATTTTTAATCAGTGTGGGTTATCTACCTCTCGGTTGTGTTAACGACCGGCTTTTCAAGTTCAAATTCATTTTTTCGTTCCTATTTTAATTACTTTCACAAATAATGTATTAATTTGTAAATAATATTGAACTCTGTATTGTTTACATGACTATTATTTTGCTTGTTGATTTAATTCGAATAAATTCGTGGCATTTGGAGTACTTATAATGAATAGGTACTCTTGCATTTGTTGTAAGAGAATTAATAAAACTGTAAGCCTAAGTGAGAATTATTGGAAAAACCAAATTAGAAAGGGTAGTCACATGCAAGATTTGCACTTCATTATTTCAACGCAATACGCACGCCTACATTTTGCTGGTGATAGTCGCGGTTCTTGCAATACCAGCCCCCTGATCGCGCTATTTAGGTACAGCATTTTTACCAAAACCAAATCGTTATCGTTTCCATACGTTTTGACAGCTGACAGCTGTTTTGGTTTTGATTAAAACGCTGTAATAGCGCGATAAAGCCCCTGGGTTCCTATTTTGGCTCAATGCCTCGTGACTGAGCTTGACAAACTGACTTTCGTTTCCTGGACCATTTTGGTTTTACAGGGACCTTTTCCAGAGTAGGTAACTACTGGCGTTCCAAATTCTATAGGATTCTATAAAATCTATATTTTTATGTACTTACCCCAATAAAAAACATCTTTCGATGTTTATCGTGATGAAAGTACCTACAAAGAATTACTCCTTTTGCTTACCCTAACTGCCTTAACAATCCTTTCCAGTCCCGAACATATTGCCGAAAACCATTTTACCAAATAACAGACCCCATCGAAATTTTACACTTTTATAATTCACACCGAATGATCTTCAGACCAATGAACGGTTTGACCAACGCAGTTCACCAAATGAATATTAGACCATAGTCTGATCAAAGTAAATTATAGCTTAGCATACTTTTTAAGATTATGAAAATATTTAAATATTGATTAAAATAATATTCATCTGAATTTAATTAAATACAATGATCTAATATTCATTGTGAACTGCAGGAAATTCAAGCGATGCGTTGGTCAAACGTTCAATGGTCTGTACTTCATTCGGTGAGAACTACATATAAAAGAGTAAAATTTCTATGGGATCTGTTATATGGTAAAATAGTTATCGGCAACATGTCCGGGACTCAATTCTTTACCTGTGATGTAAGTAGAACGCAAAATGTAGTACACCAAACTCTCTTTTAATTTGTAACGTAGAAAAGAAGAAAATGACTTAACCACTTTGTTATTACGTAACTTGTTGCCTGTGTTCACCTTTTACACATTAGTTAAAAGTGAAATGTTTGACTTGACCTTCACTGAAAATGCAAGGGTCAATAAGTTTGCGGTGGGTCGGTGAAAATAGAAAGCTTACATTTATTTAGTGAAACTAGTATCTTGTCATTTAGATAGCAAAGTAACACAATAAATATACAAATGGTCCTCATTATTTACAATGAAGATTTGAAACCTAATGTCTCATAATTTATTTTATTATAATTTAAAATTTTGTTAAAATTACATTTTTATGTAACACTAGCGCTCCGCCCGCTACTATGTCCGCGTGGATTTTTTTCACAAATACAGTTGAAATCCTTCCTCGATAAATGGACTATCCAACACAAAAATATTTTTACAATTATATCGATTGAGATGAGCACGTACAACCAAACAAACAAACACTTCAGCTTTATAATATTAGTATAGATTCAGTCAGGTGGTGGTAGACCTATACAGGGTGTAAAAGACATGAGCAGTCAAACGAGAACCATGTATTCTGCTCACCGTCATAACATTTTTCTTCCTTTAGAGTATACCTGGGAAATTGATAGTTACGATTTTATTGAAGGTCAAAGTCATAATTTTTTTTCTCATTTTTTTATGAAAACGTATTCTATGCGTTATTTCTTAATTATTGTCCAAAGAAACATCATCATTTTTTTTAGTATTTCATAACAAAAAATGGCTTCAAAGCGTTAGCGTTCAATGTATCTCACTCGATGCGCACGGACACTAACGAACGGGGCCGCCGTCAAGCAAAATTAACGCGGTTTTGCGAGTTGCGTGCGAGTTGAGCTCTTTACATTGCGCGGTACAACTTGCAATTTTTTGTAACACCAAAAAATAAAAATCATTTCCCAGCAATATTTTTTTTGAAATATGTCTTATTTTGATGTATAGAATACGTGGTTTTCGTTTGACTGCTCATGTCTTTTACACCCAGTATGTAGGGTCGTCTGGGCAGGAACCGCCTTTTTTATTTCTGGCGTGAAGGAGTTCGCTGTGTTTCGGATTTAAGGGAAAGGTAGCCAGTGTAGGTAATTACTAGGCATGGAAGGCATATCACCTTAGTCCCCATGATGGCAACGCACTTGCAATGTTAAGTTATATATCCTTAATATTGCATGTGTCTATAGGCGACGGTAACCACTTAGCACCAGGTGCGCCGCAAGCTTCTTTGCCATCTCGTAATATGAAAAAGTCATCATTCGTTATTTATTCACTTTTGCTATCATCCGATACAGAAAACCAAGTTTACATTTGAGCCGCTCAAAAGGACGCAATTTGAATAACGAAAGATTTTTTGCAATCTTGTTACCTAAATCGTTATTTTAGATTAGTGCTTGCAGAGCCTGCGGTCAGGAGCGTGAAACACCAATTCACTTCCTGACTTAAGATTTTAGGAGATAGATACATAATCGACATAGATGACCCTAAATCAATCCAGGCTGGGAATATCCTTAAATCTGCAAATAGTGCTAAGGAATATGGCACCTGCACCTGGCACTGGCTAGTCACAATAGATCTTGAATCACTAATAACAATAACGCAAGTTTCATTTGATCATTGTTTTATTTTGCTTGATAATCCTGTTCTGTTCGTTACGAAGAAAGCCCAAACAGCAGTACAAAGTAAAGCAACAAAGGATTCGTAACCAGTAGTGACTAATGTGTTTACTTTTTTTTGTGAGGAATGCAATTTAACTTGTTAGCACTGTGTTTATGTGTATAACAAGTTCTATGACCGACTTTATCGTGCATTCGAGTTTATCGCAACCTGTGTGCACTGTATCTAATCGGACTGCACTGCTTTTGGTTTTATCACGTGATGATTTTAGTTCTTTAGGCATAAAGGTTGGTGTATTGGATAAATTTTCAAGATCTTATCTTGATCTGTCAGCGATGATCCTATCTCTTGTTTCGTACCGCTCTGGGTACTTATTGTCTTCTATAAGGTTCTTCTTATTGGACCTTTAGACTTATAAGGCAGTGGTAAATATATGTATAATTTTGATGGGTGTAATTTATCAAAAATAGTTCTGCCTTATAAAGGGAAATAGGCTTCATAAAGAAACTTCTCTAGTATGGTGTCTTAAATTCCTGGACCTTTATGAACCGGAAATAAAAGGCAATATTCATCGTACTAACAAATAATAGTTACTACTTTCATAGTTTTACAATTGTCTTAATATAACACTATTTAGATGCCTAATCGATTCCAAAACTATTAAAACGATTAATGATAAATTTTTCAGTTTAATGTAGATATTTTATCGTAAGCAATAAATAAATATTTATTATTTAACAGATTGATGTTTTAAATAAAATTAATGTGTTACTAGTAGACGACATATATTACGATACGATGCACACAATGTGATTCGATCCGGAACGTATCAATGCGCGATCGAGTAACTTGATTCCGAAATATCGCGTTCCGTCGTATCGATAGGTCCGCGTGCTACTTTCACCGGTGCACAGGCTGCGCGGGCGCCGATCAAGGGCTCGGAACTACAGATTAAGACCTAGCCTTTGTTTATGCTACTACCTGTTTTGATCTGCCCACGGTGTTTTCAATCTGCGATAATACCACAGGTTATTTTAGCATTGCAGGTATTAGTTCGCCTTTTCGAAATTGAATTTACCGTTTAATTTTAAGTAAAAGTGGTTCAGTTTTGAACGGGCATCACTTAATATAATTATTAGTACTGTTTGTAAGTGCAGAAGTACATGATGTTGTAAAAGATGTCGAGGAAAGTGAGCTGCTATATCGACAGGCAAATGATTATGACTGGGTATTTTACTACGCCTGTTTAGAACAACAATAGTGTGACGACTTGTTATTATATGCACTTACCTATAGGTAATTTCGACGTTTTATTGTCCTTATTATATAAATATATAAAATTTGTGATATGGCTCATAATCTGTCAAATGTGTGTGTTGTAATAAGTTATTACGTGTTATTACTAATAACACACACATTTGACATATGATATTATGGATGATGATAAAATTAGGTACGGTACCTGTACCAACGTAAAATAGCCAGTCCCTCAGTGTTTTTATTCTAAGGCCCGGCGAAGCTCGCTTTACCTTTTCAGCGTTATCAACAATTACTATCAATTAAGATGACCGAGAGCTTCCATTTCAATTTAAAGAAAAAATACATTGAAAAATAGCAAGGGCTGTACATATCTACAAGATATTTTATCGAAATTACATTAAATACTACTTGTATTGTTGCGCGCAATAGTAGCTACCCTTCTCACTTGAGGCGCATACGGAAGACCAGCGTCGGGGCGTCCTTTGACACCTCGACACATGCTGAGTATGTGCCTTTTCAGTGATCAGTTTTAATTGTAAACTAATTTTAAGCTGGTTTGTTCACTGAATAAATAAATTTTTCTTTCTTTCTTTCAAATTGTTCGATAATCCACCACCACCGACCGACATAATGATGTTTCATTTAACATATGTAGTAAAATCATGACCACATTTAACAGCGTGTAAATTTTCATTAGTTCCGTAACACTGATCCACTCACGATCTGCCATTAAATATGAAGAACGAATCAATTATTGAGCTTGCATTTTGCATGGTATTCAAACTCTCATACTTTTTACAACAAGCCAGCCTATCATCGGTCGTAGGCTATCCTATTCTACTTCTTCTTTCGTGTCGATGGTAGTTTATTTAATCTATTAAATTTTCCCGCCTAGAACTCTGCCACTTGTATCGCAGATTCAGTAGCGTTCCACAGCGTGCAATTAGTAGGGCACGTGGGTCAAGAATTGAGCCATTGTTTGCGGGGAAGCACCACACTGTCACTTGTCGTTACTGGTGTAACCTACTAAATGTAACCGACTGTTCCAGAGTTG